>JANHMN010000002.1:217085989-217158341 GCA_030674055.1 Rhabdomys pumilio | reverse complement strand
TGTGTGTGTGTGTGTGTGTGTGTGTGTGTGTGTGTGTGTGTGTGTGTTGACCTTACTGATGCACTATGGAGACTAGAGGTTGATATGGGGTCTTCCTCTAATGCTCTCTATCTTATATAATTTTTAAAGATTTATTTGTTTTTATTCGACACATAAGAGTTTTGCCTGCGGATTTCTGAGTTCTGAGTTTGAGGCCAGCCTGATCTACAGAGTGAGTTCCAGGACAGCCAGGACTACACAGAGAAACCCTGCCTCAAAAAAAGAGTTTTGCCTGCACAGGGAGTGCACCATGTGCATGCAGTGCCTGCAGAAGCCAGAAGAGGGCGCCAGATGTCCTCCTGGAACTGGAGTTACAGATGGTGGGTGCTGGGAAGCTTCCCCAGGTCCTGTGCAAGAGCAGCAAGTGCTTTTAACCACTGTCTAGCACTACTTATCTTGACAATTTCATACATATGCACAACGTATCACATGCATCCCCACACCCCCTCACACCCTACACGCCCCCCTCTCAACCATAAGTCCTCCCTCTTTTCCTTATGACACAGAGACTAGTTAGTGCTCCCAGCACTGCATGGATGCTGGGTCACCCACTCTCACCTAATCTTCTAATACTAGTCTCTCACTGAACTTGCAGCTTATCAGTGTGGCTGGACTGGAAGGACAGCAGGCCCCAGGAATCCACCCGTGTTACAAACGTGTGCTGTGACTCTGAACTCAGGTCTCTGTGCTGAATCAGCAAACACATCACCTATTAAGGCAATTCCCCTGTCCTCCAGAGGAGGCACTTCCTAAGACCCAGGCTAGGAGGTATGAAGGCCATGGCTTGAGCTGTCACAGGAGCAACGGTCCATGTGTCAAGACAGGTGACAGGTGGACAGGACCTCCAGGCTTGCTTAGGGCAGTGACCCTAGGGCGTGGTCACTGGGCCTGCCTGCCTCTCTTTTCCAGGCTACTAGTCTTTATTAACTCTACACACTTGGCTGCCTGTGTCCATTCCAATTCTTTCAAGGCATAAAAGGCTGGCCTCCCAGCAGGCCTGGCACTACTACAAGACAGACTAAAATTCAGACCTAAAGCCTGCTGACCCACAGAAGCATGCTTTGCTTATGTGCCTGCCTCTTTGTCTCCAACTGTCAGGAGCCCACACGAAAGGCTCCTCAAGCCCCCTCCTGTAGAGTCAGCTGGCTTCCATGGGCCAGCTACCTGCTGTCATAGCAACAGATTCAGCTACAGCTTCCTAGCCAGGGGACCAGGGAGTCCAACCCTGAAGAGGCCAAGCATATCCAAGGTGTGGGGCCTGGGATGGAGAGCTCAGATCTCCACCTACTGCAGGCCCATTTGCTAAGGCTACCCACTTCCTCCCTCTACTATGTGAAAGCCTTCTCACCCCTCCCAACACGCTTCTTCTCTCAGAGCCAGAAAAGACAGGCTGCTGACCTGCTCATCTCCCGCCTCCAGAGGCATTGAAAGGAGAACAAGACAAAAGCCCGGGCTCAAGATGGGCTGAGCCAGCACTTGGCTCTGTGACCTTGTATAAGTAACTGCCACTCTCTGGACCTGAGTTAAGGGTTGTTAGTTACTACACAATCCCTGGACAGAAGGCTAGGTGTTTCCAGGTCATCTGTTTGTCCCCCTTTTCTGTCCCCCCAGAGCTGATTTCCTGAATGCATTTATGGTTTCTTTACTAATTTGCTATGTGGCTCTTACTGTCTCTTCTATGCTCTGGGCCTCAGACTTGTTACCTATAACCTAATGTTATATCATTCCTACCCTGCCTTCTCTTTGACCTGCCATAAGTGGCAGAGGGGTATGGAGACCCAGGAGCACATCTCAAAGCAGGTGGGAGCACTGGAACCAGGCCCTGCCCACCCATCCTCACACACCAACCACAAGCAAACACTCACTCCGGATCTGCTTCTTGATCTCCTTGGAGGGGTCCAGCCAATTCTGGAAGAGAATAGATTTGTCCTTTAGAAGGAAGATGCAGGATTGGGCAGAGTGGAACTGGGAAAGACGACTATCCAGAAGTGACGGCCACGGACTCTCATGGGGACATCCTTGCCTGGATCCATTTAATTGGCACTAGGTAATGAGGCCTGGATTCCCAGCAGAGTTTAGACATGGTACCAGGGCTGATATTGCCCTGAGATGGCCACAGTGACCAAGTAGTGCAGCTACTTGGAAGGAAAGCCAGGCAGCCCCCCACTCAGGTAGGAAGAAGACACTGGAGAGGGATGGCTCTGTTACTCAAGAAACACAGGCAAGCTTATTGTAGCTCTCCTGCTACCCAATTGGGAATACCTAGAAAAGACTAGAGGCAGGGAGCTGGGCCAGAGACCTGTGAGTGGTTAGGGCTGATAATGTAGAAACAGGAGATGCCTTCTGAAAGTCAGGGGAAGCTGGAGGATACAGTCAGGACTACAGAAGCCTCCCTGCCCACCCACTACAGCAGGACCCCAGCAGGGCACCTTCTGGCTGTCAGCATCGCAGAAGGTCAGACCGAAGTAGTCCTTCTCCAGGAGGTTAAGGTGCTCACAGACCAGGTCAAACAGCACCTGGCCCCGGCCGTGCTTCTGAGGAAGAGAGAAGAGCTACTGTGAAACCGGTGGACCTGCTGGTGGGGCTGGGTGCTGACCCAGGTTCTACTGCACAAAGAAAGAGTCCCCACAAACCTCCCTTCAGCAGGGCAGAACCTCAGTTCTCTGCCACAGGCTCTGCTCTCTGGGTCTATAATGTCCACCACATTGAGGTTTCTCTTATAAACCCTGCCAGGGTCTTCCTGGACCATGGACCTGCCTGAGGGACGCTGGAGATTTCTGCTTAACAGAAATCAAGAGAAGCAGCTAAAAACCAAAGTCCTAAGGCTTGTGGGTGAGAAAGAGAAAATGCCCTCAAAAGACACGAGCCAGAGTCAGGGGGTGGGGGTGTGGGTGGGAGTGAGGGTAGGGACAGGGGTTGCAGGAGATAGCATGGAACTCGGAATCAGTGGGACTATCCTTCTGTGGTCAGCCCTGCATATCAGTCCTTAAATGGTGACATTTTTTACTAAGGCACGGACACCCTGAAGCACCTTTTCCTGATGCCAGTCTGTGCTGAGTCTCAATTCAGTTTGCAATAGTAATGACCCTTTCTAGACCTCGGTGTCACCATCTGTGCCAGGGAGTACCAGGCCAAGCCACCGCTCCGGACATCACGGTGGGTCCTCCTGTGGTTTGGCTTGGACTCAGGACACAGGGGAGCCAGCCTGGCACTGAGGGCAGCCTGGGGCAGGGCAGATGGTGCTGGGCGTTCCCTACCTCCACCTCACACTCGTACTCAGAGGCATCAAGCAGGGTGACTCGGCAGATGGCGCTCTTGAACTTCTTGGCAATCTTCTGGGGTGATTTCTGGGCCTTACTGGGTGTGGTCCTCTCCGACAGGCCATCGGCCTCACAGTAGTCCTTATCCTCCATATCTGGGCTCTGTGGGGCCACGCAAGGAAAGAAGTCAGTGGACTTGGAACAACGGGAGTAATTGGGTGGCTGAGGCCAAGATGCCCCTAAAATAAGACGTGCCACCTTCTAAGACCCCCAGAATGCGCAGGGGTTGTAAATGGGCTGGTGTATAATGTAGGGACTTGATGTTTCCATGTGAGCTGAGGGATCTGTGTCTTCCTGCAGGCTACTGCTATCGTGGACGGCCTCTGGGGATAAGAGCAGCCCAGAGAACTGAAGTCAGCACCAAGCTGCCCTGTCCCTCTCCCTAGGACAGTGAGTGACTCATCAGGACATCTGTCTGGTCTCTCCCACCTTACCTGTCTGTCACTGGGTCTAACGTAAGACGGGAGCTCTGATGGTCACAATGGAGGGAAGAGCTGGCTCCCTCTATGAGTGTAAGTTCTTGCCTCTCTGTGCCTGTTATGAATGGGGGGGGGGGGAGTAAATGGAGGGTTCAGTGAGCCCCTCAGCCTTCTGGAGTTCTCAGGGGATGGGTTTTGTCAAGGTCTCACTGGATTTGTCAAGTTTGAGTAGAAGGCAGGAGACGAATGTGGAAAAGACCCTGTTCTGGGTCTCCCCTCCACCTCTGGCTTTGTATGTGGCTTTGGGTAACAGGGTTCACTACACTGAGCCACAGATCTTCTTAACATAAAATGGGTGAGACAAACCTCCCCTCTTGGGACTGGGGAATTAAATATAAAATGGCCAGCATACTCCAGCCCAGAGTTCAGTGTGTAACAGGTCATGAACACATCTGAATCCTTCCTTTCCAGCTGAGGAAATACCAGGACCCTAGGAATCAGACCAGGAGGACTAGTGGGAGGGAGGAGGGATGTCCCGGGCCCCAGTACACACCTGTTCAGCAGGCCTCGTGTCCTGCTGGGTCAGATGCTTCTCATTGGAATTGGTCTCTGGGTGGCTGTGGCCCGCGGGGGTCACCGGGGTGGTCACAGCTGCAGCAGCCTCAGGCTGCTGTGGAGTCTCCTCCTGAGCCTTCTTCACCTCAGAATCTGGGCCTGTCTCTGTTGTCATGGTGACCAGCACGCCTGCATTGAAATGAAGGAGAGCATGTGACAGGGGAAGGATGATAACGAGACAACAAGGGGGCAGGAACTGCACTCCGAGAGGGACAGGCAGAGACAAATAGACAAAGAACCTGAGAGAAGGCAGGGAGTGAGGGGCCACCTTCCCTCTGTGTCCAGACCTGGGATCTGGACATTTTCTAAGGATGATGAGGGTGTTTCTAGGGAGCTGTGCCATGCACCAGGCACCAGAAATGCCCTGGCCAGGCTGACTGTCCCACTACACCTGGTCTATGACAGCCCGTCAGCTAGTGCAGAACACTGAATGCAAACTGAGAAAGCCTTGGATTCCAGACCTGTGTGCATGAGTTTAGGCAACTCTCTTCATTTCCCAAGCTGCAATGCAATCACTTTCTCACTTTCTCTCTCTCTCTCTCTCTCTCTCTCTCTCTCTCTCTCTCTCTCTCTCTTGCGCACACACCAGCCCCAGCTTCACAGAATGCTATCAAGATGGGGTACCATGGATCAACACAGGTAGGCACCAGTAGAAAAGACTCTTTGCTGCCCATGGAGGGGTCAGGGTAACAGGGCTCAGGCGTCTGCCACAAATGTGCCACCTTACCTCTCTGGGACTCATCCACAAACTGAGGGACTTAGGGGGAATATCTCTGAGACAGGTTTCACCTTTGAAACATTAAATGAGATGTCAGAGAAGGCCATGGAGCTGCTGTCCAGCTATTTTGTTGGAATTAGCCAGATCCTGCAGACAGTAGGCTCTACAGCACAGCCTCATGCTTTATTCGTGTTGTAAGGGTTACAGAGGAGACTTGGCCACCATTAAGAGAAGTCAGGAAAGACTTCGGGGATGCAAAGGGATGAGAGGGGAGCTTCACTCAGTCTCCAGAAGCCTTGGAATGACTTGGGTCCTTTTTGGTTTTGAGACAAGGTCCCAGCATACAGCCCAGACAAGCTAGCCTTAAACTTACTATGTGGTCCACGCTGGCACTAAATTGTTGCTGTGGGTATACACATATACACACACACACACACGCACACACGCACACACGCACGCGCACACACGCACACGCGCACACACGCACACACGCAGGTACACATATACACACACGCACACACGCACACACGCGCACACGCGCACGCGCGCACGCGCACACGCGCACACGCACACACGCGCACACGCACACACGCACACACGCACACACGCACACACGCACACACGCAGGGACAACTTTTCAGAACTTGGTTCTCTCTTCCATGATTGGATCTGGGGATCCAACCTGTGCTAAAGGCAACTTTATCCACTGAGCTAGCCCAACAGTCGAGGCTTGAACTCTTGACCCTTCTGTCTCAGCCTCTCCAGCGACGGAATACAGGAATGTCCCATCACAGCATGTGAGTATTTGTAATAAATATGTTATCTTGTAAGGTTGTTTTGTTTTAAAGCCAAAAGCACCCCTTCCCCGACCGTAAGAGAAATGGGCAGGAACCATCCCTCTGTGGTCCAGACCCTTCCTCTAAGTTTGCTCTATCATAGTATATGAGAAACATTCACACAAGACCTGGTGGGAACTTATCCTCAACCATCCACCGTGAGAGGCCTCAGACAGGCAGGCACCCAACACCTGGAACCACCCACGTGCTCCTGAGCTCACACTTCCATTTATTTATCTATGCCAGGGTGGGGGTCTCACACCTATACTACCAGTACTTGGGAAGCTGAGGCAGGAGAATTATCACAAGTTTGAGAGCAGCTTAGGTTACAAAATGAGACTTGTCTCAAAAAACAAAAACAAAACAACAACAAAGAAAACCAAAAGCAAACCACAACAAAGAAAACATTTAATTTATTTACTTATTCAAATTTGTGGAAGGGATGGGGTGCAATCCAGGGCCTCTCTGCATTCCCATGGGCACTGGACAAGCCCAAAGCAAGGGTACTAGGCAGACCACAGGTAAGCCCAGGGTCATGAAGAGGTCACGGGTGTCCTTCACCCACCGGGCCCACATGGAAGTCCTTGCAGCTTAAGCTGGCATACAAACAGGAGACCTGCATGTCCCCATAGCTGCTATGAGGCAACCAGACGGGGAGGAAGGGAGGGCGGGGTCACACTGCTTCACTCTGCTCAGAGATGCTCTCTTCCAGCTGGTACCTAATCTTAAGGAGAAGGAAGACAGCTTCAAGCCAGTTCCATAGACACTCCGCCACTCATGTCAGCTCTGGACACGACACAACAGCCGCTCTGAGGGAGTTCAAGCTCATGCAGGGTCACAGTCCTGCTGGCTGAGCCAGGACCCTCCTTCCCTCAGCCTGTACTTGAGGGTTGCCAGCCCTTGTTTGGATTGTCAGTGGGCAGTCCAAAGATGGGTGGAGAGAGAGCTGAGCGGTTAAGAAGAGCACCTGCTGTTCTTGTTCAGTTCCCAGCACCCACAGCAGCCAGCTCAGAACTGCCTGGAACTCCAGCTATGGGGTGGGGAGGGATATCTGGCTCCCTCTTAGGACCTCCACCATCACCAACACAAACACACACACATACACATGGCAATTACACATAAGTCATAAAACAAATATTTAAAATTATTTTAAAAATCCAAAAGTGTATGTAGACACTTTTGGCTGTGGCAAGCAGAATTCACACGGCCCTAGTGTCCAGGCAGTCTCTGGGGTACATCCACCTTCCTTCCTGGGTCCTCTGTTTGGCTTCAGCCCAGACTCTTGGAACTCTTTCCTCAACCTGTAGCTTCCTGGAATCAGCTACAAAAGAAATTTTAAGTGAATATCCCAATTTTTCCTGCAGATCCGCTGGCAGCCAGTGCTACAAATAGGAAGAGCTGGACACCATTCGAGAAATACCTACTCTACTCCACTTCTGTCACAGGTAAGACTTGAGTTACAGTCACATCTTCAAACAGTGTCCCTTAAGCTTCTTCAGTCCACTCTCCTCCCCCTGGTGGCCTAGCTCTCCAGATCTGAATGGCAGGCCCATCTTCTCTCCTGCACTCAACTACCCCAGCAAAAAATCCAACATAACCTCCTCAAAGGAGAAAGAACCCAGGCCCAGGCTCAACACCAAGGAGCTACAGTGAGGCCAGAGCCAGGGGGCTGGATACATAGATATAGGCGTATCCTCTCAGAGAGAAAAGGAAACGCATGCAAAAATCACGGCAAGCATTTGAGTGAATGGGCATGCTGTCAACGATCCACGCGTCCGACCCCATCTTAGTAAGCACACAGATCCTCATGACAATGTGAAACATGAAAACCTGTCACTGTGTAACTTAATATATGCTAATAAAAGCATTAAAAATATGAACATCTAGGTAAATAAATGCCAAGGACCCCACAGCCCCCATTAAAAGAAGAAGAGCTGCCAGTATTCAAAGCTTCAGCCCAGGAATAGAAACACTT
The DNA here is from genome assembly GCA_030674055.1 of Rhabdomys pumilio. Taxonomy (NCBI): domain Eukaryota; kingdom Metazoa; phylum Chordata; class Mammalia; order Rodentia; family Muridae; genus Rhabdomys; species Rhabdomys pumilio. Next base: position 217,150,419 of record JANHMN010000002.1, on the reverse strand, counting down.
CAGCTTGCCTAGACTCGCTGATGCCGGTCCCATCCCCACCTTCCAGCTTAAACCTGACAGCTCATCATTTCCTGCATTAAAATTTCAAACTCCTTTATTTGGCCTCTTTCATTACATCCTCTCAGCACTCCCCAGGAATCTTCAGTCGTCTTCTTACATAAGATTCCTGCACAAGGTAAACACGGGACTTGCATTGCTCCCAGATACATGCCGAGGTTCACGGTGTGCATGGTATAGCCTGCTTCCTCAAGTGCTCTGCCTACCCCATGTATCCTTTCCTGAATATGTGGCTTAACTGTTCCTGCTTCCAGGAAGCCCTTCCCAGCCGTCTCCTCGCCAAAGCATCTGCACACTCATACAGCCATGCGGAACATTCTTTTCCCTGCACGTTTCTGGCAAGCGTTGTCTGTACTGATTCCATGTTAGCTTCCCCTTGGCCTTTTACCACTGCTGTGTCCACTGTGGTGTTCCTTCCAGGGTCAAGGGTCACATCTACTGGAAACTAGAACTGAAGAGTACTCAACAGATACAGCTGTGGTAATATATAATGTTGGTGTGGGGATAAGAATGGACCCATGGAAGATAGGACGGAATCTCTTAGGTCACCAAAAACAAAGGCCCTGTGTGACTTCCATAAAAACATTCTGCTCCTTACCACATTTCCACATATGTCAGCCACTTATTCTTGTTCCAATCATCACGACTTTCTCATTTCTCCGTATACGAGCAATAATTATATTTCCTTTGGTGGGTATGTTTCAAGACTGCATATTAAAATCACCTAGACTGCATTCCATACAAGTAAACTTATTAAAATACTGAGGCTTTTATATTTGAAAACTCAGGCACACTGCCTCTGGGGATTTTAAATTTCAGTACAATATTTTAAGGTTGTTATTTTCTTCCTGACTAGCACAGCAATCTCCATGCCACATCAGGCTGGTTCACTTCCACCCCAAGTTTCTTGGTAGTTCCTAATCTTAAAACGAATATACTCAAGAATACAAGCCAGCATCCTGTGCCATGCTCTCCGAGAATAAGGATGTCTTACTTCTAGTTCTGTGCTGCCACTGTGTCTCTTTGGGACATCCTGACTGTATATAGTATATTACCAATAAAATGGAAATAATAAAGCATGCATTCGTTTTCAGCTTACAGCTTGTCAGGCTTGTCAGGACACAACATCCCAGAAAGTCAAATGGCATCTAGGAGGCACACGTCAGCAAAGTATCAGCTATGTGATCTCCAAGTGTCAGAACAAACGAACATTTTCCTTCTAGTTTGTTCAAGACCTGGCTATCATCAAACACCTGGCCTCAAGTGATTTTCCCTCATCCTCCCAAGGACATGCCACCTTGCCACGGGCTGGTGATGATGCTGTTGACCCTCCGGGATGTCCCTCCTTTTCTTTCCTTCTCCTTCTCTGCCTACCCTATCCCCATCCCCTTCTACATCTAGTTGGCCCAAAACTTGCTTTGTAGACCAGGCTGTCCTGGAATTCAGAGACTAAACTGCCTTTGCCTCCCAAGTGCTGGGATTGAAAGGTGTGCACCACCACGCCTGCTGCCATGGCAGGAACCAAATCTTCAAACGATTGCCTTAAAACTTGAGGCTAGCCAGGTATGAAAGAAAGCTCATGCCCATAATCCTAGCACTCAGGAGCCTGTGCCAGAAGGCTTGCTATGAGTTTGAGGCCAGCCTGTATTATATAGTGAGTGCACAGTAAGACCTGGCCTCAAATAAACAACTAAATCCACATACATAAACCCTAGAGGTTAAAAAATCATTTTCAGATGCTCATAGCTTCAGATAACAGGGTGAGAAGGAGCTCAGGAAATCTTGTTTAAGCTTATTTTAAAATTTTGTTAATTAAAAATAAAAATAATATTTTAAAAATGTACAATAAGAATCTTTCTTTGGCGAGCCCAAGGATAACAGCATTGTCTCTCACTAGGCCATAGAAAGGGAGCCAAGAACTAGACTGTGGCTTCTGACACAGCAGGCTAGGTTACGTGGACATGGTTCTTGCTCAGGCTCAGGCCAGCACACACTGGGAGAACTGCTAGGTGGCCGGCCAGACTGTGTATAGTCATGGGCCTTGGGGGATCCATGTGCTGACTCCCCTGGAACTTACTGCAGGGACTTAGGTCCTCCAGGGTATGTTTTAGCCTTGCACAAGAGTCTGGGCACCTGCTGATCCAGAATGTGGTCTTTGTTCCCGAAGCTTCTAGGGTAGGGGGCAGGGATGGAGTTGAAGCATTTAGAAGGAGGAGGCACTTGGGCTGAGTCATCCTGTGGGCAAAGGACCAGAACATGATGCTCTCACCCTCAAGACACACACAAAGGAAGCTCCATACTGCCTGGAAGGAGGCACTGGCTGACTGGGGAGAAGAGCAGGGAGCAGGGTCCTGCAGGCAGGCTCTGGAGTGTCAGAAGTGTCAGGGACTGATACAGAAGGTCAGGATTCCCATCATGCAACACCAATGTGGCCAGGCCCAGGTTAAAGACTTCCCATCATTCACAGAGCACTCCTCGCACAGCAGTGAACACTCAGACCAGGAGGGCAGACACATGTGCCTACCACACAGGCAGAAAGAGAAGGCTCCACAAGACAAAGGTCAGCCAGCAGGGCCAGGGTGGTGGCACCAACATTTGAGGGCAAATACACAGGATTAGAAAAGAGAAAGGTCAGCCAGAATGTCCGTGTGAATGGCGCCCATTCCACCACTGTCTGGAGAGAGGGGCCCTGTGTGGCCTAGGCTAGGGCTGGCACAGCAGGATGTCAGCATCTGGGGCTCCACAGGACTACTCTGCAGCCTTCACATCCTCTAAGCTTTCCATCTGGACGGCCTGCAGGGAGACGGCTCCTCAGCTGAGGCAATATCCACTTGGTCTGGCGGCTGTACCAGCTCTTTAAAATGAATCAGCTGACCTCTGGTTAACCTTCGAACCAGAGTTGGGGTGAGTCAGCACCGCCAAGGCCAGTCATCAGATATGTTCACTTCTCAACCCCCTTAGCTACCGTCCGGGTCCAAACCTGCTCGATGCAGGGTCTCCCTCCCTGAGGTCATTCCTAGGATTTGTTCTCCAAGATCAACCACAGGAATCTTTGCAGGAGTCTAGTTGGATGCCCTTATTAAAACCTCCAGTGGTATGTTGCAGAAGCCTGTAATCAAAGCCCTCAAGAGGCTGAGGCAGGAGGATCTTAGTTCAAGGCCAGCCAGGCAACATAACGAAACCCTGATCAACAAACAAAACTCAAAACATCTCTAATGACTTCCCATCAAAATAAGACACACCTTCCTCACTACAGTATAGTGACCTCTGCCCATCTTCCTAGCATCTGCTCCTACCCCTGCCAGTGGACTCCACCTCCTCTACAGGAAGCCTGTCCTTTCGGCCTCTGCCTGTGCTTCAGCTGTGCAGGCTTCTCCCTGCATCAGGACTTTGTCTTCCCTGTTCATTAGCAGTGACTCTGTCCCCTCTCCTGGTATGACAACTTTTACCTCCATATGTCTATCCTATCTGACACGGGTCTCTCTCCCTAACTTTCCATGCTAACTTGTTTATTATTGTGTTAATTCAAGTACTTCAGCTGTCTGTTTTTCCAGTGGGTTTTGAGACATCATCACAAACTGAACTTATTAATTTACTTATTTCTATTTCTCCTCTAGAGTATGAGCTCCATAGAGGTTTCTGTCTCAGTCATCATTATTGCCAGGCCTTCAAGCAATTTTTGATAAATAACTATAAACATTGAGCAAGGTGTATGATAAAATGAATTCAAAACCAGTCTGGGCAACCTCAAGAACCCACCTCCAAACCAAACAGAGCCCTGGGTAGTAACTTGTGTCTACAATCTCCAGGCTCTCGGGAGGTTGAGGCAGGAGGATATGAAGTTCAAGGCTAGCCTAGGCTACATAACAAAACTACCTCAAAACAAAACTATAAGAAAATGAATGTCATACAAAGTAAACATCCGTAGTTCGCTGTATGCCAGGTATTGATCTATGGAGTCTGTCTGCACAGTTAATCCTTACAGAAGCCTGTAATAGGTTCTCCATTTTCCAAATAGGAAAATGAAGCAGAAAAGTTAAGTTACCCACCCAAGATCAGACAGCTGGTACCAGTGCCAGGATTTCTGGGTTACAATCGCCTCAGGAGCCCTCATGGCTCCTAGCCAGGCAGCCTCTCCTCTGATTTATCAGACCCGAATCACAGGACTTTTAAACCAATCTCCTGCCCCTATTCTCCTTACTGAATTAATGAAAACCCACAGCTGCCAAGAAACTGACTTTCGCAAGGACACAGCGCTGGGCCAGACTGCTATGATTTCAAAGGCTCTCCTACTATACAGCATTTCAACATCCTCAGACTGGGGGAGCCCAATGGATACTATACTTTGCAGGGGTAAAGCTGGCAAAGAGCAGATTTCTCAAGACTGAGATGCAAATCCACTAGGAAGAACAGCATTTAGAACCTAATCACTGGTTTTCCTCTCAACTCTACCATTTCCTGCCTGAGGAGCAACCAGGCAAGTCATTTCCTCATGTGCCTCCCACCCTGGAGTAATACCATGAGAATAACAGATCATGGGGGCTGGAGAGATGGCTCAGGGGTTAAGAGCGCTGACTGCTCTTCCAGAGGTCCTGAGTTCAATTCCTAGCAACCACATGGTGGCTCACAACCATCTGTAATGGGATCTGATGCCCTCTTCTGTTGTGTCTGAAGACAGCTACAGTGTACTCATATACATAAAATAAATAAACCTTAAAAGGAGAGAGAGAGAATAACAGATTACAGACTCTGCTAGGACTCTGCCATAAGAGAAGTACGCTTGAGTACACACTAGATGGTAAGGCTCTCTTCTAAATCCTGAGCATCGATGACACCAAAGACTTCTGCCCAGGTGTTCCAGGGGACTCTGATTCAGGAGTAGAAGCAGCAGTAGGGAGGAGGGCAGAGGAAGGACGTGAAGGAGGGAGGAAGGGAGCTGGGAGAGAGGGAAGGGTTCAAGAAAGAGGATCAGAGGGGCAGCAGACAACTAAAATACCAAGAGATTCCAGGCAGATGTTTTCAACAATCAAGACTTCTTTCTTTGGGGAGGTCAAGGGGACACATCTCTCCTACCCCTTGGTAACAACACCTACTGGGTTGGTGGGCCCATTTGTACTTCCAGATCCATAGAAGGTATTCGTGAAGCAGAAGGTTAGCTCACTGAACTGTCCCCTCAAGTTCCCATGCCTGCAAACTCTGGAGATACAGTGGTGAGCTGCCTTCCCTAGTTTCCTCTCTGTAGGAAATGGTGACAGTTCTTCAGCTCCCTGCCCTGCTCTAGCTACCGTGGAGCTCAGGTGACCCTGCTCCCTTCTTTGGCTCCTCTGGTCTGGGAACTGAAACCCATTTCTGTCCTTACCATCATGGGTGCCTCAGCCAACGCCTGTGGGTCTCCTTAACTTTCCTCTCCTGTGCGTCAGCAGGTCCTTAGCTGAAGCTAAGGTGGAATTCTGCTCCCCAGCCAGAGTCTTGCTCCTGCTTGGGGCATGCTGCAGGGGTAGGGGGTGGGATGGGGTGGGATGGGGTGGGGTGGGGTGGGGTGGGGTGGGGTGGGAGGACTTGACATGGGAGTTGGGAAGAGGCAGCACAGGCTCTCGCAGGTTAGGTGACACAGCAGGACACCTTCGGCAAATCTCTAAAACCCCTCCTCTGTAACTCAGTTTCTCCACTTGTAAAATGGTGAGGACACCTCTATCTTACGTTTCTGTGAGCTAGGCTCCAATAAAGCATTTAGTGATTTAGTGACATTTAGCCCTACAGTGAGTGCTCCAGAGATAGTCAGCATCCTTGCCTTTGTTCAAAGACCAACACGTTAACACTCACATTCCCTCAGAGGAGATGTTTAGCTTTTGTCTCTGTGCACCCACTGTTTCCACTGTAAACATGCACTGCTTGAAAAGTCAGCAAAGGAAGAAGCATCAGAGGCCTACACCTAGGGAGGCTTTCTCTCTCTTCTGGAAGCAGGGCTCCATCCCACAGGGATTTCCCCAAGGACGAGCACTGGCTTCCCCCAGTCAGACTGAATGGATGTGAATGAACCGACAGAGGATGCAGGCTGTGCTCTTTCTGAGCCAGACCCACGTGGTCTAAAAGGCTCTGAGCCTCCAACCATCCTTAGAGGTGGGTGCTCAGGTACAGGAGGCCCTGGGAGATGACAGTTTGTCAAAGGCCTGTGGTATCCACAAGAACGGCATCAAATGAAATCAAACAAGACACCGAGGCCACCACCTACCAGCACTAGCTTTCTGTCTACAAGTTTCACAAGCTATTGAGGAGCCGCAGAGGGATTTGCTGGTGTGGGACAGGGACCACAGGACAGCGTTGTTCTGCAGAGTAAGGACATCAAAGAGGAAAGAAACCTCCCGCTTGGTCCACGCTAACAGCTGCAGGAGGCAGCCAAGACCTCCTTTGTCAGAGTAGTCTGAAAGCCTTTCAGGGCTATACCTCACCCATCCAAGCTGCCATACAGAGTGGAGGGTTTACTCCAGGCTGGGTCAGGTAGCTGACATCACACAGCTAGTCAGCTTGAGTACAGCCAGGACCAGACCCAGGTCCGCTGGCAGAAAGCCCAGAGATCGTTCTCCCTTGATCCTGCTACATCCCGTGACCTCTAACTTGCTGTAAACCACAGAGCCAAAACTACTGTTGCCGTGGATGTAGAAATAATCGCTGTAGTCTCAATTCTCCCACACACATGCAGGGCACTTTAGAGTTTAAAGGAGTCTTGTTTTTATTTGGTTAATTTGTCTGAGTCTGAGACTGTCCTTGTGAGACACCCTGTCTGGGATTCTCTTTATGCCCCACTAGAATATTCTTCCAGAATTATTATTTTGCTTGGATCTCACCAATGACAGAGAGGTGGTTGGCTGAAGGAGAACAGAGAACAGCAGTTCTGAAGACAAAGCCGGAGTGGAGGTCACAGTTCCACGGGCTAGGCAACCTTGGACACATTAGTTAGCCTCTCAGGAAGCCCGTGTGAGCAGGTAAAACAGGAATAGTGCCCCTTATGGCAAAGGCATTTAGTAAGAATGGAACAACCCGGAGCCACATGGCCCCCACTCACCCTGGCACAGTACACAACACACAGCAGATGCCTGCTGGGGCAGTGGTATCCATGGTCAGACGGGCATCCTACCACACAGACGGACAGACTCCTCCAAGGACATAGGGCATAGCTGCAGTAAGATCCAACGGGGCAGCTTACAGCATCCTAAGAGAAGCTGAGAGCGTCACTGGTGAGGGACATATTAGAGAAGAGAAAGACGGGGTCCTTCCTGAGTTCAGAGTGACAGGAAAAGGTTCTCAAAGGGAAACAAGAAGAGGCAGACAGGACAAACCTTCAAGGGCAACTCACAGCCTTGAGATTTCTACTTTTTTTTCCCCTCTCCACTTGATTCTTCGAGGTCGTCTAAATACCAGTAGTGTTTCCTTATTAGTACTGCTGAGAACAGCACTAAAACTAACAACAACCTCGAAAGCCCATCAACAGGAGGCTGGACAGGCCAGCTAGGATCTATCCGTTTAAGTCACCACAAGAGCATTATTTGTCTAGTGTGGTCATTTTCTTTGCAGTTCTGAGACCTGAACCAGGTTAGGGAAGCACCTACCACCAAGCTGTGTCCTCGGGTATGAACATCTGTGAAACATATTTTATTTATGCATGTGAAAAATAACAATGAACCCACAAATTAAAATGCAGCTATAAAACAAGAATGCCGTTCATGACCCTGTCCTGACACAGAAATCTGCTGTAAGGATTCGCACTGCATCTGGCTTCTCCTGCAGAGCAGGATTTTGGTGGAGAAAATAAAAAGCATTTTCTGAAATATCATTCTCTGATATTTTAAAAATATCTTTTGTAAAATTTACTTATTTGTGTGTGTGTGTGTGTGTGTGTGTGTGTGTGTGTGTGTGTGTGTGTATGAGTGTGTGTGTATGCATGGCATGGCATACGTGGAAATCAGGGGATACTTTTTGGAAGTAGTTTTCATTAAACTTCTACCACATGTTTCCTGAGAATGAAGATTGTCAGGCTTGGGACAATCACCTTTACACGGCTGAGCCATCTCTCTGGAACGTCTTTGTAATTAAACTAAGAGGCCAGGAGGCAGCTCTGCTAGAAAAAGCACTTGCAAGCCTGACAACCGAATTCAGTCCATGTGAGGATAGACGGTAAAATTAAATTGAATTAATTAACACAGCGAACCCACTAAGGTGCTGGGGCGTGGCTCAGGGAGCCTGAGCAAGGGCCACACAAGCCTAACGACCTTGGTGTGGGTCTCTAGAATGCATGTAAAAATTATCAGATATGGTAATTCAAATCTGAAATCCCAATACTTCTGTGAGGTTGAAGAAAGGGATAAGAGAATCTCCCAGAAGTTCACAGAAGAGGGAAGAGAGGTCCTGACTCAAAACAAGTGGGAGCTGAGAACCATCTCCTGTAAGCTGTCCTCTGACCCTCATTCCTGTGACATCTGTGTGTCTTCTCTCACAGAAATATCACACACACACACACACACACACACACACACACACACACACACGCAAACAAGAGAAAAACAAGAGAGAGAGAGAATTTTTTAAAAACTGAGAAAAAAAATCAATATAACATTGAAGAAAGATTTGTTCAGGCAGTGATGGTGCAAACCTTTAATCCTAGCACTCAGGAGGCAGAGGCAGGCAGATCTCTGAATTCAAGGCTAGCCTGGTCTACAGAATGAATTTCAGGACAGCTAATGGCTACATAGAAAAACCCTGTCTAGGGGTGGGGGGAGATTTACTTGAGTTAGTCTTCTTTCCCTCTCATTGTACTTGCGTGACTCTGTCGCCATTTGATTCCTCCCCGTACCCGCAACCCCCAGTGTCTAATGACCCAACCCAATCTTACACCACCGTAATCTGGATGTGGGTGAGTTTGTGGGTTCTTCTCATCTAACATCAGTCCTATCACCTATGGCTTCCTCCTCCCGGTGCCTTTCTGTGGACTAGTTAATGTTTAGCACTTTATGTGCCTGAATGACCGTACTCTGACAGTCTTAGGGGCAGGCATGTGGACTATCCATGGGAAAGGGGAGGAACTGAGTCTGGACGACAGTAATTGATTCCCCAAACCTCTGCACCTGGTAAAAAATAGAAATAAGACTTCAGCCCTGACCAGTGGGCATCCCGTCCTCACGTGGTGTCTTTCTGTGCTTTTCTCTCAACTCTAAAGATGACCCTCAATTTGTGATGTTTGGCTTTACAAAGACAGGAAAACAACAGGCATTTAGTAAGAGCGTACGCTGAGTTTTGATCCTTCCCTGAGCTAGAATGTGGCCACAGAGTGCCCTCCAGGGACGCTGGGCAAAACAAAAGTTGAGTCCCAGCTCTGAGCCATCCCTTTGATAAAGATGGCAAACATCCTGCACTCTACGCTGGACTGTGGTGCTGAGCTCAAAGGTTTAGTGTGTTCAATGCAGTCTCAGTGTAGTTTGTTTTCCTACACTGCGTTTTTAGGGCTATAACTCCACCTCAGTCAAGGAGCATAAATACTGAGCAGTGAATGAGAAGAATGTGGTAAACAGAGGTGGTAAGACTGTGGTAACTAATGACACTTACAACTTGCCTGACTGGACTGCAGAGCTAGCTCAAGGGTAAAGGCACTTACCTCCAGGACTGACTACCTAAGCTCAGTTCCCAGAACCCACACGGTGGAGAGAACCAATCCTCGAAGGTTATCTTCTGAACTCCACGCGTGTGCGCGCGCACACACACACACACACACACACACACACACACACACATACACAAATTTCAAACAAACAAATAAATGAAAACTTCAAAGCTGCCCCAGTGGTGAACAGCACTGGCTGCTTCTCCGGAGGACCAGAGCTTAATTCCCAGCCCCCACATGGCAGCTCACAACCACCCATATCTCCAGTCCCAGAGCATCTGATGCCCTCTTCTGGCCTCTGTAGGCACCAGCCATGCGTGTGGTACACAGACATACATACAGGTAAAACACCCAGACACATAAAATAAAAATAAGTATTTTTAAAATCAGAAATAAAGTTTTAAAAAGTACATGACCTTGAACAAGTCCCTTCCCCCTCTTTGATTTTCTGATCACAGAGCAAGCACACGGCAATGACAAAGTAAGAAGACAGAAATCCAGCCCTCTTGCTTGAGGACAGGGGCAAGCCTTCACCTTCTCATGCATGGCATGGCTGGCACTGGGCAGTCATACGCATGGCACACAGAAAGGGTGCAAGGGACTCTGTAGCGCCCAGCTCCATGCTCTGAGGAGATCACTGGCTCTTCACGACTGCAAATTATTTTATCCAGTGTATGTTCTGAAACGTTCCCAGTCATCTTCCTATTGCTGGACATTTAGTTCCAATTTGCTGCTATTCTAGATGAGCTCTGATGGGGATTAATCCAAAGGAATTCATTCAAAAGAAAAAAGCCAGATGCTCAAATAAGATGCTACCCAACCCACAGAATGATTGACAGGGGACCAGCCCTTCTCTCACCAAGCCTCAAACTGAATTCCCCAAGGCTCTCCCCACCCCCACATCATTCCTCCCTCAACCTGGCAAGCCACATGACATCCCACGGAGGGACATCTTAATGGGGCTTCAACCTTCCTCCCTTCCCAGCACAACTCTCCAAGGGGAGATTTCTCTGCAAGGTCACAGTCCGGGCCTTCTCTGTGGGGCACACACCTGCCAGAGACCTTTCCCAAACAGGATCCCACCATACTCCTCCGCAGGCCAAATCCTTGCAAAGGTCCCCAGCATCTCCTGGCTCACGTCCAGCCCGAATCCCTCAGCCTGACATTTAAAAGACAGAAGGGAGAGAGGAGAAATCCTCAGAGTTGCTGCGGTGTGCCAGCACCACAGAGAGACCTTATGTAATAACCACCATGAGGGTCCCACAGCCCAAAGCAGCAAAGCCATGTCCCCAAGGCCACAGAGCTGGTCCCAAGCAGAGTGAATCGGACAGTTTGCTCAGACACGCAGGCACAAGCTGACTTTCTGACCCTCCCTGGACTTGTCTCCTGCACATAGTGTCACCTGTTCTTCAAAGGCATCCATTTTTCCTCCCACACCTCAAAGCATTCAAACTCTCACCTGGCAGTAGTGCCCAGCCTTCCCTGAGCATCAAAATAGGCAGACACTGTAGTGTACGCTTACCTCTGGGGCTAAGAGGGCTCTGTCATCCATGACTTGATAAGACTTTTAGAGGTATGTGTCTGTGTATCTGTGTGGGTGTGCGCACCCTCAAAGGCCAGAAGAGGATAATAGTGGTGAGGTTCCCTACAAATGGGGTTACAGACAGTAAGACCCACTAGGATTGTGGGAACAAATTCTGGTCCTCTGCTAGAGCAGCAAACGGGTGATCACTGAGCTGCCTCTGCAAATTCTTTAAAATTTTATTTATCTTTATCATCATCATCACCACACCACCATCACCACCATCATCATTAGTAGGTATGTGGGTGTGTGCACCACGGCACAGCATGGCCATCAAAGGACAACTTTCAGGAGTCAGTTCCCCCTCTGCTGTAGACAGATCCCAGATCAGCAGGCTTGTCCAGCAAGCCCCTGTGCTCACTAAGCCATCTTGCTGACCCTTCCTCTATGCTCAGTTTTTGATGACTGAATCTCACTATGTGATTTAACGCTGGCTGTCGAGGAGCTTACTCTGTATCCCAAGCCAGTCTCAAATTCATGGCAATCCTCCTGCTTCAGCCTCCCAAGTTCTGCTATTACTGACATGTGCACCATGGCCAGCTTGCCCAGCAAGACCTGAGACTTTTGAGAAATGGCACCCATCTGGTTGGATGATTATTTCCAAATGAACAAAACTGAAGATGACCCTGGAGGGTACAGGCTGGTTGCCTCTGAGAGCTCTGGAAAGCGGCTCTGACCCAGCCTGCCTCCCTGACCCTTTTAGCTTCCTTCAGTAAGCTACTAATGTGATCTAGAAAGTGGGTGGAAAAAGAGTCGCTACCTCACAGGGTTTTGTGAGAAATGTAGGAGTTGTACACGTAAGACATGAAAATAGTTTCTGGCATGTAGTAAGAGCTCAATAAATGTTAGCTGTTGCTATTCTTATCCATAAGTCTCCTTCCTACTAAGAAAGCAGGGCCAGCTTGCTGCCACCCCCAGCTGGTGCTTGTACATTTCCCTCTGTGTGGCTTCTGGCCGCTGGAGCCCTACCAAATGTAGCAGGGGGCAAGCAACAAAGCCAGCTAGCAAGCAGAAGGCCGATGCTGACCCCTCCCACCCATACCTCTTTGACACGGCTACTCAAGGCCAGAATTGCATTCAGCCCACAGAGCTACCCTCGGCTCACCATACTCAGTACATGGACTTCTCTATCTGGACCAGTGCTCGTCTACTAGCTAATTACTGGGTTCCACTGGACACTAACCAGGTGCTCCCAGACACTGTCCCTGGTAGAATGTCATGGTAAAGGGAGAGAGGCTCTGGCCTCCAACAGCCCCGCACTTTCCAGCTGTGTGACCTCGGACAGGCAAGCTCTGTGAGCCTCCGTTCATCTGTTAAGTGTATAATAATATTATCTAATAGTCCTGCTGGGACAGGAGAGGATGTGAAGCACTTATCAGGGCTGGCACACACTAAGTGCTCAATAAAACAATCTCCCTGATTGTACGGTCACTAGTACTGCTCCAGGATAAAATGATCATGTCCCTTTAATAAGGAGTGCTGAGAAGTCTAGACACAGTGTGAGGTTGGAGCATCCCACTGCAGCTGGTCTAGTCAAGAGACCTTTTCTACGTCCCCCCCTGGCAGCTTGGGCTCAGAATATCTCTGGACCCCAAGAGTCCTTTCCATCCTGAACACACCAAGAGGATCCAAGGCCCTTTATGAACTGGTCCCCATTGTTCACCTCATGGGAGAAGAGCTGAGAGGCAATGTGAGGGCTCTCCTAAAAGGGGGCCATGACCCCCAGCCTGTAGGGTACATCCTCTGGCAGAGTGCGAGTAACGACCATAGCAGCCAGGGAGCAGGCGTTTGGGCAAGGAAGAGAAACCTTAACCAAAAAGCTTAAGTCCTCAACACATCAGTGCTGGCTCTCACTCAGGAGCTGTGACCTTGGACAAGTCTCGTCCTCCCTAGACATTTACCCACCTCTCTGTATTAATGCCGTGAGCACAGGGACCCAGCTTGTCCTCGTGTGGGCTCTACCACAGAACCCCTTCAAGAAGCTCACAGAGCTGGCCTGGAGCTCGCCACAACGCCCAGGGAATGCTTTGACAGAAATAAAGCTCTGCTCCCTGCCCCCCATGCTCTCCTCCAGGACTGCTGTCCCCCAAATCCTAGAGACTGTGTGCTGTAAGCCATAAATTTTGTGCATCAGTGTCAGTTTCTGGGGACATGGGATCTCAGGCTGGCCACCAGAAGCTAGCTGCTCCACGACTGGCAGAGCCTCTCTAGGCCACCATGAGTGACAAGAAGCTGGTACAGGCTGCCTCTGCCACAAGCTCCATCTGGAGTCATGGATGGGTGGCAGGCACACAGCACTTCTATTCTGTATACCCGAGCCTAGGACATGAGACTCTGGGGCCACCATCTAATTGCTGTGATTCTAGAAGGCTCCTAAGGCTCACAGAGACCAGGCTGATGGAGCAGGTGGCCCCTGCACAGCTCCAGAGAGGTCCTAAATCCAGCCCTGTTACACTCTCACCTTGGTGTGCAAGAGGTAACATGCCAATCCAGAGTGATGGTAGGAACACGTGGTTCGTTCTTCCCAGCCCCCATCACCCAATGCATCGCAGAGCTCTGGGGGAAGCAAGAAGCAAAAGCCATGGCTGTCAGGAGAAAGAGGGGCAGCAGCTTCAGAATATTCTCCGGGTGCTTGTTCAGCCTTTCCAAAACCATGGACTCTCTGGCCCATACAGCCAGTCGCTGACTTCAGCACCCAATAAATACCATAGTGGCTTGAGTCACCTAGACACCTATGCCTGTCACCAAGAGGCCTTTGCCTCTTAGGAACTTAACCTCTCCAAGTGTGACGGTTCCAGGTACAGTTGACACACACCAATCATCTATCTCTGATCAGGGGGTACAACTACCAGCCAGTCTGAATCCTCAGATGTTCATATACCCAGCTCAGGTAGGGAAAAGAGGAAGAATGGGGAGTCAATACAAGTGAGAAAAGGGTCTGTAAGCAAAGGATGAGGAAGATGCTGAGAACAGTATCTAGCCAAAATACTGTCCTGCAGCATCAGAAGCCTAGAGAAGAAAACCAGAGAGCTCTGGGCCACCAAAGGAGGCAGCTGGGACGGCTTTCCAGACCAGAGTGGGCCAGCTTCCTGAGCCCATCGCCCAGCAACGGCTCATTCTACACCAAGGTGCCAGCTGACATCTCTGACTCCTGGCACTGAGGCAGCTGCAGGGGTAAGAGGACCAGCAAAGGTCTCCCCAACACTGGCCAAGGGGACCAACTGCCTTCAGACTCAGCTCCTAATCTCACCCCCTCTTTTCCCCCCACGGTTGGAGGCTGGGCCTAGACGTAGCACGCCCCGAGTCCCCCATGCCATCTAATCACCGGTCCCCACGTGCCTACCTGGGCCTGGGGGTCCCCATCTCGGGCCGGCTGGGCGAGGGCCGGTCCCCTCGGCTCCTCCGGGCCCGCAGGCCGCGGGGCGGGGCGGCGCGGGCGGGCTCTGCGGAGCAGCCTGTTCCCCGACACCCCCGCCCGCTGATGGATGCCGACTGCAGCAGCGGCGGCGGCCGCGGCGGTCGGCGTGCGCCGGGGGCTGGGCACCGTGCCCACAGCCCCGGGCCTGGCGCCCGCCGCGCGGCCCGCCCCCGCCGCGGCCTCCGCGCCCAGCCCAGGGGCGGCCGCGAGCCTGCCTCCTCGCTCGCGGCGCCCAGCCCCTGCCTCCGCCTCCTCGGCTGCCCGCCTTGCCTCCCCCGCCCTTTCCCCGCCACCCCGCGGTCCACTGCGGGACGAGATGGCCGTCTCCGCCCTGGCCCTGGCCAGCCGGCCTCCTCGCTCGCTAGCTCGCTCGCGGGCTCTCTGGGCCAAGCCCTAGTGGGGGCTTAGGGAGAGAGATGGGGGGAGGGGAGAAGAAGGAGGAGGATCCCTGACTCAGAAGAGGTGACTCAGCCTCTGTGGGCCTCCCAACCCACAGAGTCGGGTCCCCTTCACTCCCCTACCGATCCCTTTCACTCCCCTGCAAGCTCAGCACGGGGACAGAACTCGCCTGGGACATAGCATTGTTCTCCCAGTAGGGAAGCCGCAAGGCAATTGCCTTCCGGGAATCATTCGGCACGAGTGTCCCTAGGGTTGGTGTGCTCCCCAGTACCTCTGTGCCTCGGTGACCATGACAGTAGTGTAACAGCAAAGGAATCCTTTAGAGGTTGGACCTGGGTCGAGATGTTTACTATGTATAAGGTGGTGTGTGCTCCCAGGGTCTATGAAGGGGCCACAGAGGTCATGGCTCAAAGCCAAGCTAAACCTTACTCCTCCACTCTAGCCGGCACTGTTACAACCCAAAAAGCCAGTTTCACCTCCCTCTTATCCAAGCCTTTGGCAGCCACAGAGCACGTTGGAAAAAAAGAGGGCCTGAGTTCCAATCTAGTTCTACAACTGGTTCAGCAAGTACTCCTGGCAAGCTACTGCCATGCTCCAGGCTTCAGTTTGTAAACCATGAAAGACAGGATTAGACTTGGACTTAACCTGTCTCGGGATCCAGTGTGTGGGAAGGCCTGGGAGACATGGCAGCAACTCATACATGGTCACCAAAGATGGTTACCATGATTCTACAATGGCAACCCATGTGACCCTCACTTCTAAACATCACCGTCAGCTCCACGCACGTTCATTCTTTCATTCTTCCAATCACCCAGCATACCTACTATGTGCAAGCCAATGTCTGGACCATAGTACTCGAGCCCTCTGTCATCCACCCTCCCCCACTAACACACACACACACACACACACACACACACACACACACACACACACACTGCACATCTGTACTTCCTTTACTGGGCGGAGACTGGGGGAGGTGAAGAGGCACCTCTAGGAAATGGGGGGTGTCCCACACTCCCTCCCCTTCCTTTCAGGTAACATTAGACTGCAGCCCCACACCTAGAACCTTACAGCACTCCTTAGGGAAATCCCTTTGCTCAACCTCCAAGTCAGGCCTTTTCTTTAGTGTGGACAAGTCCCTTCTTCATTGGATATCTCAAGAGTTAGCTCCTTGCTGCTGCCAGCTGTCCACTAGTCTGAGGAGTGGGCAAGAGCAGTATGACACCAGCCAACCCCACTCTAGACAAGAGGTGGAAAACCAATCAGCTTAAGCCAAGTGGGCGGGGCTTCCTCACAGACCTTATCTCCAAGAGTCCTTTACCCAAGGAGCCTCACACAGGTCCTTAGTATGGCCTCCAAGCAAGTCGCTGACTCTCAAGGGTATACATTATTCGTGAGCGATGTTTATTCAAATTAATGACTGGAACAAGCTGCCGAACTCACGAGTGTCATCAGAGGAACTTGCAGCTTGCGCTGTGGGTACAGCTGTGGGAAGGCCTCCCTCAGCTGCCTGCCTCCAGGCATTTTGCTTCCCGGCTAACCTTTCCTCTTCTGCTTTCTCAACCACAAGCTCCCAAGGCTGCAGAGCCAAGGCCCTCTGCATTCCTCAGTTTAACTCTTTCCCAGACACGCCCTCTCTTTTCCCCAGATAACATTGCCACCCCCATCCCTCCCCTGGGGCAGAGCCTGGTTCCCAGCCTCCTTGGCCACATGGAGCCTCTCACTTTCCCAGGAAAACCCAGGCTACTTCAGGACCAAAGCAGGATGTTCCCAGACTTCATTTTAGATTCATATCTAAAGGGCCCAATTCACTTCCGGTCAGTGGCAACACACTGGAGGCTGGGCTGTCTCTAGAATGATGTCTGTCTCTGTTTCTATTGGTTTTATCATTATTTTCTGGGATTCTCTTCTAGGTCTATCATTAGCGCTTTCCAGTTTGCAAAGTACTTGATTCCACAGCATCATCTGAGTTGACATCCCCCCTCCTCCCAAGTTATAAAGAAGCAGCCAGGGCCCAGAGTGGTGAGTGATTTGGCCAAGGTCACTCTACACAATAATGTGGGCTCTGGATCCTTCTACTTTCCCTACATGATTTCTCCGGAGAAATTACAAACAAGACAGCATGGGAACCCTAAAGATGTTCTAAAGGGTTCTGCGGGCATCGCTGAAATCACTACCCTGGTACTTTTCTGCTTCCATTCTCCAAGCAGGGAAATTGAGGCGCGAGATTCAACACCACCATGCCTCTCGAAAGCCACCATAGAGAAACATCAGGGACCCTGATGAGAAAGAGCCCATCACCCCATGTCCTTAGGAGTGCTTGAGGCTGCTTCCAGCCCTGGCTCCGTCTCTTCCTTTTGTCTTCTACAAGTTGACCTCTCTGAGCCTGGATGAGAGGAACTCCCTGCTGTCCTTCTGTTGCTAGGGTGCTGTGAGGGTTAACAGCAGGGGCTCACAGGAGACAGAGGACAGGATACTGCACTTCCTGTAGGCTCTGCCTAAAAAGGAGGAGAAAGTCCTTCCTCTTAAATTTTAACAATGAGGGGACCTGAAAGTTTAGAAGTCTAAGATCCAAGAAAACCAGGACACAGAAGACAGAACACAGCATCAGCCACAGGTCTCCACGACTATGGTGGGTCAGAGACTCCACCAAACTTCAGACAGGACTCTTCCACCACCCTTTGACCTTTCAGAGGAGAAACTCAGGCCCTAAGAGATTTTATCATCTGGGGGTCAGGGGAAATCTGTTCTCAGTGCTGTCCCCCGGGCCCACCACCACCACCATCTTTCTTTCAGGAAGCAGTGATGTTTATCCTGAGGCCTGGATGCCAGTGGAGGGACCAATGGGTGAGGACAGCGGAGGGCCCTAGAGACTGACCTCCATGCCACTTGCCGAGCACGTCCCCTGAGTCTGGAACATTCACGGGATTAATCCCTGAAACAATTCTCAGGCCCTGAAATTACTGACCCTTTTTACAGCTGAAGTGACTGAGCTTCGGAGGACTGGTGAGGTGCCAATGCTCACCCGCTGATAAATGACAGGACTAGAATGTGACCAGAGAGCCATCTGATGCCAAACACTGAGCCTCCACCATCAGAGACTCCCCCTTGCCTCTAGGCCTGTGCTAATTAACATAGAAGCCTCTGGCCATGGGTAGCTGCCAAGTACCCAAAATGTACAAATGGAAACGTGCAGTAAACTTAAGACAGATAGTGGATTTTGAAGTCTAAGAACTAAAATTAAAGTGAATGTTTATATATCTCAATAATTCTTGTTTTAATATTATGGAACTGGGCCTGCTGGAACCTGGAACCCCAGGTTCAAACAGGTCAAGGCATTGGCAAGGTCATAGAACTCAGTACGAAGAGTGCCCCCCCCCCAACCTTGTACCAACCCTTCACATGGGCAAGCTGCTATGAAATTCCAGCACTTGAGAGATGGAGGTAGGAGAATCAGGAGTTCAAGACTAGCCTGTCTCAAACTAACTAATTAACAAAAAGCATATCAAATTAAATAAAATCTCATTAGAATGATTTCATTTGATGTGTGTGTGTGTGTGTGTGTGTGTGTGTGTGTGTGTGTGTGTGTGTGTTTAGGGATCCAGCCCAGGATCTTGTGCATGCTAGGC
This sequence comes from Rhabdomys pumilio, assembly GCA_030674055.1. Lineage (NCBI taxonomy): Eukaryota > Metazoa > Chordata > Mammalia > Rodentia > Muridae > Rhabdomys > Rhabdomys pumilio. The sequence continues at coordinate 217,131,682 of JANHMN010000002.1, read as the reverse complement.
AAGCACTCTATCCCTAAGCTACAACCTCAGTCCTGTATGTCATGCATGCGTAGATACATGTACATGTATGTTAGTGCATGTTGAATACATCGGGTGCTTTCTACCTGATCTTTTTAAGACAGGGCCTCCTCACTGAACCCAGTAGCTGGACTAACCAGACTGCTCACTGAACTCAGTAGCAGGATTAACCAGACTGGCCTCAAAGTCACAGAGATCCACCCCCTCACCACCCTCCACCCCCCATCTGCCTCCTGAGTGCTGGAATTAAAGATATGGACCACTGGACCACACTCGGCTTTTTTTTTTTTTTTTTTTTTGCTTTTGTTTTTTTGACCTAAAGTTTTGCTATGTTGAACTCCTGAACTCAAGGGATCCTCCCACCTCAGCTTCTCAAGTGCTGAGACTAAGAGCATGTGTGAGCTGCTCTTTTGTCCTTTTAATTGTATGTATGACTTGCACATGTGGCCCACACTGTGTTTCTTTTGGTTAGTACCGACTTGGATACTCTGAAATCCTAATGGTGCCCATGGAGATAAGAAAAGGTATCTTGGAGGAGGGGAAGCTAAGACACACTGGATTAAAACAGAGGTCACACAACGAGGGTATCTCAGGGCAAAGGATCTGCAAGACATCTGGCTCTGGCCTCAGAGGGCAGCAGGGCCTGGGTGGGCTGAGCTAAGCCGCAGGCAGCTAAGAGCTGGGCCAGAGGGAGGAAGCTACTGGAGCCAAACTTTCTAAAGCAGTGTGTCCCACGGGCTTGGGAAGCTGTGCCTGGCGAGGCTCTTCTCCCTCAGTGCTGGCACTCTCTCGAGAAGGCACTGCAGGGCAGCTGGAGCCAAGCCGAAGGAGAAGGCCGAGTTGGATGAGCAACGGGACTCACATGGCAGAGACCCTCACCTGCTAGCTGCTCCCCTCCACTTTACAGAGAAGTCTCCCCAAACCGCAGTCCCCAAGGGCATCACCTCCTCTTGAACCTTGGCCTAGATTGGAAACCGAATGCTCTCACATACAGTCTGGTGTAGACGGCTGCGGATGCCGTAAAGCTGCATGGCAGGCCATGAGAATAAAGCACTAACTAGATCATAGTTAGTACAGCACGGTGGAAGAGCCAAGCTGCCCACGTGAAGGGCTGGTACAAGGTGGTGCATTCTTCAGTACAGGAGCTCCATGACCTTGCCAATGCCTTGACCAGCCTGAACCTGGAGGTACGTACCATAGGCATTCCCTCTTAGTGATGCTACAGGGTCACAGGACATTATCCACAAAGGGCATGGCAGCTCAGATGCCCTCCTCCAGCACAAGACCCCCCTCAGCTACCTCTGCAGTACCCCTTAGTCTCTCTCAGGTACACATATCCTCAAGATTGTATTCCCTCCAAGGAAAGTCCCTCCAAGGAAAGCCACCCCAACCCCACTTCTTGCACCCCCCCTTCTCTGCTTGCCACACCCTTGTCTCCTCCCATCTCCACTTCTGAATCCAGGCTCAGTTGTCAAAATGGGGCTCTGAAGCTTTCCCTCCACTGCCATCTTGGTATCCACAAGCAAGCCCTGGGCAGAGCTGGATATCCTCATGGCACGGACAACAGATATTACTGCTGATTTCCAGGAGCCCAGCAAGGGGCAGACTCTGCTCACCTTCCCAGTGAAGAGCCTTCAGCAGTACCTCACTGTCTGAGGAAAGAACTCACCTCAGCTTGACTCTTAAGACCTTTGCCAGGCTGATCTCTCCTTGTGCCTCAGCCTTAGCCTCAGAAGCTATGTGATTTGCTCTGTCAGTCAGATGGTTCTGGGTCCCCAGGGTACAGTAGCTCTGACACATGCTTGCTCTCACACGAGCTTTTTCCTCTGCCTGGATGAATTTTCCCTTCCCCACGGTCACTCTTCTAGTCGTCGTCGTCCAGGAAGTCCTTCCTCATTCCCTCCTGAGACACCCCCTATGGCTAGTTACAACACTGGCCCCTCCCAGTGGTCATGGGTTTTGTGACTTGCAGAAGGCTCTTAGCCCCTGGTACACTGTTGCTTTAGAAGCCACTTTCATCTTTCAAACCATAAGGACCCTTCTTAGTAGTCACGGATGGCACACCCTGGTCACCTTCACCCTAGAGCCAAAGGTCAGGAAGAAAGTGGAGTCAGGGGTCCACCCGAATGTCAGGACACCCCAAGGATGAGTTCCGGCACCTCAATTTCACCTTGGCTACAATTCCTTCTGGGGTCCTCATGCTTCCAGCCACTGTCTGGGAAATGTGCCTTCCTCTGGGAGTCTGGGAATCATGCTGTGGGGGCTGAATTTAAAAAAAAAAAATGTGGCCAAGTTCCCACTGGATGCAGACTGCCACCCAGCCTGTCAGGAGCCGGAAGTGTCAGCTGAGGTTTCATTGTTGTGGCTTCTCAGGTTCCTTGCAGTCAGAGGAGATCTTAGAGAGCATCACTTAGAGGCTGGGAGGAGGGGGCGATAGGAGAAGAGCTGCCTGTGGTCCCGGTGTGGGGAGAGGCTGCAGCATCACGGTCAATCAGCAGCATCTTTGCAGAGTGTTAAGAATCCACAGCTATAGGCTGGCATGGTGCCTAGCAATTTGCCTACATTTTCCATCTTAAATCTCTCACTACCCTGTAAAGCAGAAATTACATACCCACCTTGATTTTACAGGGGATGAAACTGAAGTCACTAGTCCATCGTCCTTTGGTAACGAAGAGAGGAAGCAAGATTCAGCCCCAGACATACCTAACTCGGGAGCTTATGTTTGTCCCCTCATGACCCTGCCCTGCATTCATTTGGCAAAACACAATATACTGTGGAGATGATGAGGCGTTTTAGGTCTTGTCAAGAGACAATTACACAAAGCGCGTGTCTATTTGTGATGCCCTTATGTGCATTGTTATATCTATGTTACAGTTTCAATAATTTACATATTGTGTGTATGCGTGTGCACACGTGTGCACATGCAGGTCTGCATGTATGTGCAAGGGTGAGTGACAGCTAAAAGACAGCCTTGGCTGCTCTTCTGAAGATGCTATCTACCTGGTTTGTGTTTGCAACAGGATCTCTCACAGCCACAGGGATCTGCCTGCCATTTGTTCCGGGGCCCTGAGATTACAAGCAAGGGCCACCAGGCCTGGCTTATTTAAAAACAAAACCAAAAACATGGCTCCTGGAGATTTAACTTGTATCTTCAAAGTATCCCCCAGCTCTCTCGCTCTCTCTCTCTCTCTCTCTCTCTCTCTCTTTCTCTCTCTCTCTCTTAAGATAGGTACTCATGATCTTTACCAGTGTCTGGAACTCACTGTGTAGATTAAGCTGGTGAACTCACAGAGATCTGCCTGCCTCTGCCTCCTACATACTGGAATTAAAGGCATGAGCTACCATGCCTGACCTGAGAAAGAAAAAAAAAATGTTTTCTATAAGCTGGTATGAAATATTCTTAGCATTAAGGTCTCAAAACAGCAAGATGTCTCTTTCTTTCTTTCCAACAGTCTCTACATTCAAATAAGAACAGATCTGAATACCTCATGAACCACCAAACCAGGCCAGACAAAAATTCACCTGCTGTCTATCACTCTGCTGACAAAAATGTGCTTGCCTCCCAGTCTCCACTGGGAGCACCCAGCCAATGTTCCATTTGCACAAGTTGGCGCCACTCTACAGTCTTTACAACCTTCTCCTCATCCATCCATCTGCAGAGACCAGACGGCCAGACCAGCCGCTGTACCACCACTTAATCCCAGCTTTAGAAGGCAGCCAGGCACCGACGTCTGAGTGGACCCATCTACTTGTACCAGGCCAGGCTGGGTAGAGAAAATGTCTGTGAGTAAACACAGCCTTCTGCTTCAACAGCTCCCACTTGGACTCCCCTGGCCAACAGGGCCCTCTGTGACTTTTATCTCCCTGCCCAAAATAACCATTGGCTTCCATGGCTCTCTGGGCATGGACCAGACTGGTAGAAGCCTGGGCAGCTGGAGGATTGGAATGACACATTATCATCTTTGCTTTCCCAGTGCACCAGTGCAAGTCTGTGGCATTTATCTAGCTCCTCTGTATACTTGGAAGGGACCTGTGGTGGGAAGGAAGAGCTCGCTATGGGAAATGGTCACATGATCTCAAAGCTCACAGTTCAGGAGAAAATAAACTAGGGAGCCCAGCCAATTGCGGTAGAATACAGAAATCAGGAAAGATGTGAAGGAAAAAGATGATGCTTGGAGGAATTTGGAAGGGAAAGAAACTGGAGAAAAACAGATGTCAAAGGCTTTCAGGAAGAGGTGGCACTTAGACTGTGCTCTGAAGGCAGGGCTGCAGAACAAGCTGGAGTGAAAGTTCTCCAAAAACAGGTGTGGTGGGAAGGACATGGTGAGTGCAGGAGACTGGGTGCACGTGGCGTGGCCCCTGGGATGTTGAGCATTGAGGCTGGGGCTGGAAAGTCAGAGGGTGCCAGTCAGAGCCTTAAACGACATTCCAAGTGGTTTCTTGCCCTGTTTGGCAGCTAGCCACACGTGACCTATATTTAAACCAAAGAAAATGAAACAAAATGTAAAATTCACAGCCACATACAGTCAGCGGTTATCAGAGCGGACTCTGAAGGTTTGAACCAGTTGGTCGTTGCAGAAACTTCTACTGCATAGTGAAGGGAGACAACAGGAGAGCAGGTAAGGACTTGGGTTAGAGGCGGGATACAGCTTGAGATGGTTTGTGCCTGACAGGAAATGACTACAGGGTAGCAGAGGTCAGGAGCCAAGGTGAGAGCTCCACCAGTCCAGTGGAGATCAAGATGCATTTCTCAGGTGAGAAGGGTGAGAGAGCTTGCTGTCCAAGCCCGACGACCTGAGTTCAAATTCCCAGACCCCAGTAAAAGCCAGGCATGGGCATGTATTTCTGTAATTGAAGTGGTGCACATGTCCATAATCCCTGAGCACATCTGGAGTGAGGGATGGAAAGAGGTCATCCCTGAGCACACCTGGAGTGAGGGATGGAAAGAGGTCAATCCCCGGAGCTGGAGGGGCCAGGTAAACGCTGCAGCTAAAAAAAGAGACTCATCTCAAATGAGGAAGGAAGTAAGAGCAGAAATTCGAGGTTGTCCTCTGACCTCTACATGTCTGTCGTGACATAAATGTGCCTGTGAACATGCACACATGCATACAAACACAGGAAATAAAAGAATCCTGTCTCTTCCCTCCCTCTTTTCTTCCTATCGGTAAGCAGAGGGTCAGTGGTTCTCCATGTATGGTCCCTGCAGCAGCAGAATTACCTGGAACTCATGGCTATGGGATCCTCAGAATCCTCCCAGACCTACAGAACCGGAAGCCAGTCCCCCTGTCATTATGATGGATTCTAACAGTTGACATCTGCAGCATAGAGTCATACCACAGCTCCAGAGCAACCCTGGCCTCCGGAGTCAGTGGACCGGGCTTTCCGTCCTGCCTCAGCCATTCAGTAGGAGTGCTTAATCTCTCTGTGTCCCTGTTTCCGTGTTATGGCTCTGTGTGGTTACTGTAAGAGTTAACAGAGGTAATCTGTCTTAGAAAATGCTCAACTAAGCCAACCATGCTGGCACATGCCTTTAATTCCAGCACTTGGGAAGCAGAGACAAGAGGATCTCTGTGAGTTCAAGGATAGCCAGAGATACATAGTGAGACCCTATGTCAGAAAAAAAGAAAAAACAAAATATCTAACTAAAGTAAGTATTCAATGGTCATTACTTGGAAGGCAGAGACAGGAGGTTAGTGAGTTTGGGCCAGCCTGGGCTACAGAGTAAGACCCTGTCTCAAGAAGAAAAAGATAGAAACAAACAAACATTTCCAGACAGAGTTTCTCTGTACAAGGGACTCCCTGAAACCCATGTATATATCACTCTCTGGGTCATGAATAGTTAGAACACTGGCCTAGGTGGTCTCCAATCAACAATGATAAGTCCCCACCCCACCCCTCTGTGTGTGTGTGTGTGTGTGTGTACGTGTGTACGTGTGTGTGTGTGTGTGTGTGTGTGTGTGTGTGTGTGTGTGTGTATTCCTATCTAATTTAAAGAAACCCTTTCTATGCATGCATACATTGGAAAGATATATAACTTTCCACTTTTGTTATATGTATTGAGATGGGATCACATTCTACAGACCAGGCTAGCCTCAAACTTGCAAATCTTTATCCTGCAGTAGACAGTCCACCAAGAAAGATTTGAATGGGCTTTGGCAGAATACTGTTGAAGACTGGATCATTGCTATCTCTCTCCCAGACCCTGTCCCAACCTGGCTAGCTGTCTCCAGAGTTCTTCATGAGCATGTAGTCCTGAAACACACCTTGCTCCCTCTGCTGCTTCCCCCAAAATAGACAGATTGTCCCTAGCTCTGCAGAACAGAAGGAGCAGAACCTGGCTTGCCTCTCATCCCTGCTCCACTCCAAAGCCTTGGCTCAAAGGCCAACCAATAAAGAAGCTCCCCAAATCCCATCTCGACTCACCCCCCGACTCCCACTTTAGTATCCAAGCCAATGGCTGTAGCTTTGAATACCTCATAGTATGGTCACTTGGAACAGACAGGGTTATTTTCAGAGGACAGGTGACAGTACTTAGGGTAATTCTACTGTTAGAGCTACAACTGCCACCCCCAGCTCCCACGGATCACTGCCCACCACATGCTCTAGTCTGTCAACCTGGCCAGGGAAGCCATGCCAACCTCTAGGATAAATGGGCTGGACTACTAACCATGCTTATCACACCAGGCTAGGCCCAGCATCGAAGCAGGGAAAGGGCACCAGGTGTGGAAAGGAGAAGCCAGACAGCAGCAGCAGAGCAGCACAAGCTCCCCTGACTGCTGGGGACAGCCCTGGTGCTATTTGTATTTTGATGCTAATTCCGCTTCCCCAAGAGGGGCTGCCTGGGCAGGAGGGAATCATATATTCAAGACTTCGTGTGATCCTTCTAATGAATAAAGATTTCAAGGAAACCAATCACCGGGTCAATAGGCAGGACTTCCTGGTTGGACTGAGGGACAGCGGAGGCAGGAGAAAAGAGGCTGGCTTTTGAGTAGGAAGGAGCCAAAATGTAGGTAGCAGAGACCCCCCACACGGTTCAGGAAGCAGATCAGTTGGGAGCTGCTACTGGAGGATTTAACTTAGCATGGCTTACTCTTTGGATGCTAGTTGTTGCGCCCAGTGATTGTGTTGCCTTTTGATTCTAAACTAAGATTGTGTGGTGTTTTCCTTCATGTGGCGACTCAACTGAGCTCCAGAGAGAAGGTAGAATGGTGGGACACCCCAGCCAGACATGGGAATTTGGAAGTATGAAATTGGGGTGGCAGCAACCCGCCAGTGGGAACTTAGCGAGCTGGGTGGAGAGATTTCGGAGCTCAGGGTCAGAGAGTCGCCACGAGACGAGAAGAAGACCTGCTGGTGCCTTGCAGGTGATAACGTGGATTGCATTTTTTGATATCTCACACTACACCTGACCAGTGTAGTGAAGCCAGTGCAACTACACAGGTAATCCCTGCAACACAGTCCTTCCAGCCCTTCCAGGCCAGTCGGGGTCTCTTGGGGGTAGCTGTTGTTACCTTGCTCCTTTCTACCCACCACACTACCATGGTCTGGATATTAAGGACTGAGCCAATTTGGACACTGTCAAGAAACTGGAGAGAAAAGCAGATAGATTCCTAGAATTTACTGGCCAGTCAGTTCAACCAGCCAACTGGAGAGCTTCAGATTCAGTGAAGAGTCCGAGTCTCAAAAAAAAATCAAGTGGGGAGGCGATAGAGGAAGACAGGCAATGGCAATCTCTAGCTCCACAGGTACACACACACACATACACACACACACACACACACACACACACACACACACACACACACGACACGCACATATCACACACACATACAAAATGATGATGAAGATGTAAAACGTTGCTAAGCAGCTACAAAATACAAACACATCCAAATGACACAAAACGTGCGTATGCACTTTTTAAAAATGGGGAAAAAACATTTTTTTAAGGCAGAACTATACTCTGTAGCCCAGGCTGGCTTCAAACTTGGAATCCTCTTGCCTCAGCCACCCAAGAACTGGGATCACAGACCTGAAACACCATGTTCAACTAGAAAATCATTTTGGGCTGAAAAGATGGCTCACTGGTTAAGAGTGAGCACTGCTCTTCCAGAGGACCTGAGTTCAGTCCCCCACACTCCCCATCAGGCAGCTCGACAACTGGAAACTCCAGCTCTAGGGGATCCAGTGCCCTCTCCTGGCCTCCATGGGTACATGCACACACACACACACACCAAATCTTTTTAAAAATATATATATGAATTGTGTCTATGTATAAACATACCTATCTGTATGTGTATACATGTGGAGACCAGGTACTCAATGGCTTGGGACTCCCCAAATAGGTTAGACAGGTTGGTCATCAAGCCCCCAAGGATCTCTGGACCCTCAGTGCTGGGATTACAAGCACATGTCACCACACACAGCTTTAAACAACAACAACAACAACAAAACAAAAAACATGACTCCAGGGTCAAATTCAGCTCCTCCTACTTTCTGTTTGTTTGGTTTGTTGGTTTGGTTTTTAAGACAAGGTTTTCCTGTGTAGACCTGGCTGTCCTGGAACTGGTTCTGTAGACCAAGCAGGCCTTGAACTCAAAGAAATGTACCAGCCTCTGCCTCCCAAGCGCTGGGATCAAGGGCATGTGGCCCCACTGCCTGGTGCTCCTGCTTTAAAACATGTAACTTTTTAATGTTACCAGAAGTTTGCTTGTTTGTTTTTTGTTTTGTTTTTGTTTTTGTTTTGGTCCCAACAGGATCATTTCATTTGCTTGTCTGGGCTTTGTTTTTCTTATTCTGCGGCATACATGTGGACAAGTATTATTTATATTTGAGAGACTGCACCCTCATCTCTGGCCACTCATACTCATAGCTTCTTGCTAGAACTATTCAAAGTCCTTCCTGGAATCTCAACAGAGCCTCCGTTTCAGCCCCTCTCTGCCTTTGAACTTTGCTGCCCTTCTCAGCCACTCCCTGGAGTGTCACTAATTGGGAGCCCTGCCAGCAGGTCCCCATCATCTTCTGACATAGGCCCCACAGTGGAAGTCCCATCCAGGGCTCCATGCCCATGAATCCAGCCTGGTCAGAGGCTTTCCAGTTCCCTCATTCAACAGCAAAGGAAAAAAAAACAATGATAAGAAATGCTGTCCTGTGACAAAGCCATGTCTGCTCCCTTTAGGTCCCATTTGAAACCACATCGTGGAGTGGACAGAGCCCGTCTTGCAGAAGAAGCTGACTGAGGCCCAGCAAGCATAGCAGCCACAACTTCTAGAGTCAATGAATCAGGAAGCCAGCGCTGGTCTGATTTTGACATACAAGAAGCAGGAAGAACTGAGAGGCTTGTACTAAGCCCGTGGTCTACAGAAAGAGTCAGGTTCCCCAGAGTCTCTGCTCCTCCCCCTCCTCCCTTCCTGGCAAGGATCCCAATGGCTGCTCCACCATCTCCTCCCAGAACCCTACAAAAGCCCATCTGGGGCCACGTGCCCTGAATCCCCACACCAACCCACCATCATTCCCTCCCTCCTCTGGCAATGGGTCCTGCTGCCTCCTCGGGTCTCCTAGCAACAAGACATCCCGCAGTGTCTCTGCTCTCCACCTCTGGGCTCTTCCAGCTGGGCCTGTCTCACTCAGGGAGGGGACTGCTGGCTTGTCCCTCTCATGGGGGTCACTGCACCCACAGGGGGCAGATGGAAGCAAAGCAAAGAAGTTGAGCCAGCCTGCACAGCCCCCATGCTGGGCCTGCTCCCAGCCTCCACATTTGGGGCATGGGCTCTGGCTGTGGCAACCTTTTCTTGAGCCTATGACTAAATGCTGACTGAGACAAAAAATGGAGCCAAATCCTAGGGTTTCAATTCTAGTAGACTCCAACATACTTTTTTGCACTTTTAAAATACATGGATTCTTCCCACTAGAATATTTAATGTTCAAAGCAATAATGAAAAGCATTAGTGGCAATCGGCCTGGGGACATAGACCATTGGTGGTGTACTTGTCTAGATGCATAAGATCCTGGGTTTGATCCCTAGAAACACACACACAATGAAAATAAACAAGCATCAACAACAAGAAAACTCTACAAAATGCATTAACTAGGACTGGGATGCAGCTCAGGTGGCAGAGAGCTTGCCTGCCATGCTTGAAGCCTTCCATCCAATGCTAGCACTGCATAAACTGGGCAAGGTATACAAACTTATAATCTCAGCGTTTAGAAGGTGGAGGCAGGAGGATCAGAAGTTCAAGGACATCCTTGGCTACATAGCAAGTTCCAAGCCAGACTATGGTATAAGAAGCCCAGTCTCCAGACAAAACAAACCTAGACAGCTACTTTATCTTTATACAGTGCTAACAACCATGCCTAAGAAGTAAGCACTTCTCCTTCTATACCCATTTTACAGACAATAAAACTGATCACTAACTTGCCTAAAGATACCCAGCTCTGTGAATCTGAACAACTGTGTCTGACACCAGTGTGCACGCTCTTGCCGTTGGATCTCTTTGAAAATCAACTAGCCCTCGCCTCTTATGCAGTGACGGGAGAAGGAATTCGTACACAGTCTCTATGCAGATTTACTGAGCATTTATCGAGTGAGCTATGAATGTAGGAAAGCCCATCTTCCTGCTATTGGCTAGAAGGGCTGTGTAGAAGGGCTTCTTGGAATTCATTATGCTACTCTTTCTACTTTTCTATATATTTGGAATTCTCCACAATAAAAAGTGAAAAGAAAGAGAGAGAGAGAGAGAGAGGGAAGGAGGGAGGGAGGGAGGGAGGGAGGGAGGGAGGGAGGGAGAAAGGAAGGAAGGAAGGAAGGAAGGAAGGAAGGAAGGAAGGAAGGAAGGAAGAAATGGCAGCCAGCCTGCAAATTTTAAGGCTGTCTCATATGAGCAAAAATCCACAAAAATCACCCAAACTTTGGGATATTTTGTTCTGACAGTTTTGAAAGTCAGAGAAGGGCAAGTGTTGTGAAATCTTTCTACAGAATTTTCGAGAGAAAAATCTTATGTTGCTGCCAAGAATCTGAGAGCTAGGAGAACCCCAACCAGGTGGGCTGAGCCCTCCCTGACTCTTCGTGGGAGTACAGTGTCCCTGTCCCCAAGGAGCTGGCCCAGGGCTGGGTCTTTGAGGATCCACAAGCTGGTGGCCACATGATGTGGTAGGAGATCCCAGCAGCTACTATGAATCTGGAGGTCTATGATTAGAAAGTAAATTACAGGCCTTGCTCTGTCGGTTTCCAGCACACAAAACCGTCCTGGCAGTCAGGGGCTTTCACGGAAGTTGTTCAGGGTTTCCAGCGAGCGTGAACACAGGAGAGGCAGGAAAATGGTGGGGATGTGAGTGGGTCTGAGAAACAGCGCAGACAGAAGGAGCTGAGGCCGCGGGGAGGCAGCAGTTCACAACAATTAAAGCAAGGCTTTGGACAGCAGCCAACTCTCAACCCTGCCTCAAGGCTTTCGAGCTGTTTGGCTTTGAGCAAATAAGCAATCTCTCTGAGCTTTTATTTGCCATATATAAGTTGAGGATGATTTCATCTGCTATACCCGGTTGATACAAAGAGAGAACAAGACAGCATATATCAAGTATCTGACCTAGTTCCCACCACATGATTGATAAGACAAAAGAAACAAGGCTTTAAAATAAGTACTAATGGGACAGGGGAGATGGTTCAGTGGGTCAAGCACTTGCCTTAAAAGTATGAGGATCTGAATTCAGATCCCTAAAAGCAACATAAGTACCTGGGTACAGTGTCACATGCTCTAATCCTAGCAACTGCAAGATGGATCTTGTAAGGTAGGTTACAGATCTTTGTAAGGTAGGTTAGCCTATTCAGTAAAGTTTCGGGGCAAGAGACTCACACACACACACACACACACACACACACACACACACACACGAATATGCATGTCCCCACACCAAATACGCACTTCTGAATATAAATCCAAAAGATGAAAAACCCATCAACAAGACAGTTCTACAGCCAGTGCTGCTGCTGAAGAGTTATTCACAATAGCCAAGAGGTAAGGAAAAGGGTGTCTATTGATAACAAAATGTGGCCCACACAATGAAGTATTATTCCACCTCAGAAGGAACATGAATGACCCTTAAGAACATTATGCTAAGTGAAAGAAGCCATTCATAACAAGACAAGTGCCGTGTGATTCCACATACAGGAGGTTGCTAGTCAAATTCGTAGCGGCAGAAAATAGAACGATGGCTGCCACAGGCTGGAAGAGACGGCGAATCGGGAGTTATTGTTTAATGAATGGAGTTTCAGTTTTTCAAGATAAAAGAAGTTCTGGAGAGCCAACAAGAAGGCTCAGCAAGTAAGAGTCTCATACCTGATGGCTTGAATTTGGTCCCTTGATCCCAATGTGGGAGAAGTGAACCTACCTTCAAAAGCTGTCCTCTGACCTCTCAACATGCCATGGCGCGCACACACACACACACACACACACACACCTACACTATGACACACGGAAACACACACACACAGAGTAATAAAAACAATAATAACGATAACTTTTATTTTTTTTAATTTATAGAAGTGGGTGGGTGGTAGTGATGGGGACACAATGAGATCACGCTTAACATTATTACACTGCTCACTTGAAAAACATGAGTGTCACCCTGAGCTGCGGTGGCGCACATCTTTAATCCCAACATGCTGGAGGCAGAGGCAGGCAGATCTCTGAGTCTGAGGTTAGTCTGGCTACAGAGTGAGTTCCAGGGTAGTCAGGGCTGCAGAGAGAAACCCTATGTTGAAAAGCAAGGGGAGAGAGAGAGAGAGAGAGAGAGAGAGAGAGAGAGAGAGAGAGAGAAACAGAGAGCGAGAAACAGAGAGGCAGAGACACAGAGACAGAGATACAGAGACAGAGGGAGACAGAGAGTCAAAGGCAATAGCTTAATGGGTAAAACCCTTGCTTTGCAAACACAAGGACCTGAATCTGAGTCTCTAGCACCCTCCTCCCTTTTTTTTTTTTAGAGCCAAGCATAGTTGCATGGGCCCACATCAAGGGCAACGACAGGTCAACCCCAACAACCTACCTACCAATAGTCAGCCTAGCTGAAACAGAAAGCTTCAAGGTCAGTCAGAAAGGCAGAGAGTGATGGAGGAGATACCCAACATTCTTCTCTGGCCTCTGCACTAGTGTCCATGTCCCCTCATAGTCACACATATAAGATATAATCTGTATGCATACACACACACACACACACACACACAGAGAGAGAGAGAGAGAGAGAGAGAGAGGGAGGGAGAGAGAGAGAGAGAGTGTGTGTGTTATGGTAAATTTTAGGTGTGGATTTTGCTATAATTTAAAGAAAAACCTCAGATTTGCACAGAGAAATATGAACAAGAAGAGTAAGAGCCAAGGACAGAGTGAGCGTGACACCATTACTGAATGCTGAGATATGCTGGGGTATAGTGGCACATGCCATAAATCCCAACAGGCAGATGGAGCTCTGTGAGTTCGAGGCTAGCCTTGTCTACACAGCAAGTTTCTGACCAGACAGGGCTACACAGTGAGACCCTGTCTTAAAGAACAAAAAGAGAGACACATATCACACAGCCTGAAAACTAAGCCACTTCACCTCCTCATCTACAGGAGCTAAGTTTAAGTGGTCAAGAGTTTAATTACCCCAGCAAGCCTAATAATAATTCTGTATAGTAGCTTTAAAGAAAGGGTAAACACTGGACAGTGGCTACACCTTTAATCCCAGCATTCAGGAGGAATTCAAGGCCAGCCTGGTCTACAGGGTGAGTTCCAGGACAGCCAGGACTACACAGAAAAACCCTGTCTCAAAGAGAGAGAGAGAGAGTGAGTGAGTGAGAATGAGAGAAAGACAGAGACAGAGAGAGGGAACTTTTTGGGCAGAGACCTGGGTTCAAATCTCAGCCCTGATGATTCTTATCTGAATGTCTCTTCAATTATTTCTATACTAGAAGAAAACAATGGAGGCACGGCTAAGAGCTTGGCTTACAGGATTTATGGTTCAGAGTATTGATGAAAAAACTGAAGGAGCCTGCTACACAGTACTACGCCTTAAATACTATGGTGAGATATACTGGACAACTGCCTTATACACTATGGTAGGATATACTAGACTAGGGTTTAGTTGACTGACTGATGTGGTGTGGTGTTGGGGCTTGAACTCAGGGCCTCACACAAGCTACATGGAGTATATTTTCAGTGGGCAGCAAGAAGGAGCCTGGTCTCAAAGCTCTAGCTTTCTTGGTTTTCCTCCTGTAATTGCTGACCATTAAAGCCAGCAAGAACCCCATTTTATAGACAACAGGATCAAGAGTCATCAGGGAATGACTTGTTTAAGGTCTGAAGGAAGTAAAGGAAGGTAAAGGGAACCTTGAACTCTTGCTCTCAGGGAAGTTGCCTTAGTCTACAGACTTGGGAGGAAAGAAAGGTAGGTTTTCAGGCCCCCAACACCAACATGTAGCTGGCCCTAGCCCAAGTGGAAATAGAGCAATCCTGCCCTCTGATAGAGCCATGCCAGAAGCAGGGCGGGGCTCCACTGCTGCAGGAACAGGCCAACTGGGCCAGCAGCCAGAGTGGCGCCAAAGGCGCAGCTCGGAGCCCTCTCACCAGCTACATAATAAAGTAATTATGGGATTAGGGATAAAATTAGTCACTTGTGTAATTATTTTCCTTAGAACAAGAGCAGAAAGGGCCTTTTTAAGAGAGTCACTCCTTGGCCATCCCAAGAGCAGTGACTCGGAGTCACAGATGAGTGTGCACAGACACAAACACAGACACACACAGAGCAATGATGTGCTGGCAGGAGAGATCACACTCCGTCACCCTGTGCCTCACCAGAGGCCCTAACCCTAAAAGACAAGGATGATAGATACTAAACACCTCTGTCACAATGTCACAGGAATGATTACCTCCGGTCAGGCACCTTAGCATGGGAAAACACTCTCTTTGTGTGAAAACAGTATCTGTATGTGTTGGTGCCGGTCTGTACAGTGTATCTGTGGAGTGTCTGTGCACATATGTGTTCACATGTGTGGACGCCAGAGGTCGGCACTGAGTGTTTGCCTTGCGTGATCTCCACTTTATTTTTTGAGGCAGGGTCTGTCTCTGAACCCTAACCTCATCAACTCAGTAAGGCTGGCTGGCCACCTGTCCTTGCCTCCTTGGTAATGGGACTAAAGAAGAACCAGGCCACCTCAGCTATTAGCCGGGAGCTGGGGATCTGAAGTCAGGCCTTCATTCTTGTATAACAAATGCTACACTGACTGAGCCATCTCCCCATTGTCTAATGGAACCATCTTACGGTCCTCCCCAGTCATGAGTGCTCCCTCCATCTTGGAAGCTGATGGTACAAAACTCCAGGCAAGATCTGGGGGACCAGAGGAGTCCCCGGTATTAGCAGCTATGAGAGGTAGAATAGAGGTTCACCCCAAGGCATCCATGCCCTCTCACCCAGAATCTGTGGGCATTACCTCACACGCAGAAGAAACTTTCCACATATGATCCAGTGAGAGAGTCTGAGGTAGAGGATGATCTGGGATTCTCAACGTAAACACAGGGACCTTGTGGCGAACGATGAAGACAGGAGAGGGCAGAGGCAGGAGCTGGAGGGAAGTCGTTGCTGAGTTGGAAGGAGAGCAAGGCAAGGAGCAGAGGCAGCCTGCACATGATGTCAGGATAAGGTACTGCTCCCTCATGGCAGCCCTGCCAAAACCTTGACCTTTGCCTCCTAAGGCTCACTTGTACAGATTTATAGAATTCCAGAACTATAAGATCCTAAGCATGTAGTAACTTGGCAGAAAGGGCAGGGATAGGGTGGAGCCCTGAGTTCATTCCCAGCACAACATAAAACTGGGAATGATACATATGTATCTGTGATCCCAGCATCCTGAGACATAGGAGGGTCAGAAGTTCAAGGTCATCCTTAACTACAAAGAATCTGAGACCAGATCAGGTTGTATGAGATCCAGATGTAAAAACATTGGCTGCTTGGCGCAGCATTAAGAAAGCAGCAAGCCAGCCGGGCGGTGGTGGTGGCGGCGGCACACGCCTTTAATCCCAGCACTTGGGTGGCAGAGGCAGGTGGATTTCTGAGTTCGAGGCCAGCCTGGTCTACAGAGTGAGTTCCAGGACAGCCAGGACTACACAGAGAAACCCTGTCTTGAAAAAAACCAAAAAAAAAAAAAAAGAAAAGAAAAGAAAGCAGCAAGCCTCCTGGAGCCCATTTCCCCTGAGGCTGAAACTCTTCCAGGGTCAAAGAGACTTCCAGATGCCAGACATCTCCTGAATGTGCATCTATGGAAGAGGTCTGGGCTGGGGTCAAAGCTCCTAATCCAAAGAAATACCACTGGAGACAGAGGCTAGGAGAAGGTGACAGCTTTGGATGGAAGACAGAGGCTTGCCGAGACCTCCATCACTTGGTCATGACACCCCCCCAACTAATCTGCAGTTGAGAGTTTTCCCATATACCAAATGGGGTGTGGCTGAGGCTGCACCAGGGACAAAGGGCCAGAAGTCTTCTTAGAATCTTCTCTTAGGCTCTTCCACTTGTCACCATGGCTCACTGTGTCTACAGTGTCAAGCCAAGTCTGCTGTGGACAGGAAATCTCTGCGGTGTTTGTGTCCTATGAAATGACTCACCCCCGCGAGGCTCAGGGTGAGCTGAGAAAACAGACTCAAAGCAGTGAGGTGTGGGGGACCTGGTTTGAACCTCAGCAGCATAACACCGCATAACACCATATCCACACCATATCCACACGCCCAGTCACCTCTCTGAGTTAAAGACCTAGGCACTGGTGAGGGGCTAGGTGAGGGGAACTCCTCATCACAGGAAATAGGTTCTACAGGCCGAGGGAAGTCCAAGGCAGGTTCTGTTTATCCCCCTGGCCCGGGGAACAGAGAACTGAATGCCCCACAGTATGGCAAGTCGCCGCAGATGGCATCTTCAGCCTCTGCCCCAGAATTCCCCTCCTGGAGGCCTACCCCAAGAGACCGCCCATGAATACAGAAAGAAGGATGTCTGCAGCATACTCCTGGTGGGTCGCTTTTACCCACACAACTACAAACAACTTGCAAGGCCATCAACAGGAAAGGGATATGTCCACTGTGCACCAATGGCACACTCAGTAATGACACAGACGACCTCAGAGTCCTGGAGTGCCAACCACAGGACAGCACACATGGGATTACATCTCTGCGAGGAGCCAGAAAAGAAAGAGTTGGGAGGAAATACACCAAACTCCCAACAACCCTCAGGAGCGATTCCCACCCCTTCCTGATCTCAGAAATCTCAATATTGTGTTATTACGTTCACTAGGTATTAGAGAAACAGCGATAACTGCAGCAGACACCAACACTGGGCAGATAAGGGAAGAGAAGACCACAGGGGTTCAGGAAGAGCCAGAGGAGGCCAAAGAGATGGGTGCAGTGTTCTGGAGACCAAGCAGGGGTGCTGCAGAGGGAGTGTGAACGAGTCGGTGTGACTTGGGACACCTGCCCCTGCTCCCACCTATACTCATGAGCAAATCAGATGCCAAGGAGGCTCTAAAGTCCCCATTCCAGTCCTCACTCAGGAGTCTGAGAAAGTGACCCCACAGTGACCAGTGTGGAACCCAGGAGTGGCATCTACAACACAAACTAAGCCGCCAGTAGGTGACAGTGTATATCTTTAATCCCGGCACTTGGGAGGCAGAGGCGAGCAGATCTCAGTGAGGTCGAGTCCAGCCTGGTCTACAGTGTGACTTCCAAGACAGCCAGGACTGTATGGAGAAACCCTGTCTACAAATAAACAACTCCTGGGAGAATGGCCACACCCAGCTGTCCAGGCCTACCCCACGCAAACAGACCTAGCCTCAAAGAAAAGGGCCAAGGATGACATAGGCCCTGTATGGAACTCACTAATGTCTCTAGGATGGTCACGACATTTGTGTTTCCCTAGGGAGCTGCCAAAACTATACTTAGACACACACACACTCCTTGGCCCATCCCTTGGTGTCATTGAGACATGAGCCTCTGCCCTTGGTGTAAGCTACATAACATGCCCAGAGGGACTGTTCGTTGCATTTACTTAAGCATCCAGTCACCCACGCCAGTCTCCTGTCTTCTTCTGAGGGTTCTCTTCCTCCTCTCCTTCCACCTCCTTACCCACACCCTCCCACTGAGAGCATCTCGGGAGCAAGGTTCTCCAGCACATCCTGCCTGATTCCAGTGTCTTGTTACTGCTTCCCACTACATGGGAGATGGACGGCGGCCAACACGCAGCTGCTGCAGGCCCAGGGGTAGTGGGAGGCTGGGCTTCAGAGTCCAACCCAAACCATGCTCTGAAGGCCAATGACCTTTGCAGCCACCTTTGACCCTCAATCTGGTGAGTCAAGAAGAAACAGGGCTGACTCAGTCCCAGATGTGACCCCCATTAAGCCCATTTTAAAACAACTGACGTGGCATACTGAACACCACACAGCCTGAATGTGAAGGTCATCCTCCAGGCCAGCCTGTGGGAGTGAGCCTTGCAAGCCCAAGACAAGGTCAACGCCATGTAGGCTACCCATTTGCCAGCAGGAAGCTCTTCACTCCTCTTTCTCTGCCACTGAAGAATCCTTAAGTGAGGTCTGAAGTATGATTCAAACACCAGCTCCAACTCAGGCCTCCCCACACCAGACACCATCACCACGAGGTAATG
Organism: Rhabdomys pumilio; assembly: GCA_030674055.1. NCBI lineage: Eukaryota > Metazoa > Chordata > Mammalia > Rodentia > Muridae > Rhabdomys > Rhabdomys pumilio. The sequence goes on along the minus strand of JANHMN010000002.1, from coordinate 217,113,007 downwards.
CTTTCCTCTTCCTGCTCGCTGACACTTCTAGGAATGAGCAGCATCTAAGCCTAGCCATGGGGCACCACAGGTCCTGCAGAAGACTGCTCCCCAGCTGCTGATTTCTCTTCTCCTAGCCTTTGACAGGAGACAGACACTGGAGAAAGGCACTTGGAGCTGCCATCTTGTCAGCCTAGATGACAACCCTGACAGGAGCCGTTATTAGTCCTGTGTGACCAGTGTGGAAACTGCAGCCACGCTATCCTCCCAAGATCACCTGCATCGTGAAAGGCCTGGAGCCTAGGGGAGCTGAGCCCCTCCTGTTCCAACAAGTTCTGCTCTGCAGGCTATCTCAGAGTTACAACCCCAGGCCCTGGAGTTTTGAGACAGGGTCTTGCTAGGAAGCCCAGGTCAGGCCTTAATGTCATCCTCTTGCCTCCGCCTCCCCAGTGCTGGGATGACAGGCACATGTCATGATACCTAGCATTACAGTCTCACAGGAGAAACAATGAAACAGAGAGCTTTGAAAGAAACCAGATGAGGGCCATGGAAAGCCAGAGAAGGGAGGACCTGAGCTGCCCGGCTGGGGAAGAGGGAGCTGGAAGGACAGAGGCTTTTTATTCTAGTCATTTCATTTTTATAGGAAGTGAAACTGAGACCCAGGGGCGGGGGAGGGGGAGAGATGGGACCTTCTCAAGACCAAGAGTAAATGTACAGAAACATCAGGATTCAAAGGCAGCTCCATCGACTTCTGGGTTAGATTTCCTGGATCCAGATGACAGAGTCTTCCTGGAAAAGATGAATGAGTGCAGACACCCACACAGCATTCCGTGGAGACCCCAGCCTCATCATGGCCTCTGCTCTGTGCAAGGTGTGGGAAGGAGGGAGGCCCTTCCATTCACCAATGCTCAAGCTCCACGAGCAGCCAATTGGGGCTGTGAAGGAGGAAGAAACTTTGGTTCCCCTGGCAACACACACAAAAGCCTCTCTCCTCAGCACCAAGCAGCTGGACGAGGGATGTGGACTGGATTCTACCCAACCAGATCTGGCTCTCCTTAGAAGCAGAAGCCTGGACAAGCACTTTTCATTCTAACTCCAGAACCAAGTCCATTCCCAGAGGCAGGGGACCAATGGGCCAAGGAGGCTCAGGACAGTGGTGAGTCCTCTTCAGTCTTGCAGGATCCACTGATAACTAGGTTGTGCCTTAAGATGGGTCCAGGGCTGTCCATCAGCTCATCACCTAAGCCTTCTTGCCCAAGGCAGTTTCAGTGCTGATGCCCACCTGGATCCAAGCAAGTGCCCTCCCCCTTCCTTTTGCTTCCACTCCCACACCCACTTTGTTTGGCCTTGAAAAGAAATTACCGGAGCATCTATGACCTATGTGCTAGCCCAAACTCATCAAAAAGCAAAAGGAAAGCCAGTGATGGCGCACACCTTTAATCCCAGCACTCAGGAGACAAAGGCGGGTGGATCTCTGTGAGTTCCAGGCCAGCCTGATCTATAGAGTGAGTTCCAGGACAGCCAGGACTACACAGAGAAACTACGTCTCAAAAAACCCAAGAAATTTTAAATAAATAAATAGCAAGAAAGGAAGTGGGGCAGGTGCCTGCCTCACACCACCTTTGAAAAGTTGCCCAGCCCCATCCAGAGCTCTGGAACACACAAAGCATTCTGCTAAACGGAATTGGCTTTACACACTTCGAAGAAAACCAATGGATTCTAAAAAACAGGTTCCAGATAGAGTCCCAGCATTGCCACCTACCAGCCAAATGGCCATCCCTCCCCTTGCCAAGTCTCTAGGCCGTGTGCAGTATCTCCATGGAGGACTCTCTTGACTCCAGACGAGGAATCAATCACTCAGGGATTTTGGAAGGATTTTCCACATCAGAAGCCAGAACAAAGTCAAGCAGGGTGGCCCACGCCTGTAAAATGAACCTGGGAGCTGAAGGCTGCAGGATAAAGAGTTCAAGGTCACTCTGGCTTTCCAGCAAGTTCAAGGCCAACCCATGCTACCTAATACGGTGTCTCGAAACAACAAACATGAGGGCTGGGGAGATGGCTCTGAGGCTACAAGCACTGGTCACTCTTCCAGAGAGCCTGGGTTTGATCGCCAACACCCACTCAGCAGCCCACAACTCTGTGCAACTGTAGTCTCAGGTGATCCAATGCGATCTTCTGGCCTCCCTGGCACCAGGCATGCATGTGGCAAACAGAGACATTACATACAGGCAAAACAATCATACACGGAAAGTAATAGAATAAAATTTAAATTTAAAAATGACTACAAAAAGAATCAGAACGACAGGGCTTGTCAGGAAACATCTCATTAGCCAGGAAAGTCAAATCAGACATCAAGATGAGCATGTCCAGACTCTCACCATAATCCTTTAGCCAGCCACAGGGAACTCGGTTGTCCCCCACCCAGGTTCCTTTATCTCTTCTCTTCCCCCACATAGCTGCTCCCTTGCTCATCCCCTGTCCCTCACATTCTCCTTAAAATGCCTCTTTTCCTCATATGCCTGAAGTTAATCCAGTACCAACTGCCTGCCACTGTCCACCTGAGCCCTGTCTCCAGCCCTGCTTGCCCATCCATCTAGGCATCACTTGCCTGAAAGCCAGTCACCTCATTTCCAACCCAATGTCCTGCAAGATCTTCCTCAGAGTCTTAGCTCCTGGCCCAGGAGTACACAACCCCCTGCACTCCTGGCACCCCTGTGCCCCCTGTACTCCTGGCACCCCTGTACCACCCTGTATCCCTCCCCCCTACACCTCTCCCTCTTGCACCCTTACCCGCTGCTACTGCATTTTCCTTCTTTTGCCCCCAGCATGCCTTGCAAGTTCAGGCCTCTCTCTAGAACCTCATCCTGTTTAAGGCCCTTCACCACTGTCTCTTTTGCATCTCTGTCCTGGCTAGTTTTATGTCAACTAGAAACAAGCTGGAGTTATCTGAAGAAAGAAATGCTTAATTGAGAAAATGACTTCACAAGATCCAGCTGTAAGGCATTTTCTTAGTAATCAATGTGGGTGGTGCCATCCCTGGGCTGGTAGTCCTGACTTCTATAAGAAAGCAGGTTGAGCAAGCCATGGGGAGCAAGCCAGTAAGAAGTACCTCTCCGGGCCGGTGATGGTGGCTCACACCTTTAATCCCAGCACTTGGGAGGCAGAAGCAGGCAGATTACTGAGTTCGAGGCCAGCCTGGTCTACAGAGTGAGTTCCAGGACAGCCAGGGCTACACAGAGAAACCCTGTCTCAAAAAACAAAACAAAACAAAACAAAACAAAAACAAACAAACAAACAAACAAACAACAACAACAACAAAACAGAAGTACCACTCCATGGTCTTAGCATCAGCTGCTGCCTCCAGTTTCTGCCCTGTTTGAGTTCCTGCCTTTGCTGCTTTTGATGATGATCTGCTATCTGGACCTTTGAGTGAGTTTTTGGTCATAGTGTTTCCTCACAGCAGAACTGACCCTAACAAAGACACTCTTTGGGGGGGCGGGGAGAGAGGGCTTTCTGAATGGGCCACCGCTCAATGAAAGATCCTTGCTTGCCCTGAATGAGCATAGTAAATGTCACGTCTCTGCTCAGCCTCGCCTGCATTATCTCTCCAACTTTATTCAGACCCAAGGAGGCAGATACCAACTGCAACCTGCTCACAGACAAAGAAACAAATCCGGAGCCGTGAATGACCCCAGCAGATGCCACACGGGCCATTTGAGGAGAAGATATAAATCAAAGCATCAAACTCTTAGGTAGCCCTGTCCCCTGCCCCTCAAGAACACTGTGGGAACTAATGAAACCAGAATATAACCAGAATATATCCCACTGAGATCTCCTGGGCTGGCAAAGGGTCTAGCCTGTTCCTCTCCAGGCTGATCTTTATCTAGCCTACACTACAGCACAGCACGGACCCTCTAAACAAAGAGTGGCTGCACCTATGCTTTCAAGAGAGTTGTCCAGGGGGCTGGAGAGATGGCTCAGAGGTTAAGAGCACTGACTGCTCTTGTAGAGGTTCTGAGTTCAATTCCCAGCTCCCACATGATGGCTCACGGCCACCTGTAATGGGATCAGATGCCTTTTACTGTTGTGGAGGCATGTTTGCAAATAGAGCCACAGAAAATCCATAAATATCTTAAATGATTCCTTTCTTTAATATTTATCTCTTTTTATTTTATGCGCATGAGTATTTTGCTGGTATGTGTGTCCTGATGCCCACAGAGGCCACAAGAAGGCATTCAATTTTTGGAACCGGAGATACAGATGGTTGTGAACTGCCATATGGATGCCGGGAACTGAACCCAGGTCCTCTGGAAGAACAGCAAGTGCTCTTAACTGCTCAGCCATCTCTCCAGTCCCATCAGCAATGATTTCTGGGCACTAACCTTCCGATAATCTAAACTACAGCTGGGCATCAGGGACCACAAAGCTCCAACACGAGCCTGACGTTCCAATTCCGGTTGCTACATCTTCACCCCATGCACAAGTGCGAATTAACTTACTTCCATGTTAATTCCCTCTAAAAGCTGCCATTTACCAAGCACCTACCTAGAGTGATACTGTAGGCCAGGCGCCCACCAGAACTCTCTCATTCCTTCCACTTCCTGCCTCTCTTGTGTTCTGCAGTGTAGAATTAAGAATAGATATGAGATATTTGAAATTAAAAAAAAAAAACAGGAATTGTGATGAGCAAGGGAGTGAGGTGTGGAGAGAAAACAGGGCATAGTGGCTTATGTCTGTAACCTCAAGTCTGGACAGGAGGAGGGTCATGAATTCAAGGCTAACCTGAGCTACATAACAATTGCCTTTCTCATAAATGAGAGCAGAGGAAGCAGCCAGGCCTGGTGATACGTGCTTTTAATCTCAGCATTTCACAAAGGCAGACAGATCTCTGACTGGGTAGAGGGCCAGCCTGGTCTACACAGGAGATCCAGGACAGTGAGGGCTACACAGAGAAACCTTGTTTCAATAAACAAAGAAACCGGGCCAGAGCACAACTTCTAAGCGAGGGAAAACCCTATAAAAAGGTCCTGGGGTGAGAATTTGCTACTGGAACAAAGAGAAACCTCCTGTGGCTCAGTTAAGTGACCAATGGAGAGAAATACTGGGGGTGGGGGACAGGGTGGGGGTGGAAGGATCTCTTTCCTCAGAGCCTTCATGGGACATCTAGGTTTTATTCTGAAAACAAAAGAGATGCTGAAGTGGCCATGTTTGTGTCTTATAAAGCTTACCTCTGGCTGCCACACGGACAGGTGTCAGGGTGTAATGTGTAAAAAGTATCAATACGATACTAGCACGGGGGAATGCTGGGTAAACATCGGTTTCCGGTTCCTCCTCTTCTGTAACAGACTCATCATCCCAGGCCAGGCCAGGCCAGGAAAATCTTCTAATTCCTTCTTCCAACCTATTCATTTCAAACCCAATTTTTCTGCAGACAGGAGAGGCAATCTGTATACTCTTCCTTGTCAGACAGAGAAACTGTGTTCCAGAGAGGGGGCCCACCTTTCTTGAGGGCTGCAGCAGTGATGGGCTGTTCTTCCCTCCCCCTAAAATGCCCACTGGATTGACTACAGATCAGAACCTGGCCACCCATGGAGATGTTCTGAAAGCCTGGTTGGCAGTGATGAGTTGAGTAGGGGCGGAGCCTAGGAAAGACCCTCCCACTCTGCACACAACCATTTTGAGAGGGCCACAGGACTGAAAGAAGCTCCTTCCCAAAGACACTTAACAATCACTAGGATGTTAGCTAATCCTACAATCTGCCGGAAGCTAGTGAGATGTAAAGCCTTTGTTGTCTTATTGGGAATCTTGAACCATCAACATTTCACAGCTGTCCAAGAACAGAGACGTGGCAAAGCTTTAGCTAGAATAAGCAGTGACTGGAGATCACTGAGGCCAAAGCCACACAGATGAAGAGACTCACATCCCCACAGGGACCAGGCTGAGAAAGTGCCCAGCCCAGGTGGAGTAGGTAGCTGAGGGGAGGTTGGGATTTGGGCGGGGGTCAAGGGCAGGGCAGCATTGCTTCCTCTGGGCTGGCCTGCCCTAGCCACAACCTCCTATTGCTCTCGGTGTGGTGAAACCTGCCAAACCAGTCCTGCTGTCAGGGCCAAATGGCAGAGCCCAGAGCTACAGGAGCAGGCAAGGCAACAGACACAAGAGTCTGGGACCGGAAAGACACAGAGGCTCCTCCCAACCTGCCAGCCCAGCCCGAGGTCTCTTCACTGCCTGGGGTCAGGTTGGTGCTCACCTCACCCCTGGGCTTACTATCACTGGAATGTTGTGTGTCAGGACTAACCGGCCACCCTCCATGTCCCTCCCCTCCTGCTGAGGACAGTCAACCTTCTGTCTAGCTGTGTCACTATGCAAAAAAAAAAAAAAAGAGGTAGGTCTGAGAAATAAGACAGAAGGCAGGGAAGATAGTAAAATGACGGGAAACCACCCTCAGATCTTGTGGGACCAAGAAGCCCCTACTAGGCAAGAAAGGCTTTGTTAAAAGGCTGGGCTCCTGTGAGCACGTGTCTCACAGATTCAACCCAAATCCTTATATGGAATATTAGGAGAAAACCAGAGACAAGCGTGGAGACTAGCCCAAGGTCACACAGCAAGACCACGGCAGAGATGGGACCACAGCATAAGACTGACTTCCCAAAACACCCCAACTTTCACAGGAGAGATATTTTTCCAAATTCAAAAATCACTCTTCACACCAAGTAACCAAGAGACCCCTTCCTCACTATCCCCGGAAATTCCGGAGACAGGTAGAAAGCTCTATTCATTTCACTACCAGGCCCCGCCAGTCCCTGAGGGTTATGGCTGTACAAAAATACCATCAACAGCTGGCTTTGTGCCTCACGCTTCCAAAGGCTAGGATGTCTGAGATCAACGTGGCAGCAGATGTAGTGTCTGCTAAGGACTCTACTTTCTGGCACCTTCCAGCATGTCCCCACATGACAGAAGAACAAGCAGGCTCTCCAGGATCCTTCCTAAGAGCAGGCAGGCATACCTTTCATGGGGGAGGAGACTTCACTCCCAAAAGCCCCACCTTAAAGCCAGCACCCAGCACTTGACTCCTGGGGACATAAAAACAGCACATGTGTTTACTCATTCACTCTTTCCTGCACTCCGGCATACAGGACACTCTTGTGTGGTAAAGGCTCAGGGTACGTGTGTGCAACTTAAAGCTCATCGAAGGAGCAACCGGAGACAGGAGTGGGAAAGCAGGAAATAGGTAAGAAGAAGAAAATATGAATCTAGGTATTGGATGCTGCCTGGCTCTGGAACAGAGACACACTCTGGGTTCAGAGCTCCCAAGATCCAGGAAAGCCGGTTGCCCCAACCACATTGAACACATGGACTTCCGGCCCGTGTGTGCTTCTGTTATGTAGTAGTCACCCTCCAACATTCACATGGTGAAAACCACCCTGCCCTGGGGAGCTCCCACAGGAAGGTCCCTCAGCCCCTCGACAGGAGCTTTCAAGGCAGGGAGACCCGAACTGAAACCACGAGGAGCCACTAGCCTGACCCTCTGTACAACAGAGATGCTGCCTCCTGAGGTTTCCCTTAAGGACTCTTCAGAAAGGCATGTACCATGATGGATCTGTGAACTGCCAAGTGCCAAACACATATAAAATGACCAACAATGACATGACCATCACTGGCCTCGCTGGCCCCACCAGATCCCAATATCTAAATATCAATCACCATCACAGTTCTATCTATACAGCAGGATGAATCACTACTATGCACCAGGCACAGTATTGAGCAAAGAGGGCCAACACAGGAAGCAGCGGTTCAGAGAGAGAGGAAAGAGGCAGTTTTACTGGGACAGTTTTACAGAGACAGGTTACAGAGAGAGAACAAGCTAGACACTGGTGAAGACTGAACAAGCCAGAGAATGAGAATGAGTCAGAAGATTAGAACAGATTGCCAGATTGAATCAGTCAGCTTGGAGAGGAGTTCAAGCCAGAACAGCTGAGTTGAACCAGCCAGCCAGAGTCCAGAAAGAGCTAGAAAGGGTGAGCTTATTCAGCAGTAAATCTCATAGGCTAGGTAAGAGTGTTCAGAGGCTGGAAGCTTCCAAGACTAGACCTAGGTTAACAGACTAGGGCATAAGCCTCGGAGACAATTATGTCAGACAAATAGAAGTTATTTTTACAGTTGCCTGTATTCTCACTGACTCCATTTCACAGATGGTCCAATCAAGGCACAGAGGGAAAAAACATCTCCCAGTAGCAGAATGAGGTCTCCATGCAGACCTGAGTCTGGATGGAGCACAGGGTCCATAGTCCACTACTCAGGAAAAAGCACATCAAGGCATTAAAATAGCTCCCTCTTGCATGACATGCCCCTGCGCTAATGTGGTCACCTCATTGACTCTTGCAATAGTAACCACTGAAGAGGACACAACTGGGTGGATGGGGTCAGTTCACTGTCCACTAGGCCGGCCATGTGGCTATGCCTTCTATCCATCCAGGCCCAGTTAGCTGTCTTCCTCCTGGGCAGTAGTTACCTTGCTCTCCCCAGGTCTGGGTCTCACACGGGTACCCACAGTCCCTGTGTGCACCTCCCAGCACCTAGCAAACTATCTCAGTTGCTTGTCAGAGTCTCCAGACTACTGGAAGAAAGAGACGGTTGTCCATGTTAAATGGCACCTCCCCAGAGGCAGTGCAAACAGCAGAAAGAGTACTCAGTCAAGCCGTACTGAAGCAAAGGTGAAATGGTGGGGAGAAGTCTATGCCAGCTCTATAAAACTCAAATTCCACTGCTCCAGATGAGCTGTTTCGCCTTCCCTGGCCTCCATTTCTTTACCTGTTAAATGGGAACTTATTTTGCCCTACCTTCTCTCAAGGCTGCAGAGAGGAACAAACAGATGTACTTTATGAGATGTGACATTCACTAATGCAGCCACTCAACAAATCCGCTGAGTCCTAACATGTGGGGTATGCCCTATTCCAGACTATTCTTTTTTTTATAAAAAAGATTTATGTTTATTTTGTGTGCATGAGTGCTTTGCTTGCATGTTTGTATGTGTGCTGTGGGCATGCCTGGTGCCCTCAAAGGCCAGAGGAAGGTACTGGACTCCCTGGAACTGGAGCCACAGAAGGTCGTGAACCACCCTCTCAGGGTCCTACCCGAGAGCAGCAGTGCCCTTGAGAAAGGAGCCATCTCTCCTATGCCCCAGTTACTCCTTTTTATGAGAGAGGTCATTCTCCCATCTCAAAGCTTATCACTTTAAAGCATATAACTTAAAGGTTTTGAGTGCATTTACAGAGCTGCACAACCATCAGTAACTCCAGGACCCCAGTTGTGCTTAGCAAGAGTCCCTAGTGCTCTCAGAAGCCCAGACCTCTGGCTTTGGTTCATACCAGGTACCATTTTTCTGGAAAACCTCAAAGCTTCTTAGGAGAATTTCTCTGGGATCAAAGTGGAGCACACAGCAACATCCAACACACACTATCTCAGAGATATATTCCCTTCCATTTAGAGAGTCTTGGGCTTCCCTGGGGGGAAAGCCTATTCCCATCAGGCCAAGCACAGCCTATTCTCAGCCATGCCTCTCTAGTTACAGGATGGTGGCAACTGTACTGCCTGGGTGACTCTGGACTGACGGCATGACGAACACATGTACACACACACACACACACACACACACACACACACACACACCGACGTGGATCTAGAAGAGAGTACTGGCATTTAGGAGGAACTGAGAGGACACCCCAGAAGCCCCCATAGCTGTCAGCACCAGGCAATGGGAAGAAAGCTTCATCCTATGCACTGAAGTCTAGTTCTGCTCTCCTAGATCTTCGTCCTTGGAGAGATCATTCACCTTCTCTGAGCTTCAGCTAAGCTGCCCACAAAAAGGGACAATTAGAGCTGGGGACATGGCTCAGTTGGTATGTGTTATGGCCTGGGTTCAATCCCCAGAGCTACATTAATCAGGGGTGGGCAATTCGTGCCTGAAATTCCAGCCCTCAAAAGGTATCAGAGGAGGGCCAGAGGTTCAAGGTCATCCTGAACTTTAGGACCATATCAAGGCCAGCGTAGGCTATTCACAAAATCCTGTCCCAAAACAAAACAAATGAAGCAAAACAAAATACTTCCCTTCCCGTACCGTCCACACTTCAGGATCATGGAGGAAAGTCAGAGAAAGAGGGAAAGAAGGAGAAGGAGAGAGAGAGATATGAAAACTCTTGTGGAAAGTCTCAGGTACTTCCGTTCTAGTCCTCATGTTAGCCAGAGAAACACAGGAGAAACCAAGGACTGCAGAGACATGGAGCCACAGAAGAAATGCTGGATATCTGAGCCTTATCTGGGGAACATTCCTCAAGCCCAGGGCCCTCCCCAAACAGCCCCCTCGGGTGACAGGCAGGCAGTAAGTCAAGGGGTGACCTGTTACTATGTGGGAGCAAGGCTGGGGAGCAGCTGAGGCAGCTGGAGTAAGAAGGACTCCAAGGCAGGGGAGAAACGGGCAGGCGTCCTTGCTAAGTCTCCCATAAGTCTGTCCCTCCTTCAGAAGACAATGACACAGCCACCTTCCATGTGACAAAGATGTATCATCGTTTGCCTTTAAGCTTCAGGATCCTCATCTTTAAAATGGGGCAACAGAGGCCCACCATGCTCTAAGTCCCATTGAGTAAGTGTGACTGTCACTAAAAGCAAACTCATTCCTCAGTTCTCCTTGATGCCAGAGACACTTGAGAGACCAAGCCCAGGCCTCTAGGGCATTATCCAGTATGATAAACAAACAGCAAGAGAGGCCTCTTCAAGGATCAGGGACACCTGCCTCGGCCTGGAGTTCAGACTGAGGCTACAGAGCCCTCTCTCCAGCAAGGCTACCAGAAGCCACCCTGGCTCTCAGAGTTCGGAACCCTGGGCAGTGGACCAAAGTCGGACACTTTCCCTCCATGCCCTACAAGGAGGAATGAAGGAAAGCTGATTCTAATACCTTCTAGTGAGCATGTCCTGGGAGGCCACCATCCAGATGGGGCCGGCCTCCCCATATCTGGAAGGAGGGGAAGCAACTGGGTATCTCTTTCACACTAATGAATAAAACAAAATGAGAGGGGTATTTTGGGTGGGGCTGCAAACACAGCTGGCCACCACTTCTGCCTGCAGCTCTCCAGTCCAGGGGAAACCTAGTGACTCCTGCTTCTCCCTTCCTGGTCACTGCTCAGGCAATCCCCTTCCTATGGAGAGCCTTCCTGGATCAAATATTCAGATCCCAGCTCCATTCAACTGGATCCAAGACCCTCCTCCCCACTTCTCTGATCTCTCCTCTGAATTCCCATTGTGCTTTGCCTGTCCCTCTCAATGGCAATTTGCACACTGTGACACAGTGACAGTTGCACACCTTCATCTCGCTATGGAGGACACAGGGATGACAGTTGTTTTAGCAAGGGCTCTGAAACCCAGCAGATAGGAACTGAACAGCTCTGGGACCTGAGTCAGCCCCTCTCCCCTTTGAGCACATTACCTCTGGCAAACGGGGCAGCAACAGTACCTCCTCTACTGATGGGCTGGTGTCATTTGGCGAGATAATATGCGATAAGGTACGGACCTTGACGAAAGCAGAAGCCTAATGACACAGTGTGGCTCTGGAGACCTTTTAGGCAGGTCCATGGGTAGTTTTTCTTCACTTCTAAAATTGCCGGACAGACAGATTTGCCTGGTGACAGATAATGAGCCTCTGCAGAAAATCAGAACGGTACAGCCTGGGTCTGGGTTGCCTCTGCAGGTCATGAACAATACCACTGTATGTGAGTAGGTATATAGTGGCTACTTGGCAGGATGACAGATCAGAGTGTGGGCTCTGAAGCCAGGCTCCATGGACCTGAATCCCAGTGTATGGACTTAGCTACACCTCTCTTTCTGCTCCTGTACGGGGGTTTGATGATAGTTCTTACCAAAGGACTGTCCTGAGGATGGTGCATGCCAAGCAGTGCGGCCTGAAAGCTGTTCTTTATAACCAAGGCTGCATTACTGACTGGACCTCTGCTTTCTTCAAGGCCTTCTCCTGGACACAGTCCCTCATTTAATTACACCAGCAGATTAGTGGAGGAGGTGCCATCGTTGAATCATTTGCTATAGGAAGTAAGCTGGGAAAAAGAGAGTGGCCAGAGTAACCCAGAGTCACACGCAGAGGGCAATGCCATCATGAAGCTGCTGCTGGCTTTTCTATGCCCAACATAGAAGAGAAGCATTTTGGCCTTCCTGCAAGGCTATGAACTGTTCATTTTCCTATAACCAGGACTCTACAAAAAAACCTACCAGGGGTGCCTGTCCAGCAGTCACCATCACCTTGGTCTGGAGGTAGCCTCACCCCTTCAGTAGACACATGGCAGGAACCTGACTTACACCAGGCAACTCAGAATATCCCTGTCTTACAAGGATGGGACCAATCAAGAATCATTCTCTTGACAGACCCTAGAAGAAAAACAGTTCATTCTTTATGTTGGGACAACTAAACTGAGGTACAGGACAGCCTCCGTGAATTCATGGCCAGTAAGCCTGATTCTCTACCCTTCCGTCCTATGATCTGCCCCAGGTCAATCAAGAGCAGGCCTGTGGTCCTCCATTGCAGAAATCGCTCCTGCGCACTTGGGCCCAGCCTCCCCCACCTGGGAACAACTTCAGCAGATCTACTGTGTTCATCCACAGTCTAAGCAATGTGCAACAGGGACCCAGAACAGGAAATTAACGGGGTCACAGCCTCAAAGTAAGTATACCTAACTTGTGGGCCTGTGGCCTCCGCTGCAGCAGGCTACCTGTAACAATCTCTCTCACATTACCTGACTCTCTCAGTAAACAGATAGTGGCTAATACCTATGGTCTCTTCTTTCTCTGCCCTGAGTCCTTCAGGGTTGCTTGCCTCTGAGTCTGGCTCCTGGGAGGGCTTGAGCATGAGGAATAAATGCTTGAACAGAGATCTCTACCTCCCCTTACTGTGCCCCCACCTCCCCATGCACACAGGAGCTTGCCCAAATGTCAGGGAACTGCTGGGCAGACCCCCTCCCGGGAACTCCTAAACCACCTCCCTGTCCTGGCTGCTCTCTGGCTGTGGACAGAGAATTCCTTGTTCCCAGTGCTTCCTGCCCAGAGATCTCCGTGGGGCCCGAGTGCTGGCAGGAAGGAGCCAAATCGCTCCTCTTACATGGAGTTGAAGCCACCCCTGCCCCCACTACTCAGGGATAACACACGCCAGCTCAGTTAGCCATTCATTCTACCTGTGCCAGCCCCTCCCCCACAGTCCCTGACCGCACATGCGCGTGCTCACACACACAGAGGTAACTCACAGCTATCCAAAACTAAAACGGAAGATTCTAGAGTAACGTTACAGTTCTGGCAGGCCTGCCTAACTAACAGCCCCACAGTGACACCTGCATGTGACTTTGCAATTTCCCAATCAATGCTAGTCACTGGTTTTTGCCCTTTCTGTAACCTTACCCTGCTGTGAGCCAGCAGTATTTTTGTTTTCTCTTTTCTGTTTGTTTATTTATCTTGTCTTATCTCGCTGTTGTAAACCAGGGCCTGGTTGTGTAACCTTGGCCGGAAACATCCCCTTGGCATCACTAGTGCTAGGATTACAGGCATGTGCCCCTGTACTTAACTCAGCCAGTGGTTTTCACAGTGTCAAACCAAAACCAAAGAAAGCTCTGTGGTATTGCCTGGCCTGAAGAATTAGCCAACTACAGTCCGTAGCCTTACCTCAACTTCAATAGGGACTATAACCCGCTTAGTTATCATGTCTGTTGAGATTCTTTGAGGTTTATTTCCAATGAGTATTATTTCCCTTAAAACCTGTCTTTAAAAAAGAAGGAAAGAAAAGGAAACAGAAAAAATGTTTAAAAAAAGAAAGGAAGGAAGAAAGAAAGAGAGAAAAGTAAAAAAGAAAGAAAAATAATTTTCCTGCCAGAAAGTTTAACAAATCTCATTCATCCTGACCTGGGTTCCCCAGTGACTGCCTGGATCATGGATATACAATTCTGGGACCAACAGAACATGAGGCTCCTCTGTGCTCAGTGATGAATCTCAGCAGAACCACCCTCTGACTAGTCTAATCTACACCCAGGAGCAAAGGAAAGCAAGGGCCCAGAGCCTGCAGATGCAGCTAGATTCGGCTTCCAGTCTGCAGTCTCTGTCCTTGGCGGGCAAGCAACACAGGCAGCACACACATCAACAGAGTGCTTAGTGAAAGAACACTTCAGCTTCTTCCACAGGGACAGCCTCAGCACTGTCCCCTTTGTCAGCCTTAGCACAACCCTGAGGCCTAGACAAACCCCCATGCTGTCCCAGCAGAACAATCTAGAACCTGCAGGCCCAACCTCAGCTGAAGCAGGAGACAGCCTGTGGTGCACTCACCCCTCCTTGGCACACTGGCTCCCTAGGGAGGACGTCCTCAGCCAAGCACCTGGAATGAGAAGAGAAGGTTAGCCCCTTCAGCATGGGAGATTGGCACAGGACAGTCCAAGGCACCTGGGAAGTCACAGAGAGCAAACAGAGAGCAAGAAGGCCAGGTAAGGAATCTGCAGGGCTGTGGAGGCTAAGGTGAGGATGAGCCTTCATTCTGAGGGTGACGGGAACATACAGGCTGGAGAAGAGACTGCAAAGAAGTCAAGAATTAATGAGGAAGAAGGAGCCTAGGCTGGAGCAGCCACACAGGAAGCAAAGTGGGTAGACTTAAAAGTGGGAGGGGCAGCGAGGCTCTGCTCTCTGGCCTTCTCTTCACATCAGTCCAGTGGTTTCCAGCACCTAGGAAAAGCACGTCCATCAATGTCTCCAGCTGACTATTCTGCCTCAGTCTCCCCATCTGTGACATAAATGTGGCTGGGCACAGGCATCTCTAGGGGCCTTTCTAACACGGGAACTCTGTTTTGGTACAACTCCTTCACCAGATTTTAAGCCCCTTTCCTTTGAGCTCCACCGCCAGCTCCACCTGGCACACAATGGGCAGTGTAGTCAGAAGGAAAGATGCATCCTGGGGCTTGCGCACTCAGAAGCCTGTGGAAGTCTCCTGTCTGCACGTCATAAGGTGGATAGGAGGAAAACATACAGTGGTTCATGAATGTGGGCTCTGGAGTTCTGTGGTCTAGGCAACTCACTTCCCTTCCTAATCTAGAGTCTCATCCTCTCCGACAGATGGACCTCTGGATAGGATCATTTCCTCTAATCCTTTGTTGGTTCTGGAAGCTGACACTGCACCGCACCACTGCCTTCTCTAGACCAGAGAGCCCACATTCATAACCAGCTTCCAGAGCACACGAAAGTCCTGACTGAGGTCCAGTGATCGAGTTCCTCCTCCTCGTCTTCTTCCTCCCCTTCCTCTTCCTCCTCCTCTTCTTCCTCCTTCTCTTCTTCCTCTTCCTGAGATAGGGTCTCACTGTGTAACCCTGGCTAACCTAACACTCACTGTGTAGACCAGGCTGGCCTTAAACTCACAGAGATCCACCTGCCTCTGCCTCCCCAATATTAAGACTAAAGGAGAGACCTACAATACAGAGCTTGGACCCAGGGTCACTTTGTTTTTAATATTTTATTTATTTATTTATTTATTTATTTATTTATTTATTTATTTATCTAATGTGCACTGGTGTTTTGCCTGCATGTCGGTGTGTGGGGGTCAGATCCTAGAGTTACAGACAGCTGTGAGCTGCCACGTGGGTGCTGGGAATTGAGCCCGGGTCATCTGGAAGAGCAGCCAGCACTCTTAACTGCTGAGCCGTCTCTGAATCCCCAGACACAGGTTCTTTCTTTCTTTTTTTTTTTTTTAAGACCTATTTATTTTTTATGTATATGAGTACACTGCAGCTGTCTCCAGACACACTAGAAGAGGGCATCAGATCCCATTACAGATAGTTGTGAGCCACCATGTGGTTGCTGGGAATTGAACTCAGAACCTCTAGGAAGAGCAGTCAGTGCTCTTAACCGCTGAGCCACCTCTCCAGCCCAGACTCAGGTTCTTAACTACTAGGTTGTCTGTACGGTATTTTATTGCTGCTTTTGGATAAAGGAAGTGAGGCTAAAAAATTCCAAATGACCTGCCTACGGTCTCAGGGAAAATGAACTTCGGGAGAGGGATTTGAGCAGACCTCCTTGGTGAGAAAGCCTGTGGTCCCCTGTGCTATACAGAACGTAGGTGGTTACAGAGAAGCTCTGGGTTCAGGGCTTGGAATAGGGAGGGATGACACCAGGTAGCTGTGGCTGTGTGGGCTGCATGTGCCCCAGAGCACCCGTGTGTGCAACTAACTACCTTAAGAGGAACACAGAAGTCGTGGGCAGAACAAAAGCCCCTTTCTTATCTGCCTTCTCTGGGGACTGAACAAGAGAGGAGGCCGCAGTCCTGCCAGGGGTGAGCAGAGGGCTGGCTCTAAATGAACAGAAGCACCAACTGGCCACCATCTTGCTATGATTTCAACCTGGTCTTCCCACACCTCCACCCTCCCTTCCCTGCTTCCTTCCTCCTCTCGATCTCCAGCTCCAGAATGGACACAGTTAGACAGCGTCAGGTCTCTCAGAGCCTGAAGAGGGGATGTCAGCCTGTAGCCACAACATGCCAGAAGCAAAAGCAGGAAGATCACTGCAAGTTCAAAACCAACCCATTCTACAGAGCATGGTCCAGGACAGCTAAGGCTAATGAGACTCTGGTTGTGGGATGTGAAGAGAGACACAAAGAGAGGACACTACCTGTGGAACACCACAGTAGACTATCCTCTGGTCTCTAAATATGTGCAAGCACACAAACATGCACACAGACACACACACTAACAGTAAACGGAAAAAGATGCTGTGCTGGTTGGCTTTTTGTTGACTTGATACAAGCTAGAGTCATCTCAGAAGAGGGAATGTCAGTTAAGAAACTGTCTCCACCAGATTGGCCTGTATGCAAGTCTGTGGGGGCATTTTCTTGAATAATGATTGATGTGGGGAGGACCTAACCTACTGTGGGTATGCCACTCCTGGACAGGTGGTCCTGGGTTGTATAAGAAAGCAGGCTGATCAAACCAGTAAGCAGTACCCCTCCATGGTTTCTACTTCAGTTCCTGCCTCGAAGTTTCTGCTGTGATTCACTTGGGGATGGACTATGACCTGGCTTGTACAAGCCAAGTGGACCCTTTCCTCCCCAATTTGCTTTTGGTCATGGTTTTTTATCATCACAAGAGAAAGAAAAACAAGATAACCCTCTTCTGTTACAGGAAGCTAATAATACCATTCCTAACTTGCTCCTGTCTCCTATAACAACCTCAAGAAAAGAGACCCTCTTAACACAGGCCCCAATATCACAACAATAAGGATAGGAAGTCCTGCACTCGTGCCCTTGTCTATGTCTAGCTAGGAAATTTTCCTTGAGAAGGCCTCCACTTCCTTGTCTGCAAAATGAGGATTTATCTTTGCCTGATCACTGCCATAAAGGGAGATCCAAAGAGGTCCCCTAAAGGTAAGTCATTTACTGAGATATCACACAAAACACATCCCAGCTTCCATGGCTTCTCTCTAGTCCTTTCTTCAGCCAGTCAAATGGTACTAGCAAACCCAAGCAGTGGATGTGGTGGCAATAGTGACATCCTCACCATCAGTGGCACGAGCAGCCACTGCCAATGGGAATCAGGTGTGCCAACTATGCCAGGTGATTCCTGGGATTATTTCTCCAGTACCATCAGTCTCACTGACAGATGACAGACTACACTTCAGCAGAGTAAAGTACCCAATGTCACACAGCACAGGTGGCATGGCCAAAATGAGAAGCATTGTTACCCTGGAGGCTATGGGATTGTCCAGGGTGACGTCCTTCAGAAAAACATTCCTCCAGGGTTGGGGGCGTGAAGTCAGGAATATCAGGCCTGCTCTGTCTCCTCAAATCTCCTCAAACTAGCAACTTAGATTGTTATTGGGATGTGTCTAATTCAACACTGGCTATAACACTGTCCATGGGTCCCCTCCACATATGCAAGGGATATGCAGCTTTCTTCACGTGGGACTCCTAACAGCAGGAGCAGGGTTGTCTCTGCCTCTGTTGCCTGCCCCTGGATCCCTTTGCCCTAGCGGGACTGCCTTGTGTAAGATCAATAGGAGTAGAGGCGCCCAGTCCTACTGCAACTTGATATGCCAAGGCCGGTTGATCTCCATGGAGGCCTCCCCTTCTCTGAGGAGAAAGAGAGTGGGGTGGGGGGAGGGACAGTGAGAGGGAGAGACTGGGAGGAGGAGAAGGAGGGGAAGTTTTGATCAGAATGTAAATTAATTAATCAATTAATTAATGAAAATCCCCAACATTGTCCAGTAGAAATAAGATATAAGGCAGGCGCAGTGACAAGGGCTTGCCATCACAGCTACTGGGGAGCCTGAGGCAGGAGGAGAGATAGATGTGTTGTCTAGTTTTATGTCAACTCCACACAAGCTAGAGTTATCTAAAAGGGAGGGTCCTCAACAAAGAAAACGCCTCTATAAAATCAGGTTGCAGGCAAGCCTGTAGGGCATTTCCTTAGGTAGTGATTGATGGAGGAGGGCCCAGCCCGAGGTGGGTGGGTCCATCCCTGGACTCTAGAATTCATCCTGGGTTCTATAAGAAAGCAGGCTGAGCAAGCCAAAAGGAGCAAGCCACTAAGAGGCCCTCCTCCATGGCCTCTGCATTAGCTCTTGTCTCCAGGTTCCTGCCCTGTCTCAGTTCCTGTCCTGACTTCCTTCGATGATGAACAGCGATGTGGAAGTGTGAGCCAAATAAACCATTTCCTCCCCAAGTTGTTTGGGTCATGGTGTTTCATCACAGCAATAGAAGCCCAAGACTGGAGACACATTAAAAATTATAATGTAATCTATACATGAAATATAAAAAACTAATTATACACATTTTAAGAAAGGATAAAGGAATGGGTGAAATTCATTTATATAATCCCTCGAACCCAATATGTAAATTTCAACAGATAATCAATACATACTATTTAGATATCTTTCTTTCTTTTTTTTTTTTTCATGGTAAGTCTTCTAAATCCAGTGTGTCTTTTCAAATACTTAGCTTTTAAAATTGAAAAACTGTACTCACAAATCTAACTTCCCAGATCTTCACTGAAGACTGTCTACAACTGAATGGAGTATTGGTTTAAATACCTAACTGGTAAATAAAATGAAACAGTTAGCAGAATTTACAATTCAGTTCCTTGGCCTCACTAACCACATTTGGAGTGCTTAGTAGCCACACGCGACTGGCTCCAGTTAGTTGTAGGCCCTCCATCTCTAGTAGGTCCTTGGGGTGTAAGGCAGCAGCCTCCCTGGCTCTGCCCCAGAGCTAAGCCACAGAGGCACAGCTGCACCAGAATAGAATGGCATCTACTCATTTCACAACCCCTGCTGAGCCCAATATTAATATCCACCTCTGGGGTCTATCATATTCAACGTTGGTGACAGGGGGACCAGAGTTCAGAGAATGTCTATGTGGCTCAGAGAGTGGTCACCAGCTTTGACAGGGTCGGATGACCTAGCCGTTTGAGCTGAGTTGTACCTAACATTTGTCAGGGCCCTGCCCCAGGCTCTGACTCTAGAGAAGAAATAGGCCTTTGCCCTATTCTCAAGGAGGCCTGCTCTTCCTGTGTAGGGGTGAGGAAGGGCCTGGAACAAGAAACCACCAGGTAAAGAGGCTACAGGAGGAGGTGAGCAGGAGAGAGGCTCACTACACGGCTGCCTCCAGTGGGGTCTCTGTGGACTGTAGTACAGAGGGTATAGGTTACTCTGACCTCTTCCTGGTCTCTCCTCACGAAGCCTCTCTTCAGTACACTGACTTCCTGAATTCTGGGTGGGTCCCCTGGGCTAGGAATCCTCAAATCTCCCAGCCTTTCCAAGAGCGCTCAGGCAGAAGCCCTTGGAGCCAGGCCAGAGTTCATACTTACCTCCCAGAGTCACCTCTGCTGGAGGCAGGGGGAAAGGTCCAAGTGGCAGGCTGCCCCTGGGAAGGAGGGAGCCCAGAGACAGACCTCATAGTAGGGAAGAGGTAGCAGGCACAGGCCAGAAAAACCTGGGTGGCTCCACCCCCGCTCCTGAGGAACACAGCACAGCTCCCTCCAGCCAGCCCAGAGGGGTGAAACTCAGCTGCTGTTAGGTTTAACAATTAACTCTGGTTTTCAGTTCAGCAGAAGGTAAATCCAGCAAAAAAAAAAAAAAAAAAAAATCCTACCTGGAGCTAAGGGGACTTGGGAAGAAGTCAGGTGGCTGAGAAGAGGGAGGGGGCTGTCCCTGCCAGTGTGGCTCCCTCCACAAAGTCAGAGGTAACGCCTGATGCACAGTTGGTGGTTAATCGATAAACATTTTTAATAAGCAACTAAAGAGTAGAGGGTCAAATGGACTAAAACAGGCCTGGCCGGGTGGGCAGACTGGCTGAAGGGGTAAGGACGACTATCTTGGGCTGGGTACCCCTTGACCCTTTTGACATCACAAAATCCTGGGACAGTGCCCATGAAGGACATGCCAGGAACATGGCTTTGAAACCTTCAGCCCTGACGACCACTCCTGATCTAGTCTTCCAGTCATGACCTCGGGAGTCCTGACTCCTTGTAAGCAGCCGAAGTGAGATCCCACCATGCACCAGGCTGGACAAGGCCAAGTCAGCAGTGCTAGCTCTGCAATTCTGCAGCTCTGCTTTTTTCCACATCTCTGGCTGCTTGGCAACGGCCTCCTCTCCTAAGGCCCACCCCTTGACTTCCCCCACATCTCAACAAGCCTCCAGCTCCCACCTAACCAGCCCTTTCTCCTTTTCTGGGAGGATGGCTGGGAATGATGAAGGCTCCGGCCTACACATCCCACTCACCTGGATCCCACACCCCTGGCAACAGATGGCTCCCAATCTGACACTGGATCAATATTCCAGTTCTCCTCGGATTTCTGGCACCCACCTCACCCTTCTCTAACCCCTAACAGAGACCTACATCCAATCCCACAGCAGGCTCAGGGGCCATTTCCCACAAGGCTCTCAGCAGCCGGCCTCTGTTTCCCATCTGTCTAACGGAGGGTTAAGAGGGCAGAACTTTTCTTCTGCTAGTTCTCTGGTCTTTGGAGATCCTGACATTTCTGGGGTCATCTGTCACTTTAAATTCAGACAGAACAAGGGTTCAAATCCTGATCTTATCCAGGTACACAGGCAGCTCTGCAAAGGCCTAGGACCACCTTGGTTCTCAGCACCTGAGAGAGAAACTAAGCATCTATGGCCACCTCTGCTAAGCAACCTTTCCATTACCCAACTAAACCTCCCCTCCCATCCCTGCTTCCCAAGCCCCTCTCCAGCTCCTCCTGCTCTCAGCAGAGGGATGGAGAGCCATCACTCCTACAAAGTCTTATTCTTGGCAAAATGAAGATTGCCACTCCCCCTCTTAAAGAGACCCTGCCCCCACACACTCATGATGACTGGGGCTGTATGTTTCCATTCTGTTCCTTCCTGCATATAAACATGTAACCTCCCCATCCCCCACCATCTCCATCCTGCTATCCCCAACCTCCAACCCCCAACCACCACCACCCCTACCTCCCACTATCCCTATCTCCCTCCCCCCAGCCCCCACCATCCCCACCCTGCTATCCCCTACCTCCCACTATCCCTATCCCCCTCCTCCCAGCCCCCACCATCCCCACCCCACGCTGCACAAGAAGCACCTGCCTTTAGACTCCTGTTCCGATACTTCATGCTCTTCCAGCCTAGCAGCTCCTCTGTTCCCTTCAGCCCACTGTTTCCCTCACTTGGCCACATCTCTGCTAGATGCCGGCTCATTGTGCTAGAGTCTCACAACCCCTACATGACCAAAGAACCCAAAGACCTCAGATCTTCTGTAAAGACTTCAGTCTCTTTCTCTCCAGCCATGAGAAAATCCTTTACTTGCTGAAACAGTAAAGGCAATAATCACTAATTTAAGAATCATGGTGTTCTGGGATTTATTCTCTGCCATGCTTCCCGGGCACTGTCCAGAGCTTCAGCCGTATCTCCATGCCCCCATTTCTAATTCTTTGGGGTGCTTTTGTTTGGTTTGTTGGGTTTGTTTTGCTTTTGTGGGTGGGGGGAGCTGAGATAGGATTTCTCTATAGTCCACATTGGCTTCAAATACACAATCCTCCTGCCTCAGTCAGACAAATGCTGGAACTGCAGGTGTGCACCCACCTACTCCCACACCCAGCCTGACCCCCTTTGTTTTAACCTGAGAAAACCAAGACACAGTGATTTGTTCAAAGTCACACAGCCTGCAAATGGAGGCATCGGGAGTGGAATTTAAGTTCTTAGCTACTGCCCTGCTTGGCCTCTCTCCAACCCACAAATAAAGGAGGAGCTATGTGAGAAGTCCTGGCCAGCCAGTGGCTGATGTGGGCCACAGGGGTTTCAAAAAAACCGGCCCAGCTCAAGGCTGTGGGCAGCTCTCTACCAATAAAACTGCTAGGTCTGGCTTAAGCACCTGCTCTGTTAACAGCCCTGTGCAGGGGTCTGGGGAGCACAGAATGAGACATGAGACTTCTCATAGTAAAAGAGACCTGACACCTCTCAGATAAAGCTAAGAGCCAGCAGAACTTGGCCTAGAAGGGAATAGATACAGCTCTATGGGAATGTAGAGGCTGTAAAGAAAAGCTCACTGTGAGGTGGAGGAGGGCCCGTGAGGCTTTGTGGGCCAGAGGCTGGCATGGAAGCAGAGACCTGAAAAAGACGTACAGGATTTTGACAGGCACGGCTGG
Organism: Rhabdomys pumilio; assembly: GCA_030674055.1. Lineage (NCBI taxonomy): Eukaryota > Metazoa > Chordata > Mammalia > Rodentia > Muridae > Rhabdomys > Rhabdomys pumilio. Next base: position 217,090,339 of record JANHMN010000002.1, on the reverse strand, counting down.
CATTCTTGGCAGGAAGGAACTGAGAAGCAAGGGCAGAGAATAACACAGGTGAGTCCTGGGCGCGCCCCACGAGCCTCCGGAAAGGAGTTCTCTCCTCCTCTTGGCCCCAGTCCAGGTATCCAGAGAGCCCGCAGAGAAACCACCTTGAACTTGCCCAGACCCACAGGCACCTGCTGCACTTCTGGTGAATGGGCATTGTGGGGGAGACTGAATGGGGAAATGCCCGCCCAGGCATGTGGTTTGACACGAGGGAGGGGGCAGGAGAAACCTGGATCCTGGCTCTGACCATTCTCAGGAGACAGTGATGCTGAGGACAGGTCGGGGCAGGTGACACAGAGAAACACAAAAGAACAGAGAGGGCAGACTGAGCAGCAAGACATGGCTTCCAGAACCACAGATCAAAGCTGCATGGACCCTTATTATTCTACTTAGCCTCTACTTTACGTGGGAAAACTGAGGTTCAGACAGAGGAAGGGACTGATCCACGGTCACTTGTCACCTTCACAGCAAAACTAGCCAGCAGTGTACCAAGACACTAGACGGAAATAATCTCTCTACATAGCCCTGCCATTGGCTCCCTGTTGACCTCTCTCTAGACCTTAATTCTAACTCCATAAAAATCCTGAAGCTAAAAAGCACGGTGGCTCACACCTGTTATCCTAGCAGTTGGGAGGCTGAGGCAGGAGAAATACTGCAAGTTCCAGGCCAGCCTGGGCTAAGACTAAGATGCTGCCTTAAAAACTAACAAGCCGGGTGGTGGTGGCATGCACCTTTAATCCCAGCGCTTGGGAGACAGAGGCAGATGGATCTCTGAGTTCGAAGTCAGCCTGATCTACAGAGTACAGGACAGCCAGGGCTATACAGAGAAACCCTGTCTCAGAAAACAAACAAACAAACACAACACTGAAGAGGCGACCATAAACTTTCATGGGTGACTTAAAGACTTAAGAGAATCACATGGGTCCTCTTCTGGGGACAGTGCACACTCTCGGTATGCCTGCTACTTCACAAGTTCACAGATGTCTCTGGTGTGAGTCCTGGAAGGATAACCATCCCCCCTGCATTGTTTTTTGGCAAAAACAATGTCCAAAGACCCTGGTGTTTGGAGACCCTATGGAGCCTTAGGGGCATTTGAGACTTTTCTTAAACGATCTCTCATAGTCCTTTTCTGCCCCTTTGCCTGTGGAGAGGCCTCTGTGGCTAGATGTTGTAAAACTCCTTGGGCAAGGTCTCAGGCAAGCAGGAAGACGGCTAAGCTGGCCTGGGCTACTCAGCTGATAGTCAATGGGCAAGGGTGGGGATAGGTACCCAGTGTAAAACCATAGCTGCCCAGTATCTAAGGTCAGCAGTATGGCTTGTGTGAGAGTCTGGAGCCCTGAGCTGTACTTGGAATGGGAGGCAGTTTTCACTGATCTGCCTTCTCTCTTCTAGTAAAGGGGGCCCTGGGGTTCCTGGCTCTGGCCTCCTCTACTTCCCCATTTACTTCCTCCATCCTCCAGAGTTCCAGCCATCATTAAGCCAGCCAGGGAATCCTTAAATTAAGTCCCCACACCCCTTCTGCAGACAACTAACTGATTTGCAGACAATGAGTTGCTTTACCTGGAAGACTCAACATCCACAGTGAAAAGTTAGGTGGGTAGTGGGGAGATAACTAGGAAAAAAAGCTAAGGGAGCCAGGTGTGCTGACTTTAATTCCAGCACTCAGGAGGCAGAGGCTAGAGGATCTCTGTGAATTTGATGTCAGTTTATATAGCAAGTTCCAGGACACCAAAGCCACATAACAAGACGCTGTCTCAAAACTAAATAGATAAGTTAAAAATAAAATCAAAGGACCTTCAGACCTGTCCTGTCACCTTCTACTGATGTCATATCTCTCCCAAAGATGAGCAGGCAGCTGCCCAGAACAAGGTGTATTCGGGTGTGGCCATCCCTGGGTTCTTAAGCCCCTAAAACTGTAGCAAAGCACAGGTTTGAGGTCTCTGTGAGCAGAATTAAAAATTTGCTCTGAGAACTTGAACAAGCATATGCAACTCTGTGGCCCTAAATGTTCTCAAAAGTACCCGTGGGCTTTGGCAGATCAAGACTTAAACCCTAGCTGTGCCTCGTGCTGGCTGAACACTGGGTAGGCCCTAGGTCTGTTATTTAGGCTCCTCTGATGTGACAGGGATTGTAGTCTGTGTCCCTGGGTAGTGGCAAGGATTAAGAGACAGAAGTCCCTGGAAGCGCTTAGCACAGCACCTGGTGCGAAACAGAAGCCGATAAGTGACAGCGGAGATTTCTAAGTCACCGCAGTGAGCCTGTGACAACCCCAGGCTTTCTAATTCTAGGTAGCCCCAAATCAGTCACCCGAAGTGGCTCTGCAGACTTTATCTTTAGACCTATAATCTCAAGAAAAGGTAGAGAGGGAAACACAGAGGCAGAGCGGGTGAGAGAAAACCCAGAGGAGGAAGGAAGGGGGAAGAATGAGGTGGAGCCCCACCAGCTTGGGGAAAACTGCCAAGCTAGACTAAGCTCCCTTTCCTTAACCCCTTTGCTGAGCCTTCCAAGGACCTGGCCTGCAGGGAAGAACCGGCCTGTTAGTGGGGTACTGTTAGGTGTCTCCAGGTGCTGGTTCCCACACGGCTGCCCATGGTAGCCTTCTCCCCTCCCACTGGGGCATATAGAATGTTAATGCCATGCTGGTAACAAAAAAACCTACCAGCTCAGTCACACAGGTACTGCGCGCTCACTCAGACCCCAAGCACCTCTTTCTTTTCTGTTTAAATGTTTGTGTATGAGTGCATGCCTGCGTGTATTTATGCATACCATGTGTGTGCCCAGTGGCCCATGAAGCCAGAAGAGGGTGTTGGATTCCTTGGAACTGGAGTTACAGATATGAGCTACGATGTGGGTGCTGGGAACAGAATCTGGGTACTCTGCAAATCCAACAAATGCTCTTACCACTGAACCATCTCTTCAGACCCAGCTGGTCCTCACCTCCATTTAAGACAGAGCCCTCCTTAGGCGCCTACCTGCCCTCAACTCCTGCTCCTGGAAGTTGCATATGGGGGAAACACACTGTTCAGGAGCCACAGATAAGATATTTCAACTGAAACCGACAGCTTTGGGATGTCATATCTGTCTTAGTCTAAGTTTCCCTTCCCAGGCTAATGAAGTTAGCAACAGGACTCATGTCTGTGGTTTCCACAATTCTGAGCCTGATAATAATACTTCATGCAAAGCCTCTGTGTGAGGGGGAAGGAGAGGCCCTCCCTGGGAGAAGAGTGGGCTGGGCTCTGTTAAGGTGAAGCGAATGTGGCATGTGGTGATGGCCAAGGATCATTATGATGATGAAGGTTATAATTAAAAATCACAACAACAAACCCTTAAGCAATTCACAAAGAGCTTTTTCATTATCTTCTGGGACTTGGAATCTGGCAGGATTGGTCTAGATTCTAGACCAATTCTAGACTCCAGAAGATGATTCTTCACATCTGAAGATGTAGCAAAGTTAAGTAACTTCTGGGCTACTCAGTGGAGGGGAGCCCAGAGGGAGTAATAATCGAGTACCATGTACCACCTCAATGGATGTGCGTGTAAAGTCATCCCAATATCCTTGGGGTTAACTGTAACGCTGTCCCTGTTTCATAGAGGAAAGAACTAAGACTGGGGAAATGTAACTGACCCATGCTAAGGCTCAAGGCCACGCTGTTGAGCTTAACTTTGGAGCTGAGCTTAAGGACTCTAAGACTTATGCCCTTTCCTGTCTTCTGTAGGAAGACACCCACCCTTTTCCCATCGTGTTCTAAGTAGAACTTCAGAATATGACCTTATTTGGAAATAGGGTCTTTGCAGATATGATTAGTTAAATTAAAATGAGAGCACAGAAGATTGAGGTAGATCCTAAACCTTAAAAGAAAAGAACCACAAAGATGAGGAGAAAGTCACACAACACACAGGGAGAAAGTCATATGGTGACAAGAGTAGACCAGGTAGCCAGTCAAGGCCACCACTGCTGTCCTCCTCCAGAAGCCAGAAGGGACCAGAGAGCAGACTTCCGGAGGCAAAAGGTACCACCTAGCTGATAGTCAATGTTAGGCTTCCAGAACTGAGAGAGTATAAGTCTGTAGCTATGAGCTCCCTGGACTGTGGCCTCGGGAAGGAAGGCAACACACTTGAAGAATTAACCCTTTAGCAGACTCAGAATCTAAAGCTCTCGGTTACAGATCCCCCGGAGTTAAGAGGATCTCAAAGCCCATGAGAGGTCAGTCATTCTCTGGGCCACTTGACTTCTGGACACACACACACACACACACACATACACAGAGAGGGAGGGAGAAGGGAGGGAGGGGGAGAGGGAGAGGGAGAGGG
>JANHMN010000002.1:217070248-217085889 GCA_030674055.1 Rhabdomys pumilio | reverse complement strand
TAGGGAGAGGGAGAGGGAGAGGGAGAGGGAGAGGGAGAGGGAGAGGGAGAGGGAGAGGGAGAGGGAGAGGGAGAGGGAGAGGGAGAGGGAGAGGGAGAGGGAGAGGGAGAGGGAGAGCCTGCTGATGATGACTCCTGCCGAGTTTGTTTATCAGGCCCAACCCTATCCCTGTCTAGTTCCACAACCCTCCATTTCTACTGTAAGTCAGCAGCTCCCACCACCTGCAGAGTGGTTTTTGAAATGCAAATCCAATCTTTTCTGGCCTGGCTTAATTCTCTTCTGTAAGTCTCCAGCAAGACTAGGTCAAGCTCTTCCACAGATGTGGAGCCTCTCTGCCTTTGACGATGCTGTAGCCACTCACTCTGCCTCTACCACCCTCCAGCTTTTGCTTCCGGATCATGAGCCACACTGGCTTGACACATACTGGTCCAACCATCACAAGACCACATGGAACCCAGACACCGTCTTTTCCTTCCCCATTGAGCCGCCTCACTTCCCCACCTCGGGTATGCATCACCCCTGTGCTAAGGTATCCTTAGGTCCCTACTGCCACAGGGGCTGTGAACCTTGCTGTATTCATTTCTGTCTCTGCAGGTCCAGGGCCCAACACAAAGGCATTCAAGCAGGCTGAACAAAACAGTGCAGTAGCCACGAGAGTAACAACAGCTAACATTTACCAAATGTTTACTCTGTGCCCACATTGTGTGGAGTGCTCCTCCATATGTGGCGTCTCATTTAACTCTCAAATCAACCCCGCGCAGCCGAGACTCGGATCGGTTCACTTTACAGGTACAGAGATATGATATAGGAAGAGATGAGCCACTTTCTCCACTAGTTTATGGCAACGCCCAAATGGCTCCAGCACCAGTGACAGTAACCATAAGAGTCCCTCCTCTGATTCAGCTATCAACTATGGTTTGGAAAATACTAAATGTAAAATTCTAAAAAAAAACACAATCCCTACATTTTAAGTTGTAGACTGTTCTGAGTAGCATGGTGAAGCCATCTTTTTTCCTGCTCGGTTCTGCTTAAGACATGAATCATTCCTTGTCCAGTGTGTCTGCTTAAGACATGAATCATTCCTTGTCCAGTGTATCTAACCAGTCAGTCAGTCAGTCAGTCAGTCAACAGACACCACAGTTATCAATCAGACCGACTGTTGCACTAGAATCCCGACACATGTATCCAACCCTCACTTTTTACAGTAGTGGCCCCGATGCACGAGAATTAGTGATGTGAACAGTGTAGATACCACCAGAAAAGCCACACAGCTCCTCCTCCAAGTGAAAAGAGGCAAGTTCTCAACTCGATATGAAAAAAGCATGGTATGCATATGGTTAGTACTTGTCTCTTTTAGACATCCCCTAGGGAGTCTTGGACTAAATCCTCACTGGACCAGGAGGGACTTACAGCACTGAGAGCCTTCACCTCAACATCTGCACTTGATGGAAGAGACATGCAAAGGAGGAAAGTGAGTTGTACAGTCACACCCCAAACCTTTAGATTCCTCACTCATCCTCGGCACGAGCATGGGGCCTACCTCAGGAGGGCACAGAACACAAGGGAGGCTATGTCTCCCCTGCCTTCCCGGGGCAGAGCCATCGCAACTGGGTGGGGGGACACACTGTGAGAGCCAAGTCTACAGCCAGGAGATGCAGGATTGAAAAAGATGACCTGCCTAAAACAATCTATGTCCTGCTTGGACTGGTACACGATCAAAGCTTAAGGAGAAACTTAAGACAGGGCATCATTTAGTATCATGTCCTATCTTAAATGTACTTAAGGTTTTGTTTTTTTAAAAATGTACATTGTTGCTTTGCCTACATGTGTGAGGGAGTTAGATCCCCTGGAGCAGGAGTTACAGTTGTGACAGTAGTGAGTTACAGACAGTTGTGAGCTGCCTGCCATGTGGGTGCTGGGAACTGAACCTGGGTCGTCTGGAAGAGCAGCCAGTGCTCTTAACCTCTGAGCCATCTCTCTACCCTCTTGTCTCCTACTTTAGACATTAATTCATGTGACAGGCTTATGGAACACAAATCAAAAGCCAGAAACTCTGCGGGATACTAGGGCAATGAACAAGCAAGTACCTGCCCAGATGGCACTTCCAGCCCAGTTGAGAGAGACAACCAAGCAACTGACAAGTTCAAGTATAAATCCCACTCGCTTACCAGCCCTAGGGGAGACTGGAGCTCTAAGACTGGGTGAAGGGAAGACTAGCCTAATCTAGGGAGTTGGCAAAGCCCTGCCCCCTCCTCCAAAGGACACTGTCCTGTGGACATCTGAGGAAGCAGGGAAGAGTGTGCTAAACAGCGGGGCCTGCATGCCCAAAATCTCAGAGTCAAGTGTGCAAGGACTGGACTGTACCTGCCTTCTTGTCAGTCAAGGTAAGGGCTGAAGAAAATGTGCTTTGAGAGGAAGCTGCAGGGTACGATTTTGCTTTGGTCAGCAAAAGAGTGATCTGTCTAAGATCACAAGGAAGATCTGAGACTTGAAGCCAGAACCCCTACCTACTAAGGTAGGCTTTGGGGCTACTTCAGGGACATGTATGGCAGGCTGCAAAGAAGAAGGGATATCCCCTTGTTTCAACCTAGAAGTTCTGGCTTCTCTAGAGGGCTGTAAAACAGGTCAGAATATAATTTGCATTTGTTAAAACATAGATTGCTAAACCCCATCCCTGGATTTTTGCATTGTGTATGTCTACCAGGAGGCTCTAAATTTGCATTTCTCATAAACTGGTAACCTTGCTGCAGATGGTAAGCTGACCACACACGGAACTGGTGCTCTGGGAGCTAGTCAGGAAAGCAGGGGTTATAACCAGGATCTCTGGGAGGCAAGAAGGCTGAATTCCTGGCTAGCAAGATATCTCAGTGGGTAAAGGTATTTCCTACCAAGCCTGATGACCTGAGTTCCATCTCTGACTCTGACAAGTTATTCTCTGATGTTCACATACATATTAAATATAACATTTTTTTAAAGGACAGTGAATTCCTAAATCTTGGGAATAAGACAAGTCTAGCTCTGTCTTTTTCCCAAGCCAAAGTCCAGCCTCAAAGACCCAACACTGAGCTCCCCAGCCACCTAAACAGGGAAACTGAGGCATGGGAAGGTCAGGATTGACAAGAAAAGAAGCATAATAAAAATAAACCCAAAGGGGGGTGGCTGTTGTCAAAGGAGACCCCTGGACCAGATTTCAGTGCCTGTGAGCTGCCAGGGCAGTGGCTCTCTTGAGCTATGTATTCAAAGAGAGAGAGAGAGAGAGAAGAATCTCAGCTCCTGCCTCCATTGCCTTTGGCAGGAAAGCAGCTGGAGAATTGCAGAAATCTGCCGTGGGGGCTCCCCTCCCACTCCTGCACTATCCACTGGTCTCCCTTCTACACTCCCTGCTCTTCCCCTTTCCACCCGAAATCCTACACACTTCCCCTTGTACACAAGCCAAGCAGCAAGGGGTGGAGTAAGAGAGAAGAGCCAGGAGAAGGCTGGAGCTTGCATGTCCTCTTTCCTTCCTTCTGTGAGATGCTCGGTTTCTCTAGATCCTTGTCAAACCAAGTCTGCCTACATTTCAGTACCAGTATCCGAACCCCGGCAGACAGTGACTAAATCCCCAAACTTCCTTGTAATCTTGTTTTTCAAATATAGGGGGCTTTCTATTCTGTTCCAGTGAGCAGCAAAATGGCACTTCTCTTCCTAACCCACACGCAGGCTCACCAATACACAAACAGCTACACACTCATAAAAACAGATATACCAGAACTTATCAAAACAGATGTACATATACACCCAGAGATGCCTTATTTATTCTTCATCAGTGAAATGTACATATGCACCTAAATGCACAAGAAATATTCAGGGAGAATGCACACATGCACACAGACTAGACATGCATGCAGTGCCCAACAGATGGGGAAGAGATACAGATACACATCTCTCTCAAAGTACGAAGACCTGAGAGGGGATTCCTTGGAGTGGGGCGCTGGCCATTTAAGATAGTGATCAGTCTTACTATTCTCTTTAGGGTACCTAGGCTGCTGCCTTTCCCAGTGTCCAGGGTGAGGGCGGGAGAGTACCTAACCAGGCTGAGCTACAACTGGTCAGGGTGATGGTCTCCTTACACCACAAGAAAATGTATCTCAGAACCCGCTGGGTTATGAGCCCAGCCGAGAGGCTGCTGCTGCTCTCACCCACACCCCGCACCCATGCCTGCACACACCCACCCTCTTCACACCTAATCACCCACCCCACCCCACACAAACACACAAACACACACCCGGGATTTGAGCAGGCCACGCCCTCCGCTTCAGCTCAGCCAGGAACCAGGCTCCACTGTCAGTAGGGCTCTCCCGTACCCCGGGTGTGGCTGCCCACCTGCCAGCAGGGAGTCTCCACTCAGCTAAGACGCCTCTGCCGCCGCTGCTACCCACTTCCTCGGCCAGTGCCGGGCTCCGGGCGACGCCAGCGTCTCGGCCGCCGCCCCCACCCCCTTCCTCCCGGCAGTGCGGAGACAAAGCCGAGCACACGCACACAGGGGCTACGCGGGTGCACACCCGCCCTCACACGCACACACTCGGGGAGTCACACAGTGAAACACACACACACACGCACACACACACACCCGCCATAGGCTTCAGCCACAAGCGAAGCCATCAGTATGGGCACACTCCCTCACCCAGATGTACACACTGTTACACATTGGGACACACCCTCTCCAGGCACATCGGCGGATAAGCAAACGCAGACACACAGACCCTCACCCAGATTAGCAGACCACCCAGCCCCTTACTCAGATGCACACGCACGTACACGGCAAACATCCACTTGCACCGATCCACAGACACACGCGCGTTCACATTCAACGCACACCCGGAGACGTGGACCCCGACACACGTACCCGCAAAGACACGAATCGTAGCTCCGGCTCCGGCCACGTACGTCCTCCAGCACGCGAGCCTCGGGACGTAGCGACAGCTGCGCGGTCTCCGCGCCCTGCTAACCTGGCGGCGGCGGCGCGGCTTCCGGGAGCCGTCTGTCTGTCTGTCTCTCGGTCCCCTCGTCCAGTGGCCGCCGGGGCGGGCTCCAAGCCGCTCAGAAGCTGCGCAGAAATGCCCCGCTCTCTCGCTCGCTCCCTCGCTCGCTCGCTCGCTCCCTCCCACGACGCTCAGCCCCCTCCCCGCCCGCTCCGCACACCCCCTCTCCCCCTCTGCCCCGCCCCGACAGCTCCCTGGGAGGAGGCGGCGGCGATCCCGGCCAGGCAGCGTCCGAAGGGTGTGCGAGCAGCGAGCGCGACCCACTGGCCTCAAGAGCCGAGCTGCCCCGGAGCAGGCGCGTCCGGTCCCAGGGAGGGAAACTCGGAGGGGTGTGCGCCTCGCGAGCCCGCGCCGCTCGCTTCCCCACGTGGGCCGGACGCCCACCTGAGCCTCGGCAGAGCTCAGAGGCTGGGTCGAGCAGCGGGACCACGAAGACGAGACTCTACACGGAGCCTCCTCTCTCTCCAGGTCCCAGCCCCATGGGCTCGGCCTTACTCCACCTCTTAGAGAGTCGCCACCGCCACCAAGCCCTCTTTACCTTGCCTTTGACCAATGCTTGGCGTTCAGGCTGGTAGCCTGGGCTAACCCGGAGGACCAGCAGCACTACTGGCCTCCTCTCCCTCCCGCAGGGACCTGGCCGACGCCCACCACCCTTCAGACTCCCTCCTATTGTTCGGGGCGGCCTAAGCTGTGAAGCTGTGGAGGGCCAAGCAGCTCTTTCCAACCAGTCTTAGGTGGCAGTCCTTTTGCACTCTCTGGGAGCTCAGCAAGGGCTGATCCCCTGGTCCCAAGACCCTGGGACCCACAGGCCCAAGTATGCCCAAAGTCAAGTGGTGCTCTGAATTACGATTATATCCCCCCTGGACTTATCAGGCTCCTGTCGGAAGGTACTGCTTTGAACACACAGGTAAAGCCAGCCATAGGAAAAGGACAAACTAACCAAAACAGTGAACCTAGAATAGCATCCATGGAAGGTAGGGTGTCTGTGGGGCTAGCGTGTAGCTGAAGAAACTGAGTTTGGGTTCCCAGATCTCAGAAGGCCAGGAATATGGAGCCTCCTTTGTTAGACTTTGAAGGGAAGAAAAGGAGGAAGAAGTAAATGTAAGAGCTTGCAGGGTTTATTAGAGGTCAGGACATGGGCAACAACATAGGCAAATGACTCCTAAAGTAAACTCGTTCACCTCCTGTGACCTTACCTTATCTTAAGTGGTAGCTGTGATCCACCTCAGTCTGCCCCAGGTATCACGGAATCAAAGGCCAGTAGTTCTGGTTCTTCACTGCGGTCCCATCCTTCCTCCACCCCTTCTGCTCCAGTACAGGGTGCTAAGAGCAGACTGGAATCTGAATAGATAAGTCCAGAAGGGGAGGCCTGGTTTGGACCTCCGGGGACATTTGATAAACTGAGAGGGCAAAACTAAGGAACCCGAGGCCCTAAGACAGGACTTAGCAGAGCTCACGGAGCTTCTCTCCACCGCATGAAGGAAATACTTACATATCTCATTTCATCCCTACAGGTGCACCAGAGGGTAGACATTAGCACAGAGTCACCAAGAAGCTTGAAAAGTGGCAGAGGCAGGATCCTGGAGGCTGACTTAGAACTTCCATATTTAACCATCAGGCCAGTCCTGAACGTGAGGTGACAGTAATTGGCATCCTAGAGTCAGCACCCACCATGATAGGACTCTATTTATGGGTGTTTTCTGTCTCCATGTAATTTCCTGATACCAAGCACAGACCCTGATTCAGAGGCCTAATTTATTAAACAACTATCTCGTGGCATGGGTGTGGTTCCGATGCCCTCTGCTCTGGGGCAAGGGATTGTTATCAGTGGTTTTAGATGAAGCTGAGGAAATATGAACTGCTAATCAGATCTGCTGCTGTCAAGAGGAGAAACAGGCAGAGAGAGAGAGAGAGAGAGAGAAAGAGAGAGAGAGAGAGAGAGAGAGAGAGAGAGAGAGAGAGAAAACACTGTGGAAATCAGAATAAATTTTCAGAAGATCTCAACAGGCTTGAAGACTGAGCTGGAACTTACAGAAGGAGCTGCCATGCAGAATAAGTGTGGTACAATCCCGAGGTCCATACCAGAGGAATCTGAGAGACACTGCTATGATCGAGCTGTCTGCAGCCGCGGGCTACCTGAGGCTACTGAGCAGTTAGGATGTGACTGGTGCACTGAGGAATGTCATACCTAATTTTACAAACTTTACACTTAACAGTCACATGGTGGGAGGCTGGTAACAAGAGAGAGTGTCCCCATGAGATTATCATACACAAAACATGGTATAGAAGAATCCAGATTAAGAGCAGTTTCCATGAAAATCATTCCAAGGTTTTTATTTAACCTTGAGCTCCTTAATGCAATGGGGGCAGGGCAAGATTTTGAATACATTCTGTCAACAAAAACTAGAGGTAAAAGCAGCTTCTGGGGTTGGGGATTTAGCTCAGTGGTAGAGCCCTTGCCTAGCAAGCACAAGGCCTTGGGTTCTGTCCTCAGCTCTGAAAAAAAAAAAAAAAGAAAGAAAGAAAGAAAGAAAGAAAGAAAGAAAGAAAGAAAAAAAAAAGCAGCCTCTCCTGTTGCCCTAGAGAGATCCCAGCTAGACCGTAGGACTCAACTCTAGAGAGAGACACACTGAAGCATGTCTAAAGGAGGGAACCCCGATGCTGAGGACCTGGACATCACATGATATGATGTGTGTAAGTGGCCTGGAGAAGGGTGTGGTGGCTATCTCCAGCCATCTGCAGGCTGCCACCGGAAAAGGAGATGTGCTCTCCCTAGGACTGTATTTATGTCTACTAAGCAAGACAACATCATCTGTGTGCATGAACTCTTAGGTCTCCTCTGAAGAGAGGATCCATGTGGAACCGATCTGCGCCTAGTCTACCCGAGACCTGGCGCATACAAAACATCGATTACAAACTTTATGGCTGAACGAATTTGAAAAACTTACATTTAGCTCGAGTTGGATAGACATTCAGGAGAATGAGCCCATAAAGAACTCTCTAGAACTGGGGATGTAGCTCAGTGGGTAGAACACTTGTCTTGCATGGAGGGAATCCTTCGATCCCATTCTCCAGCACTGAGAAGAGAGAAAAGAAAAACAAATAAACCAAGACCTCCCCTAATGTTTAGAGCTACCCTAAATCAGAATGCTCACCTTTGACCAACTTCCTGTCAATAACTGCTCAAAAAGAGACCACATCTTCAGTGAGAGGCACAACCAGGAACCAGGTGACAACCCTTCAAGGTGACAACAAGCCAGTTCTAATAGGGGGGGAAAGGTCAAGATCAAGGCCATGCTGCTAGACCATCATGTGGTAGTCTGTGCTGCCGTGGATAGACTACAGCTGGACCACAGGACTCACCTCTGTGGGATCTACATTCTGATGGGGACACTGTCATGCTGGAACAAGTTAATAAGGAGAGACCAGAGTCAGGTGGGATCAGTTTGAAGACTGCAGTGGTCCAAGAAATCTGAGACTAGGACTTGAAAGGAGACCTGGGCTAGAGTTAGAAGCCCTGGGTTCTAATTCTGCCTCTGCCATTAGTTTATGGTTACTGGCTTCTTTCGGATTTCAGTATTTCCAGGTGTGACATGCAGAGTGATCTCTGGGCCTCTGATACTCTGGATTCCTTGAATGAGAGACAGAATGGAAGGATCCTGGGATGGTGTAGAAGAGAAGTCTGCACAACTTTCAAAGTGCCAGTGTCATTTGTCTCCTTACTGTTGTTATCATTAGTTCAAAGAAGCAGCTATAGGATTTGGTGACTTAGTGGGGAGGCCAGAAAAGAGAGGAGGAGCTGACAAGTCTATTGAGATGAGGAACAAGGGCCTCCCAGCTTTTGGAATGGTCAGCAATCATTGCCCTTCCCCCCAGATCTTTAAAGGCAAATTGTACTGGGTGCCCTGTCACCTCCTGGGCAGCTTCCTCATTCCTTTGAACCACACCCCACACTTGACTGAAAGAATCTACCAGTTCCAAGATGTCTGAGTTTGTCATTTTGTTTTCCTTTCGTTTCTGGGGATTGAACCCCAGGGTCTTGAGCATTCAAAGCACACAATCTACCACTGAGCTACAGCCCAGGCCTACCCACCCGTTTCACCAGGGAATCCTGGATTTTCCCTTACATAACCAGCAGCATCATCTCGTTTGGAAATAACCAACATTATTGAAGCCTTGGAACATGCTAGGCACCTCCATAATTTTCTCATCCTGGGAGATAGCTCTAATTATTATGTCTGTTTTATAGATGAGGACAACTGTGGCACGGCTCGTAGAAATTCCAAATCTTCCTGTAGCCACTTGGTCTATCAGGGAGATTCCATCCAGCTCAGGTTCTTGTGATTTCAAGGCTGCCTTCCTGAAGACACCCAGCACTTTACTGTGAGTTTTGAAAGTATCTAGGGAGAAGAACAAGACCACTGCTCTTGCCAGTTCTCAGCCGGGAAAACGGATGTGCAGAGGTTCAGTTCAGCCATTTGGACTAGTTAATCAAGTTTTCAAGGTGCACTGAGAGACCGCACCTCTTCCCAGCTCTTGATTCTGCACTTCCAGGACCCCTCTTCCTCCTAGGAGGAAACTGCCCAACCCACCTAAGGGAAGGACTTTCTGTGTTCCTCCTGGGGGAGGGGAAAGACTTCCAGAAGGTTGAAAGTTATTTGTGTCTTCCTTCTCCCCCATCAGACACCCCAACCCAGGACCTGGTGGAGACTGTGCTGAAGGCTCACACGGTGAGTCATGTGGTACTGACCTGTCAGAACCACCTAAGCACAAGGTGCTAAGCTCAGTTTAGAAAGGTGGGAAATAGGACAAGTGTTGTCATCCTTAAGAGAATGATCCAGTTGTAGCATGTGTTCCCTACTCACCTCATCCCCCCAGTACTCTGGGAACACTGCATTAGGGCCTGAGGGCACCCACGACAAAGAAGAGTGTATCCTCACCCTTCAGAGGGATAAGAGAAAATACACACTAATACCGACGTCCTCCAGGGCAGCAGTTCTCAGTAGATGTAGCCCCCCACCCCACCAAATATGAAGGTCTGACAGTATGCTTTTACAAAGAGCTGTGTAGTACATGGTACTAATTCTCTCAAAAGAATTGAGAATGGACTGATGTCTTGAAGAGTGAGTTCAGCACACAGGAAAGGAAAGAGGCTGAGCCTGTGCACACTTGCACCTTACATAATCACGGATTCCATGCAGCAGGCAGTAGAAACCCCGTGTATACTGTGGCTTTAGAGGACTGAGTTTGAATCCAGACTCTGCGTCTTCCCAGCTGTTTGGCTCCCTAACCTCTATGGTAAAGTATTATTCTTCATCCCTTGCCCTTCCTCTTTGCCAGTGAAAGGATCACTTAAATGATCTAGCGAGTTGCCAAGTGACTGAGATACTGTCCAGGAATGCACTTCTCCAGCCCATGTCAAGGCTGACCACAAGAATTGCTTTGGCCAATGAAATAGGAACTGGAGAGCTGAAGGCCAAGGCATGTCTGAGTCTAAAAATCTTACTCTTAATTCTTTCTGCCAGAGGAACAGTGCATCTTGTATAGGAGCCGTGCCTATATTTGCACCCAGGAACGAAAAGACACACAGAGCAGAGAGCTCAAGAAGACCCACAACCGCTTCCCACTGATGTGGATTCAAAGAAGAAAATTGTGTTGTAAGCCACTGAAGGCTTGGGAATGTTTGTTATCATATCATAAGCTGGCAACTGCTGACAGATATATCCCCTAGCGATGTGGGCGGTTTTAGAAGTATCTACCTTGAAGTATTATTGCAAGTATTAAATAAGATTAGCATGTGAAAAATGTAAAGCCGTTTCATCAGAGCTTCATAGTATAAAATGAGCACTCTGCCTGCAAGCCCAGCATCTAGGAGGCAAATGCAGGCAGAATCGGAGGTCAAGGTCTTCCACAGTAAGACCCTATCTCAAAACACAAAACAGGGCAGTGGCAAGATGGCTCATTGCACAAATCGATATCCTATGCTCTGGCTTTGGAACACACAGAATGACACATGTGGTGATTCATCTGTAATCTCAGTACCCCTATGGTGAGATAGGAGGTAGAGGCAGAAGAATCACCTAGAAGCTTGAAGTTCAGCTAGCCCGGAGGACACAGCCGACCCTGAGGACACAGCCAGCCCAGAGAGCGGAGTGACAGAAACAACCAGAGACCCTGCCCTAACAAAGTAAAAGGAGAGACAGTTCTCTTGAAAACTAGCCTCTTACTTCTATGTATGTGCCTGTGCTTGTGCTTGAGTGTGCACTCACATGCACACACACATTAAAAAAAAATAATAAAATAGTGATTTTCTCCACCCCCCTCTCATGGCCGAAATGATATTTGGAAAAGAGCAGTAAGGTGTGATGACATATTGAGTAGTGTCATCTCCAGCTTGTGTCCTTCCTGAAACTAAAACTATTAACTTGTTTGGTAATCGGGTCTAAGCTGGACACAGTGACTCACACCTAGAATCTCAGCACTTGGGAGGATGGAGCAAGAGTACTGTGGCATACTACATAGTGAGTTCCAAGCTAGCCTAGGCTACATAGTGAGACCTCCAAAACGAAGCAGAACTAGGGGCTTTACAGATGCAGTTAGTTAAGGATTTTATGGACAGCATGCCCAGGCACTAATCTCAGTAGGCAGAGGCAGGAGGATTGCTCGTTTGAGATCTGGTGGCCAGTTTAGCTGCATAATAAGACTGTTTCAGAAACCACAATAAAACGAATAAAACATCCTGAATTTAGCGGGAGCCACAAAAGATTAAATCCAAAAACTAGTCCCCTCAAAAGAAAAAGGGACATAATCAAGAAACAATGTGAAGATGAAGGCCACACTCAGGAGACATCCACAGACAAACCAAGGAATGACAAGATGGCAGCCACCATCAGAAAACAGGAGGGAACCATTGGATGTGTCTCCCTTCAGAGTCACTAAAAGAATCCACATCACTGATACCTTGACCTCTGACCTCCTGGCCTGTGGGAAAATCAATTTCAGTTGTTCTAAGTCATCAAGTTGGCACTAATTTGTTATGTCAACCCTGAAAAACTGGTACAGATGGATTAGTTTAAAAATAATTTTGAACAATTGGTTATTCATTTGGAAAAAAAAAATAAACCTGGATTCCTGCCTTGTAGCAATGAACATAACTTTCAGTTGTACTAAAAACCTAAATTTAGACAGTAAAACTTTAAACATTTTAGAAGTAATAGGAACATTGGGGCTGAAGAAATGGCTCTGAGGCCGAGTGTGTGTTGTGTGTTTGTTGAGGACCCAAGTTCAGCTCTCAACCCACAGGCAGCCATAAGGCTGGGGGTATCTGACACCCTCTTCTGGACTTTGAAGGGAACTGCACTTACAGACACACACCCATGAACAGAAACACACACACACACACACACACACACACACACACACTCACACACACACACAGAGTTAAAAATAAATCTGTTTTTTTTTTTTTAAAGAACAAAAGATTATCTTTAGGACATCAAGATGAACAAATCATTTTTTTTAATTTAAAAATTTTATTAGTCTTCATTCTCCACAGAAACAGACTAATAGGGTATGTGTGGATGGGGTAGATATTTCTTATATTTCTCATATTTCCTATAAGGGACATGAAGATGAACAATTCGGTGCCGCCTGTGTGCTACATGGTAAAGGCTCAGATCAGGGCCAGCTACAGAATGAGAACTTATTTCAAGGAACCACAAAGGGATGGTGAAAAAACAAAAACAAAAAACTGGTACAGTTACTTACACCGCAATGTCCAAAGGTCTCCAGCAAGCAAGCTGCAGACCGCGGGGAGCTAGTGGCTTAGTCCCAGTCTGAGTTCAAAAGCATGAGAACCAAGAGACTCACTTGTGCAAATTTTAGTTCAAGTGAAAACCCCAAGGTAGAAAAAAAAACTAACATTCCAGTTCAAAAATAGTCAGAAAAAAGGCTTGTCCCTAATGCCACCTTTTGTTTTGTTTGGGCCTTTGATGGACAGGGGAGGGCCATCTGTTTTATTCAGTCAATAGGTCCCACCCATTTTTAATCTAGAAACAGCCTCACATATATGTTTGGGAAAACCAAATATTCAGGCACCCCAGCCAAATTGACACATTAAATGTGTCATTGCACGAAATGAAAAGAACTATACAGTTGGGCCAGCAAGACAGCTCAGCAGGTAACGGTGCTTGGTCTTAAGGCTGACGTTTGATTCCTGGGCCCCAAACAGTGGAAGGAAAGTGGACTCCTGCAAGTCTCCTTGACTTCCATGTGTGCTGTGACATGTGAGCATGCATTTACTAACACACACAAATGCGATTACAAATTCAAATCTTTTAACCTATAGAATCAACTACACTAAACGCAGAAGCTCTATGCATCAAAAGATGGCATGAAACAAAAAGAAAAACCCACTAACTGGGAGAAAAGAGCATCAGTGCTTTTGGCTGACGAAAGACAAGAATCTAAACTGTACAAAGAATTCCTAATCATCGATATTAAGCAAATGGGCAAAGAATGTGAACAAGAAGCTCACAGAAGTAGAGGTAAGAATGGCCAGTAAGCCCTTCCACCTCACTACAGATGTGAGGCATCTCTATGGAAGTAGATAAAGTTCTCTGACACAGCAATTCTGCCCCTAGAAACTCAGGAAGGCTTAGACCTGGAATCCATTAGAAAGACATGGGCTAGCATGGATGTGGGCTAGCATGTGTGAGGCCCTGGGTTCTGTCGCCAGCACTACCAAAGACAAATGAGCAAGCCAACAGAAAGTCCTCTCTCTGTCCATTCTATACCATGGCATCCTGATCGGTTCCTCCACAGCACAGCTCCAGCAAGGAACTTTTCAAATTCAAGAGCAAATCCCACATCCATAGCTGGAGGCTCTCAGCACATCTCCACATCTGTGCCACATCTGCTCTCTATTCCTTCTGTGTGTTTCTGTGTGTGCATATGTGCAGCACTGGGAATCAAACCCAGGGCCTCATGTAAACGTTCTAGCCCAGCCCTCAGTTCATACTTCTCTTTTAAGATTACACACACACACACACACACACACACACACACACACACACACACGAGTACACTGTAGCTGTCTTTAAACACACCAGAAGACGGCATCAGATCTCATTACAGTTGGTTGTGAGTCACCATGTGGTTGCTGGGAATTGGACTCAGGTCATCTGGAGTGCTCTTAACCACCGAGCCACCTTTCCAGTCCTCATACTCCTCTTAAACCCATTCTTACATTCCTCATTCCTATACAAGCCTCCCTTCCTCCACTCTGGATGAATGAAGACTCTATGGTTCTAATATCCTTTTCTCCAGTCTGGGGTTGTGAGTCAGTGGTGAAACAACTGCCTTCTGTATCTAAAGTCCTAGGTGTGGTCCTTAGCACCAATTTAAAATAGAAAAAAGGAAAACATAATTTCCCTTTTTAAAGGCTGGTTATAGCACGTGTTCAATGTCTTAGGCCAGGAGTTGGATTGTTGGATTCCTGTCACCAGTAAAAAGAAAGCGCAGGCCTGGGAAGGTGGCTGAGAAGTTAAGCACACTTACTGTTCTGATAAGGGACCTGGATTCAGTTTGCAGTAGCCACATAAATGGCTTACAACCATCTGTAACTCCAGTTCCAGGGGTCCTCTCCTCTGTGGACACTTACACGAGCAGCAGACATACACATACAGGCAAAACACCCACACACATAAAACAAGAATAAGACAATCCTTTAAAAGTTCTGCTGAAAATTCAAAAAAGGAAAATTTCCCTTTTTCTAGTAAAGATCCCCTTTTTCTTAGGGAACCCCGATTCTCACTCACACACAGAACCTGTGAGTCCCTCTTCCAGACCACTGGGATTTGTTCAAGCGACCGAGACTGATCCACGTCAGTCTTCACTTGGGCTTTCCTGGTTAAAGCAGCAGAGGTCCTGTTCTAGTTTCTTCAGGCCTCCCATAATTCTTGGAGTCTTTGCTGTTGTTTGAGACAGGGTCTCACTATGTAGCCCTGGCTGGCCTGGAACTATCTACACCATGCAGACTTGGGTCTCACAGAGATCTAGCTTCCTGTGCCTCCCAACTGCTGGGATTAAAGGTGTGGGTCACCATGCCTGGCTTTCCTATAATCCTTTAAGGATCTCTCTTGGAGAACCTGGAACTTTAGGCTGAGCCCAGGACCTGGCAGTGGCTTCCCCTAAGCACTCAGTGTTTACTGACTCCCTCTTAGGTACAGACTTTGTGTTCTACTCTGGGGCTGTGGAGCTGGATGCAACGCCATCCCTAGCTAGAGGTTTGGATAGATAAAAATGCTCCTCTGGGCTTTACCAAGTTTAATTGTTGAATTTGAACAGAAGAAAATCAAATGAAAGATTTAAACTTGTCAGTCACGCACTGCAGACAGTCTGGTGATAGCTTTGTCTACACGCTTATCTCCAGCCAAACTGAACTGTCTGTGGTCCTGGAACAGCCCAAGCTGCCCCCACTTGCCTGTGTCACCAGGGTATGTGCTCTCCCACAGGCTCTGTCCTGTTCCAGGTCTTCTTTGTTCTCTGCCTCCTTTCCCTTTCTCTTTTACCAGTGTGTGTGTGTGTGTGTGTGTGTGTGTGTGTGTGTGTGTGTGTGTG
>JANHMN010000002.1:216962022-217070238 GCA_030674055.1 Rhabdomys pumilio | reverse complement strand
TGTGTGTGTGTGTGTGTGTGTGTGTGTGTGTGTGTGTGTGTGTGTGTTTGGAGACCTCAAGGTATAGTTTCTCAGGTACTCTCAACCCCTTTGTGGAGACAGGGTTTGTTGTGATCAGGGGCTTAGAGCATACCAAGTGCTCGGCCTGCACACCCCACAGAGCCACTTGACTCAGCGTCTCTGGCGACAGGATTATCAACACATATGACATCTGGCTTTTCACATGGGTCCTGGGATCAAACTCAGATCATCTCACTTGCAAAGCAAGTGGTTTACCAACTGAGCCATCTCCTCAGTCCTCAGTCCTTCTCCCTTTTTGAGACAGAATGTTATTTAGCTCAGGCTGGCCTCAAACTCACTAGTAGGCAAGGCTGGCCTTAAATTCCTAATCCTCCTGCTTCTGCCTCCTAAATTCTGTGCACTACCACACCTGGCTCTTTTTCACCCCTCCCCCTCCCTCTCTCTGTTCACATTTCTTTTTTCTCTAGGCTCCGCCTCTCCCATCTCACCTTCCTTCTTAATTTTTTTGACTCCTTTCCTTAATTTTCCACTCCTCTCAGGACCTGTCAGTGACACCCATGGTCATTCAGAGTCCCTCTCTGTGGGAACCAAAGCCAGAATAAGACAACTCTAAAACCAACAGCTCCTAGACCTCATTACAAGAAGCCCTCAGAGTGGGTTGGAAAGGCAAGGAGGAGCAGAGGAGAGGGAGGGGATCCCAGCAACGGAGCAGAGGCTGCCTAGCGACTGCTGGCGGAATCCCCCGGAGCATCCACACTGAGCCTGCCAGTCACCTGCTTCCAGCCCACCCGCTCCTCCCTGATCAAAGAATTAAAGGGAAAAAAATCAGGATTGCAAAAATCCTTGATAATCATCTATCCCACCTCGGTAATTCTGCATTGAGTAGCTGAGGCAGAGAAAAGGGAAGCCACTGGTTGATGTCATCCAGAGAGTGGCTCAGCAGGGACTGGAATCCAAGCCTCTGACTGCTCCTTTTTTGCTTGGTTTAATTGTTTGTTTGTGGGTCGTTGTGGCGTGTAGGTGTGTGTGCATAAGTGAACGTGTGTGAGGTAGATGGCATGTGTGTACGTGTGTACTCAAGGTCAGAGGTCAGAGGACACCTTCGGGGAGGTAGTTCTGTCTTTTCGGTTTGTTTTAAGGCAGGATTTTTCTTTTTCCCTGCTCCTTCAGGGAGTATTCCGAGACAGCTCTCAGATTCCCCCCTCCCTCTCAAAACAGTGGGATTTGTGGTGCACATCTGTGTCTTCACACAGGTTCTGGGGACCCAAACTCAGGTAGTTCAGTTTGCTTAGCAGGTGCTCCTACTCTCTAAGCCACTCCCTGACCCTTTGGGGGAATTTTGAGATGGATATCATCTTGTGACACAGCCTAGCCTCAAATTCGCAGTATATCTGCCTTCGCCTGCCAAATGCTAGGATTAGGGATTGTGGGTGTGTCACCACACCTGACTGAGGCTCTTCTTTCACTCCCATATTGCCACGGTGCACCCCCAGCACACTGATGCCCCCATTTCTCTGACTCCTACTACGCCAGGCTTGACATTCCATGTTAAGATCCTCCATCTTTTTACTGGGTATAGGAGTCCCTAAGGTTTGGATAAAAGCAACAAAGCATAACATTCTATTCTAGCCAGAAGCCTGGGAGCCTCTCGGTTCAGGGGGGATGAGAGACGTGTCCCCCTGCCCTGTAGGGGCAAGGAAAGAATCCTCTTTGGAGAGCCTGTAGTAATTAGTCTGCAGAGAGTTAAAGTAGGCTTTGGTTTGATCCGATGCCATCCTTGTGGGACCCCTCCTCACTCTCCCTGCCTAACTGGCTGCCTGGAGGCCCTGCCTCACCTCACCAGCCTCCAGTTTGAAGCAGAGGCCACCCAGGCACAGGATCCTCTGGAGCTGCTGCTGCTGAGGCTGCAGAAGGCAGGGGGAGGGAAAGGTTTCCAGAGTCTCCTCTTTCAGTCCACTCCCTCTCCTCCACAAAGGGCCACTGTCTGAGCACAGAGGGGCCCTGGAAGGAGGCCTCCCAAGGTGCTCAGCACCAGGGCTGGGTTTCACCAAGCCAGGCCTCTGGGCCAAGTAAACATCAGGGAAGGGACAGGCAGAGGAGTTTCTGCAGACTAGCTCCCCGCTCCAGGCAGCCCGGGAGCATGCCCACTAGGGCATCCCCAGACAACAAGGACAGCTATGGCCTATGGTCATCTGCATGATTTTATAGCCGCCAAAATGGAGAATCAGAGATAAGGAACCAGCCCTTCCTGGTACTTACCATTGCACAAGGTACCATCCTGCAGTTCTTGTTAAACACAAAGGTTTTCTACACGAAAGTGTTGCATTAGTTCAGAGATGGGTAAGAGTTTCATGAGCTGGAGAAATCAGGGAATACTTCTTGAAGAGAGTGGAATATAGGCTTGGCTTTCATAAATGACAAGAAGGAAGGCATCCCAGGCAGGCTGCACAGGCAACACACAGCATTGAGAAAGCAGGGGCACTCTTGGTCAGAGGCGACCCTGAGTTAGAGTAGAGAATTCTCACAGGGAAGGGTAAGGAGTTAGTTTAGAAAGTTTGTTTGGGAATTAAAACACAACTAGTCTGAGCCAGTTGAGGAGGCCTAAGCAAAGCAATTATAGGTGCCCTGAAAGACCCCTAGACTGACCCCTGCTTCTCTGGAGAGCCTAGGGCTGGCTATGTCATTTCTCTGAGACAATGGACTCTCACCAAGGCTTGGCTTCTTCATCTTTAAAATGAAAGTGTTCAAGAAAATGCTCAGTAGATAAAGTGCTTGCTACCCAGGCCTGTTCAGATTCCCAGCACCCATGAAACTGTTTAGACAAAGTGAGCATGCCTAGAATCCCAGCACAGGCAGGCAAAGCAAGAGGATTCCAGGGCCTTACTGGCAAGCTGGTCTAGCCAACTGGTGACCTTCAGGTTCAGGGAGAGATCCTGTCTCCAAAAAAATAAAGTGAAGAGTGTTTGGGAAAGACACTTGACCTTGACCTCTGACCTCCGTATTCATGTACATACATGAATATATAACCGGAAACACCACACACAGAGACACACAGACAAAATGAAAAAATAAAATAAAAGTGGGGGCTGGCTCAGCAGTTAAGAGCGTTTGCGCCGGGCAGCGGTGGCACATGCCTTTAATCCCAGCACTTGGGAGGCAGAGACAGGCAGATCTCTGAGTTCGAGGCCAGCCTGGTCTACAGAGTGAGTTCCAGGACAGCCAGGGCTACACAGAGAAACCCTGTTTCAAAAAAAAAAAAAAAAAAAAAAAAAATAAGAAGACCTGGGTCAGGTTCCCGGCAGCTTTACAACCCTTTATCTACAACCCCAGTTCCAGGGCATCGGATGCCCTTCCCTAACTTCTACAGACATCAGGCACACGTGTAGTGCACACACATAATACATGCAGACAGAACACACTCATACACATATAATAAATAAATCTAGACAAAAAAAAATCAAACAGTAATAAGGTTCAGGGGTTGAGAGCACAGCGTGTATGAACCTGGGTTTACTCACCAGTGGCAAGAAAGGTGAATAAAAGAAAAAGACTCCACAAGAAAATCTTTTTTAAAAAAGATTTATTTATTTAATGTGTATGAATTCTCTGTCTCCATGTATACCTGTAGTCCATAAGAAAACACCAAATCCCAGGATAGATGGTTGTGAGGCATCATGTGGTTGCCAGGAATTGAACTCAGGACCTCTGGAAGAGCAGATAGTGCTCTTAAGCTCTGAGCCATCTCTCCAGCCCTATATTACAGAACCTTGAAACCCTTTTCTATCTCTGCTATGGAAATGCATAGACCATATCAAATGAGGAGGGGGCAGAGAGGCTTCGAAAGCATTTGCATCCCCAGTAACGCTGGCCTGGTCTTCTGCATGTATTCATCTGTCCTGAACTGAGGGAAAGCCATCCAACTACCCCTGGTCCTGCCAGGCACAAGGCTAGTACACTTTGTTTGTTAGCTTGTTTTTTCAAGACAGGGTTTCTCTGTATAGCCTTAGCTGTCCTGGAACTCACTCTGTAGACCAGGTTGGCCTCAAATTCTCAGAGATCTGCCTGGTTCTGCCTCTTGGGTGCTGGGATTAAAGGCACGGACCACCATCACCCCGCTGTGCTAAGTACTCTTATCTTTTTAAATTTTTCATTATTTTTGTGACTAGAAAATGCATAAAATTTTGCAAAAAGAATTGTTTTTAAAGATTTATTTATTTTATGTATATGAGTACACTGTAGCAGTCTTCAGATACATTGGATCCCATTACAGATGGTTGTGAGCCACCATGTGGTTGCTGGGAATTGAACTCAGGGCCTCTGGAAGAGAACTCAGTGTTCTTAACTGCTGAGCCATCTCTCCAGCCCCAAATTTGCAAAATTTAAGGACATAAAAAGACACATGTACTTTAAAATTAATTTCTCAACACTTCTCAGACTTTTAGCTAAGACCAGATTTTTAAAACTATATATATATTTTTTCCTTTAGTTATTTCCAGCTACATATTTCTTCTCCTACCAATATCAGTTTTAAAATTTTTTTAAAACTTATTTATTCTGCCGGGCAGTAGTGACGAATGCCTTTAATCCCAGCACTTGGGAGGCAGAGGCAGGCGGATTTCTGAGTTTGAGGCTAGCCTGGTCTACAGAGTGAGTTCCAGGACAGCCAGGGCTATATAGAGAAACCCTGTCTCGAAAAACAAAGCAAACAAACCAAAAAAAAAAAAACCCTCAAATTATTTATTCTTATTTTATGTGCATTGGTATTTGCCTGCACGTATGTCTATGTAAAGGTGTCAGATCCCCTGGAACTGGAGTTACATGCAGACACCCGTGAGCTGCCGTGTGGGTACTGGGTCCTTTAGAAGAGCAACCAATACTCTTAACCAGCGAGCCATTTCTCCACCCACCCCCATTATCAGTATTTAAACTCTCATTTCAAAGGGAATATATGTGTATATGAACCTACAACTGCCTAAACATTTTAAGATCCTTTTGTGTCTGTCCGGACTTCTGCACGAAGGCACACACACCTCATTTGTGGGTGTGCGTGTCAAGGCCAGAGGTTAATTCTGGGAGTCTGCTTCAGTAGCTTTCCACCTTATTTTCTGAGACAGGGTCTCTCATCGAACCTGGAGCTCATGGATTGGCTAGACTGGTTGGCCAGCAAACTCCAGTGTTCTGATCTGTTTCCTCCTCCCCAAGCCCAGTGTTTGAAACACAGATATGCACGTCTGTGCTCTGCTTGCACACTGGTGCTGGAAATCCCAACTGAGGTCCTCATGCCTGATGGCAAGCACTTCACAGGCCGAGCCATCTCTCTAGCACCCACCTGCCCCCTAATCATTTTTCCTTTGCAAACACAAGCTGTTCTGTACCTTTTAAATTTTTATTCGGAAGTTCTTTTCGTAGGAATATTATCAAGAGTTACACTTAACCTGTGTAAAGATGCTAAGCCATGTGTGTAGCATTCCCAAGGTCCTGAATTCGATCTCTAGCATAAAGGTAAGAACTAAAAACGATAACTTACTCTTTCTATGGCAAGACAATGTTGAACGCCCTAACTGTTGGGTATTTAGGATGTTTCTTTTCTACTGTAGACAACATATTATTGTGCACGTTATTCGGCACGTGCAGGAATATGTCTCCAGGATACAATCCCAGAATAGAAAGTACATGCTTCGTCCTTTATATTACTTAATGCAACCGTTTAAAGCAACTATAATTATTCAAATTGTACAAATGAGGAGAATCAAGCCATAAAAGGACTACATGGCTAGGTAGGTCCAAGTCACATAGCTCCCATGTAGTAGGATAGAAATACCCGGAGAGGCATTCTGGGAATTCTGACACCAGAGCTGACAAACTCAATCATTGTACCAGCGTTTCTTACACAGTAGCATCACCTGGAGGACCTGTTAAAAACATAGAGGACTAGAGGTAGCCCTGAGGATGTCTCATTCATCTACTGTGGGGCCCATGGATTTGTATCTCAGTTAGTTCCTACGTCATCCTGATGCTGCAGACACACTCTGCATGGCTTCATTCTCTCTGACCTCTCCACTCTGTTCATTTAGGTCAGAAAGCAAATGGCCAGTACTCTGTGCATAGCCTCGATGGGACCAGAATCGAGACCCACAGGGAAGGCTTCCTGGAGCCTAGGCATGTGTTCCATGTAGACCAGACAAGCGTCGCGAACAGAGCTGGCACGCAGTGCTGAAACACTTGCAGAATGACTGTAGAAACAAATGGGGCACAAGGTGCTCTGTCCAATTTGTCGCCACCTCTTTTCCCAACCCAGGCCCCTGGGGGAAGCTCACTGTCCACACTGGCTGAGATCCAAATTCATGCTCTAAGGGCCCTGAGAGAAAAGTTGTTCATTTCCTCCCACCACACTCCTCTGGCTTATAATGAAGTCAATGAGGCAGCCAGGCCCCTGTTATTAATGGAGAGACAACATCTCAGCATGCCAGAGTTCCGCTGAGATAGGTTGTCCAATGCTCTCATTTTATTAGCATTAATAGCAATAGATATAATTCATAGCATACCCATGCAATCAATACACTCACTTAAAAAAAAAAAAGAAAAACAACTCTCTAGCCAGTACTTTGTCCTCTCTTACAGCAAAGAGCAAAGAGCTTCTTTCCAGAGATGAAGCCTTTCATGGGATCAGCCTGACAGTCTCACATAGACATGACAGGAAAGATTTAAATTTGGGAGGTCTGCAGGATGCCCCTTCCACAAAGCAGGATGACGGAGATTTCCCATATTCGAAGGAACAAAAGGTTTACTGGAGGCGCTCATACCCCAAGCCAGCCACTCCAGATTTTGACTTTGGTATAGAATTAGGTTCCTGAGGTAGGAGATCTGGACATTTTATAGTCTCTTTCCCAGCCCTGCTGTTTCTTGCAGCTGTCCACCACTTGGCCCAGACTCCTACTCCTGCTGCCTGCTCCATCTCAGACACTTCCTAGGCCCCGTTCCCTGTTGCTTTGGTCCTCCAAGGCTTAATCTTATAGTTAAAAATGTTCAGGTCCCAGACCCTGCACAAACAATGCACAGACGTACTCATAGACATGCATGACGAAAGGGATCTATCATGAGTCATGGAGAGGAATGTCTTGGGCCCTCTTAACCTGATGCAGCTACCTAGTCAAGCGGTTGGACTGGACTGTTGCTTACTGAATGGCTACTGTATAAGGGACAGGTGCAGCCAGAGTGGTCAGCCATCATGCTCTTCAGTCAGGTGTACTTGATGCTGCCAATCAAGCTGGGCCAGACATAGGTAGCCATGGAAGAATATCAGGCAGGCCCAGTCACATAGAATGCCCTGCCCATGAGGTGCACGTCCACTCAGAGGCAGAATCAGCAGCCATGAGAACTGGGCTGAGGGTTTGGTCAGCTGACCCATCTCAGTGTTGTGGAGAGACCCATGGGGGTAACCTGGTTGTTGTTCTGAAGCCAGTGAGGGCACTCGGATCCAGGTGGGGTCTAGGCCAGTCCATCTGATCTCATAAAGTTGAAGTAGAGGGAAAGGGTCAGGCAGTTGGTACAAATTGATTCAGTCAGTAACCTGCCACCATTGAGACACAGGTGGCTGACACTCGTCGGATGCAGATTGTCAAGCATAGATAGGGTCTGGTTGGTCAGCTGCAGTTAGATCACGCCAGACAAAAGCCTCCTGTAGGAGAGAAGCCATGAGCCAAGTAAGGGAAGTCAGTCAGCTGTGGTAGGGATGGACAGAGCCAACTGTCTTGGTCTGTCAAGCACCTGTGAACTCTGTACAGTCGGACAGCCAGACACACTTGCATTATCAGGCAGTGATGGAATCTATGGCCAGCCAGCTCTAGGTAGTCAGTCAGGTCGCATCCAGTCAAGTGATAGGTTTCAGGACCCTTGTGTTCTGGGCAGAGCCCTGGCTGGATAAGGGTGGGGCCTGGTCTTGTCAGGCCTGAAGACAGTGCCTTCCTAGCAGCTTTAAGACAGTGCCTTCCCAGCAGCCTCCTAGTGTTGCCATGGAAGCTGGGGCTTGATCTCAGCCTGCAGCTGTACCAGGCTTCTCTACTCTTGCTCTCGGGGCTATTTGGTTCAGGATTCTCTTCCCTGGCCCAGCATCACCAGAGCCTGAAGATGAAGCACTGGGCGATAGCAACAGCTGCTGGTGCAGGGGCAGAAGGCAGCACAGCAGTCTCCACTTTAACATCTCTTTACCCTCATGGGGATGATTAGAATTGGCTCACACAAGGCTACATGACAAGGATAGGGACGCAGAAATCTTCAACCCCCAGATGCACACCACGAACCTGCACCATCCCCAGGGGCAATCAGATTTCTCTAGAGCGAGGGTATGTCCACAAGAACAGCCTGAGATGTGATAAGGGAACACTGGGCTCTATGACAACCGCAAGTGTCAAACCGGTGACGAAAGCCATCTGCAGCATTTGATCTGAGCCTCGCAACATTGCTCCTCTAATGATTCTTTTTTGCAGATGAGGAAATCAAGCACAAAAGGGTTTCATGTCTTGCACAAGCTCACCTGCCCTGAGGTGAACAAGCCAAGACAGGATGCGAGGTAATCCATTCCTTGACATTCTGCTGGGATGTAGAGGTGTAGCCTCAGCTACTGGCAGGATGGAGAATCACCTTAGACTACACTTTTGGAGACTATCATGGGCAACATATCACCATAACTCAAAAAGAAGTTTTAAAAACTCTCCACCTTTTTATTATGAGCCTGCCCCCTGGTAGCATAAATCTCCATTTAGCAGGTCTCTGCTCGGCTTCAGAAACTCTAACCCTCTGCTGAGTCCTCTGCATGCTTCTGTCTCAAGAACTTGGTATAAAAACCTGTTAGACTGAAGAACTGAGGGGCTTGGATCTAGCTCGGTGACAGAGCACTATGCCCAATGTACACAAGGCCGCGGGTTTGATCCCTGGCACTAGAAAGAAAACCAAAACCAAAAACTGAGAATTCAGGTTAAATCAGGAACAAATTACAAATCGATCTTGCAGAACTCTAAAAGTGGGAAGCTTGTGAGATCAGGGACCACTGAAAAACTGGGTGGGCACACTGTCACTGCAGATACCCAAGAGTATGGCTCTGGGTCCAAATATCTGTGATTAAGTTCCAGCTGTGTGAACCAGGAGTTAGGAACACATGGCCATACACTAAAATGTCTACAAAGGTAAAGAGATTGCACAATGGGTCAAGGGTTAGACCAGCAAACCTGCTCCATCTAAAAGGCTGTATGCCCCGGGTGTGGTGACATACACTTTTAACGGTAGCCCTTAAATCCTAGTATTAGGAAGAAAGGGCAAGGGGGGGGGGTCTATATGAGTTCAAGGCCAGCCTGTGTCTACAGAGTCACTTCCAAACCAGCTAAGTACATAGTAAGACCTCATATCTAAATGAATGAATGAATGAATGAATGAACCATGTCCTCAGTCACCCACTATCTCTAGCCCTCTAGTTAGGCAGTGCTGACTAAGTCAGTTAACAGAGTCTGATTTCCACCGCATATATATATAACAAGAAGGAAGACTTCATCTCACTGTGTGAAATTTTATGTTGATCAAACATTTCTGTCTATAGAAAACATGGGAAGTATTGCACAGTCTATAAATGGAGGGGAAAGAAAAAGATGCTGACTGGAGGCTTGCTGGGCATCTGCCACACAGTCTACAGGAATTCTGAGAGCATTCCTCTGAGGAGGGGCTTTTACTCTTCTCAGACAGATGAGGGAAGGCCCTTCAATGGCTATGGTGATTGTAGTGGAGTCAGATTTCAAACTGAGACCCTCCAACCCCTCAGAGCAGTCTCTTTTGCCCAAGTCCACAATCACTGTCACTGTTGATGGAGCCCAGTGCCTAGTTCTAGATCAGCACCAGCCTGAGCCATACCCCAACCTCTGGTATCAACTGTTGGCAAAGTGTGATTATGTTCCACGGGTCACACCAAGATGACTTCAGGTAGAGTTTAAAAGACTAGGTTTTAACTGTTACAGCATGCTTGTTGTTTAAAATGTAGAGGAGGCTTATGGACAGGAGATTCCGCAGTTCCACTCAGGCAGATTGCAGAAGGTTAAATAATGGCTGAACAAAGACATCTGGTTTTAGTCTTTGGGGCCAGTTTCCTCCCTTATCTTTCTATGACATTTGTTCCAATGAACTTAAATCCACACTTTATTCAAACTTTAGAGTTTCCTCGCCATCTTCGTTAGGGTTACCATTGCTGTGATGAAACATCATGACCAAAAACAAGTTGAGGAAGAAAGGGCTTATTTGGCTTATGCTTCCATATCACTGTTCATCATCAAAGGAAGTCAGGACAGAAACTCAAACCGGGCAGGAACCTGAAGTTAGAAGCTGATGCAGAAGCCTGGGTGTGTGTGTGGGGGGGGGACTGCTTATTGGCTTGCTCATCATGGCTTGCTCAGCCTGCTTTCTTATAAAACCCAGGACCACCAGTCCAGGGATGGCATCACCCACCATGGACTGGATCCTCCCTCCTTGATTCCTAACTTAGGAAATGCCTAACAGCTGGATCTTATGGAGGTGTTTTCTCAGTTGACGCTCCTTCCTCTCTAATGGCTCCAGCTTGTGCCAAGTTGACATAAAACCAGCCAGCACACCCACTGATACCATTCCTTATTCAGCGTCAGAGTCCTGTGGAGGACCCCACACTGCATGTAAGTCATCTTCGCTCCTTGCTCCCCTCCCCGAATTTTCTGGAAGTTTCTTATTCTCGTGACCTGATAGGCATTTGCTTGCTTCTTTGCTGTGTTTTGAGACAAGGTCTCACCATGTCTGGCTAGACTGGAACTTCTTATGTAGACAAGGCCTGGCCTCAAACTGAGAGATCTGATTGCCTCAGCCTCCAGAGCGCTGGGGTTAAAGGCACTCACCACCACACCCGGCTCCAACCTTGACCTTTTAAAAGATATTGGTCAGCTGTTTTACAGGAAGCCCTGAAATTGGGTCCATCTGGTATCTTCCTCATGTTTAGATGGGGGTGGGGGATCATGCAGTTGGGGGAAGGATGCCATGTCAGGGCTACGTGCTCTCATCATGGCTTGATCACATGACCAAACTGATTTATGCCATGCTTTTCCACACTGTAGTTAGTGGCATGTACTCTACCACTGAGCTACATGACTGAGCTTACATAAGAATAATTTATCTTGGGCTGGAGAGATGGCTTAGCAGTTAAGAGCACTCGTTGCTCTTCTAGAGGACCCAGGGTCAGTTCGTAGCACCCACAGTGGCTCACAAACCATCCATAATTCCAGTTCTAGGAAATCTGATGCCTTTTTCTGACCTTAACGAGGACTAGGCATGCACATGGTATACATATATACATGCCGGCAAAACATAAAATAACATCTTTTAAAAATCTAAAAGAATAACTTCCCATAAAATTCCTATATTTACTTATTCAGTCATTAATGTCAACACAGACTTGTGGATGTTTAGTTATACGTTGCCCTATACTCCGACGCTATGATGTTTATTCTGATGCTCAGTCAGTCCTATGGCCACTGGCAGTTCTTTAATGTTGTCTTCTAAGTTCCTTTGATATCAGCTGTTTAGCCAAAGCGTGACTCAGGATTACTGGTTACATCAATCTGATCTCAAAAGGAATGTAGATGGACCTTTTTTATTTATTTATTTATTTATTTATTTATTTATTCTTAAGATTTAATGAGTATACTACAGCTGTCTTCAGACACTCAAGAAGAGGGCGTCGGATCCCACTCCAGATGGTTGTGAGCCACCATGTGGTTGCTGGGAATTGAACTCAGGACCTCTACAAGAGTAGTCAGTGCTCTTAACGTCTGAGCCATCTCTCCAACCTTGTAGATGGACCTTTTGAAGAACTATACATTTGAGCCAGCAAGATAACTCAGCAACTAAAGGCACTTGCTGGCAAGCCTGAGGCACTGGAGTCCAATCCTATGACCCATGTGATGGAGGGAGAGACTTCTGCTAGTGGTCCTCTGACCGCGACACTTGTAGGCATGTGCACAAACACACAAGCCAAATAAATGCCTTTGTATTTTTTTTAAAAAGTCGTTTTTAAAAGTTATATACTTATGCCGGGCAGTGGTGGCACATGCCTTTAATCCCAGCTCTCAGGAGGCAGCCTGGTCTACAGAGTGAGTTCCAAGGCTACACAGAGAAATCCTGTGTAAAAAACAAAAACAAAAACAAAAACAACAACAACAACAAAAAAAAAAAAAAAAAACTGCCGGGCGGTGGTGGCGCACGTCTTTAATCCCAGCACTTGTCAGGCAGAGGCAGGTGGATTTCTGAGTTCGAGGCCAGCCTGGTCTACAAAGTGAGTTCCAGGACAGCCAGGGCTACACAGAGAAACCCTGTCTCAAAAAAAAAAAAAAAAAAAAAACAGAGAAAAAGAAAGGAAGAAAGGAAGAAAAAGTATATATTTACTTCAGTGTATATTAAGAAAATATGACTAACATGTCAACTGTGACTTCACAAGGATAAAGGTTTCTAAATGTAGGTGGGTACTGGGAACCTTACAAATGCACATGTTAAATGCTGACTCTCTCTGCTCAAGGTCTTAGAGGCAGAGCAGTTGAGAGGAAATTGGGTCTTGAGGATAGAACTTTTGTGAGTGGGATGAATGTCCTTATAAAAGGGACTCTAGAGAGACTCTTGACCCCTTCTATCATGTGAGACAGAAACAAGAAGACTCCATCTCTGAACCAGAAGTTAAGTCTTCACAAGATACCAAATCTACTGACTCCCTGATCCCAGACACCTGGGCCTCCTGAACTGTGAGGAGTAGGTTTCTATTCTTGTGTGGGGGTTTGTTTTGTGTTCATTTGTTTGTTTGGGACAGCGTCTCTCTCTATAGTCCTGGCTGTTCTGGAACTCTATGCAGACCAGGCTGGTCTACAACCTATAGAGATATATCCACCCGCCTCTGTCTCCCAAGTGCTGGGATTAAGTCATACACCATCATGCCTGGCTGAATCTCATTGATTATACGCCACAGAATTGATGATATTTTCTCATAACAGCCTAAAGAGACTAAATCACTGTGGCACATAGACATGGAGGACACTGTTGTTTTGGGGATGATTGAAACTGGAGAAATTCTGGGCTAGAGCAGATCAGACTCCTAAATTCAAGCAATGAGCCAGTGAGGGTTATGACCAGGTTGCTGGCACACACCTCTGCCAATCGGATCTGCCTGGGTGCAGATCTGTTGATGAGGAGGTGGGCACTGCCTGTCTAGGTCCAGGGAGAAGTGACTGCCACACTGTTTGTTTCTCAGACAAGCTGTGTGGGTGGCTTGAAACTCAGCACTCTTTCGTGCTAATGAGCTTAGAGCTTTTGCCCTAATAAACACCGCTATGTGTCACAGGGCTCACATGTGATGGCTCCCAAGAAGTGTTAGCGATGTTCACTATGTTTGTGCAGTACCTTTTGTCCCATGTCATCCTTAATGTGACATAGCTACAAGGACAGGGTGAATAGAACAGGCTCACCTTTGACCTCAGAATCTTGTCAAGAGTTTCTGGACTCACGTACCCCAGCCTCGACATTCAGAATTGAACGGCATCATTTAGATTTAGCCTTGAAGTTGCCTCCTAATTAAGCAGAATTCTGCATCCCAGAATCTCTAGCCTGGTCCAAGATAGAAAGTCCTTCCAGGGCTTTTATTAGCTTGCCTGCTTCGATTCTAAGCTGTGAGTTTCTGTGTGCAAGTGTCTCCTCAGGCCTTGAAATTTTCTGTAATGCTTCCAGGGAGTTCTGGGGTCAGGTGACTTGGATTAGACTACAGGCTTTTCCTGAGAACTTGACAGATTACATAGCCTCCCATCTGTAAGGATCTGCACCATACCTCACAGGATTGCTTTGCAAATCAACTAAGACAACAAAAATAAAGTCTTCAGTTATTAAGGTGCCTGGCCCAGAGTATGTGCCCAATGAATTCATCTGTATAACACACATCTGGGTGTGTGTTAGCACAAGCCCAGCATTTGGGAGACTCATGGAGATCTTTGTGAGTTCAAGGTCGGTCTGGTTTACATAGTGAGTTCCTGGCTTGCCAGGACAATATAGTGATGAGATCCTGTCTAAAA
This sequence comes from Rhabdomys pumilio, assembly GCA_030674055.1. Classification (NCBI taxonomy): domain Eukaryota; kingdom Metazoa; phylum Chordata; class Mammalia; order Rodentia; family Muridae; genus Rhabdomys; species Rhabdomys pumilio. The sequence goes on along the minus strand of JANHMN010000002.1, from coordinate 217,056,109 downwards.
GAATCAACAAAGGGGCTGGAGAGATGGCTTAACACTTAGGAGAACTAGCTGTTTTTAAAGAGGACCCAGGTTTAATTTATAGCACCCACATGGCAGCTCACAATGGTCTGTAACTCCAGTTCTAGGGGATCCAACACCTTCACACAGACATACATGCAGGCGAAACACCAATGCATATGAAATGCATAAAAATAAATTGTTTAAGAAATCATCACAGAAAGGAAGCAGGAAATGTGTGTCACTGCCGTCTCTGGGTGCCAGGAATACCAGCTTGCTTGGCTGTTGGGGAAGCCAGAGCTCAGTAAAGGGATCACAATGGCCAATTCCTTGATGTCTCACTGTGCATACTTATCCGCCTAGCCCTCCCTCCCGTCTGAAACCCTCGTGGGATCACTTCTCCTCTGCAGGTGCTAAGTCCAAGCACTTCCTTTGCAATGCTAGTGACCTTTGCTTCAGTTTTCTAGCCCTCCAGTCATTCTCCTGTCTCAGACCTGGTCATCCACCATAGACAAGAGTCTGTGGTCTTCTCCCAGCTTTCCATCAAACTGGTCTTTTTGACTGTCTGGGAATACTGTGTTCATCTACATCAAGGGCTTAAGCTTAGACTGGAGGTGGCTCAGACATAGAGCAAATCCTAAGCATGCCCATGGCTGTGGGTTCCATCCTCAGCACAGTAGTCGGGGGAGGGGAGGGCTCATTCTTACTATACATCTCCTCAACCTCAACATACATGCTTTTTCTCTCCTTAGTAAATAGAAAAGTTCACCTTTTTCACTAAAGGAAGCACTTCATAGCTTTTTTGTGATATCCAATTTGCTAACACCACTAGCATTGTACTTTGGATCCATTATTAAATAAATAATAGGTTCTATGACATTTCATTCTGTGTGTGTCTTTGTTTTTTTTTTTTTTTTTTTTTTTTTAAGAGTTTATTTTGGCCGGGCTTGGTGGCGCATGCCTTTAATCCCAGCACTTGGGAGGCAGAGGCAGGTAGATTTCTGAGTTTGAGGCCAGCCTGGTCTACCGAGTGAGTTCCAGGACAGCCAGGGTTACACAGAGAAGCCCTGTCTTGGAAAACAAACAAACAAACAAACAAACAAACAAACAAACGTTTATTTTGTGTGTGACTGCTCTACCTGCATGTACACCTGCATGCCAGAAGAGGGTGTCAGATCCTATTTATAGATAGATGGTTGTGAGCCACCATGTGGTAGCTGGGGACTGAACTCAAGACCTTTGAAAGAACAGACAGTGCTTTTAACTGCTGAGCCATCTCTCCAGTGTGTGTGTGTGTGTGTGTGTGTGTGTGTGTGTGTGTGTGTGTTCGCACTCGCGCGCGCGTGCATGCACACATGCGTGTGTTTTAACAGAAGCTAAAGGGGCTTTGGGTTCCTTCTAGTTATGGTTACTGGCATCTTGTGCTTCCTGATGTGCGTGCTGGGATCCAACTCTAGTCCACTGATAGAGAAGTACTAACTGGTGAGCCATTTCTCCAACCCCAAGGATAGTATTGTTGGTGTGTTTTGTGGGGCAGGGAAGTACTCGCTACGCAGCCTTGGCTGACTTGGAACTTGCTGTGTGGTTTGGTAATAGTCTGATAACTAAGAGGGTGGCTAACTGACCAGTGAGTGGAGGCATTAAACAACAAGACATGACATATCCTGGAAGGATGCTATGAGACAGAAGAGTACTGCATCATGGACTATGGGCAATGTAAGACTCACACATTGCCTATTTGGGGAATTATCCACTTAGCATTTCTGGAAAGCAGTTCACCTCTGGATAGCTGAAGCTAAAAAGGGAAACCAGGGTCAGGTGAACTCTGTATAAGCTCTTACCACACTTCACCAGGTTGACTGCAACAATCTGTTATAAGGTCTCTCGTTTCTGCCCTTGTCCCCGCTTCAGGTGTGACTCAAAGCCCTTCAGTAGCTCTCATTTTGTCTTGAATACAGTGACCAGGGGCACCCCTCCTCTCTTCTCTGGCCTTTGCTCTTTGTGGAGCAGGTAAGGCCTATGTGGTCCAGTCTTGTAGCTTGTTAACTGTTTGCTGTTCTCTTCTGTTAGGGAGGCTCTTCACCCACACTCTGCGGGACTGCTTATTCCTTGCTTCCTTCAAGACTTTGTTCCATGGGACTGGAGAGATGGCTCGGCTCAGCTCAGCTGTCTGTAATTCTAGTTCCAGGACATCTAAAGCTCACACACAGACACAGATGGAGACAGACAGACAGAGGTACAAACACAGACAAACACACACACACACACACACACACACACACACACACACACACACCACCACCACCACCATGAACAGAAACAGTGTGAGAGGGGTGATGTGGGGGAGGGGGATGACTTGCCTTCTTAGTCTCATGGAACAATAAATACTATGGGGTTGTATTTGAATAGATAAGAGGCAAGCAGTTCACTATCTTACTAGGTAATTAGTTTATAACATCATTTCTAGTGAGACTAGCTGTTCCTTGTGTAGTATGTCAGACCCTTAGGAGTTTGGCCACGGGCTGGAGAGATGGCTCAGCCGTTAAAGGCTAGGCTCACAACCAAAAATATAGGAGTTTGGCCATAATTATTTATATAATGCATCACAAATTGCTGGGTCTGCTAGTGTGGGCTCTTTCTTTTTCACTTTTGGCCTTTTATTCTCCCCTGGCCTTCTGGTCTCTACAAAAGATGTAAAGGGACAAAAAAAAAATTAAATTAAATTAAATTTAAAAAGCCCTCCTATCCCCTTTTCACAGTCATATTCCACTAGTGTTGCAAAGGACACCCCGCCCCTGGCCGGAACCTTGCAGTTGGGGAACCGTAGCTCTCCGGTGGTGTTTGTGGGGACTTCCGGTACCGCTCCTGTCTGGGCGAGAAGAACTGCCAAGTCAGTTCCGGCAGAGAGCGCGGCGAGCTAGGTAGTGTGGCCTTCTACCCGGGCCCCCCACGGCCTCGGCCTGTGCCGGGTGAGCCGGGGGGGGCCCGGGAGCAGCCTCGGTCCCCATCCCGCGAACGCTAGGAGCCCGAACCCTCGCGGCAGCCACCGGCCAGGCCACGCGGCGATTTTGCAGTGACTCTTGCCCTGCCAACGATGCGCCTGGATAGCGGCGGTCTCTGCGCTCGGCCTCCACGACTCCACCGGCCCCTGCTCTCCAGGGACGGGCCCACCGAGAAGCCCCAGCCAGGCCTTCCAGGACGTCTCCGGGTGGCGGCGAGCGTAGCATGGCGGAAAGAATGGCGGCCACCTGAAGGCCAAGGCTGGCCCTTCGGGCCTTCTGCGGCCTGAGGCGGTGGGTCTGCGCAAGAATACTCGGCCATCGCCGGGAGGGGACCTCCCATGGACGAGCACTCAGACCTGGATGAACAGAGGCCTCGATGGGCCTGGACGAAGGTGAGCGGGGCCCGGAAAAGCGGCGAGAACGATCGATTGCTGGGCCGCGGGTCGTCCTTCCACCAAGAGAAGCCGAAACGCTTGCGGCCAATCGGAAATGTTGGCGAAGACTTACTGCTGCCGCCGTAGAAGGCCTGTGTATATAATATGAAAAAGCTGCTCTCAACCGTTCCCCCGACCCTTTTTAGACTTTCAGCTAAATCTGGACATCTAGCTGTAGAAATTACCGACGCAGGGTGAAGTAGAGGTAGGAGATCACGTGTGTACCCAGTCGCCATAAAAAGAAGATCATAGACACGTCTTCTATAAGTGACTTTGAAATGGAACTGTTTAGGCCGCCTCTAGAAAGACCCAGGAGCGACACTCGTCCCTGTTTGTTCAGTAGGTTAGAGGACCCATCAGGAGGAAGAAGAGGCCTGGAGCCAGATTGGTGGTGTGAAGAAGACGTGTCTGTCTGTCTGTCTGTCTCTCTCTCTCTCTCTCTTCTCTCTCCTCCTCCTCCTCCTCCTCCTCCCCCTCCTCCCTTCTCTCTCTCTCTCCCTCCCTCCTTCCCCCTATATGCATTTTATTCCTCATTTCTTAACCCCCGTGTTTATGTGTGTGTGTGTATTCGAAAATGCCAGGTTTATTTTTTTGTTTTTTTTTTGGAAATGTCTTTCTACTATTCTGAAGTGCCTGACATATTTTATAAGAAGTAGTAAAACATTCTGTAAATACCTTTTTGTTAGGATTCACTTGAAATATTGTTTGGAGAGGAATAGCCAAACCTCCCCGGAGTTGACCACAACTGTGTTTGTGCTCTGGTTCCCAGGAGAAGGAAATCCAGAGCTCGAAGCCACTGTGGTCCGTGGGTGAAAGGAACCATTATCGCATTTTGTTTGGCTTCTCTGTGTACATAGTGTATGTGAAGGACAAAGGGGTCCTAGTTTACGACATCTAGTCACTCTAGATGTTAAAGAGGTTGCCAGTGTATGACAGAGTAGAACTAGTAGAACAATTCTCAATACTTTTTTTTTTTTTTTTTTTTTTACATTTTGTGTTAAAGAATTTTTAATTCCTCTTGTTACATGTGTGCCGTTTACTGGACTGCTGTGTACATAGTGGACAACAGTCCTTACTTGAAACATCTGGTCTATCTAGATGTTTAGAAGTGCCCAACGTATGTTAAATGTAGAGGTAGTGAAATAATCATTTTGTAAATATCTTTTTGCAAAAACTCGTGAGCCGTTGTGTTTTGGGAGTGGAGTGACAAGCCCTGCTGACCAGGACAGTTTGTACTTGCTCAGTGGTTTGGAGGAGGTGCTGGGAGGCAGTGACAACGGCCATGTAGTAGTGTGTGTATATGGGACCTTTTCAGATGCTATTTCTATATACTTGCATTTTTTGCTCTATGTATACTGTATATAATGGACAAATGTGTCTAAATTTTCAACATCTAGACTCTAGATGTTAAAGAGGTTGCCAATGTATGACAAAGTAGTAAAATTAGCACATAGTGTACACGATTAAAATCCATAGGAAATTTTGTTCTGTAAACGGCTTGGGGATAGGAATTTGTTCAGCTGTTTCTAAGCATTACACATGCCTATGTTTGTCTACTGGTTTGAAGGGAGAAGAAAGTGGGTTGAAGCCCAAATGGTTATATTTAGAAGATACCTCAGATAATATCCATTGCTTTGCAGACAGTTTTATTTACAATGCCATGTGAATAGCAGATACGTTCCTACATGAAACATCTAGGCTTTCCAGATATTTGAAAGTGCTTGATACATTTAAAAGTACAAGTAGTAGAAATAATATTTTGTGTATATAGTTTTTTAAACTGGAGAAATACTGTGTGTAGAAATAGAATTGTTAACCCACCTCTGAGAACAGTGTACCGGCTGTACTTGTTCAGTGGATTGAGGAGGTGGGAGGGAAGAAACTGCAAAAAGATTCCATTAGTGTGCTAGACATTTCTAGCTTACCCATCACCCTGCATGTTGTGTGCATCTCATGTAACTTTGCTATACTGTATATATTGTACATACAAGACAAACGAGTCCTATGATATCTAGTCTCTAGGTATTAAAGAGGTTGCCAATGTATGACAAAAGTAGTTAGTAAACTTACACATTCTGTATACTCTGTTAGTTCATAGCAAGGTTGTCTTCTGAAGAGTTGTAAAAGTGTGTCATCCAAGTGACAGGTGCCTGTGTCACAGGACACAGGATGGGCTGAAGGGGAAGAAAGGTCGGAGACCAGAATGTTCTCACCAGAAGACACTTTGAGATCTAACTAGTTACATGTGTGTGGTTTCAGCACTACTATGTATATAGGGGACAAATTTATGTCCTCATCTGAAACATCTAGTCCTTCTAGGTGTTTAGAAGTGCACAAAGTATGTTAAAAGTAGACATAGTAACTAATACGTGTTGTAGAGTCTCCTGTTTAAATGTATGGTGAAATGCTGTCTTTTGGAACTAGAAAGAGAAAATGCTTCTGAGCAATGCAGCCCTGCTTGCAAGGGTTTGGGAGGGAGGAAGAAAATGAATGAAGGGCCTAATGCTAATGTAAGTTTGGTAATGCAAGATTAGTCATTGTTCCTTGTATCTGTGCATCTTACTTTGCAATGTATAGAAGACCTGTCCAAATCTACAGCACCCAATCTTCCTAGTCAGTGAAGAGGTGCCAGTGTTTGACAAAGTAGAGTTAGTGAAAAAACATGTCTGTAAATTATGTTAAAATTTGTAGGAAAAAACCTCTTCTTAAAACCACTTAGGAAGTGAAATTGTTAATCTCCCCACAAAAACATGACAGTTGCACACACAAGTGACCCCTGGATGGAGAGAACTGGAAGAGGGGCTAGACCAGGACCTTGCTGTTGAGAAGGCAGTTTCTGACTACAGCCTTTGTTAGGTGTGCAATGTATTTAGCAGTGTACACATGCTGGGGAAACCAAGGTGCTTATTGGGAACACCTAGTCTCTAGACTTAAGTGTGTGATAGACTTGATGTGGTAATGCATGCCCTATGAGGCTGGTGGGTGTCTGTGTTCTGTGTCAGCCAGGGCTATATAGACTTTGTCCCAAATCAGTAAGAAAGTGTGCATAACAGACTGGTAGTGTGGCTCAGCATGTAAAGGTGCTTACCACCAAGCTGGTGACCTGAGTTTGATTTCCAGGATCCTATTGATAGAAAATTCACAGCTTGTCTTTTAGCCTCCATACAAGTGCAGTGGCACACGTGTACACACGCCTACAGTGTTGCATGAATGTAAGAAATTCATGCCATGGTAAAAACAGGGCTGAGACACTTTTTAGGATTATCTTGTTATTTCACAGGAATGGTCACACTCGGAAAATGGAGGTTAACCCTGGCCTTTGAGTGGATGCTCTTACCAGGTGGTGGGGGTGGGCGAGGGCAAAGATTAGTGGTGCTCAGAAGAAGGCACTCTAGCTGTTGGTTGATTCAAGTTGTCTACCATTGGTTAGGTGTGCATTTCAGTTAATGTTGCCAGGTAGTAGAGCTAAGTCCCAGTGCCTGAAGGAAGTTAGTAGTAGCAAAAGAATCACTAAATGCCAGGCTAGTCTTTGGGGAGGGCTGTCTGGGCGTGGCCTTTGTTAATCTCACTAGCATCATCTGCACTTAGGAGTTGTGCAGGGAAGAGGGTGGATGAGGAGAAGATGGCTAGTGCCTCTGTCCAGAAGACAGCTGTACCCAGGGGCCCTATGTGCATCTTGGTAAAATACTTGTGTTCATTGTACACAGTTCATTCCTTGTCATCTGAACCTTACATCCTAAAGGAGAGCACTTGGTTAAAAGTAGAGCTAGAGGGTATGGTAGAATTGACAAAGAAGGTTCCTCTTAAACATGGAATTGTTAAGCCACGTCTGAACAGTGAAGAAATTCATGTTGCTAGGCTGACTGGAGGGGCAGAGAGAACTGAGGGTGAGGTCTGCATCTGTATTGAGACTGATATCCTGAGAGCCCTCACTGAAGATTTCTCTCGCAGCTGCTCCGTAGGAATGCATTTCTTGAGCGGGAACACCCCTCTTCTGCATGTGAGTGTATAGATCTGATGATAAGCTTGGGAATGCTATACTTAGTGTGCTCTGTTGCTTTGTGTTTCCTTGGGAGCTGAGCACTGAGCGGATGCAGAATTTAGTTGTAACTTTGCCAGTACGTCTATCTAGAGGCCTGCTGCCGGTTTTTTGTCTTCTATGAAATGTCTGTTGCCAAGAAAGACAGAATTACAATTTTTGTCTGACAGATTGAGATGACATGGTGTATTCTTGGTTATCAAAATCCTCGTGTAGTATGGGGTTTTTAGTTGGTGAATATTCACGGTGTGGGGAAAGCATGGTACATACTGTATAATCTCAATTACCCAAGTGTATGTACACTTGCAGGATCTAGAATGACATAGAGCTGAGCTGCTTGTGACAGAGTGACTTTGTTCTTGCCTTCTTGTGATTTGTTTCCTGTAATGCATATATTAAAAAATAAATGAAAGCTTCTTTTAAAAACTTAACATGGAGTCTCTACTGCTTGTGTAATAAAGAGTGTAAACCGTGGAAGCAGTGTTCATGTTAATGGCCTGAGATAGCTGAGGTCTCTCATCTTCGGTGCCTACCTCCCTGCCTAGGGGTTAGCTTCCTCTCCCTGGACAAGACAATGTTAGATTTCATCTGCAGTCTCACAGTTCCCTATGCTTCTGCAGGCTTGAATGTAAGGACGTAACACCCGACTCCACAATGTGTGGCCTTTACCCAGCAGTCCTCTGCTACCACCTGAGCCAGTTGTCCTCAAAGCCACACAAGAATTACCCTGCAGCCCTAAAATATAGCAGATTGCCTGCAGGGAGCAGGGGCTTTGGTGGTATCTTTTTGGATTGTTGATTTGTGCAACATGCTGGTTTATGCACCCACTGAAGAGCCAGGGTTTTCCAAACAAGAAGTTTCCTTGTGATTGTCAAAACCAGAGGCTTGGACAAGGTCAGATGTAACACCACGCCAGATAAGGCACAGGAATATCTGAAATGGCAGTGCAAGGATTTTTATACTCAACTTGGGTGGGAGGTGCTTCTCACGGTACTTTGAATCTCTGGCTTGGGGCAGAAGTACCAGGCTATCCACCTGGGGAGTGAAAGATCAATGATGGGCTATTCAAAGCCATCCTTAATCAACGGCAGAAGTCAGGCTTCGAAGTATTCTTTTCTAAAGGGTCGGTGATCTTGGAAAAAAAGGCTAATTCTAGTCTTGCAAGCAGGGGAAGTACAGAATAATCCCGACATGTTTTTTACAAGATGATGGGGACACACCAAAATGACAGAAGTCAACTTAAAATGACTTCCACTGACCAAATCTGTGACTGCTTGGGAGCATGTTTGGAAGTTCTGGTAGGGACTGAAGCCACTCTTACACCCTTGACTGAAGACCTTTTTTAGGGGAGGTCGCATCCTCTTAACCAAGTATGTCACTTTAGCAGGGACACAGCCAAATCAGCTGAATCAGCCTTGGTCATGGATGGAGTGACATCACAGTCACCTTCTCTCTTGAGAAAGTGGAATCTTTTTTTTTTTTTTTTTCATGTCTGTGTGTGATGAGCACAGAGGTCCACATTTTCGAGATAAAATTCTGGGGCTCTTTTGCACAACAACATACTTCATGCTACTGGACCGTAACACTTCAGTGCTGCAGGCCTAGTTGACGATGTTATATAGGCTTTTGTTCTGTTCTACAAAATAACTGCTCTGTAATCTCCTAAGTATTGGGAAGCATGGACATCAAAACAAAACTGGGAAATAGCACACAGGAGTATCCAGAGCTGTAACAAGAAAATGGATCTGTGCACACCACATGTGCAGATAGAAGCCAGAAGACAGCGTTAGAATCCCTGGAGCTGGAGTTGTGAATGTGTGAGCCATCTGATGTGGGTGTGGAGACCAAACCTGGCCCTCTAGAGAAGCGTTAAGTGCTCTTAACCTCTGAGCCATGTCTCTAGGCCTCAGAACAATTCTTGCCAAAAAAGAAGAAAAAATCTATTTTTGTTTAAATCTATTTTTGTTTATAGACATTTCTATATTATAATTACAAGATCTATTTGTTTATTTAGATATTAAAGGCCACAGCTACCGAATGTTTAAAAAAAAAAAAAAACAGTTTTAGTTCACAGCAAAACTGAGCAGAAGGTATAGAGATTTGCCATACATTCCCTGCCCTTGCCTATGTCTTGCTTCCCCCATATATTAGGGTTAGGGTTTTATTGCTGTAAACAGCATACTGTGGCCATGGCACCTCTTGTAAAGGAAAGCATTTAATTGGGGCTGGTTTACTGTCTCAAAAGTTTAGTCTGTTATTGTCATGGTGGGAAGCATGCAGGCAGACACAAGTGCTGGAGAAAGAGTCAAGAGTTCTGCAACCAGATGTGCGGCCAGCAAGGAGGAAAGCAAGCCACCGAGCCTGGTTGGGCTTCTGAAACCCCAAAGCCTACCTAACCCCTGTGACACACCTCCTCCAACAAGGCCTCACCTCCCAATAGTGCCACTACCTGTGAGCCTGCAGGGCTGTTTCAAATCATCACATCTCCTCCCGAGCCCAGATAGTCCTGTGGCCACATCATAGTACAAAAAGCATTCAGTCTAGCTTCAAGATGCCCCATAGTCTATCAGTCTCAACACCATGTAAAAACCAGCTTCTTCCGAGAGTCACACAATCTCTTGACCCTAACTCCTTTCTTCTATCCCTGACTCTAAAGCCAGAACCACATGGCCAAAGCTGCCAAGTTCTGCTGCTTTCTGGGACCTAGCATGCCCCCCCTCCCTGTTCAATTCTATATATTCACCAGCTTTTTGCTTTTGATGCTTTCCTTCACTGTGTATGGTTGGCTCTTCTGGAACTCACTCTATAGACCAGACTGGCCTCAAACTGCTTAGCTCTGTCTCTGGAGTGCTGAGATTAAAGATCCAAACCACAAGACTCAGCCCTGAGCTTTTCTTTAATTCCTTTTCATAAGTTGGGTGGGGTCTGGCTCTGAGGGCACTGCTCCCTTTATCCCACTTAGCACCTGGCTTTTCTTTAATCTGTTTACACGTCCTGGTGCCCTTTTTATCTACAAATTGTACATTTTGTATTTTTCCTTTTCATTCTAGATCTGCTACTAATAACCACATGACACAGTCAACAACAGGCTGTTTTGAAATCTCTGCTGAAGCTGTTAATAACTCTTCAAGCTAACTTCAGGCAGATTTTCTGAGGGGAGACAAGGGCAGAAAGCAGACATATTCTTTGCCAAAAAAGAATAGTCTAGGCCACATACTAAAATTATTCTCCTCTGAAACCTCTTGAGCCAAGCCTACACAGTTCAAATCACCCTTATCGTCACTGGCTTCTCTGTTCCTACTAGTATGACCCATTAAGGCCTGCTTAAAGCATTCAATTACTTTTCTAATCCAAAGTCCAAAAGTCCACATTCCTCCAAACAAAAGCAGAGTCAGGCCTATCACAGCCATACCCCACTCCTAGTACCAACTTCTTAGGGTTTTATTGCTATGGAGAGACACCATGACCACAGCAACTCTTATAAATGAAAACATCTAACTGGGGCTGGTTTAGTCCATTATTGGCATGATGGGAAAGCATGGTGGCACAGGCAGACAATTGTGCTGGAGGAGGAGCTTGAGAGTTCTACATCCAGTTCCACAGGCAGCAGGAAGACAGAGAGAGCCAATGGACCTGGCTTGGGCTTCTGAAATCCCAAAGCCTATCTCCAATAGGGGAGACTCCCTCCAACAAGGCCACACCTCCCAGTAGTGCCACTCCCTATGAGCCTATGAAGGCCATTTTCTTTTCTTTTCTTTTTTTTTTTTGGTTTTTCGAGACAGGGTTTCTCTGTGTAGCCCTGGCTGTCCTGGAACTCACTCTGTAGACCAGGCTGGCCTCAAACTCAGAAATCCACCTGTCTCTGCCTCCCAAGTGCTGGGATTAAAGGCGTGCGCCACCACTGCTCGGCTATGGGGGCCATTTTTATTCAAACCACACACCCCATTGTCTGCATCCTCACCAGATGGGACATTTCTACAGAGGATAAATCATCCACACTAGAGTCCACACCTTATGTTAGAAATGGGTACTGTGCTGTACATTCCAGCCCATGGGACTGGAGAATTATTATATAATAGTGTATATTCACCATTAGAGTGTTTTGCTGTTTGGTTGGGTTTTTTCTTTTGTTTTCTTTTATTGTTTTTGCTTTTGTCTTGTTTTCGAGGGGATTGAACGTACTTAATGCCAGTGTACACTTAAATAGTTAAGATGATACTGGGTGTGGTGACCGTGTCTGTAATCCTAGTGCAGGGGAGGCTGAGGGAGGAGGATCTTAAGTTAGAGGCCAACTTGAGCTACACAGTAAGACCTTGTTTGAAATATATATAGTTAAGATGGTAAATTTTATGTGGTTTCCTTTTATAATTTAAAATAACTTTTGAGCTGCAAGCATGGTTCAAAGAACTCCTGAACACCTCTCACCCCAGATTTGCCGGTTGTTATTTTTCCTTTTTCCATTTTCTCTGTGTTGTATGTATATGTACGTACACAAGTATGTGTGCAAGATGTGCTGCATGCATGTGTCTGTATGCATGTCTGCATTCATGTATATCTGTATGACATGTACAGGCCATGCAGTGCATGTAGAGGCCCAAGGCTGATGTTGGAATCATGTTCCATTGCCCTCATGTCTTATTGAGGCAGGATCTCTCAATCAAACCCAGAGCTCCCCCATATGTGGATTCCAGGTCTCTGCCTTCCCAGGCTGCAACTGAAGAGAGGCAGCCATGACCTCTTAGTGTGGCCAGTTTTAGGGATCTAAACTCTTACCAGCATGCAATCGTACTAACCACTGAGCAATCTTTTCAGTCACTCATTTAATTCTATTTTCTCAAAATATGGTGTATTTTTCTTTTCTTTTTTTTTTTTTTTTGTTTTGTTTTTTGAGACAGGGTTTCTCTGTATCCCTGGCTGTTCTGGAATTCACTCTGTAGACCAGGCTGGCCTTGAACTCAGAAATCTTCCTGCCTCTGCCTCCTAAGTGCTGGGATTAAAGGTGTGTGCCACCACTGTCCGGTGGTGTATTTTTCTAAGTAATTTCAAAATAGATCAAAGAATGTATTAATCCCCAAGAAAAGGAGATTGGTTTACACAGCACAAGACAGCTATTAAATCAGGAAACAATCTAGTCTCTAACCCTTAGTCTTCATTCTCCGTCTGTTTTCATCTTAATTTATGTGTGTGGGTGGGTGGGAGGGGTAGGTAAGAACATAAGTGGGGGCAAGAAAATGTCATAGTTAACTTCAGCTGTCAGCTTGACACAAACTAGAGTCACCTGGGAAAAGGCCACTTCATTTGAAGAATTGCCTCCCTCAGATTGACCTGTGGCCACATCTGTGTGGATGTTCTTGAATGCTAATTGCAGTAGGAGGCCCCGCCCACTGTGGGTGGTGTCACTCCTGCTCCCAGTTATATAAAAAAGCAAACTGAGCAAACCAGTAAGCAGTATTCCTCCATGGCCCCTGGTTTACTTCTTACCTCCAGTTCTGGCCCTGGCTTCCCTTGACAATGGGCCAGGAAGCTAAAATGAACCCTTTCTAACTTGGTTTTGATCAGAGGGTTTTATCCTAGCAACAGAATGCAAAGTAGCACATGAGCCGGGGGTCAGAGTTGACAGAGGACAGTAATGAGCCCTAGAAAGGAAAGGTCCCATAGTGCTGTCTCCTCTCAATGCCCCCAACTCTCTCCCCTTCTCCCATGTTGGTTCCCAAAGGTAACCACCCTGCATCACCCACGAATGCCTCTCTTCCTGCTTGGGTCTCACTCCTCGGCCACTAGAAACTGGTCATCCCACAGTCCCAGTGACAGGCCTGCAACTAAGTCCCTTATCAAAGACGTGCAGCAACGCACCAGGGCAAAGTGACCTGGACTGTCCCAAAGCTCTCCACCTCACCCCTCAAGGTTCCCTGGACCGGAAGGTAAGATTACCCCTCCCACTGCAATGAGGACTAGAGAGTTACCAAATGTGTTTGCTTCCAGCCCCAAGACTGGCTCTTAAAACTCTTCCTATAATAAACACTGGCAACACTCCCTCTGTTTGTTTCTCAAATGGGTTTTCCCATTTTCCCCAAACCGTGGAAGCTTTGACTGCCAGGGGGCTCTATTTTTGGCTGGGTGTGCTTACTTACATATGGGAGATCATGGCGGAGGGTGAGCATGTAGTCTCGTGCAGTCTCGAGGCTGGGTACACAGAATTTCTCTCCAGAAAACAGGTGGCTCGCTGGGGAGAGATGAGTAACAGTGGCGTAGCAGTGCACACACTGAAAAGTGACTAACCAGGAGTGGGCAGCGTGTAGAAGGAACACAGGCTGCCTGGATCAGGCACCCAACAAGCAAGTGGGGTGAGACAAGACTTTTGCCATCCTCAGGCTCTCTAACAAATTGAATAATGCTTCCTGGTTAATAGCCAGGAGATACTTTCAGAGTAAGTGTCAACCTTTTGCTGTGATTGAATCTGAGTATATCCCTATGGGTTCATGTGTTAGCAGCTCTGCTCTAGTGTGATAATGTTAAGAGACAAGTGGGGCTGGGTAGTGGTGGCGCACGCCTTTAATCCCAGCACTTGGGAGGCAGAGGCAGGAAGATTTCTGAGTTCGAGGCCAGCCTAGTCTACAGAGTGAGTTCCAGGATAGCCAGGGCTATACAGAGAAACCCCTCAAAAAACCAAAAAGAGAGAGAGAAAAGGGAGAGAGAGATATGGAGAGAGAGAGAGAGAGAGAGAGAGAGAGAGAGAGAGAGAGAGAGGTGGGACCTATGGAACAGGGGTGTAAAAGGGGTGTAGTTCAGTGGTAGGCTGCTTGCCTAACCGGAAGCCCAGGTCAGACACTAGCATCGCATACAACTAAGCATGTCAGTGCAGGCCTGTAGTCCCAATACTCAGGTTAAGGCAAGGAGAACAGAACTGGAGGGCATATCCTTGGCTCACAGTGAGTTTCCAGCCCAGGCTGTCCTGTCTCAAAATAATCAAGAGGCAGGGCCACATGGGAGGCCACATGGGAGGCCCTTGGATTATGTGGGCAGATGCTATCCTCAAGAGATTAAGGTGGATCACAATGTAGCCCTGGCTGGCCTGGAACTCACAAAGATCCACCTGCCTCTGCCTCCTCAGGACTGGGTTAAAGGTGTTTGGTACCACACCCAGCACTAAGGTAGCTTTCATGAACCCCAGTTTTTTCTTTCAAGAACAACTATCATAAAGGTTGAGCCAAAAGGAGCTGGAGGGGTTTGCAACTTCATAGGAAAAACAACAATATCAACCAACTAGACACCCCTCCCCAGAGCTCCCAAGGACTAAACCACCAACCAAAGAATGAGGTGGGAGTGGGTGGGTGGGGGAGCCCCCTCATAGAAGCAGGGGGAACAAGGACGGGATAGAGGGGTTTTGAAATAGAAATTGGGAAAGAGGATAACATTTAACATGTAACTAAATAAAATATCCAATTAAAAAAACTGGCTGAGCCAAGCCTGGTCTGTCCTGTCTCACCGTGTGACCTCCCTCTTAGACTCCCACTGTTGTCATATTAGCTATAATGCTAGCTGTCACGTGAGCAGCCAGGGAGGACCTCAACAGGGCTGACAGCATGATACTTTGACTTTCAGCTTTGAAAATCATGAACAAAATACATTAGTTTCTGTTATAAATCAACCTGGGATGTTTCATTATAGTGAGACCAGAACACCTCTGCACAGTACCACACACTCACACCTAAGCCCAGAACCTTCTCCGGATGTTTGTCTTTGTTTATTTTTGAGACAGCCCAGGGTAGTATCATTGTGTAGCCCAGGGTAGCCTTAGGCGTGTGGTGAGCTTCTTGCTTCAACCTCCCCAGGTATGGTGATATTCCACCAGGCCCAGCAACTTTCCTTTTCTCAAGAATAGGATTGTGGGCTTCTTGGAACTTCAGACCTGTGCTTGGGTCTGCGTCTGTCAGGCCTCGGCATGTGAAACCATCACCTCTTGCTAACACTTGTGCCAAGTGACATCGTATCTACCTTCTGAACAAACTTTCCTAAATAAGACCTGGTTTGTCCTCCTCAAGTGATGCTGACCTCGGATCTGCATGGCAGACTGCTTTAGGTGAGGGCAGGGTGTAGAGAGGCAAAGGCTTGGGAACTGGTCCTTTCTGCAGCTCAGAAGCTCAGAAGTTGTCCTACCTTGACTGCCCCACCCCCTTCCCCACCAATCCTTTAAGGAGCACCCTCCCTATTGTCTGCCAACAGGTGAGTGACACCTCTGACTCCACCTGCCAGGCTGCCCCTTAATGTTGACATCAGCCAGGTCATTAGAGAAGACAGTGGGATGGGCTGAGATGCCAGCTTGGCCCCCTGCACAGCAAATCATTTGCTGATGGCTTTTATTGCTGCTGATTGTCAGTTCAGCTCTGATGTCTGGTCCCAGTGGTGAGAGAAGCTGTCCCTGGTGATAGGGCCCCTGATTAAAGGCTACTAACCAACTCTGCTGTGTACCAAGCACTTCCATTGTGTTTGACCTTAGGATTGTGGGAAGAGCAGAAGGCTCACACTGCCCAATCATGCATGCTTGGTCACTGAGTTCATAGGAACAGCCACACAGGAGCTTCCTGTCTGTGGAGAGGACACCTACCTTCGCAGATTTTCTCCCTCTAAATGCCTGTCGCTACCCTGGGGACTCAGAGAACTGTATTCTGCTCCCTGTGAGTTCCTGAAGCCCACCCTATGGCTTGTCCTCCCCCAGGGCCCTTACCCCAAAATTAACCTTCCTTGTCTAGCTTCTCTCTTCCTCACACGCCCTGCTTTTCTCTCTCCTCTCTTTAACCCCCTCTTTCCTGCCCTCACCTTTGTCTCTCCTTTCCTCATTTTGATGTTTGAGCCAGGGTCTCTGTATTGTCCAGCGAGGCCTCTGGAGTTTGGAGATTGGCTGTGTGATGGTTTTGAGTCCATTTCTTACCCATCGTTGCCACAGAGAATGTGTGGAAGAGCATTCTAGAAGCTTTTCTCTCACTTCCCAAGAAGTAGGACCCAAATGTCCTGCTGAAGGAAAATCTTACCTTCTTACACACATATCACCTCAACAGCCCAAAGGGGAATTTCTGGCAGGAGCCAGCGGGTCACTGGATCCCACAGACAGACACTTAGCAAGATGGCGGTCCTGTGGATGCTCAGTTCTTAGGAGCCCTTCTTCTTTTCTCTGGTCAAGTTACATCTGTTCAAGAACCCTCAAGGCCCGCAGCTACCTTTGTGGAGAGCAGCAAACTATGGCCAGTGGGTCAGGTCCAAATTGCCACCTACTTTGTCTTCACCAGCCATGGTTTCTTGTTTACCCATTTTCTGCCATCTCTTCCATGAGGTGAAGCTGACTCTGTAAGAGGGACCATAGGGCCTACAAAGCCTCAAGTAGCCTCTGGTTCTGTATGCTGGCTACAGAGCCCTTGCCTAGAGAACAACACAGACTTCCTCATCCTCCTCTTAGCTGCTTCAGAGCAACTGCCCAAAACCCTCATATCCTATGAATGAAGAACTACACCACCATCTCTGGGCCAAACCAACCACAAGTCAGAGAGATCCCTAGTAAGGCACCCCACTTCCCTAGGTCCCAGACAGTGGTACCTGGTCTTTGTAGGTCACAGCCTGCTCTGTGGGACTGCTGCTGTTTTGTGTTGACAGGGTCTCACATAGCCCAAGCTGTCCTCCAAGTGACTGTGCAGTGGGTGACCATGAGCTCTTGTCCTACCTTGGCAGCATGACTATAAACAGCTTGAGGAAATAAAGAGCTTACTTGGCTTTGAGGTTACAGCCCATCATCCAGGGACACCAAAGGCAAGAACCCAGAGGCAGGAACTGAAGCAGAGATCATGGAGAAATGCTGCTTCCAGGCTCACAATGGTAAATATGTTTTTTATACAGCCCAGGCCTACAGGCCCAGGGATGGCAACACACACCATAGACTGGACCCCCATATCAATTAACAATCAAGAATGTTCCACAGAGGACTGGAGAGATGGCTCAGCGGTTGAGAGCACTGACTGTTCTTCCAGAGGACCTGAGTTCAATTCCCAGCAACCACATGGTGGCTCACAACCATCTGTAATGGGATCTGATGCCCTCTTCTGGTGTGTCTGAAGATAGTGACTGTACGCACATGAAATAAATAAATAAATCTTAAAAAAAAAAATTAAAAAAGCATGTTCCACAGATACGCCTAAAGGCCAGTCAATCAAGGTGATTCTTCAGTTGAGGGTCCCTCTTTCCAGGTATGTCAAGTTGATGACAAAATTAAGTAGGACATTCCTGGTCCCTCCTGACCTCCCTCCCCACTGCAAAGATTACAGGTATATGTCACCCCATCCTGCTTCAGTGTCCCCGATTTCTTGACTCTAAAGTCCACTGGGGAAGTCAAAACCCTTAAGTCCTCTTATCTGTAGCATCTACACTCTCTTCTGAGAAAAAGAAAATCCTGTTCCGCCTGTTGAGTGCACAAGAAAACGGGTTTTAATACAAGACTTCTACTCTTGAACATCTCTCTTAGAACTATAGTCAGTTTGGAGTTTGTGCAGTCCATTGAGCTTGTCGACCGCATAGTTTACTACTGGGGAAGACAGACACACAAGGACTAGACTGACTCATGTTACTCAAGGGGCCCCAGGGAGGGTGAGAGCCAGGCTCCCCAGGGCTCCTGACTCAAAGTCCAGGGCCCAGGCCTTTTCCTTGCTAGGTTGTGGGTGAGTGTGAGTGGCTGTAACCATGGGGGTTCGAGAGGACTCCTGTGTTCTCATGACCTCTTTCAGGTCTCGGAGCGCTCATGTAGAGAGGTGGCATGGTGATTAGTCTGTGGTATTGAGGCTGCGTGGGAACAGGTGCCCCAAAATAAGGAGTACCGGGGGGACCAAGGAGTCTTCCTGAACTCTGTCTCTACTGCCTGCTTGTCTCTGGTGGGCCTGTGCCATCATAGGATGCCAACCCTGCCATTCAACCAGAGAGGCTTAGTCCACAGCTTGCAGGCCCAACACATTTCATATGTGTTTTCTTTAAAATATTTTCAATTAATTTCTCATGCTTAAAAATATCCAATAGGAATACTCTAAAACATTAGGCTTCTTGATATTTATATGGGGTGTGTGGACTGGCAACAGTTGGCCTGCCTTGGTTCCTGGCACGGCATCCACTGACTGGGGTGAAGGAGCTCCATCTAGATGGTGAATGGTCCAGTAAAAGACACACCCAGCCTCCTGGGCAGCCATCTCTCCCCATTCCTTTCCTCAAATGTCAAGGGGGACCATGCCTCTCTATCTTCCCCACTCTACGCCTGCAACTCCCATGGGGCCATGCAGAGAACAGAGAAGCTAATCCGAATGGCTTTATTTGTTCTAAACAAGGACCCCTGGGCTTTTATACTGAGGCAGGAGTTCTCGGATTTTGTGCCGGGGTGCTGAGATGGCTTGGATGATCTTCAAGGGGGGCAGGTATTTCTGGGGTGCCAGAAAGACAGGATGGCGCTGTTTCACCTTCTTTTCAAGGCTACACAAATCCAGGAACAAAGCCTTAGGGTCGTAGATCTCTTTCTTCTTGGTCTGGACTGGGATGAACGGCTGCTGGTTGAGGGGTTCCACCAGTAACCGCAGCAGATCCCTCCGAAAGATTGTCCAGTCGTTTTCCTCCAGGAAACTCTGACACAGGTCTTCATCACTGAAGGGCAAACACAGAAGCTGTGTTCCAGGGCCCCTCCTGGCCTCTGCCCTCCATCCATGCTGAACGGATGTTTCCACTGCTCCTTCTAATCCCTAACTATACGCTCTGCACCTGGCTCTGTTCTCCCCCACATTTCTCCACTTCCTTTGCCTTTCTACCAACTGGGTCCCTAAAGTCTGTGCTGCCCTGCTGCCATGGCCAGGAGCCACAAGTGCCCGAAGTGTGGCCAGTGTGACTCAGACTCACAACCACAAAGCAATGTGAACTATTACTTTTCAAATGGATAATGTGTTGAAATAACACGTTTGATATATTGAATCGAATGAAGTGAACTGAAGTTAACTTTTGTTCTACACCCTCTAATGACCTAGCTGAGGCAGGTAGAGTGATGTATGCTGCCATTTCAGTACTTCCGAAGCATGCTCAGGAGGAGCGCCGTGAATTTGTGAGTAGCTCGGCCACACAGTGACCGGAGAGTAGTCTGGGCTACATAATGAGACCCTGTCTCAAAAAGGCAAAAGAAGGCCAGCAAGGTGGCTCAGTGGGTAAAGGTGCTTGCCACAAGCCTGATTACCAGGGTTCGTTCCCCAGAGCCCACGGGAAGGTGGAAGGAGAGAATAGACTCCACAAAGTTGTCCTCTGACCTCTGTAGGAACTCCATGTTCATATGTGCCCGCCCCCACACATCATGAGCACACACAGACATACACACAATAATAAAATAAATTGAAAATAATAATGGTAAGTAAGGCTATTGGAGAGTTGCTCATGGTACATGCCGATAAGCTCAGCACTCAAGGGGCAGGAGGAGTTTGAAGCTAGCCTGGTCTATACAATAAGTTCTAGGACAGCCTGAGCTAAATAGCAAGACCCTATCAGAAAAAAAAATAATGTAGATATCAGTCATCAGTATTGGGAGAGATGTCAATAATACAATGGGATGAGGGTGCCTCACAGCGAGACACCACTGGTACCCAGGAGACAGTCACCATCAGCAGCATGGAGATGCTCAGAGTCTGGAGTGAGTCAAAGTCCCCACCAATTAGCATTAGGGATGCTAACTGGTGCAGCTGCTTTGGAAAGCAGTCTGATAACTTCACAGAAGGTTAAATATACAGCTACCACACCATCAGCAATTTTCCATTAAGAATACACTTAAGAGAAATGAAAATAGGTTCATATGTAAACCTGTGTAATGTTCATTCACAACAGCATTGTCCACAGCAGTAAAAACAGGAATAACCCAAATATCAACTGATGAACGGATGAAGTCTTTCTCCTCGGTCTCTGTCTGTCTCTGTCTCTGTCTCTGTCTCTGTCTCTGTCCCTCTCTCTCTCTCTCTTTCTCTCCCTCTCTCTCTCTCTCTCTCTCTCTCTCTCTCTCACACACACACACACACACACACACACACACACACACACACACACACTCTTTTACATGAAATGCCCAGAACAGACAAATCTTGAGAGAAACAGATGGATGGCTGCCCTGGGCTGGTCAAGGTGTCCTGATCCAACCTCAGCCCCTCCCTCACAGCAACATTAAAGCAGGATGGGCTCAGTATTTATTGGCTTGTTTCCTTCTGATACCACAGGAAGGGAAGGGCATTGCCAAACTTCTTCTGCCTTATCTGGACTCACCTGTCCAAGGGGGCTAGCCTAACACCTCTCGAGTAAACTTGAGCATTCCCTGGCTAAATGACATTGATTATGATGAAGGCAACAGCAAGCCCTAGAGATCAACCTAAGCTAATACCCAGTAGTCAGAGTGGACTACGCAGACCTTTAAATATCAGTGACATGCCCACCCACTCATGAAAGCTAACTGAGGGCATCTCTCCTCAGTGCCATGTTGAGTAATATCATGTTGGTAGCTAGAAATTAGCTGGATGGTATATTCACACCATAGAAATAAGCATGATACTTGGCAAGATTGTCTCCTGACTCCTAGCAACCTGGCTGGCAGACATTTGTCAGCTCATAGACCAGACAGTCTCCTCTTTAAATGTTTCCTTAACACACATCATCTTATACAACACAGTGTATTATCTGACTCTCACTAGCATTTATCACATGTCCAGCCTTTACACTGGCTGAGACTTTGTGTTTGTTTGTTTGTTTCAAGACAGGGTTTGTAGCAGAATATTTCTTGTTACTGGGTATATTTAGAATGGTGTGGCCCAATCTTGCTTGTTGTTATGGGGCTGCCATCTTCCCGACTAGGCAAGGCCCAAGGCCATGAGTGGCAGCTTGCCCCCGCAGCTGCTCAACTCTGACCACAGCTCATGCCGGCCCAAAAGCACCAGCCCTGCCACCCACGAGATGCCAGTGTCGGAGATGGCTCTGCCAATCTACCACGCTGTCTCCACAATGCTTGGCTGAGCCCAGACCATCCAGCCATCCACGTGGTCGGTATCCGGTAGAAATGAGACTCTAATGCTTAAAGATTATCCGAAGGCTTTATATGTTTGGTAATGCTCAATTAACAAGATGCCCACACAATTGGAGGTGTTACCCAATTAAATAACCTAGATATAAGTTGTTACCCAGGACAGTCCTGAACCCATGGTTCTCCATGGCTCCTACATCCTTCCTTTCCTCCTAGCTCCCCTCTTCCTCTCCGTACTCCTCCCACACTAGCTCCTCCCAAATTACCGAGTTTCTTGTAAACTGTAGTGGGGGAACTATTCTGCTACAAGGCTTTCTCTGTGTAGCCCTGGATATCCTGAAGCTTAATCTGTAGACCAGGCTGGCCTCAAACTCAGAGATCCGCCTGCCTCTGCCTCCCAGGTGCTGGGACTAAAGTCACGTGCACCACGCCCGGCTACACTGGCTGGATCTTTAGTTTTTTCGGCTAACCCATTTCATAGTCATGAAGTACAGGCTTGAAGAAGCCAAGGGAACTTGCCAAAACCTATGAGGGACAGGCACATAATTACACATCCCTACAGGATAATTTGTTTTGGGATCTGGAATCCAAGGTAGACAAGATTGCGTATCACCTACAGGTGCTGATGCTCATGCTGGTTTCTAGTCTATTTTCTGAGTAAATGGTATCTAGCTCCAAACCCCAACCTCTCCGATACTGTAGTGTGCCATGACCTGGGCATTGAAGGGGTAGTTTTCTGGTTGTCTAGCCTATGACACTCATAGGACAGATGCCCCAGTTTAAATACAAAGCATTTAAGGTACATGTTGGCCCTATTTCCTGTGTGATTGGGCAATCTAGGAAACCCTGGGTCCAACAGTTAGTGAGCTTACAATCCTATGTGGCAGCACTGAAACGATACAGCAAAGCATTTGCCAAGAGCACAGGGGCAACTGCTCCAAACAGCTGCACCTTCCAGCCAAAGGAAAACTCTAGGAGTTTGATGTTCACAAATGCTGCCCCTGCCACAGGCATCACGTGAGGGGCTGAGGCTTCCTAGATCAATCGTCCAGGAGGTTGTTCTGGAAGACCATTTAATAGAGACACACAGGATACAGAAGAAAATCGTGCCCTGAGCAACGAGTCAGGGTTTAGTAAGCTCATCATACTGTTTCTCTAATTCACTCTAGAATCTGTACATAAATGGCAAGACTATGAGTCTGTGTGTGTGGGGGGGGGGGGTAGGGCAGAAGGGGGCAAGGGTAAGTCAGAGGGATAAGAGAGAAAATATATTTTGTTTGAAAATGCCACAATGAAATCTAATGCGTTGATTTAAGCTTTTAAAAAGTAAATGGCTAGGGCTGGAGAGATGGCTCAGCAGTTAAGAACACTGATTGTTCTTCCAGAAACCACATGGTGGCTCACAACCATCTGTAAAGAGATCCAATGACCTCTTCTGGTATGTCCAAAGACAGCTACTGTGTACTCATTTAAATAAAATAAATAAATCTTAAAAAAAAAAAAACAGCTAAATTTTTCACATACACAAAAAACCTGAATGTGCCTGAGAACACCCTACACCCTGCCATCTGTCTAAATGAAAAAAGTGGGGACATGTAGCACTGTTTCTAACACACACACACACACACACACACACACACACACACACACACACACACGCAATCATATCACAATCATGCACGCGCACACATACGCACATGCACAAACACTACACACACATACACCGAATACGTATGCACTTGTATACTGCACCCCCCCCCCCCGTTTCCTCTCACCCTTCCCCCTCCCTGCCCTCCTTGCTAATGAAAAGCCTTATTCAGTGAATCTAGAACATGTATGCACGCTCTCCACACTGACCTGGGATAGTCCACGTCCGTCTTTATTATCTTTGCTTTCGACTCTTCGTCAACCATGTCATAAAACTTCTCTTTTCTTACTCGTATCAACTCTGATCCCAAGCTCAGAAGGATGAAGGGCCGAGAATCACGCAGGATTTCTGGGAGAAAGGCCTGGTGAAGGCCCTAAGGAGAAGTCACAGACCGTGAAACCTCACAGACAAGCCAGATCCAGCAGCAAACTTTCTAGGTAGGAATCATGAGGCCAGGGAGGGGAGAGGAGGCCCAGGGCTCCATCCACTACCGACCAGCACAATTCCCAGCCCTGGAACAAGGTGGGGTCCTGAACAGCCCTGCAATGTCCCAGCACCACACGACATGCAGGGTTCTACCCTCGGGCCTGCTCACATCGGTATTTGAACTCTCCCCATGTCCAGTCTCAAATCTATCCATTCATTTTGAGCTGGAGCCCTGCTCATTTGCCCAAGCTTGCCTGGGTCCACGGTCATCTTGCCTCAGCCTGCTGAGCAGAGCTAGAACAGGCATAACACCATGGTGCCTAGTCCTGGAACACTTCTCTTTGCAGAATAAACCCATTTTCTCTTCTAAGACTCAAAAGAGAAAGGCTGGTCATCTTCTCGGCCTTTTCTTTTCCCAACCACCTTCACGCCATCTTTCCCCATGGACCAAAATGCTTTCTCAATGTCCACTGGCTTTAAGAACATTTGTACCCTTGGCTGCAGATCCTATGGTGCCCCTGTTCTTGGGAATGAGTTCTCTGTGGTTGTGGATGCAGAAGTGATATGGACTACAATAAGCCTATTGCTATACATACACTGTACACCGCCTATTTACTTGTCTGTTTGTTTTAGACAGAGTCTTTGTACATAGCCCTGGAGGTCCTGGAACTCACAGAAATCCACCTGCCTCTGCCTCCCGAGTGCTAGAATTAAAAGTGAGCCACCATGCCTGCCGTCAGGACCCTTTTAAAGAAACCATCCTGAGTTGTGACGAGAACAGGAGGTGATGGAGCTCCAGATCCAGAGACTCACTCCAGCTTCTTGAGACTCAGGCAATGTGGGGAGCAGATATTAGTGACCCCAGAGCCTTCAGTGCCCAGAGCCTGCCATCCTCAGTACAGTGGGCACCGTGGCCCCTCCTCACCGTTGCTAAGCCTTGCACAGAGACCACATGGCTGACCTTCAAGGGACCTTACAGGCTAGAGGAAATTTACACAAATTTAATCCGTATTACTGCCTCGGAGCACAGGGATTTTCACCACCCCGACGTGGAAAAGAAGGCTCAGAAAAGGAATTTGCTGGTTCACAGCCATGCAGCCTTCACAACGGTGGTGGTCGTGATGCCACTGTTGCTGAACAGCCTCTAAACCCCTGGCTTCCAAGTGTGGGTCTGTGTTTAAGCTTCAAAGAAAAACCACTGAGGTAGCTCCTATGTGCATATGTGCATCCGCGGTTCATAGCAAAAATACTGAGCCTAAAAGAACTGAGCCTAAAAGTGCTACTGTCACACAGCACAGCAACAACTAACCTCAGATTCGACTCTGGTTTGTATTCAGAGTCCATGTTTTATGCCAACACTTGAGGAAACTGAGGCACAAAGAGGTTAAGGGTTTGCCCAGGATAATGAGACACAAAGTAACTAGATGTGACCTCTGAGGGGACAGCATTGTCCTGTGTGGGCTCTATCCATACCTGAGTCACATCAGGTCATTTCTTTAGTTAGACCCCTAAAACTGCTCCCAAAGACCCTGGGGATAACATGAAAGTCCTCATTTCTATTGTCAAGGCCGGGGCTAGCTCACCCTTGCCCAGCTCTCCAGCCTGGCCTCACTCCACACACCATACCCCTAACTTTGTGTGCACTGTTTCAAGCCACCCTGCCCTCCTTTCTAGTCCCTGCCTCCTTCCTGCCTTTGAACTTTCTGCCCTTCAGTCTGGAACATTCTTAGTTTAAACATCACTCCTCAAAGCCCCTGGTCTTCCTTGACCACCCCATGTAAGATGTCTCTTGGTTTCCAGTCCACATGCAGCCGCAATGATCAATTATTTCCGTCTTTGTAACTTGTCTGTTTATCGCTTGTCCCTCACTGGGTCATGTGGTGCAGGGCGCAGGAGCCGGGTTGGTCTACTAGCCCACACTGGCACCTCATGCTGTTCTTAAAACGGGGCAGACATGTAGGAATCTGCTGAACAAATGTGTATGCACATAAAGTCACATACTAGAGGCAGGAACTGGCCTTGAGGAATTTCTACACTTCATGGTGAGGCCACAGATCCAGAGAAGGAAAGTGATTTCCTCAGTGCCACACAGATTTTAGCAGAATATGAAAATAAGAATCTTGTGCCTGCTTCTTGTTATTCCCCTCAAGATCTGGGCCTCTACTCCAGTCCCCACCTGTTTCCTGGGCATTTTAGCACTGGGGTGAGGGTGTCCTCTATGGCAGGGACTCAGTCACTCCTGCTCCTTACACAACTTCCCACCAAGTCACCATCTACCCATTTTCCATGCCTCCAGGTGGCCTGAGTATCCCGGTGTTGGGTGGTACAAAGTGAACTCTGAAACCCTGACACACGGCAGAAAAGCAGGAAGAGTGTGTGTGTGTGTGTGTGTGTGTGTGTGGTGTGCATGAGCACGTGAAGGGGTTGGGGCACTGGGGGTGGGACTTGAAACTGTGATGGAAAGAGCAGCTGGAGAGGAAGATCCTCCGCCTGAGAAAGAAGATATCTCTAGAGCCTTGGCACTGAGCCTGGCTGCAGAAACGCTGAATGAGACCAAAATGACGTTCTTTAAATATCTCAGGCCATCTCATGGCAAGGGAGTGGAATTCTTCTGTTTCACCATGGATGGGGGTAGGTGCAACCAGTTTAAAGTTACCGGCTTCTAAACAAAAGGAAAACCTTCCCAAGAGGTCAAAGAACAACAACAACAAAACAAAAGAACCTTAAGTCAGTCTTGGTGGAGGACGCTGAGGACCCAGGCACCCTGGCAGACACTCAGGCCAATGGGAAAGAGCATTCACAACCGAGGTGACATGTGGAAAGGGGGTATAAGGATGACCTTGAAGATGTCCTAACTGAGGCACAGCAGAAAGGACCCAGTGATAGAGCAGGTTTTCGGCTCTAGGCGACCATACAGTCCCTTCCCAAGTGGGCTCTGGCTCTGCTAGGTCCTTTCTACCTTTGTTCAGCCCCACACTCACAGAGAAACCCTGTCTCGAAAAACCAAAAAAAAAAAAAAAAAGCTAGGCAGACTGCCATATATGGGGATGGATTAGTGTTAAGGACTAATCACTGTGAACTCAGACTTAACTCAGATATACCTAGAGAGGCTTTTTTTTTTTTTTTTAAGATTTATTTATTTCATGTACGTGAGTACACCTGAGACCTCACACATGCTCTGTATTAGGTATGGGCCGGACCAGAGTCACATCTCTGACATCATCTTTTGTTTAGTTGTTATTTATGAATTTAATGAGTACGAGTGTTTTGCCTCTACATGCATGTCTGGTGCTCAAGGGCCCTGTTGGATTCCCCTGAAACTGGAGTTACAGATGGTTGTGAGTCATCATGGGGGAATGGAACCCAGGTCCTCTGCATGAGTAACACTTGAGACATGTGTAACATGTGTTACTTAACCGCTGAGCCATCTCTCCAGCCCCTATTTGTTTGATTGTTTATCTTGCTAAGTTGTTCAGGATATCCTTGAACTTGCAATTTTCCTGCTGAAGCCTCACAAGCACCTGGGATTGCAGGCCTGGACCACAAGGCCATCCATATATAAATTTTCTCCTCTCTTCTCCTTTCTCATCTTTTAAAAAATAGATTTGTTTGTTGGCTGTGCACGTGTGTGTACCTATGTGTATGTGTATGCAGTAGCCACAGAGGCAGAAGAGTCAGCTTCCGGCTTCCTCCACTCCCCATCTTTTTCTCCCCCGAGTCTGCTCCCCTCCCCCATCCTTCACCATAGTGCTAGGGATGGAACCCAGGGCCACCTAGACAAGCACTGCAGCCAGGAGCAGCAGCAGCCCCACCTACACGTTTATTCGTTTCCATGACAGCTTCTCTGTATACAAAGTAACAGGCTTCATCACGGAGTTTTTCTGTCTGTGGGCGCGTGCTCTTGTGTGCACATGTGTGTAGAAGCCTGAGATCAATCTTAAATGTCATGCCTCAGGAGCCATTCCCGTTGGTTTTTGTTGTTGTTTTTTGAGGTGGGGTCTCACTGGCCCGGAGTTTGCAGAGCAAGGACCCACCTGTCTGCGTTCTCAGAACCTCTTCAACCACTTTTCTCCCTCAGGCTCTGGCTCAGGTTTAGGGTCTTCATGCTGGTACCTAACATCTTGCCAGCTGAGCTGTCTCCCCGTTCCCCGCCATCATGGCACTGTCATAGCTATGTGCAGGGATTATTTTTGTTCGTTCCCTTCCCCACACTTGCCTTGAGGGGGCTCCTTCTCATCTCCAGCTGGTCCCTTCTCTTCCCAATTACTCCCCCACCCCCACTGCTTCCTTGTAATACATTAACAGATTCTGTAAGTCTCTTAAAGCCTTTTCCTCTCCTCTCATGGTTCCCAGACCCCTCAAAGACCAACCAAAACATCCTTATCATGTCTTTATTTTCTTTACCTTGGAGACAGGGTCTGACAGTGTAATCCTGGTTGACCTAGAACTCACTGTCTAAGTCCAGGCCGGGCTCACACTCAGAAAGCCCTGCCTTCCTCTGCCTCCCAGGCACCACGATTAAAGGTATACACCACCACGCCAAAGTTGTAGGCCCTTATCTCTCAAAAGGGAATACTATTTTTCTTTTTTATGATTAATTTATTCTTGTTTCATGTGCACTGGTGTTTTGCCTGCAGGTATGTCTGTCTGTGTGAGGGTGTCAGATCCCCTGGAACTGAAATACAGACAGTTGTGAGCCACCATGTAGGTGCTGGGAATTGAACCTGGGGCCTCTGGAAGAGCAGCCAGTGCTCTTAACCGCTGGGCCATCCCTTCAGCCCCAGTTCATTCTTTCTTGTGTGTGTGTGTGTGTGTGTGTGTGTGTGTGTGTGTGTGTGTGTGTACGCACGCGCACATGCTGCTGTACACAGGTAAAAGTCGGAGGATAACTTTCAAGCGTCAGTTCTTCCCTTGTACTGTGTGCTCCAGGGACCTAAGTCAGTTTGTCAGACAAGCGCCGTCACCCCCTGAGCCATCTACAACCTAACACTATTTCTTATATCATCAAGTCTATCATCTGTGTTTCTAAGCCTTTCTGCTCATTGCAATACATTCCCAGCCCATCTGTGCTGTGCTCCCATCAGAGGGAAGAGAGCTTTCGGTGCACTTACCATAACATCTCCATCCTCCATCTTGTGGACCTTCATGTAGACCCCCACTATGGCCTCCTTGGGGAGTTCACCAAACTTGGTGTTGACCATGGAACATTTGACTGAATGACCAAACCTGGATCTGAAATGTGACAGACTGCTTGTCAGAACTGTTTTACAGCCAGTTTGCTAGACCTTACTGTGGATGAAAGCCCTCCTGGAGAATTCGCACCTCCAAAGAAGGTGGGAAGACTCAAACCCTGAGGGAGCCTGCCTACTGCTGTCTGGGATTAGAGATGTGTGAGAGAGACTGGACTTGGAAGAGAAGGAAATTAGGGAGCATTAGTTGCCAGAAGATGTTTCCCGAAGAGCAGATGACCCTGTTGAGCCAGCCTGGTGGACAATAAGTCCAGCATAAAGTTCAGGTTGCCTAGTTGGGGCTCCACTCTATTTAATTCAAAGCTTCTATGGGGAAGGGATTTCCAGCAACAAGAGCTGCCTATGAAAACAGACTGTTCACAGTGTACACCTTGAGATGAAGTAGAGCTTGAGGCTTTTTGACGGGAACACAGAGTAGAGGTGGCCTCTCTGTTTATAAAAACAAGTTTCCCTGGTTCGGGCTACAGACCCTGGCCTTTGTTCAAACTAGGATTAGTTTTACACACACAATCCTCTTGTACTGTGTTTGGTTTTTGTCTATGGCAGCAGAGGAGAGAAGCTAGGCAGTTTAGATTAGAAATAGAGAAAAGATTATCAGCTGAGTATAGCTGGAGCTCAGCTACTATACAAGACAGGCTTCATTCCTGCCCCTCTGAGAAGAGCACAAGCCAGGCGCATACACAGCAGGCCCTTTATCTCTTACTTCCGGGTCCATGTTGTCCCTTCCCCATATAGACTCACCAGAGACACCAGGTCTGTTTTATTTCTACCTTGGGAAAGCTAGGACTAGAAATACTCCCAAAAAAAAAAAAAAAAAAAAAAAAAAAAAAACAACCTGGAAACCATGGGTTGTCATTCTTATGGAGGCCAGCAGACCGGAAGTATTGGTGGAACAAACCGGAAGTGTTAGTTGATAAATGACGATGCCACCAAAGAAGCAGGGACATTGACACTGACTCCATTACTGATACCTCTTTCTTTTCTTTTCTTTTCTCTTCTTTTTCTTTTCTTTTTCTTTTTCTTTTTTTTTTTTTTTTAGATAGGGTTTTCTATGTACCTTTGGCTTTTCTGGAACTCCCTCTGTAGACCAGGTTGGCCTCAAACTCACAGAGATCTGTCTGCCTCTGCCTCCCAAGGGTTCAGATTAAAGGCATGCACCACCACACCCAACTTTGATATCTTACCGTATATGAGTTTCAAATGGGAGGGGGAAAGTGGGTGGTGCTCCTGCAAGCCCAGCTACAGTCTTTTTCTGCTTTTCTCATCCTCAAGTGAAGGCCAAAGCATAGGTCTCAATGTGGATTATGTCCCATATGTGAGACTCAGAGCAGATAAAAGTCAGATGTTTAACCAGCTGCTCAGGCTTGAATCCTGGCTTTACAACTTCCTACCTATGTAACCTTGAACAAGCAACTTCACCTTTTGGTGAATCTTAGTTTTCTCTCCTGAAAAACGGGAGTGATAACCACAACACCTTTAGGGATAGATAACTTAGTGCTTGACACTAAGCATTCTGTCAGCATTAAGTATGACTTAGTAATAGTTCGTGTAACTACTGGTTTACAATGCCTCTGAAACTCAGAAACAACTGCCTACAAAGCATAGACTTAGAGATTCAGATCCCTTGACCAGGGACATGGACCCAAAGCAAGTGACCAGACTGGGATTTAAACCTGGGTCGGACTGACTGCGAGCTAAGCTCTTACCTGTATACTAGAGCTTGCTCCCATAGCTGGGCAGTCTCCTGAGGAAGCTGAGTCAAAGGGCCCAGCAAACATAGACTTCTGCCATAGCCAGAAGATCCTTCCTACTTTTTGAAAGTCTTTAAACATAATACTGTGTATCCCCAAGGAAACACACGGCTGATGCCCTTAAGTAGCCATGTGAATGAGAGGCAGTGAATGCAGGCCTGGATACCAAACTCAGGACTTCCCTGGGCTGTCTTACCCCACACCCAGCATCTAGGTTGACCCTCTGCACTTCTGCCCCTCCCCCCAGCATCTCTGCCTCCTGCACATGCACATCCCACCGTCCTACCAGTTAAGACTTCAGCTTACTTGATCTTCGGGCCCAGCAACTTGGGGAGGCTATTTTCTGTTTTGTTGATCTTCCTGTGGAAGGTTATTCCCTGTTGCTCTCTCGCTTTCTGGAGACGCAGAAGTTTCAAATAAGTGAAGTCTTGTAGAGGATATGATTTGATCTGGAATTCTTTAAATCTCTCCTTTGGAGATATTTCTATTAAGAGAAAGCATAGAAAAACATGCCAATGGGCCTTGTGTAGTGTGGGACGATGGAGAAACACCAGAGATACCTGCCTGAGCTCTGGTGCATGAAGGAAGGCAAGGAGGAGGTGTGGGGCTGTATTGTAATCTCAGCACTTGGGAGGATTGCTGGAGGAGTCTCTAGGACTTTGAGGCCAGTCTTTCCAGGCTAGCCAAGGCTACAGAGCCAGTGACAAAGAGGAGGAGGGAAAAGGAGGGAGAGGAAGAGGAGGAAGAAGGCAGGTTCTGTAAACTGCTCTCACTGGCATCCCTGTGTTAGATCTCTACATCATTACATCTAGATAAAGAAATTAGTTTAGGCTGGGCAGTGGTGGCGCACGCCTTTAATCCCAGCACTTGGGAGGCAGAGGCAGGTGGATTTCTGAGTTCGAGGCCAGCCTGGTCTACCGAGTGAGTTCCAGGACAGCCAGGGCTACACAGAGAAACCCTGTCTCAAAAAAAAAAAAAAAAAAAAAAAGAAAAAGAAAAGAAAAAGAAATTAGTTTAATGTAGGAGAGACGACGAGATTAAGAGCAGAGAATTTAAATTGGCTTCTAAAAGACTGACTCATAATTTGAACTCAGTTCTATTTGATTCAAAACTCCCCTCTTTCTACTAATAGATCACATTTGGGGATAGACATGTAGCTTAGTTGATAGAGGGCTTGCCTAGCATGTACACGCTGAGTTCGATCCCCAAGGACCCATGTAAATAGTTGGGCATAGTGGCTTGTACTTACTATCTCGGCCCTGGGGAGAGAAAGACAGACAGATCCTCAGGGCTTGTGGGCCACTTGGCAAGCTCTATGCCTTAGTAAAAGACTCTGCCTCAGAAAACAAGGTGGGCCAGTGTGGTGGTTTGAATATGCTTGGCCCATAGAGAGCAGCACTGTGACCTTGTTAGAGGAAGTGTGTCACTGTGGGGGTGGGCTTTGGAGGTCTCCTCCCATGTGCAGGCTCTACCCATTGCAGAAGAGAGCTTCCTCTTAGCTGCCAGAGGATGCCAGTCTCTCCTTATTGCCTTCAAATCAAGACACATAAATACCACCTCCTTTTCCAGCACCATGTCTGCCTGCATGCTGCCATGCTTCTTGCCACGATGATAATGGACTGAACCTCTGAACCTATAAGCCAGCCCTAGTTAAATGTTGTCCTTATAAGAGTTGCCTGGGTCATGGTATCTGTTCATAGTAATAGAAGCCCTAACTAAGACAGCCAGACTTGATGGCTCACTTCTTTAATCTTCCTCCTTGAGTGGGAATCAAGGAGGGAATCTCTATTTCAAATTCTGAAAGACAACAATAAGGAGAAAGAGCCACTTTTCATGATGAAAACAAACTATGGGAGTTCATGCACATTAACCCATCCGTGGAAGACTCCTTTGGCCAGAAGAGAAGGTAAACAGGGCACTGGAGAGGTGGGTCCACAGTTGAGAGCACGTGCTGCTCTTGCAGATAATCTGGGTTTGACTCCTAGCATCCACAGGGCGGCTCACAACTGTAACTCCTCCAGTTCCTGGGGATCTGACAGACACACACACACAGTACACATACATGTATCCAGGGAGCCACAAAGAACAAACCATGCTACTAGAACATTGACTAAGCACAAGAGGCACAGGAGAACACCAAACAGTACAAAAACCAACAGAAACACGGGAGTTAATGTACACCTGGCAATAATAACTCTGGAGTTCAATGACACCAGTTTTCTAATAAAAAAGATGTAGACTAGTAGATTGTATTTAAAAAGTAAACTGTGGGGTTGGAGAGACAGCTCAGTGGTTAAAAGCACTGACCGCTCTTCCAGAGGTTCTGAGTTCAATTCCCAGCAACCACACGGCGGCTCACAATCATCTGTAATGGGATCCGATGCCCTCTTCTAGTATGTGTCTGAAGACAGCTGCAGTGTACTCATACAAATAAGAAATAAATTTTAAAAATTATT
Source organism: Rhabdomys pumilio (assembly GCA_030674055.1). Lineage (NCBI taxonomy): Eukaryota > Metazoa > Chordata > Mammalia > Rodentia > Muridae > Rhabdomys > Rhabdomys pumilio. The sequence continues at coordinate 217,023,051 of JANHMN010000002.1, read as the reverse complement.
TAAAAAAAGTAAACTGCATCTGTTTGTTGCGGCCCTCCCCCCGGAAATAGAGCAGAAAATGAAGGGACAGAGAGAAGCATTCCAGACAGATGGAACTAGAAACCAAGCAAGAGATAGCTAGTCTGCCATACTCCTGGATAAACAAGAGTACCTAACCCAAACAAGAGGAAAGATAGCTGAGATTGTCCTGTGGCTTCCACATGTGACACATGTATGTCCACATTCACATGCACAAACATGCACACATGTATGTGTCAGTGTGTCTATAATCTCAATCTGTAATCTCAACACTGGGCCTGTGGAAATGGGAGGATTCCTGGGGTCTGGTACCAGCCAGTTGAAACCAATCTGGTGAGCTCCAGGTTCAGGGAGAGATCCTGTCTCAAAAACTAGGATACTGGACAATAGAAAAAGACATCTGATGTTGACCTCTGACCTCCGCGTGCACACTACATGTACATACATACCAGTATGCAATCTCATATAGACTCCCACTATATATCCTACTGAAAGAAGACCAGCAGGATGACTCAGAGGTTAAAGGCACTTGCCGCCAAGCTGGATGACCTTAGTTCAATCCCTGGTGGGATGAGAGAACCAAACTGCCAGAAGTTGTCCTCTGACCTCCATGTGTACAAATTACATGTAAACACAAACCTTTCACTTGGAATTCCATACTGTATTAACTATTTTTTGGTGCTGTAATAAGAACACTTGGCTGAAGTAATTTAGGGGAAGGTTTGTTTTCCGCCCCAATGTGAGGTGGTGTCGCCCATCTTAGTGGAGAAGGCACAGCAGAGCTTATAGCAACCAAGACATGCCTGGGACTTCTCACACCCCAATGGGTCAGGAAGTAAAGACATTAGGCAGGAAGTAGGGCAATCCTGTAACCCAGGGTCTGCCCCACCAGTGACACACTTCCTCTAGCCAGACCCTACTTCCTAAAAATTCTATAATCTTTCCTAACCATGCTATGAGCAGGGGACCATGTATTCTTACAGGTTTCTAGAGGGTCCATTATCTTTCCCAACTGTGCTACCGGCAAGGGACATACGAGTTTATGGGAGGCCACTTCATACCAAACTATCACAGATATGCAGGAATTGTCTTTTCTCTAGCTGGCAGGCTAGAGAGATGACTCAGTGGTTAAGAATGCTTGGATCTCTTACAGAAGACATCCACATTGTGTGCCTCACGCCTGCCTGTAACTCCAGCCCTTACCTCTATGGGCACCGGCTTGCACAGGCATACACACACTCACATACATATATATGTAAACTGAAATGAAATCTTTTACAAAGGAAGTATTTAGTCACAGAAAGGCTGAGGGAACTTGTCACCAGGGGCTGGACAGAGATGTCTCAGCAGTTGGGACAGCTGCAGAGCATTCACAGCACCTAAAGAGTTACACTTACCAGGCCGCTCACAGACACCTCCAAGCACCAAGGGGCCCAGCACCTCTTCCAGCCTCCACCGGCACTTGGACACACACCCAAACAGACAGACAGATAGACACACACACACACACACACACACACACACACACACACACACCATAAAAAATAAATTACATTTTAAAAGTATTCTAGAAGTACACCAGGAAAAAGGAGATGATACTGGATCTAAGTCTGGATCACACAAAGGAATCGAGATTGTAAGAAATGGTAATCGTGTGAATTAACAGGACTTTTTTTTATTCATTACGGGCATTTAAAAGGTAAGTGACTGAAGCAATACTAACGGCCACATACTGTTACGTTTTTAGCACATGAGAGAATATAGTGCCATGCCTTGGAGGAAAGATGTAAAATCCACAGTGTGTGATTCGGTGTGTGACAGCATGTGACAGCAGGCTGACAGAAGCTATAGACGTGTCACGGTCATGAGACAAGCACTAAAATAAGACAACATAGAAACTGCAAAGAGCCAACAAGACAATCAGAGGAAATCATATAAGAGAATTCAATAGGGAGGGTTAAGTAAAAGAGGCCAGACAGAAGAAACAGAAAAGAGACAGAAAGATGGTAGATTTCAATCTTAAACATATTACATGTAAATATTTTAGACATCTTGGGAAAGGCAGAGATTGTCAGACTGAATTTTAAAATGAACAAAAATAAGACTCAATCTTATTTTCTTTTTGGTTTTTCGAGACAAAGAGTTTCTCTGTGTAGCCCTGGTTGTCCTGGAACTCACTCTGTAGACCAGGCAGGCCTTGAACTCAGAAATCCACCTGCCTCTGCCTCCCAAGTGCTGGGATTAAAGGCGTGCGCCGCCGCCTCCGCCACCACCACCGCCCGGCAAGAAAATCATTTTAAAAAGGCACTTTGCCACTGAGTGGTGGTGCACACCCTTAATCCCAGCATTCAGGAGGCAGAGGCAAGCAGAGTCTGCTGAGGCCAACCTGCTCTACAGAGTGAGTTCTAGGCCAGCCATGGCTACACACAAAGAAACCCTGTCTGGGCAAGGAGGGATAGGGCAGCGGCACTCACTGCCAAGCCTGGTAACCTGAGTTCAACCTTGCAGGAGCCCCATGGTAGAAGGAAATAATTAACTCCTAAAACTTGTCCTCTGATGCACACACATGTCCTTCCCACCTAAAATAAACAAAATGTTTTAAAAGATTAAAATAGACTTATCTTAGTGACCACAGATATAGTTCTGTGGGACAGTGCTTCCCCAGGACACACAAGACCCTACATTTGATCCCCCAATACCACAACAAACAAACAAACAAAACAAAAAAACAAAAAGAAAAAAAGAAAGAGAAAAAAAGCTATTTTAAATACAAAGACACCCAAGAAGTAAACACAAATGGATAAAAGGGAAATATCAAACTAACAGTAATCAAAGGAAATTAAATTAAATAGTATCAGAAAAAGGAGATTTTTTTTGAGCAAAGAATGCTACCAGAGACAAAGAAGTTCATTTTAGGCCAGGGATGTAGCTGGGGGCAGACCTGCCTGCTCTATGTAGTCTAGGATTCAAGGTCTAGCACCTCAAAAAAAAAAAGGTTCATTTCATCATTTTTCTTGTCTTGAAGAGGTCAATTCTGTGCTTCCCTAGGACCTTGAAGTCAATGTCAGCCTACGATAAAGAGGGGGCTGGGGAGGGGGAGGGGCAGGGGGAGAGAACACAGTAGCTGGACATTTTCTCAGCTCCGAGTTAACAGCTGACAGAGCAGAGCTGAGAATCAGGAAGGACACAGACCACTTGACTAACATCACCAGCCCAGCTGACTAACATTTGCAGCCGCCGCACCAAATAACAGCATATCCTTTTCAAATGCAAATGGAGCATTTACCAACATCGATTGCTTTCTGGGCCATAAAACAAGCTTCAACACATTTGAGAGGACTCAAACTGTCCTGAGTAAGTTATCATAGATATAACAAATAAAGGTAGCTGGATGCTCCCCAAGTCTTTGGGACTAAATAACACCCTGATTAATGTTCAGTGGGTCAAAGAAGAAATCAAAAGAGAAATTTAAAAGTGTTTTGAACTGGACCATAGTAGAAACATAGCATATCCAAATTTGTTCAGTGCAGTCTTATATCTATGGGTTGGCACTGATATGAGAGCTGATGTCCCTTTGGTCTGCCTGTCACCTTGTAATGATGGTGACAAGTATCTACCATGAATATTCATGTGTCCAGGGAGTGGTCTGTGAGTTCTGTATATTCATTTGCTTAATATCCAAATCATACTGTGATATAGGGGACATAATTTACATTTTACAGGACCTGTAGACATGGATGTATAAGGAGACAACCATTTGTACAGTGTCCTGTGGTCTGAACTTTGGCTCTGTTTTGTTTGGTTGGTTGGCTGATTTGTTTTTTCAAGACAGGGTTTCTCTGTGTAGCCCTGGCTATCCCAGAGCTCACTCTGTAGACCAGGCTGGCCTTGAACTCAAAGAGATCCGTCTGCTTCTGCTTCCCAAGCTCTGGGATTAAAGGAGTGCGCCACCACCGACTGGCTCAGGAGGCTCTTCACCTTCCTGACAATACGTCTGGAAAGCAGAAGCCTAAAAACCTGAAGTGCTAGCAGACAACTGTTACTACGTGAGGCAAACCTTGCTCTGTCAAACTCCAAAATTCTCTTTGCCACACCCCACACGCCCACATGTACTTCCTGCTCACCCACTCATGTTGGCTTCAGCTGTGATCACTGAACATCTGGCCACATCCACCAAGTGAGCCTTGGAGAGGCTGGATTATAATCCCAAGGGACTGCTGGGAGGACATTCAGAACTGATTCCTGGGAAGATGTACAACCCCTGCATCACTGAGGATGTCTGTTGAGGGATGGAGCCTCTTTACTCAAATGTGTATATCACACACACACACACACACCCCACATAGACACACACACATACACATGCCATACACATACATACCACACACACAACACACAAAAACACATACCACACACACATGCATGCTCACACACACCACACATACACGTCACACATACAAATACATACACATATCTCTCACACACACATACACACAAACATCTGTCTTCCCCCCCCTGCCCCCACAGGCTCTTGTGAACATAATCAACATGACCTCAGAGTCAGGAATCTACCACCTTAGGCAGATTCTAGGTGCTTTTTTCTGGCACTGTTCATGTTCTACAATAGGAAATAAGAGTCTGAGCAAAGCTGGACCCTTTGACAAACATGAAAGCTCTTAGTTTTCTCTCAGTAAGCTGGGCCTGTGCTCCGCAGGTCTCCATTCTTAGTTTCTATATGACCCTTAGACAAGAGTCTTACCTCTCTGAGCCTCATTTTCTGTATCTGTGAAATGGAGACATAATTGTATCTTATTGACACTCTGTTGTGATGGCAATTCTTAGTTGCCAACTTGACTACATCTGGAATTATCTAAAACCCCAAAGAGGAGGGGCAAACCTGTGAGGGATTTGGCTTAATTTGAATGATAAAGATCCACTTCTAATCCAGATCTTTGAAGTAGGAATACATGCCTTTAATTCAGATATTTAGAGATGGAGAGACCCACCTCTAACCTGGGCCACACCTTCTGCTGAAAACCTATATAAAGACATGGAAGAAGGAAGCTTTTGCTATCTTCCTGCTTCCTCTCCCCTCACTAACAAGACCATTCCTTCTCTGACATTAGAGTCTACCTCTTTGGGTTTCTGGCTGAGTCATCCAGCCTTGTTGATTTAGTAGCTGCTGAATCCGTGGACCTTATGTTCATAGGCAGCCATTGTTGGACTAGCTGGACCACTGCCTATAAGCAATTCTAATAAATCCCTTTCCTAAATATAGAGATTCATTCTATAATTTCTGTTATTCTAGAGAACCCTGGCTAATAAATCCTTTATATGAATTACACTTATGTATAAACAGCCAAACTACTGGGTATATGCAGAATTCAGTGACTGATACAGCAGCTACTCACGGCACCTATATGAACTGAGATGGGCACCAGAGAATACACAGACACAATCACATCTTAGGACATACTTAAAACCATCCACAGTAGCAACAACATAAGTAGACGTCTATTGACTCTGTGAGTCACTCTGAATATATACAAGATGCCTGGGATGGCCACAGGCCCTGGGAACATGGAGCTTAAATTCTAGAGAGACAGCTACTTAACAACCAATTCAGATTCAGTGTATGATTTCAGTGGGATAGACACGACAGAAGACAAATTCAGCAGACACACATGGGATATAGTGAGAGCAGAGGGAAATGCTGCTTCAGCATGAGAAGCCTGGGAGAAGTCTCTGAATAAAAGATGCTTTGGTAAGATGTGAGAAGCAGAAGAGAGCTGGGGAAAGACAGGGGTAGGGGTATGTGAGGCAGGAGGAGGCACTTCCATAGAAAAAGCCATTGAGAGGGAGGGGGCAGCCTGGCCAGCAGGCAGGACTCTTTGGTTCTTAGAAAAGAACCATCAGAGCAGGAGACGTCCACAAGACTATGTACTGGGGACTGGAGTCAGGAAGGGACCCAGGGGACACATCTTTCCCCAGGCAGCTGTGCTGTCAACTGACAGATGTGGCCATGTGACTTACCATTGTCGTGAACCCTCAGAGGCTTGTAGTCCAACAGCTCCAGTTGCTGCCAGACCCACTTGTAATAGGCACGGCAGGACCCCAGGTCTATCATCCGCAGGATTTCACAGCTGCCCTGGACACACCAAGGGACACAAGCAAAGGGTTATCCCTGGACACTCCAGGCAGACCAGGCTTTGACCTCACCTGATCCCGTTTTGTTTTATTTGCTCAGTACACGTGGTTCAAGGTGTTCTCCTTGATCAAAATGTTATCTCCACATAAAAACTAAACATAGTACTGGCACTGACCAAGGTCACCATCAAGGATGAAATGGGACACTTGGTGGCGTTGTGAACTGCAGATGACACATCCTGTTGATACTGAGGTTCCCTGACTTCCATAATTATATTGGAGTTAATTTCTAATCCTAGACATGACGACCTGTGGGCTGGAGAGATGGCTCAGAGGTCAAGAGCACTGGCCACTCGTCCAGACAGGCTCGGCAACCAGCAACCACACAGCTCACTATCAGCTGCAGCTCCAGCTCCAGGGGATCGGACGCCCTCTTCTGGCCTCTTCAGACACCAGGCACACACATGGTGCACTTATATACATGCAGGCAAAACACCCTTATACATAAAACAAAATACCTTTAAAAAAAAAAAAAGCAAAAAATCACCTAGGTCCCCAAGGAAAGCTAGTACAACAGGGGCTCCCCCGCCTCTCACGTAACTGCAGCAGGTGAAAATGTGGATTAACGGAAAGGCAGAAGAACAGGAAAGGAGAGGGAGGGGGAGGGGGAGGGGGAGGGCAGTGACTCAGTTCTGGGTAATGAACTATGAGTGGAAAATGCTAGATAACACTAGGAAAGCTATTGTCTTTCCTTGTCTCTTATTTCAACACTGTTCACTCAGACTTATGCTTCCTTCTAGATGATATGAGAAAATGACCGTGTACACCACTTTGCAGGGGTTTCCTATGCCCTGCACAGCAAGTATCTCTAACCTGAATCTTTGATTTTTTTTTTTTTTTTTTGAGACAGGGTCTCACTGCACAGCCCTTACTGTCCTGGAACTCACTCTCTAGACCAGGCTGGCCTCGAACTCAGAAGTTGGCCTGCTTCTGTCTCCCCAGTGCTTGGATTAAAGGTATGGGCCACCACTGCCAGGCATCTTTTAATTCTATAGAGGCCACTGAGTCAGTTCCCAAATGCTGGAGTTCTTCCCCTAGGCAGGCAGTGGGACGGTGGGACAGTACTTTTCCACTCTTTGGGCATGGCCTCCTTATTTGCTTTGGTCAGTTTCCTTAAAAAGGAGGCTTGTGATGGTGTGAGTGAAACCTGTGAGCAGAAACTTTAAAAGCCAGTCTTTGATTCTTGTTCTCCTAATTGTGGGAGTTTGGATCAAGTCTCCAGGCTTGGAAGTGTGGAAGCCCAGGCTGAAGTCTCAGCACAACAAAGGCTGAGGCAAGAGAATTTCAAGTTTGAGGCCAGCATGGGCTAAGAAGAAACAATAACAAAGCAATCCTATAATATTCACAGCCCTGGGCTTGAATCCCAGCAGCAGGGGGAAAATGCTCCTTTTATGTCCTATCTTTATAGAAATCTTACCCTTTTCAAAAATTTATTTATATTTTATTTTTTACATATTGTTGTGAGGGTATCAGATCTCTTGGAACTAGAGTTACAGACAGTTGAGAGCTGCTGTGTGGGTGCTGGGAACTGAACCCGGGTCCTCTGGAAAAGCAGCCAGTACTCTTAACCACTGAGCCATCTCTTCAGCTTCAGGGATCTTACCCTTCCTAATTGGAACTCTAAGAGACACAGAAGGGTTGAGCTAGAAGACAATCTACTATTGACAAGGGGACAGACATCTCACACACCTCTGCTGTATGCCAGGCCCTGTCCTTTGGGCTTTGTTCAACATTCATTCAACAAATTCTTCTCACCCAAGAAATGCAGATGCGAGAGAAAGGATTCCTCCTGGGAAGACTCTTACAGTTCTTTATTGCATCTGGTACTTGTGTCTAACCATGTGTCCCCAAGTGGCTCAGAATGGATTGATTATGGCCAGTAACTGAGTTTGAGATCCCAGTAGGAACGCTATTCCCCAACCTCGCTCAGGAGAAGTCAGCCACTGGCTGCTGGCTTCAGTTTCTAGTGGCAGGAACACAGGAGTCAGGATGCTGAGGAAACCTGAACAGGCAGCTACACCGAGTACAAGTGAGAGATAAGAGAGCGGTCCCTTCTGAAGAGCAGGAGCTGAGATCTCAGTTCCAGCTAGAGGACACACAGGATCTGGCATGCTGTGGTCTGCTCTGAATTCTCGAAGTCACAGATGAGAACTGTCATATAAATCTTGACATTAAAGTCTAGATTTTAGTAAAGCACTATAAAGGAACAAACCTAGCTCCACTGTTGACCCAGGGTGCCCTACCTGCAGCCACACTGTGGCCTCAACATTCCTTCCTCAGGAACCCGGACTCTCCCGGAGTCACCTGTGGCACTTAACTTCCACGCAGGTTTTACAGTGAGCCAATCTTTTAGGGAGAGACAGGGATTTCCCTTTTAAAAAGTACTCTAGGGATGGAGCAGAGACTAAGGGAAAGGCCAACCCATAACTGGCCCAACTTGAGACCTGTCCCATGGACAAGCACAAGTCCCCGACACTGTTAATGATACTCTGTTACGCTTGCTGACAGGAGCAAATTGTCCTCTGAGAAGTTCCACCCAGCAGCTGACTCAGACAGATACAGACACTCTCAGCTAAACAAAGGATGGAGCTTGGGGACTCATAGAAGAACAGGAAGAAGGATTATGGGCCCTGGAGGGGATAGGAACTCCATAGGAAGACCAACAGAGTCAACTAACCTGGACCCTTGGGACTCTCAGAGTCTGAACCACCAACCGAAGAACATACCGGGCTGGACCCAGGTCTCCCCGCTCATATGTATCATACGTGTAGCTTGACCTTCATGTAGGTTCCAAACAATTGGAATGGGGACCGTCCCCAAAGCGGTTACTTGTATGTGGGATAAGTTCTAGCTGCGCTGCCTTTTCTGGCCTCGGTGGGAGAGGAAGCGCCTAGCCTTGCAAAGACTTGAAGTGCCAAGGTTGGGGGTGGAATACCCAGGAGAGCCCCCACCTGCTCAGAGGAGAAGGGGAGGGGGGAGGGAGGAAGGATTGGGGTGGATAACTGGGAGGGGGCAGTGAGTGGGATGTAAAGTGAATAAGTAAAAAAAAAATAGTTTTAAAAAGTACTTTCTAGAGTGTACTTCAGAATTCTTGAAGCTTTATTAACTGCTTACAAGCCCTCCCTCCTGGACTTCTGGATTTAATAGCTGAGAATTTGCCTACATATATATATGGAGAGAGAGAGAGAAAGTATGATGCATCTCAACAATGAAATAATGTTCAACACTAAAAAGAAATCAAGTGATAAAAAATTCTTAAATGCAAACGTGTAAGTAGAAGCCAGTCTGAATGGCGACATACTCCATGATCCTAACTTATGGCATTCTAGAAAAGACAAAGCTATGACAATGACAAGAACAGACCTATGATTCTGGCTGGGAGGTAGGGTAGGCACGGGTGGAACAGTGTGGATTTAGGACACCACAATTATTATATATGGCACTAGTTAATATAGGTTATCAAATACTTGCCAATACCCACAGACTGTCCAACACAAGGAGGCTGTCCTGGAATGCCCCAGGCTGGCCCCAATTTTGAATCAATCTTCAGTATCCCAGGTGCTTAGATTGCAAGAGGACAGTCATAGGCCACTGTACCTGGATGAGACTCTGATTTATTGGGAGTTTTCTGTTTTTGTTTTTTGAGGCCATGTTTCATAGACAACGATGACCTCCAACTCCCTAAATAGCTAAAGATGTGAACTCTTGGCCTCTCTGTCTCTACCTCCCAGTGGTGGGATTACATATAGCTGCCAGTGTACCTGACAGAATTCGTGTCTCATGAGCTCCCAATTATGGCTGCTGACTGGGCAGAACCACGTTTAGAAGCCCTGGATTGGTGGATGGACATTAACCAAGGATACCTGTGCTTTAAAAGCTATTTTTTAAAAATTGTCTTATTATTTTTGAGTGCACACACATGCACTTGCACAGAGGGGTGTGTGTGTGTGTGTGAATTCAGTTGCCATATGAGGTTAGGAGAATGTATCAGGCCCCCTGGAGCTGGAGTTACAGGCAGCCTTTGTAAGAACAGTACATGCTCTCAACAACTGAACCATCTCTCTAACACACTTTCTTTGAAAAATACAAGATTTTGAATATTAAACTCTTTTTTTTTTTTTTTTTTTTTTTTTTTGGTTTTTCAAGACAGGGTTTCTCTATGTAGCCCTGGCTGTCCTGGAACTCACTCTGTAGACCAGGTTGGCCTCGAACTCAGAAATCCACCTGCCTCTGCCTTCCAAGTGCTGGGATTAAAGGTGTGCGCCACCACCGCCTGGCGAATATTAAACTCTTATTGCATTGACTTTTTGAAGTCAGTGGTCCATTTTACAGATGAATAATGGAGGTGAGAACAGAATGAACCCATGGTGGTGCCTGTGGGTGGTCCCTGTAGTCCCAGCCTTCCAGAGCCTGAGGCAGAGGACAAGAAATTTAACGTTATCCCTTTTGAATGTGTAGACTGGAAGCCAGTCACGTCAATTCTAGCTCCTTGAAGCAAAGGTCCTGGGGCTCTTTGGGTCCCATTGATGGATGTGCTTAATGAGGTAGAGTCTGGGAAGTGCTGGGGAGTCACTTGATTACTCTGGGCACCGGCTGTGTGAGTGGTTTCCTCTTTCTGCCTGAGTGTCAGGCATTTGCAGTTCAGGATCTGCTTCGGCAGTTTTCTCCCTCCACCCCTCCACCCCTCCACCCCTCCCTCCACCCCTCCACCCCTCCACCCCTCCCTCTACCCCTCCACCCCTCCTCCCCTCCCTCCACCCCTCCCTCCACCCCTCCCTCCACCCCTCTACCCCTCTCCACCCTTCCACCCTTCCACCTCTCCACCCCTCCACCCTTCCACCCCTCCACCCCTCCACAATTTGCTACCTAATTAACTAACAGGCCTGAGAGAAATCCCCTTCTGCTCCATGATAGCCAACCTTGATCCTTTTAGGAAAGGGGGACTGACCCTGGAAGGACAATACTCCCCCTAGTGGCGGTGATAAGCCTAACAACGGGGAAATGCACTTCCAGGTTCTTGTACACAAATGTTACCCACATAAGGAATGCATCAGGCCCAGTGTGGGGCACAGGAATCCTCAATACTGGAGACAGGCAGATGAGAGTTCAAGGCCACCTTGAGCTACATATGGAGACCCTTGTCTCTAAAATAAAACAATGGCAGATGTAAGAAAATGTATAATTAAAATAAACTAACTTTTAAAAAGAGGTTGGGGGGGGGGAGTATATCTCAGTGATAGATCCCTTGGCTGCTCTGTGCAGGTGCCTGGGTTCAATCCTCAGCATGGCAAAAATAGGGCATGTCAAGACTACTTGTACTGAATAAAACACGCACACTTACTAGAAATTCCACACATCCTACCAGTTGTCAGCCGATATTGGAGTTGTCTGAACTCCTCGCCAGTCCATCCTCACAGACCAACCAGGATCTGGCAAATGAAGCTGGACGCACCATTTGCCTAGTGAGTTTAATGAAAGCTTCAAAGGCCCTCTTATCGCTTGACCACTCTCAGCCTTACATGAGGCTTCTTATAGGTTTTTTTTAGAGTGGCTCGTGACATACCATAGATGTGGAGGCCAGAGGACAACTTAGGGGTTGGTTCCCAACATCCACCATGTGAATGAATCCCAGGGATTGAACTCAGGTTGTCAGACTTGGTGGCAAGCTCCTTTACTCGTTGAACCATCTTGCTGGCCTGGAGATCCTTTGTGTATTTAATTTTTTCTTCATAGAACATCATGGCCCCTGGTTACTGAAGGCACTAATGGTTTTGGATTTAGGCATGAGAACTTTCCAAGCTCAGGAATTCCTGGTTTGTCCCTTTTTGACCTCCTCTCATCGATGTTCGAAAGATCTGCTTCCTTTGTCTCTTCCTATACACTGCCGTCGACCTTTCCCACTGGGTCTTCAGAACCAGTGACTGCTTGGCACCCAGCAGGCCCTTGAAATAGCACTCGTTTAATTAGTATTTATTAAATGTCCCGTCCTGGGCTGGAGAGGTTAAGAGCACTGACTGCTCTTCCAGAGGTCCTGAGTTCAAGTCCCAGCAACCACATGGTGGCTCACAACCATCTGTAATAGGATCTGATGCCCTCTTCTGGTGTGTCTGAAGACAGCAACAGTATATTCATATACATATAAATAAATAAATCTTAAAAAAAGAAAAAGAAATAAAATGTCCTGTCCTGCCCTTTTTTTAGTCACTCCATCAGCAGGAGGGGCCTCTGCTCATTCCCATTTGATGTCTATGAAGTCACAGTGAAATGAAAATGTTATCTGGAGTCCCTTTCCCAAATCTGTCTGTTATTTTCTCATGGCTGCAGCTTGGAGGTGGAGGGGTGTGGGAGAGGAACTGTTGATGTTGGTCCCTTTATACTTCCAATTTACAGTGAGCTCGTGGGGGTTTCAGTCTATCCAGGTCATTGGTCATTAGAAAAGGCCTTCTTTCTCACCCTCCTCATCCTGATTTTTTAGTCCCCATAGAGATGAACTTTTATGTCTTTTCCTGCTGCAAAGACAGGCTCAGGGAGCCACTCCTCCCAGAGATGAGCAGCCGTGTGCTTGGTCCCCCGTGCTGCAGTGACACCGTCTGCTTGAGGACAAATGTATTGCTTTCATGTTGTGGGATTGCACCGTGCCAATGTTCTCTGTCATATCTTCCCCCAGTGAACTCATGGCTTGCACAGGAAGTCAGTGTGCTACGTGCGGTTCCACAAAATGAATCTGACGAGTTTTCAGGCTCTGCTCTTGACTGAAGGCCTCTGGAACTGCTTGTAGGAGCTACATGAATCCCAAAGGGCTCCCGCTGTTATCCCATGTCTCCTAGGTGAGTGTTCTAAAATATCTATAAATGCGATTATTATTAATAAAGTTATCAGTTAAACAAAAAAATAAGTATTGTGTTACCAACCCATAATATGCCTGAAAATGTAACACTCAGCAGGGGACAGCCTACACAAGCCATTTCCAGTGCATGCCAATCTTGTGTGCACCTTGGATCTACCGGTCTCATCTTCCCAGCCTTGCAGCTCTGCTCTCCAGTCCTTAGAAACTACTTATAAATATCCCTTGGCACTTGGCATTCTCAGCTTGACTGTGCTGCAGGTCCAGTGGAAGAGAGAGAATGAACCTTCCCCATCTTTGCCTGCGTTCACACCCTGGATCAGCAGAAGCTTGGCAAAAATGCACCAAGTATCGTTGGTGACTTGCAGTGTAAGGAACTGTCAGGTTCACCCCAGTCCCAGTTCCCCAGAAGAGCTCTGGAGTCAGGTAGAGCTGGGCTGAACTTTGCCCCCAACTTTCACTCCATGACCGTAGACAGCCATATTCTTGTGTCTCGGTTTACTCTTCTGTTGAAGGAGAACAAGGGCCCTACCAACCTTTGGGAGGTTAGTGTGAGGCCTAAATGAGACATAGGCCGTGAAGCATAAACAAACTTCTCTGTGGTTACAGCTACCCTTAGTCCACCGGAGGAAGACTATTGAAGAGGAAGCTTCGGATGCACAGATTGTAAGTTGGAAGTTGTGCAGCTTTCTGAGTACGAGTCTATTTCTTGCTACTCTCTTCTGTCATGCCTAGGACACGAGCCATGACCAGTGTATTCATGGCGTATGTACCACCTACCTGGGAGGCACGTTAAATCTCAGTTAACAGCTTGACGGTTAAAAGTGGCACAGTGTGAATGTCAAGTGACTTTGTTATACCTAACAGTGACCCCAAAACACAAAAAAAATGTGATTTTTATGATATAAATACGCTTTCTATAAATTTCATCTTACACCATTAGAAAGGGGTGAGGATATGGTACTTCCATATTTAACAGTTGTTTTATGATTACTCAGTCTCTTACTGTGTCCAAGTTATGAATCTGAATATAGGGATGTATGCAGCAAAAGATGTAGTCCATAGAGTTAGGTCTTACACTCATTTCCCAACATTCAAAATGGACTCCCATCCCCACCCCCACCAACAGGGGTGCACTGTACATCCCAACCCACTGAGGCACGGTGACCCACTGAGGCAAGCTCTTCATGCTTTGCCTCGTAGGCATGAAGCCAGAACAAGGAAGGGCAGAAAAGTACACGTGCTACACATACTTTGGAACGGGCTCCAGCATGCCTGCCTGACCAGAGGGCTGTAAATTAGGACTGCTCTTCCCAGCTCTGCTCCCAGATCAGACCTCACCTTGCAGATAAATGTAATAAACGCCGAATTTGTGACGTCTTTAGACACCAGCTGTCCATACGAGAACCTCTCTATCCTCCCCAAGGCCACCAGCTTCCAGATCTTCTCTTCAGACCAAGATTGGAAAATATCCAACTTCCTGGGGGAGAGGGAAGCACATTAGAACTTGTCACGCAATACTAGAATGTTCCAGAAAGGGGCCTTGTTCTTTGATTCTTGTGAAAATGTGTGGGGTAGAAGATTTCACCAGGACACATAGAGCCACCTCACCCAGTCTGTGGCCAACGTCCGGCATTTCTTCAAGGCCTTCTCCTCAGCTGAGGCCCCTCCCTGTTGCCGCTCAAACTCTGGAGTTATGCGGTACCTGGATCCTCCCATTCTGATTCTATATCTAGGAATCTTCTTCCAAATTCCATCTCTGCCTCTCTCTGTAATTCTGGCTCGGCAAGCTCATCCCATGCCAAGGAAGGCCAGCCCAGGTGCGGTTTCTTCCTCCAGCATGCTGGTCACTTGGTTCCCAGCCAAGGGGTCCTGCCCTACCTTAGCTCTTGGAGCTTAAACCAGCCTCTAGATGCCTCTGGTCTGTTAGCTTCAGACATTTAGCTCTGAGCCGGAGGAGAGGAGAGATGTCTGGAATCTTTTGGAGTCGTTTAAAGCTCCACTCCAAAGAGGCCATCTCTTCCCCTGACCTCACATACCTTGAGTCAGAAACTGCCTCTCAAGTTGGTGGCTCCACGGGGCTGTTGACAATGACAAATCTTCCTACATTCTAACATGTTATGGGCTCAAAACTCAACTGACCCAGGTCGACTGAGCTTGTTAACTCAAAATTTATGCAGGTGTCAAACATGCTGAGTTCATTTCTGAGCATGACATAGGAACAGGGTCCATACCCTGACCCCAGAGGGCTGTCTAGAAAGAAGGAAGAGGAAAAACATTCCCAGAAGAGCACCTACTGTGTGCCATGTACCGGGCCCTCCCCTCCCCTCCATCACTTCATCCCATCATTACAGCCTGGAAGAGAGCTCTCACTATCCCATTCCATGAAGCAAGAGACGAAAACCCAAGAGTTAAAGCCCTACCCTGAGTAGCCTTAGACCTGAGGCTGTGGATCTGGGCTGTATCAGAAACAACTGATACAGTTGCAGCATTGAGCTGAGGCTGGTGAACGTTCTGTACAGTCAGCTGCTAAACTACAAACCAGCTAAACCGCACCACACTGCTAACTAGGTGGTAGCAACCAAGTTTCCCCCCATGTCCTCTCATTGCATCTCTGTTGCTGGCTGCAGTTCTCAGGATTTGCTTTGGTTCTGGGAGCTAGATGAGTCTCACACTGTTTCTAGTTGGCTTTGCTGTGCTCTGCTCAAATAAGCTCTACCTACTAAATGTAATGGGTCCATGGAACTTTCCTCTTAGTAAGCCTAGGAGCTAAGGTTTGGTGTGAGACCCTTCCCTGCCGTTTCCACTTCTCTCGGACCCCTTCCTGCCTTTTCCAGGCTCCAACCTCTCAATGATGCTACCTCTCAGGCCAGACATGGACTAGACACCTCCGTCCAGCACAGCTTCATTTAGTCAACATTTATTTGCTGAGCATTGTGTGCGCTTGGCGCTATGACAACAGGGAGATGACAAAGATGGAGAGGCCATACTGGTCCATGCTGGCAAGTTATTGTCAGATATGGCATGCAAACTATGAAACAATTACTACACAGTGGAGAGTCATGGTATGGGTAGAGTTTTCAAGGAATACAGAATACAAAAGAATCGTAAATGGGGTACCCTATCCTGAGGTGATTAACAGATGAGGTACATTAAGTGAAATAGAACACTGGGACTTTGTTGTTTTGGTTTGGTCTTTCAAGACAGGTTTTGCTGTGTAACCTTGACTGTCCTGAAACTCACTCTATAGACCAGGGTTAGTTATCCTTAAACTCACAGAGATCCGCCTGCCTCTGCCTCCCAAAGACTGGGATGAAAGGCATGCGCCACCACCACCCAGACTTTGTTATTTTTTAATTAGACATGGCATGTCATCATCCTGAGCCCTGGTACCCTCACCTACATTCCAAGGAAAATCAAAGGAACAGCCCCACAAGATCGAATATGAGACGGGATACAACACCAGTACTAAACGGACTTAGCGCCTGTCTGGCCTGGCACGCACTCAGCCTATGTCAGCTACTCTCAGCTTTTAGATACTACTCCCCGAGGAAGAAATATTCGAGCTGAGCTATGAAGGCAATGCTTGGAGTTTGGCTAGAGAGAGAAGCTGGAAGGGGATGGGGATTTCCAAGCACCCAAGACCAATAGCAACCATCAGCAATAGAAGGCAAAGCCAAGCCAGGGAAAGGGGAAAGCCATCCAATAAGGTGGGGTTACCTAAAAAAGTTGTACCGATAGTCAGTTTCCTTCTGCACTTCATCACCCAGCTTATTTGCAAGGAAATCCTCTCTGTCAACCACCAGGAACTCTGTCTCCTCCATGCAGACCACCGTGGCTCTCCTTACTGCGGTGCTCAGAAGGCCCATTTCCTGGGGGAAGCAAGGACAAGGGCCAGTGTGACTCCACACTCAGTCCCGAATCCATCTTCCCTGCCTCTGGCCCCCCTCTAGGAGTCCCCCTTGGGCCCCTCCGGACTCCCATTTGCCCTCCCACCCTTTATCTGTATGTGGGAAAGAGACAACAGGTCTGAACAGGCCAGAGCAGAGGGAGTGGAGAGGCCGCTGTGGAGTCTATGGCATCCCTGAATCTATGAAAGGTGAAAAGGCAAATAAATACACCAGTACAAAGGTACTGAGCTTGATGTACCCCTGACTTGGTAGTGACACTTGATCAGCATAGTCCAACTCATTGACATGTGACAGCTGAAGGAAGGGCCTTGGGGCCCATGTGGTCCAATGACTTGCACAGAGGACAAGGCAGTCAAGGCCTGGGTAAGAGGTTGGAGCAGGAATCCTCTCATACTCCAACCCCAAGCCCTGGAAGTGGAGGGCCTTCCCTGTGGCTTACCCCGAAGCAGCCACCCCTGTGCAGCAGTGTTGGGTGAGGGTCCAGGAAAGCACTGCTCCCATCCTCGTCCTCCGTCACCGCCACCGTGCCCAGGTAGATGAAATAAAAGCTATTGCCCCTCTGCCCCTTCTTGACGATTACACGCCGGCGACCAAACCTGGGAAAGGTCATGGAGGGCCGACTTTTACTTCGAAAGTGTTCTAGACTCAGGGCTGTGTGCTCAGAGACATGAGGGCACAACCTTAGAGTAGAAGAGACTTCAGAACAGCCCATCCCCTTTTTGTCAGCCAGGGCCCTTCACTTGCACTTAGCCAGTCTCCTGCCTCAGAGGCTTTCTGGAAGCAGCAGCTGCTTCAGTTTGGCTCACTGTTGGTTAAGCTTAGCATCTGTGAGTGTTTGACTGACAGTATGTGACCAGAGGTGCCCAAGGCCATGGAGATAACAGAGAAACTGAGCAGTGACAAGCACTGGCTTTAGTCTCACATAGGGACCAAACCCTGGTTCTGCACTTGGTTGTATGACTGTGAGGAGCTCAGCTCTTCGAAGCTCAGTTTCTCTTATCTGAACTACAGGTGACAGACTTAGGAGGAGACAGAGAAAGGGGCCGGTGGAGGTACTTGGTGCCAAGCCTGAATACCCGAGCTTGTTATAAGGACCCATGCGGTGGAAGGAGAGAACTCACTCCCTCATATTGTCCCCTGACCTCCATGAGATGCTGCTGATGACCTGTTGGGAGTGACCTTGCTTATACACTGGAGGCCTAAGTCAGACATACATGGCTGCTAACACAAAGTCTTGGTCTCTGTGGGAAAACACTGACCCTAGAACAGATAGCTACAGACCTTGTAGACAGGCAGCCTTGGTGGAAAACTACCAACCTAGATAAGAACAAGTAGTCATAGACCTTGTGGATAGGTAGCCTTGGTGGAAAGTGCTAGCTTGGATAAGAAAAAATGAATCATAGACAGAGTCATAGTGACCTGTTCCTTGCTTCTTCACCTAGCCAAAACCCTGTTCTGGAAGATATCTGTACTCCCTCTGCGAATACCTATGTTCCTACATCATCTCCCTTCCCACATCCTGACTCTATGTGTATATAACTCCTGTGTGAAAAAAATTAAAATTATGGTTTGATCAGACTCTAGACAAGTCATCGTTCTTTATGTTCCCCTGTCCTCCAGTTCTCTCTTCCAGGTCCTCGGATCCTAGTTCACCACCCCGCGGGCAATGACCCTCCCAAATTAAAGATAAAAGAGGAAGGACATCATCTCTCTAGTAGCTCTGTATGTCACTCAGGACACACTGACCCAAGCCTAATGCTAATCGGATACTTTAACAGTTCTTAAGCCTAGACCCCACTGATGACTCCAGATGAAGCCGATCCAATGGATGGAATTAGAGGAGGAAGAAGGAAGAAAGAAAAAAAAATGTCAAGGCTGACCCATGAGATAATCTTTCCTTCTGGAGGCAGGCTGAAGGGGCCATTAGGAGCTATAGCAACCATTTTAGCACTATAGGGAGGGAAACTGGGCCTGGGGGCCTGGGCCTGACATCTCAGCTGAGAGACTAAGGCAAGAAGATCTCCAATCTGGGGCTTGCCTGGGCTACAGGGTGACTTTGAGGCTATCCAGAACAACTTAGTAAGACCTTATCTCAAAACAATAACGACAAAATGTGAAAAGGGACTGGGGGTACTCCAGAGACAAGGAGGGCTGCGTTCGATCCCAGTGCTGGAAGACAGACGGGGTACAGACTGGTCCTGCTCACACTGACCCACTAGGTCTAGTTGAGACTGACTTCAGATGAGCTTCAAGGCCTCCCCAGGGGATGGGTTTTCTTTATAGCTAAAGACCTCTGTCTAAAATGCTAATTCCTGGTCCCAGGGATGATTAACAATTAGCAGATGGCTTTAAGGATTATCTCTTTGCCTAATCTGCCCCCAAATCTCTCTATCTGAAATACAATCAACACTGACATTATTTCACTAATGAAAATTCCAAAGCTCAAAAAGCTAAGTGGCTAGCTCAGAGTCACACTGGGACAGATGTGGCATTAGCTACTTGCTCCATGATTTTCTTTTTCCTCCGGGACATCGCAGACACCTAGCTGCCAGTTTGCCTTTCTTTCTTCCTCTCTTCTGTCCCCCTGCCTCTCTTGTTCTTGTTCTTTTGATGTGGAATCTTTACAGAAGAGAGTAAACTACTCTTCTCCCTGGGTGTGAATAAAGCAAATAGTTCTCTCTGCTGGAATGTCCTGGCCTACATGTCCATAATCAAATCTGTCCACTCTCTAAGTTAACTTTATAGCTATTGCATTATTCGTGTGTATCTGTGTGGAGGGCAGAGGAGGGCAGAGGATAACTCAGGCACTGGCTCTCCTTCACCTTGTGGGTTCAAGGGATTGAACTCAGTTGATCGGACCTGGAGCAAGCACTTTACATACTAGGTCATCTAATACTGTCTTCTTTATAAGGCTCATGACCAAGCCATCCTGCCCTTGTCATGGAATCATGCATCAGTCAAAAAGAGTCTAGATCTACAGATGGTAGTCCATGTGGCTCCTAGGATCACCAGAGTACAAACCTACAGTGATTTTTATACACTGGGTTTTCAAAATGGGTCTAACCTCAATCTCCTAGGGTGTCCCCAAGAAGCCACTGAGATAGCTTCTCAAGCCATAGCTCCACAAAACCTCCATGGCTTTTCCAGAACAAGATATTTACATGATATTGTATGCTATGTACCTTTTAACAGATTGGTAAAGAGTAATGTTTTAAATATAAGATAAAACCTCAGCAGAGTCAATATTTGGGAGGTTACCAGATGGTTCAGTGAGTAAAGGCCCCCTCCACCAAGTTCAGCATCAGAAACACTTGGTAGAAGAGAAATGACTCCTGTACATCTATCTGTACATTGTCCTCTGCCCTCCACACATAATAAATAAATAAATAAATAAATAAATAAATAAATAAATAAAGTTTAAGCTAGGTTTATTTGTACATGCCTTTAACTCCAGCAATTAGGAGGCAGAGGCAAGCAGATATCTGAGTTGAGATCCTAGTCTACAGAGTGAACTCTAGGACAACCACAGCTGCACAGAGAAACACCCGAAAAATATGTGAACTGGACTAGATCGGATCAGAGTCCCTGTCTGGTCATTTCCGATTCTGAGGACTCTCCGTAGGCGACTAAGCTGTGCTGCTATCCTTACCAGGGAGCACTCAGGTGATCTGCTGTGTCTTTCCCCTCTGGGCTCCTCTTGTACTTCCCCCTCACTGACCTTTCAAAGCGCATGACCTTGGCCAGGAGTAGCTGAAGAGACTCTGTGTAGTTGCGGTAGCAATCTAGAGCTTGAAGAATATTGCAGAGGTCTTGGATCTCCTGGTTTGTCCTCCAAGATGGCTTCTTATGTGTGATAGAAATGGCCCTCGGAGGGAAGTGACCCTGGGAAGACATGGCCAGAGGATTCTAGCAGGCAACTCTCCATATTGTTGCTTGCGCATGCTCGCCCATTCTATGCACAGGAGTGACTGGCATGGATTAAAGGTTGTGTGCCAACCATCAGAGTGCATTTTACACACCTACTTCACATCTTCATCCAGCCCAAGAATCATTCCCATATAAATGAAGGAACTCAGAAAATAGCCTTGGCACCTGCCAAAGCAGGGTATAGGGTTATCTTGCACCAGGACCTCATGGTCCCCCAAGCAAAGGCACACTGCAATTGTGAGAGCTGTCCTTGTCTCAGCTAGCATGTTCTTCTGTGTAAGGACCAGTCAGGCCAGATTCATTGCACTGCTACTGTCTACAGGCTGTGCCAGCCACTGTGGGTATTCCTTCTGAAGCCCTCCTGCTTTTCTCAACTCCTGTGCACAGAATGTCCCTCAGTTCTAGAATTCTCTGGTGCTTAAACAGGTCCCTGGTTTCTCCTGGGTGAATCAGGGTAAAATTTTGGCAGTCCTTCCATATCTAGCTTTAGGCACCGGCTGCTCTGAAAAACTGAGGAAACATGGAATTCAGAAGACGTTCCTCACTACGATTCACTAATGAGTGGATATGAGAGATCAGGTTGTGTCCCGGAGAGCCACGTGAGAGGTACCCACACTTCCAAGGGGTGGGGTGGAGCAGTGGAATGGGTGCAGCATTGTTAGTACCAAGTACAAAGTTCTGTTCTCCCTCTTTCCTCAGAGAAAAGCCAAAATGGGTCAAGACCAGGGTCTCGTCAGGTCTGAGAGAGTGAGACTGTGACTGGTTCCTATAGACAGGTCCCTTTAACTTTAAAATTGGATATTAAATAGGAATTTAATATCCAGGATTTGGTGGTCAGAAGAGAGGAAGGTAGTAATGGTGTTTGAGTTGAGAGGCCACCCACAGGCCAAAAGACCCATACAGAGAGAAAGGCCTGCTCTTGTCAGAGTGGGGCTGCAGCTTAAAGCACATCCAACATAGGGGGCCATGTATCCCAGCATCCCTCAGAGAGTTCAGAGCCAAACCAGAATTCACCAACAGGCCAAGGGGTTTCCCGCTGCCTGGCTTTCTTCTCCTCTGGCTGGGCATCCTGTGTCCTCTTTGTTTTCTGCTGTTTTCCCTTAAGTCCAAGCTCAGAAGCTCTCCCAGATAGGCTCTTCTCAGTAAAACAATGGTAGTAGTTGATATACCAGGGACAGGGGACAGGATCACTGTGATTAGACATGAGTGGCCACTTCTGAGTGCCACTGATGCTGGCAGATCCTGAACTAAAACCAGCTATGTCCGGTGCTTCTTCAGACCGAAGCAGACAGAAGAGCAGACCCACCCTGACCCCCACAAAGGGAAAAAAGTCCGAGCTCCACACACCTCCTCTGCAGCAAAGTCCTGGGTATCAAATGAGATGCGGCCTTGCTTCTTTTTCTGAAAGAAAGGACGCGAAGAAAGGACAGTCAGTAAAAATGCCCCTGGAGTTCTACATCAGAAGCCCTTCTATCTACCCAGGCCACTCTAGTGAATGGGAAGCCGTGGCGGACCTCCAATCAGCCGTTTTGTTACCACCTTGGCTCAAAAACCCCCAACTCTGCCCTATGCTAGTACCCTCAACACACTGTGAAAGCATGATAGAGAGAAGGAAACAGCAGCAAGGGAAAAAGAATAAGGGGGAAAAGGAAAAGGAGAAAGAAGTAGACAGACTGGATAGCATGGAAGTGGGGAAAGGAGAGACAAAGAAGGGACAGGTGAAGTCAAGCTTTGTTAAGTTTCTAGAGCAAGTCAAACATGGCACATCTTCATTCTATCGATCTACTCCGTCAACAGAACAAAAATGGTTTTATCAAATCCTTTACAACAGTTGGCTGGCATAGTCACGTCCACTGGAAACAGCAAGAGTCATAAAGCCAACCCAGCTGCCGAACAGAGTGCCAGCAAAGCTGAGCCAGACGCTGCAATCGCTGTCCTTCTGTCCCTCGTGTTTGGCTTTTGGCCTCTGCGTGTTGCATCCTTGGGGACTTTCTGCACTGTGGTTCATTTTATGTCTTTTCCCAAGAAAATTGTGTCTGAGTCTTTCTAGGGAAAGTCTTACACTTAAACTGTGCTTCGAACTTTATCTGGCCTATTTGGAAGTCCTTATGCCCTGGAGATCATTAAGCACAGATAAGCCCTAATAAGCTGGGAACTCCTAAATGAGAACACTAGTCCAGGAGTCTTCTTGTCTGCCCTGAAACAAACTCAAACAGTATAATTGGTGCAAGGTAAACAGACAATTGACAAACTCTGACACACCAGGAGCCTAGGTTACAGATTCAAGGCCTCCCTTTATA
Organism: Rhabdomys pumilio; assembly: GCA_030674055.1. Classification (NCBI taxonomy): domain Eukaryota; kingdom Metazoa; phylum Chordata; class Mammalia; order Rodentia; family Muridae; genus Rhabdomys; species Rhabdomys pumilio. The sequence continues at coordinate 216,999,844 of JANHMN010000002.1, read as the reverse complement.
TTACTCTTAGGGTTTTCTGAATATATAGTTTTAAAGATAGGGGGTCATACAGGGTACAGCCCTGGAGGAATAGAACTCAGGAAACAAATTAGAGTCACTAAAATAAACTTTTTCTACTTTATAGCACAGAGGATGAAACAACAGAGTAAAAGAAATTGGGTATTAATATTTGCTACTCAGAAAAAGACCTGTCCAGATATTTTCTGTTTGTCTAGGGTACTTTAAAATTACAAATTCTGCCAGCCTAAAAGCTGGGCTGTTCATATAATAAATGTGTTTGCTTTAGAAGAGAAATTCTTTACATTCTTTAAGTTGGAGTTTCAGGGCTGATGATAAAAATAAAATCTGTCCTCTTTGTATTTTCTAATTGCAACTGAACTTGTAACCCTGGAGACATAGTGAAAACTCAAACACATAATCTATACTTCTTGGATAATCATTAGTCCGTCTTCATTCTGTGAAACCTCTCTAAATAAAGAAGCACCTGATTGCTAGTCAGTCAGAGCTGCAAAATTATCCTGACCATTGCCTGGCCAACTTGCCAGGGAAGCCCTCCTCACCCGCATACCCCACAGCCAGCCACATAGAAAGTGACCAAGCCAAAGCATGGCCAAGGAAGAGAACACATGGAAAGAGGCAACGTAGAAGAAAAGTCGCCAAACCAAGGAGCTCATTCTCCAGAGAATGCCTCTGATGGTTCCCTGGTGCCTACCTGGCCCTTTGTCTGCTGTGAAATGCTGTCCTCTGAGCATGAAAGCTCTTTCCACCTCTGTGAGAACAGCTGTGATTACTCACCAGAGACCCTCAAGATTGGCTGTGGGGGTCCCCCATAGAGAGAGGGGACTGGAGAGGATCTTTAGACCCTCACAGGAAACTTCAGCTCCTCTCCTGTCCCTCACTGCCAGCTGAAGGCATTCTGCTCCATCTGGACACAGTCTCCAGGATGCCGGAGCAGAGGGACTGTGGAGGGGGCTCCATCTATCCAGCTATGAGGGAGTTGCCATCCATGTTGGGATGGGGCTTTTCAGTGATGCGGCTGTTGAGAGGTGTATACCCATGCTCCCATATAAACCTTCACTTGTGCTTCTGTAAGTTAGCCCAATAAACTCAATGGTTCTCCCAGCTCCCATTGAGTGGAATCGGTGCTTTGCTCTCTTGTCGGTACCCTATCTGGAGTGGGTGGACATTTGTTGGCATCTCCCCAGGAACAGTTTACACAACGTTGCCTTCACCTATCACCTTTGCATTTCTCAATCCAAGTGGAGCTCCTCAGGGGAGCTCACAAGGGAAGAGAGAGGTGCTCGGACATACAGATTCACACAGTCTATGAAAAACTAGTCTCCACCTGGCCCCCGAGTTCCAGCCTCACTCTTCAGTTGACAGCCACATGACCCCCCCTATAGTTGCCATTGCAAAGTTTCTTCTCTCCTGGAGGCCACTCTGACTGGGCACTGTGGTGAGGTTTGACTTCACACTCCCCTGATATCTACCCTCTCACTCTGGGTCATGTGTTGTTCCCCATTGCCCATGTATAAGTCCCACTCTCTCCTGTTGCCACTCTGTGAAGTAGGACATCTTTGAAAGCAAAACCTAGCATCACAGACTACAGTTATAGCCTATCTCTCCATCATCTCATGGGCCAGTTGAAGACCTGCTGGGTTTGAGCATCAGCATTAGAGAATGAATGCTTTGGAATGTCTCTAGGATAGGTGAGTCCTGCCTCTCCAGCCAATACATTGGTTCCACCTCCTGATAAAGCTTAACTTACTAATTAGATTGTCTCAAAAAAAAAAAAAAAGTGGAAGTTCACCTCCCTATCCCCTCACTTTCCCTCTCTTCAGCCTCTGTCCTTCAGAAATTATTCTGGGAAGTTTCTTGGAATAAGATGTTAGATACAGAAGGCAGAAGGTTGGATCTAATCACTCCTGGCCCAAGAGGAAAATGGTCATGGCTGGTGTGCATACTGAGCTGGGGAAACGTGGATTGTTATCTGTAATGCAGGTCAGGTGAAATCTTAGTCAGATAAGGCTAGAGCCTGTGATTGGGCAGTGGCAAAAAAGGTGGAGCTGAAAGTTTGAGAGAGGGGACAGAGAGACAGAGAGACAGAGAGACAGAGGGATGGACAGAGAAGGGACAGAGAGAAGATGGAGGAAGAAGATGAACCAGAGCCACACGGTCTGAAATAGCCACAGGTAGCTAGGGATAGCATGGGAGAGCAATGAAATAATGTAGGGCATATTTGTTCAGTCTAGGTGTGCAGCTTGTATCAATATCAACTGAGTTTTGAATTCTTTGTGTGGGCATTTTGGGGGTTGAAGATTTATTGTTATAAATCTGTAAATTACAAGCCTCTGGAGGTTTCATTATACGAGGCTAGGGGTTTAGAGCCAGCAGCAGCCAGTCTCTACAAGCAAGCTGCAGAGGATGGATGGCGTGGGAGTATGGAGCCCTTCTGGGTCATGCTAACCTTGTGGAAACTGGGCAGACCTTGACTTGCAGCTCCCAGTGGGGGAGGGGAGACAGTGTTGTCCGGCACATAGCTGGCTTTAGCGTGGATTTTTTAAAAAAAATAATAATAACACACTACAGGGAAACACTTCCCTGGGCTGGAGTGGAGACACAGTACCAATGAAGATATCTTTGAGGAAATGGAACAAACTAGCAGAATGAGGAATGTAGTAGTTGGAATGAGAATGCCCCCATAGACTCATATATTTGAATACTTAGTCTCTAATTAGTGGAACTGTTTGGGAAGGGTTAGGAGGTGTGGCCTTGTTGGAAGAGGTGTGTCCCTGGGAGCAGGCTTTGAGGTTTTAGAAAGACTCCTGAGATTTCCAGGGCTCTGTTTCTGTTTCCTACTTGTGGATCAGATGTGAGCTCTCAACTACCACTCCAGCACTAAGCCTGTCTGCCTGCTGCCATACTCTCTGGCATGATGGTCATGTGGTCTAACCTAAGCCAAAAATAAATTCTTCTGTAAGTTGCCTTGATCATTGTATCTTACCACAACAATACAAATGCAAGACAGTGGACAGCCAATCAAATTTCTAAGACAAATAGGGCTCATGATTTACTGTTGAGATAAGATATTTTAAGCTGGGATCTTTCTTTTTTTTTAATTTATTTATTTTAAGTATGTGAGTACACTGGCACTCTCTTCAGACACACCAGAAGAAAGTATCAGATCCCATTACAGATGGTTGTGAGGCACGATGTGGTTGCTGGGAATTGAACTCAGGACCTCTGGAAGAGCAGTCAGTGCTCTTAACCACTGAGCCATCTCTCCAGCCCTGGGACCTTCTTTATCTTGAAAATGGGGTCCTCACAGCAAACAGGGCCCTGAAAATGTCCCCTTTCTTTTAGTGAAGATACAAAAGAAAATAGAGAATGCACACAGCTTAAAACACAGAAAAATCCTGGCTCTGTTGCGGCCCCGACTCCTTCAGACTGTTGTGATTACAGTTGGAAAATACACCATGACTCCCTCACTGCTGGTGTTTCAGGCCACATGGGCAGACATGTGTAAGCAGGACACTTCTGCTCCCTTGAGGAGAAGGAGGAGGAGGAAGAGGAAGAAGAGAAGGTGAGAAGGAGGAAGAGGAGGAGGAAGAGGTGGAGAAGGAAAAAGAGGAGGAAGAAGAGGAGGAGGTAGAGAAGGAGGAGAAGAGGAGGAGGAAGAGGAAGAGAAGGAGGTAGAGAAGGGGAGGAACAGCAAACTCTGAAAGGAGAATCAGGACAGGAGCTCCCCTTTCCTCCCCTATTCTCTGTTCTGCCCTAAATCAAGAGTAGTAGGCCCTGCTATGTTCTGCACCAGAGGCCTGCCCCAGCCAGCACTGACACGACAGTCACGAAAGGCTGTCTAACTCAGGGTTCATTCTTAGACAGCCTACTTGTTCGATGATGTCCCCTTCTCCCCAATGTGAGGGTTAGGAGATGTGCTGCACCTCTTAAATCCCAGCACCCCTGCTTAGCTGAGCGACTTACATCCCAGAAGGAGAAGGTAGGATGCTTCTTTTGAACAGGCTCAATGATCTGATATTCCCGGAATCCCCTGAGGCCTTGGCGGAACATCTTACACACCCGACTCATCATGATGATGTCTACGGTGAGCTGGTACAGTCCCTGGAAGCAGAGTGAACCAGGTCAGTGGAAGCCATCTGCCCTCAGGCCAGGCAGCTCTAAACAGGGCAGAACCAGATGGGATAAAACACAGTGGGGTGTTAGAACAGTACTTACAGTCACGAGTCTTGTTTTAGGGGGAGGGCAGGGATACTGGAGGGTTTGGGGGTACTGGGGGTTGAGCCTAGTACCTTGAGCATGCTAGACACAAGCTCTAGTGCTCAACTATAACTCCACTCTCTTAGGGGGGTTGAAAACTCATTGAAATTTTGTTGGTAGCTTTAAGCCAGCCTGGGCTAGGGGCAGGTGACATTTAGAGCATTCTCCCCACTGGGATTTGCCAATGCACTGATTTTTTTTTTCTTTTTTGGGGGAGGGGAACCTCCACAATTAACTGTGTGCATGCAAGTATGCGTGCCTTCGAGAGAGCTTGCACGTGCTGCAGCAGAGGTGAGTCAGTAAATCTGAAGGGAGAATGGTTAAAAAGAAAAAGATCCATTACTGTTCTGAACATGGAGGAAAAAGTCACAGAAGAAGAAATGTGAATGGCTGGGAAAGCAGAGATGGACACGGCCATGGATTCTCTAGGCTGACTGAGCATCTCTCCAGGCTGGCAAAAGGAATGCAGGCCTGCCGACACTCGTTGTTGTTTTGTTTTTTTATCTATTGGTGTGGTGATGGCCCTCTCACTTACCGATTACAGTTATGGCCCTCTGTATGCTAGGTAAGGCTCCACCACAGAGTTCTGTTCCCAACCTCTGACGACATAACTTTAGTTATACGACATAACTTTAGTCCAAGATCTCTGCTGATATGAAGGCGAATACAGCTGCATTATTTTAAGTCATTAAATAATAGTGATTTGGGGCTGTCAAAATGGTAGCTCCATGACTAAAGACACTTGATGACAAACTCAAAGACTTGAATTTAACACCCGGGAACCACAGGGTGAAAGGAGACTTGTCCTCTGAGCTCCATGTGGGCAACAAGGCGTGCACACATAGGAACATATACACACAAATAAATGTAAATAGATGAATCTAAACGTTAGACTGTGGTGGTGTGTTACAGCAGCGACAGGAAGCTAATACCTAATTTAAAATGAGTCACCTGTCAGTTCTCCGGGGACACGGAATTGGACTAAGGACAAACAGGCCATCCATTCCAAACTGAAATTTGGGTCAGGGCAGACATCTACTAGCCAAGCAAATGTGCAGGATAGAGAAGAAATACAGAATTTAACCATCTAAAAGTCAAGTAAGACTTTCATGTCTTCAAAATGTCAATCTCTTAAAGAAAAAAAAGAATGGGGGATATTTTAGGATTCTAAAATTTAGAAGAAAAATCCTGGAGAGACAGTCAGTAAAGGCTGAGACACACACAAGCCTGAAGATTCACCTCTAGCACCCATATAAAAATGCCAGGTGTGGTGGCACATGCCGGTGATACCAGCAGAGGAAGGTAAATAGGCAGGTATTCTGGGCCTCACTGGCTAGCCACCTTGGCACATTCTAGGCCAGTGAAAGTCCATGTCTGTCTCTGTCTCTGTCTCTGTCTCTGTCTCTGTCTCTTTGTCTCTCTCTCTCTCTCTCTCTCTCTCTCTCTCTCTCTCTCTCTCACACACACACACACACACACTCACATACACACACATAAACAGGAACAATACCATAGGTTGATCTATGTATGACCTCTGCACACATATACATACAAATGCACCCACGCCAACATTATATATATATATAATGTGTCTCACTATGTAGACCCAACTGTCCTAGAACTTGCTATGTAAATCAGGATTTAATCCTTTAATCCTGAGTTTGAAACCAGCCAGTTCTGGATTAAAGGCACACAATACCACACCTAGCCTATACAACACTTTAAATTTTTTATTTATTTTATGTGTATGGGTGTTTTCCCAAATGTTGTGTATGTGCCTGGTGCCTATAGAATCCAGAAGACGGTATAGGACTCCCCTGGGACTAGAACTACAGATGGTTGTGAGCTCTCCTGCAGGTGCTCCTAATCACTGAGGTACCTTTCCACCCCCACCCACCTCCTGCCATATACACTCTTGGAAGGTAGACACAGAAGGATCAGGAGTTCAAAGTCATGTTCCACTACACAGGGAGTTCCAGGCTAGCCCATCTCAAAAATAAACAGTAATAACAACTATAAAAAAGATATTTTAAGAGATAAATAAGGAAAATAAGACTATAGTGTGCACGATCTTAGTAAATTTAGCATTTTCTTCCTTTATGTTTTTTTCTAAGTAGTGTTTTATGTAGACCAGGCTGGACCTTGAACTTCCAATCTTCCTATGTCCATTTCCTGAGTGCTTGGATTACAAATGTATGCCACCAGTCCGAGTTATGGGGCTCTGAGGATCTAACCCAGAGTCTCATGCATGCTAGACAAGTGCCCCACTCACTGAGTACATTTTAACATTTTTTTTTTTTACTATTATAATGACATTCTGGTTATAAGGATTGATGGATTGATTGGGTTTTTTCAAGACAGAGTTTCTCTGGGTAGTCCTGGCTGTCCTAGAACTTGCTCTATAGACCTGGCTGGCTTCAAACTCAGAGATCCGCCTGCCTCTGCCTCCTGAGTGCTGGGATTAAAGGTGTGCACCACCACCACACAGCTAATGTCTTTATTTTAACTTAAGCCAGTCAGTTGGATCAGCAGGTAAAATGTGCTTGGTCAGAAAACCTGGTGACCTGAATTCAATTCTGGGAACCCACCTAAAGGTGCGAGGAGGTGACATTCTATAAAGTTGTCCTCTGGCCACCACACCACCACGTGACATGCACTCTTCTCCCTCCAAATCATGTACGTGCACATACATGTGCACATAGATACAATGGCAACTGTTAAAGTTCTAATGTTTAAGATTCATTTTGTTTATCTGTTTTATGTGCATGGATGTTTTGTCAGCATGTTCATCTGCACACCAGAAGGGGGTGTAAGATCCCATGGACCGACTGCTGTACAATGGTTCTGAGCCACCGTGTGAGAGCTGGGAACTGAACTCAGGGCCTCTGGAAGAGTCCTAGTGCTTTGAACCATTGATTTATCTCCAGCCCTATTTTTTATTTGTTTGTTCATTTATTTATTGAGACAAAGGTTTCACTATGTAGACTAGGCTGGCCTTGAACTCACAGAAATCTACCTGCCTCTGTCTTTTGGGTGCTAAAGGGAAAAAAATATTTTAAAGGAAAAAAAATGCTTTAAGCTGGGCGGTGGTGGCGCACACCTTTAATACCAGCACTTGGGAGGCAGAGGCAGGTGAATTTCTGAGTTCGAGGCCAGCCTGGTCTACAGAGTGAGTTCCAGGACAGCCAGGGCTACACAGAGAAACCCTGTCTCGAAAAACCAAAAAATGCTTTAAAAAGCCAATGTGGGGGCTAGAGAGATGGCTCAGCGGTTAAGAGCATTGGCTGTTCTTCCAGAGGACCCAAGGTGAAGTCCCAGCACCCACATGCCACCTCGCAGCCGTCTATAACTCCAGTTCTAGTGGCTCTGACTTTCTCACTGAGATATGTAGGCAAAACACCAATGTACATTTAAAAAAAAAATCTGAACCAAAAAAGCCAATGGGATTTTTTTTTTCTAACTATGCAATCTGCTTTCAAATAATTTAGTCAACACATCCAGGAGCTTGGGGATGTCTCAGTGTCTGAAGCCTGAGCCTTAGGTTCACTGCCCAAAAATAATCATTTCATGTGTGATACGAAAGTTCCTTTGAATAACCTGTTCATATTCTTTGTTCATTTTGTTATGGAACTACTCATTTTTTTTTTCATAATTTCTGAGGTTAAAAACAATCTCAGTGGTGGCGCATGCCTTTAATCTCAGCACTCAGGAGACAGGCAGATCTCTCTGAGTTTAAGACTAGCCTGGTCTACAGAGTGAGTTCTAGGACAGCCAAGGCTACAAAGAAAAACTCTGTCTCAAAAAACTAAAACAAAAAGAGAAAGAAGGGAGGGAGGAAAGATGTTTTGGCCTTTCTGGGAAGTCCAGGAAGCACCCAGCTGTGAGGGAAGAAGGCATCCCAATGGAAGGGCAGCCTGAGGTGGGAGAGCTCCCCACACAGCTCTGAGAGGAAGCAGCTCAGGAGCCTCCTCCTTGCTCCTTCTCTGCTCCTCATTACTGCTTTTTGTCTTTCCATGAGGATCACACTAGGCAGCAAATGAAAGAGATGTACTGGAGTGTCCAGGGAGAGGAAGGAGGAATCAGGAGCAGTTGGCTATGCTCTTGGGAGGGAGAGGACAACAGGGAATTGGACAAAGTGCAGGGCTTATATAGAGGGTTTGTTTTTGGGGGCGGGGGGGGGGGGGGGGGAAGGGAGGTAGTGGGCGGAGCTTTCTAGGGTGGAGATTTCCAGAATGAGGATTGGTGATATTTCAAGTCCTGAGTTTGGGGGAGCTCAGGGATTGGTGGGATTTCTTGCTCAGGGATAGGTGGGCTTTGTTCAGACTTTTCACCTAAAATTAACATAATCTGGGGAGGTTCCTGTTGAGGGGCTGGAGATGATCTTTGTGATCATTACAGAGGCTGAAACTGCTGTTCTGACAGGGAGGCCTGCTTGGGGGGGGGGGGCGGGGCGGTGTGTGGCCCGACTGCTGAAACTCCTCAGGAGGGATCTGGGGGAGGGGCCTGGTGGACTGCCACGTTTCTGCCTTGTGGGTTTACAAAGTTTACAAAGGGAGTCCAAGGCAGGGGAATCCTTTCCTGTCGCTTGGGTGGTGTGACTATCCAACCGGATGCACACTACCTACCAGTCATATGACCTTTACATGTGATTGGGGCTGTGGTACTGTTTTTCTCCTCTGCAAAGAGCAATGGTGTTAGCGTCTACACAAATGTCCTGCTGAGGGTAGGTGCAAAAAGAGTAAGTCAAGAATAAGTCTTACTATCCTCTGCTGCCCTCCCTGGTCTTTTCCTCTCTGTTCCAGAACGAATGGGTAAGAACATGATCTTGGAGGGCACCGGGGTGGAAGGCTACAGGGCAGGGATTATAATTCAGTTCTGAGCATCTCTGGATCGTCTTCTCAAGCTGTGAATCCGAGAAGTACAGAGACACCACCATTCCTCAGAAGCCTCTCTCATGCTTGCTTCTTCTTGGATACCAGCTCTTTTAAATCTTCTGCTCAGGAATCCCCTCCCCCAGCTTGAGGCCTGCCTCACTTCTTCTGCAAGGAACTGCCAGATATGACACACCCCATTTCTCCTCATGGTTCCTAAATTGGCAAATGGCACAACTGAGCCTTTTGTCTTTCATGGGGGAGGACAATTAATCTCCCCTATCAATCAAAGTGGAAATAAGCAGCTTCCTTCAGTGGGAAGCTTCTTATTCCTTACACTCTGCCAACAGCTGCTGAAAGCCTGGTTCCAAGAAAAACCTTATTCTGAGAATCGATTGATTGCACAAGCAAAAATTCTGGAGAGAAGAGAAGGCAACAGGCCAATATCAGAATCTATCTAATATTTACTGAGCTATCACGAGTATTACGCTTGCAACCCCCGTGAGAGGCCTCAATTCAACCCTCTCTATAAAGACACTGAGGCTCAAAGTGGCTAAACGACTGCCAGAGTCATTGAACCGTCTTAAAGAAAGTAAAAGGCATTCAGCTATAGATTAGGACATTGAACCACTCAGGCCAGGGTTACTCTGATACTTGAGACACTATACAGTGGGCCATGACTTTGTCCCAGAAGTCACATCAAATCAGTACAGTTGGAATCCTTCAATCAACTGCAAGAAAATGCCGAAGGCTGGTAAAGCAAATTACTCTGTTCCCCAAAAAGGAGGCAAGAAAAGACCGGGTAAGTACAGCTCAGGAAGGAGCTGCACTCGAATGACAACTATTACCTCGATTTGTCTTTGTATCAAGATCCTCAGTGAAAAACCGGGACTGCAAGTGTCACACCTTTCTTCCCAGGTGTATCTGCGGCCAACCCCCAACCACTAGAGAAAATAACGAGTGTTGAATGTGGCGAAGACAGCTGAACAGAGGCGTGGACTGGAGAGCTGGAGGCGTGCCCCTGGCAGAGCATCTGCTTAGAATGCATCTAAAGGGGTTATAGTACACCTTGTTTATATTACATACACGCGCACACACACACACACACACACACACACACACACACACACACACACCGTGTTCCAACATGAATGCACAGAAAACTAAGAAATCATTAGAATAAGGTCTGTGGACTTATACATGTTTCCTGGGTTTGCTACTGGACTATGTCACGCATGCTATTACTATTGGAGAAAATTAGGTGAGGAATACCAGACCTCTTTTCTTTCTGTTGCTTTTATATCTTTCTATGAGTCTATAACTGTCTTGTCTGCAGGAGTTACAGTGGGACTGGAGCAATGCCTCAGCAGATGAGAGCACTTGCTGCTTTTGCAGAGGACCTGGGTTTGGTCCCCAGGACCCACACAGCAGCTCACAAGCTGTAACTCCAGTTCCTGGGGATGCTCTACCCTCTTCTGGCCTCTGTGGGCTTCTGCACATACAAGGTACATATATAATCAGACAGGCTTGCACACATACACAGAAAAAAAAAAAAAAAGAACAGTTATGGTTGAAAAAAAGAAAGGAAAGAATAAACATTACAAAATTATTAAAACAGAAGGATGTAAGACACAAGAAAAATAAATGTCCGGTGAGAGACACAAAATAAAAGAGAGAAAAGAAATAAGTAATAGGAAACAGACGCTAATCATGAACAACCAAAAAATTCAAAAGGCTTGGCACATTTTAAAACGAGATCAAGTTAGCGTGGTGGCACATGGCTTTAATCCCAGCAACTCACTCACAGGGCAGCTGGATCTCTGAGTTCAGGACCAGCCTGGTCTACAGAGTGAGTTCCAAGACAACCAAGGCTATTATATAGGGAGACCCTTCCTCAGAGAGAGGGATACAGGGAGGGAGACAGACTTTTGAGAAGCAAAAGTCAGTTCAGAAACAAAATACAGGAGCCTTGTTGACAACAGAAGAGAAGACTGCAAAGACCAAGCTGGAGCTGGAAATAGATGAGAAAGATCGACAGGAGCTTGGGATGTTGCACGCGTGCGTGTAGGCACTGCCCCATATGCACAAGGTTCCGACTCCACTCCTAGAGAGATCTGCAAAAGAAAGACATGAAAGGAGCCAAGAAATCCTGTAGCCAATGATTATGGGAGAGAGAGAGAAAGAAAGAGAGGAAGAGAGAGAGAGGAGGGAGATGTAAGAGTATGTATCCTTTGGTTTTTTTGTTTGTTTTTTTGTTTGTTTGTTTGTTTTTGATGTGGCATTTGGGATGAAGCCAAGGGCTCATCAAGGGAGCTCAGTCAAGTACTTCTCCAGTAAGCACAGAGACTTGAGCTTGATCCACCTGCATAAAAAGCCAGGTGTGGTAGCACATGACAGCAGTCCCAGCAATCCCAGGCACAGATAGATGGATGGACCCTTGGAGTTTGCAGGTCAGGTAACCTAGCCTACCCTATACAGTGAGCTCCAGGCAAATGACAGACCTTGTCTCAAGAAACAAGACGAGTGACTGGAGAGACAGCTCAGTGATTAAGAGCACTGACTGCGAGCACTGACTGCTCTTCTAAGAACCTGAGTTCATTTCCCATATATCAGCCACATGATGGCTGACAACCATCTATAAATCCAGTTCCAGGAGATGATTTTTTTGTTTGTTTGTTTTTTTGTTTTGTTTTGAGACAGTTACTCACACCATGCCTAACTCACACAGTTAGGCATGGTGCTGGAGAAGTAGCTCAGAGATACATCCTGATCCTCAGGCAGAAGCCAGAGAGGACAACACTGGGCCTGGCAGGGGCTTTTGAAACTTCAAAGTCCATTCCTCAGTGACACGCCTCCTCCAACCAGGCCACACCTCCTAATCCTTCCCAAACAATTCTGTTAACTAGGGACCAGGCATTCAGACAAATGAATCTATTGGGGGCCATTCTCATTCAAACCATCATATGTCTGCATGTGTCACATATGTCTGTGTAAACCTGGTGATAGAGGAGACTAGAAGACTGACTGGATCACATCCCGGGAACTGGAATCATAGGTGGTTGTTAAACACCATGAGGGTGTTGGGTCCTCTGGAAGAATAGCTGGTGCTCTTAACCATTGAGCCATCTCTCCTACCCCTCACAAGGAATTTGTTTGTTTGTCTTTTCAAGACAGGATTTCTCTGTGCAGCCCTAGCTGTCCAGAAACTCACTCTGTAGACTAGGCGGACCTCAAACTCACAGAAATGGACCCACTGTGTGGAATGATATGATTGATTCTCACAAAGTTAAATACAAAATCACTATCTGACCCAGCAATTTCACCTATAAGTACAGAAATCAACTGAAAATGGAAATTCAAACACCGATATCACAGCAATTTTATCTACAATAGTCAAAGGGTAAAAACAACTAATACATTCACGACATGGAAATCAATTCTTAGAATAATACTACTTACTCTTTTTCTTTTTGCTGCCCAGCTCTTTATCTTCTGTGCCGATGATAGTTTAATCTGCAACATTCAGGAGAAAAGAATGTTTGTAAATTTAGACATATTTATCTATGTATCATTTCTGAATATGTGAATTAAGAATGTGATGGTTTAAATAGAAATGGTCCCCCTAGACTTATGTGTTCGAACGCTTAGCTCAGAGGGAGTGGCACTGTTAGGAGGGTGGCCTTGTTGAGGAAAGTGTGTCACTAGAGCATGGGCTGAGGTCTCCAAAGCTCAAGCCACTTCACTTCTTGCTGCCTGTGGATCCAGATGGAGAATGCTCTTGCCCCAGAACCATGTTGGCCCAAGTGTTGCCATGCTTCCCCCATGATGACAGTGGACTAAATCTCTGAAACTGTAAGCCAGCCCCAGTTAAAGGTTTTCCTTTATAAGGGTTGCTATCATCATGGTGTCTCTTTATAGCAATAAAATTCTTACTAAGACAGGGAGTTACGGTTTAATGGGCTAAGTTTGCTTTCGGTGAGAAAAAGGAAGCAAGCATGGGAGATGGCTAGACCACAGCTAGTGCCCTGTAATGGGAGATGGCTAGACCACAGCTAGTGCCCTGTAATGGGAGATGGCTAGACCACAGCTAGTGCCCTGTAACTAGGACAAACTGGATGCCACAGAAGTGGACATTTCATAACATTTTCAGGGTACACCGGCATACCTGTGATCTTGGCACTCAGGAGGTAACAGAGGTAAGCTCTGTAGTATGAGGTCACTCTCCACTCCAAAACAAGTTTGAAGGCAACCTGGGTAATATGGGACTCATTCTCAAAAGAACCAGTGACAAAATGGTCAATTAGGAAGTAGAGACGGGCCAGGCGGTAGTGGCGCATGCCTTTAATCCCAGCACTTGGGAGGCAGAGGCAGGCAGATTTCTGAGTTCGAGTCCAGCCTTGGTCTACAGAGTGAGTGCCAGGACAGCCAAGGCTACACAGAGAAACCCTGTCTCGAAAAAACAAAACAAAAACAAACAAACAAACAAACAAAAGGAAGTAGAGATGAAAGAATCTCAAGCTTGAGCCCAGCCTGGGCTACAGGAAGACCCTATCTCAAAACAACAAACAAAAAAGCAAAAAAGCAAGCAAACAAACAAAACCAAAACAACAATGCAGGCCAGGCAGTGGTGGCCCATACCTTTAATCCCAGCACTCAGGAAGCAGAGGCAGGAAGAGCTCTAAATCAAGGCCAGCCTTGGCTACAGAGTGAGATCCAAAACAGACAGGAGAAACCCTGTCTCAAAAAAACAAAAACATACAAACAAAACAGTGCCAAGAATGACGGCATGTCTCCATAGCTCAGCACTTAGGCTGGGGCAGGACGATTATGAGTTCAAGACTAGCATGGCAAACTTGAGGTTCGCTCGGGTAAGTGGCTAAAATGGTGATATTTATGTTATATATTATCTTGCTACATTTAAAAAAACTACAGCAAACAAAACAAAGCCCTCAAAAATAAGAAAACCATTACCAGCAGTAAAAATTGTACAATGAATTTGAGCAAACATTTGCCACACAAGAGAGAGGAATGGTAAAAGGAGATACATGCAATATCATTAGTTATTAGAAATTAAAGATAAGGGCAGGAGAAATGGCTCAGCGGTTAAGAGCACTGGCTGCTCTTCCAGAGGTCCTGAGTTCAATTCCCAGCAACCACATGGTGGCTCACAGCCATCTGTAGTGGGATCTGATGCCCTCTTCTGGTGTGTCTGAAGACAGCTACAGTGTATTTACATAAAGACAAATAAATTAATCTTACAAAATGAAAGAAAGATAGAAAGAAAGAAAAGAAATTAAAGATAAAACCACAGTGAAGTGCACTCCCTGCTCTTAGGGACGACCCAAGTTCAGTTCCCAGTGTCTACATCCAGTGGGTCACAACCATCTGTAACTCCATCCATCTCCAGGGATCTGATGCCTCTGGCTTCTGAGGACACCTGCATTTATGTACACATGTCCACAAATACATGTATATACACATACATACACATAATTAAAAATAATAAAAATAATGGCTGGAGAGATAACTTAGTAGTTAAGATATAGGCTGTTCTCCAGAGGCCCTGAGTTCAATTCCCAGAACCCATATGGTGGCTCACAACCATCAGTAACTCCAGTTCCAGGGGATTTGATGCCCTCTTCCAGCCTCTACAGGCAATATAAGCACACAGTGCACTAACAAACTTGCAGGTAAAATACCAACACTCAAATTTTTTTTTTGAGACAAGGAAAAATTGTCTATGTAGATCAGACTGGCCTCAAGCATATAGAGACAATAATAATAATAATAATGTTATTATTATTATTATTATTATTATTATTATTATTATTATAGCTTTTAAAATATTTGAAAAAGCAAAACCTGCCAAGGAGCTCAGCTCGGCCTTGGAAGTGAAGTGTATGAAATGGCCTATCTAAGAACAGTTAGATGCTGAGGGCTCTGATCCAAGGGAATCCTAAAGAATAAATTACCCTTTAAAGCCATGATATCATAGCATTATAGATGGTGGAACGGTGGAAGGTATGGTCTGAGAGGAAGAAGCAGGTCCTGAGGTTGTGGGGAGACGGGGGTGTGTTTCACTCTAGCTTCTTCTGTTTACTTCTTTTTCTGCTTCCTAGCCAGAAAGAACTAAAAAAGCCACCCCACACCTATCCCTGCCATGTTCCTTCCATCATGTGTTCTGTCCAAGCACCACAATCCAAAACAATTCTTTCCCTTGAGTTGTCCTTGATATTTGGTTTCAGTGATGCAAAAGCAATGATACTTTTGTGATAAAAAGTAGTGATATACAACCATATTTAATTCCATTTAATTCTCTCTTTGAGCTTAAGGAAGTATGGGGCTCTTGACTGCTCAAAACCAGATATTCCTAAACTAAATACGAGAAGAACCTCAGGCACTCAAAGATGATCAAAGAACTGTAACAGTTTCAAAAGGTTTCAGCCCATCACAGTGGGGAAAACGGAGCAGAGCTGTGGCTGAGGCTGCCAGTCCTTGCTGCCCAGAAGCAGAAGTGGGAGCAGGAACCCTAAACTGGCTCTGACCTTCAAAGGCTCACCCGTAATCACTTCTATAAGCTAGAGCCACCTTCAGAGCACCAAGTTTCTACAAATGAACCTGGCACTGGGAACAGATGTGACCTGCCAAACCCAACTCCTATGTGGATGCTCAGGGTCCACACCTAGGTCCTTAAGCAATTCACTGAGCCAACCACGGCCAAGGCAATTCTGAAGGCAATGGAGGAAAATCTCAGTATTTTGTTGTTGTTTGTTTAAATATTTATAGTGTGCATGTGTGTTTGTATGCCGTGTGTACTGTGATATGCATGACTACGGATGCTCAAAGGGGACATTGGAACCCCTGAAATGAAAGTTACAGGCAGTTGTGCACTGTCTGACATGTGCTGGGATTGGAGCTCCCCATTTTGGAAGAGCAGGAAGTTCTCTTGATCACTGAGCCATCTCTCCAGCCCTTATTTTTGTGTTTTAAAAGAGGGTCCAACTTATATAGTCCTGGCTTTACTGCTCGTTGTGTAAACCAGGCTGGCGTCCAACTCACAACAATCCTCCTGCCTCTGCCTCCCAAGTGCTGAGATTAAAGACACGTATTACCATGTCCAGTGAATGAAAGTGTTTTATTAATCTCTCAGAGATTCTTGTTTGTTTGTTTGTTTGTTTGTTTGTCTGTTCAAGACAGGGTTTCTCTGTCCTGGCTAACCTGGAACTCACTGGAACCTGTGGGGGAAACTTCTAGGCTCAGACCTTTACCATCAAGGCTACTGTGATTGGGGGAAAAAAAAGGGCTACTGTGATTGGGGAACTGTATAATATCATACTAGGTTGGTGGCTGTCTTAGTCAGGGGTTCTATTCCTGCACAAAACATCATGACCAAGAAGCAAGTTGGGGAGGAAAGGGTTTATTCAGCTTACACTTCCACATTGCTGTTCATCACCAAAGGAAGTCAGGTCTGGAACTCAAGCAGGTCAGGAAGCAGGAGCTGATGCAGAGGCCACGGAGGGATGTTTCTTACTGGCTTGCTTCCCCTGGCTTGCTCAGCTTGCTTTCTTATAGAACCCAAGACTACCAGCCCAGGGATGGCACCACCCATAATGTGCTAGGCCCTCCCCTCTTGATCACTAATTGAGAAAATGCCTTACAGCTGAATCTCATGGGGGCATTTTCTCAACTGAAGCTCCTTACTCTTTGATAATTTCAGCTTGTGTCAAGTTGACACAAAACCAGCCAGTACAGTGGTATACAGTGTTAATCAGCATTCAAGAGGCAGAGGCAGACAGATCTCTGTAAATTTGAGGCCAGCCTGATCTATAAAGTGAGTTCCAGGACAGCTAGGGCTACACAGAGAAACCCTGTCTTGAAAAACTAAAAACCACAAAAGAAACCAGCAATAAACAAAAAAAATATGATTTCTTGGGGTTGGAGAAATGGCTCAGCAATTAAGACCACTAAATGCTCTTCCAGAGGACCAAGGTTCAATTCCTAGCACCTACATGACAACTCACAATTGTCTGTAACTCCAGTTCTATGGGCTCACCTCACACCAAAGCACATGAGATAAAATTAAACTTATAAAATGCTGCTCAATTTTTTAAAAAATACAATCTCTCTACTATTTTTGAAACTTTCTCTGTATCTATATTCATTTCCAAATAAGAGGTGTTTCTTTGCTACATCTTTTTGAGACAGGGTCTCATTATGTAGCTCAGGTTGGTCTCAAACTCTGCTACAGCTCCCTCAGCTGATGAGATGATAGGATTAGAGGTGAGCCATGGTACTCAGCAAGTAAAAAAAAGTTAAAGAAAAAAGAAGAGCTCCAGGCTTCCTTTTCACAGTCTCTAATGTGCTGTGTCTCTAGATTCCTTCTGTTGCTGTGCTAAAACACTCTGACCAAAAGCAACCTGGGCAGGAAAGGGTTAATTTGACTTCCCCTTCCAAGTCACAATCCATTATTGAGAGAAATCAGGGCAGGAGCTCAAGGCCCAAACCATTGGGGAATGCTGTCAGCTGGCTCAGTCTCTGGTTCATGCCTAGTTGACTTTACTTTTTAAAAATCATTTTTACTATTTTTAATTATATGAATGTGTGTCAAATCTTGCATATGTGTATGGACCCATGAGGTGTCCACAGAACTCAGAGGAGTTGGAGTCCCCTGGAACTGGAATTGTATGTGGCTGTAAGCCACTTTATGTATTATGTAGGTGCTGGGACTTGAACTTAGGTCCTCTGGAAAAGTAGTACCTGCTTTTAACTGTTTGAACCATCTCTCCAACCTCTCAGCTAACTTTGTGATACAGCCCAAAACTACCTGTCTGGGGAATGGGACCACCCATAGTGGGCTAGGCCTTCTTGCATGAACTAAAACCATCAGGACAACCCCTCACAGGCATGCCCACAGATCAACGTGAGAAGAACTGAGACTTCTTCAGCTAATTGTAGGCTGCATTGAGTTGACAGTGCTAACTAGTACACTAATCCAAACTAATCCAAATGAACTGAGGCAGGAAATAGGAGGTGGGACACTGACAGGAAGAGAGAGGATCCTGGGAAATAGAAAGAAACGAGAGGGAGACAGACTGGACCGAGAGAAGTAGATGAACTCGGGCACTGAGGAGACATGAAGGTGAAGTAACATGGTAGGCTCTAGGCCAGGGAATTACATTCAAGCTTTCCCTTCACAGGTATGGAATAGGATCCATTCTTGTTTTTCATTTCGTCAATATTTATAGGTTTGCTGAGATTTGGGGATTGTATCAGAAGCTAAGAAATGAATGACTTAAGATCCTTTCCTAAGGGGGCTGGAGAGATGGCTCAGCGGTTAAGAACACTGAATTGCTCTTCCAGAGGTTCTGAGTTCAATTCCCAGCAACCATATGGTGGCTCACAAACATCTGTAATAGGATCTGATGCCCTCTCCTGGTGTGTCTGAAGACAGATACAGTGTACACATATACATAAAGTAAATAATTCTAAAACAAACATTTCCTAAGGACAATATAAATCTAATTACAATAACTAGGGCTGATATGATAACATTGGAATAGCACTTTAAAATCTCTCTATTCATGGAACTACTTTACTACGGCTTTGATAGCCTTCCAACTTTGCACCTTAAGGGGCGCCAAGTTCCCAATCTGATGTATGTGTACATACACACACATACATATATGTGTGTGTGTATATATATAGTACATAATATTTAATCTGTATCTTCTGGATGCATTCAAGGATACATATAAATTACCTAATTATATGAAATATATGCATGTAAAAATATTATATCCATTTTTTTCCTTTCCCAATCCTGCTCTGGGAATGATGACTCTAAGAGACTAATTATTATTAAATGCCTAGGCTATAAACTTTGGATCATTCCCTGACTAGCTCTTAACTTATTTAACCTTTTAAACTATTCTATGCCTACCATGTGGTTTAGCTACCTCTCCATCATGTCTCCTCAGTGCCCCAGTTCATCTACATCTCTCGGTCCAGTCCGTCTCCCACTTGTTTCTTTCTATTTCTCAGGATCCTCTCTCTTCCTGTCAGTGTCCCACCTCCTATTTCCTGCCTCAGTTCATTGGCCATTGGCTTTTTTATTGAGAAGTGATGTTTATAAGAGATTCTCTCTACAATGGAGATTCTCTCTACATATGCACATTTTCTAGGAAGAGATAATATTCCAGACTTTATGCTGATGAAATCATAAAGGCTTTAGAAAATTAATTTAATAATTTTCAATTCAATTTTTATTTACCTTTCCTTTCGACATTTCAATTTTTTAAGATTTATTTATTTTATGTATGTATGAATACATTGTAGCTGTCTTCAAACACATCAAAAGAGGGCATCAAATCCCATTACAGATGGTTGTGAGCCACCATGTGGATGCTGGGAATTGAACTCAGGACTTCTGGAAGAGCAGTCAAATGCTCTTAACTGCTGAACTGTCTCTCCAGCCTGCCCTTTCATTTCTAACATTCCATGATTCAGGGAATCTCTAAGGTCCCTCTTTCCATCTCTAATAGCCCATGGTTCCACTATGAATGAGAACCATCTAGTGGCGATTTAACTCCCATGGTTTCCAGACATCCCTACCCAAGAGGAAAAGGTCTGAATTCTAAGCATGGAACTCTGTGCTCTATGGCTTGCTCTTGCCAACTTTCCAGCTTCACTTTTCAGCCATCCTCCAGATCTTACCCACTCCCCATGCAGCCTGCAATCTGTAAGTGTTGCTTTACTCACCATACAACTCTGTACAGGGTACTATTTAATTCTCAGGAAACTTTAAACAAACAATTTAAATTTTTATTAGCTTTTTAGTCTTTGGTAATTTTATACACATATCCAATGTATTTCAATCATATCTGCCGGATTCCTGCCAGTAACTTCTTCCTGGTCCACCTCAAACTTTGTCTTTTTTTTTTTTATTTCAATTTTTAATTTTAAGTGTCTTTGTGTGTGTGTTAGTGGGAGTGTGTTAATTTGGGCACCAATATTGAGTGCAGATGCTGGCAGAGAACAGAGACATTAGATCCCCTAGCACTGAAATTACAGGTAGTTGTGAGCTACATGGGTGCTGAAAACTAAAAGCAGTTACTCTTTGTTGGGGGAGGGGGAGGGAGAGGAGGTGGAATGTTGCATTTATTTGATCACACTGTGAACCCCAAGATTGTTTTGCTTACTGGAAAAACCTGTTTCTAGTTAGGGTATGGCTCAGCCCTTAACTTAGCATGCACCTTTAATCCCAAACAATGAGGTAAAGTTGGTTTGTAGAAGGAATCGCTCATGTTTGAAAGCAATGTCTAATTGAGTGGCAGACAGAGTGATGGATCAAAGATTTGACAAAATAGGATGTGCCCAACTCTCACCAGGAGAGAGAGGAAAAGGAAGCTACTCCAGGGGCAGTGCAGACAGAGGGAGGAGGCAGTTTTTACTGGGACAGTGGTACAGAAATAGGTTGTAGAGAGAGAATAAGCTAGACATAAATGAAGACAGAATGAGCCAGAGAATGAGAAGGAGCCAGAAGACTAGAACAGATTGCCAAAAGTAGTTTGAGGCCATGCAGAGCAAAAAGTCAGAGGCTGAGAGAGAAGCCAGAATCAATCAGTCAGCTTGGAGGAGTTTGGCCAGAACAGCTGAGTTGAACCAGCCAGCCAGAGTTCAGAAAGAACTTTAGAAAGGGTGAGCTCATTCAGCACTGAGTCTCAGAAGCTGAAAATATTCTAAGCCTAGATAAGACTGTACAGAGGCTAGAAGCTTTCAGGACTAGGCCTATGTTAGCAGATGGAGGCAGAAAGATTCTGAAACAATTACTACAGGAAAATAAAAGTTACAATTAGAGCAGAGACAGAGTTTCGCCATGTAGCTCTGGCTGACCTAGAACTTGTATATAGACCAGGCTAGTCTCAAACTCACAGAGATCCATCTGCCTCTGTCAAGTCCTGGGATTAAAGGATTGTGCCACTACAGCAACCACACCATGCATTTGTTTGGTTTGTGTGTTTGTTTGAGACAGACTTTCTCTGTGTAGCCCTGGCCTCAAACTCAAGAGATCTGCCTGCCTCAGTCTCCTGAGTGCTAGGACTAAAGGTGTGTGATCACTCCTCCTTGACTAAGCATTCTCTAGCTCCAGGAAGCTTGTTTTTCCCTCTGCAGTAAACCCATTCATGACTCCTCTCCTCTTCCTTGTTGCAGTTAGTTGGGCTGCATACTGGCTGGTTTTGTGTGTCAATTTGACACAAGATGGAGTTATCACAGAGAAAGGAGCCTCCCTTGAGGATATGACTCCATGAGATCCACCTGTAAGGCATTTTCTCAATTAGTGATCAAGAGGGGAGGGCCTAGCACATTGTAGGTGGTGCCATCCCTGGGCTGGTAGTCCTGGGTTCTATAAGAAAGCAAGCTGAGCAAGTCGGGGAAAGCAAGAAAGTAAACAGCACCCTTCCAAGGCCTCTGCATCAGCTCCTGCCTCCAAGTTCCTCTCTTAACTTCCTTTGGTGATAAACAACAATGTGGAATTGTAAGCTGAATAAATCCTTACCTCCCTAACTTGCTTCTTGGTGATGATGTTTTGTGCAGAAATAGAAACCCTAAGATAAACTGATACCAGCATAGTGAGGTATTCCTCTGACAACCTGACCATGTTTTGGGAAGGACTGTGGAAGGACTTTGGAACTTTGGGCTAGAAGAGTCATTGGGTGTTAAGAGCTCTGTGAGATGTTCTGTCGGAGCTTGGAAGATAATGTTGAATGAAAATGGAGGATGTCTGACTTGTGAAATTTCAGAGGGAAGATTAAAGACTCCTATCAGGGCCAGTGATGTTTTGATTGTGAAGATACTGTGGTTAATAGTGATTTGTTTGTGTGTCAAGTTGACAAGCCAGTTGTACTGACTGGTTTTGTGAGTCAATTTGACACAAGCTAGAGTTATCACAGAGAAAGGAGGAATTTCCTCCATGAGATCCACCTGTAAGGCATTTTCTCAATTAGTGATCGAGGGGGCAGAGCCCCCTCGTGGTGACATTGTGGGTGGTGACATCCCTGGGCTGGTAGTCCTGGATTCTATAAGAAAGCAAGCTGAGCAAGTCAGAGGAAGCAAGCCAGTAAGTAGCAGTCCTCTATGGCCTCTGCATCAGCGCCTGCCTCCAGGTTCCTGCTCTGTGTGAGTTCCTGGCCTGACTTCCTTTGGTGATGAACAGCAATGTGGAAGTGTAAGCTAAATCAACCCTTTCCTCCATAACTTGCTTTTTAGTAACAATGTTTTGTACAGGAATACAAATCCTGACCAAGACAGGCTGTTTTAGTACTGAATACTGCTTGTCACCACAGGAAATAAAATAAGACTGTTAATATAGAGTACTAAACTAGGTAACCAGGCAGAAAAGAAATTTGAAGCCACTAGGTCTAGCAAACACAAGAGCCCCCCACCCTTTCCACTTCTGAAAAGACAAAAGGAAAAAAACTTAGACAATAGTAAATGCAAATACCATTCTATTTCAAAGAATGGGGACAACTGAGACAGTCTCTTATGTAAGGAAGTAATAGCTGATCAAGTGACTATCAGAAATGCAGATTTAGAGTGGCCAGCAACAAAAAGCATTGGCATGTGAAGTCTCCCAAGCTTACAGGACAGCAACTGCAAAAACCACCCCTCATCTATACATGAAGGCTCTTTCCTGCATCATCCAGGCATCTTGGTCACCTCCAGGCTTTGTACCTTTGGGCTTCCTGGCTGCGGCACCTGGTTCCTCTTTCTGAAAAGTCCCTGTGGTGACTTTCAAAGTCATCTTTCATACCTCTAGGAGAGACATCCTCCAAGGATGGGCAAGAGGTCATCAGAAATGTCTCCTAATGGCTGTTATGTTACACAAGCCCTGCCTAGAATGCAAAGGGACAACGAGGATGACTAAAATCCTGTCATGTGGTGCCTCAACTGGTTGGTTTCCTGTCAATTTGACACTAGAGTCTTCAGAAAGGAAGGAGCTTCAATTGAGGAAATGCCTCCATGAGATCCAGCTGTAAGGCATTTTCTCAAACAGTGATCAATGGGGGAGGGCCCACTCCATTGTGGGCGGTGCTATCCTTGTCCAGGTGGTCCTGGGTTCGATAAGGAAGTAGGGTGAGCACGCCAGGGGAAGCAAGGCAGTAAGCAGCACTTCTCCACGATTCTTCATCAGCTCCTGCCTCCAGGTTCCTGCCCTGTTTAAATTCCTGTCTTGACTTTGGTGATGAACAGCCATGTGGAAGTGTAAGCTGAATAAATCCTTTCTTCTCCAAGTTGCTTTTTGGTCTTGGTGTTTTATCACAGCTACAGAAACCCTGACTAAGACAAAATCCCTGTCCCTTTCTGGAAAATGGAGATACAAAACTTATTTGTGAGTTATCTGTCAAACAGAATATACCATCTGCCAGGGGATGTCAGATTTTTGCTGGCACCATCTGAATTTTCACAGAAACTTCCATGAGGTTAGTTCTGTTATGTTTCAAACCTTGGGACAGATGGCCAAGTTGCCTATTTAACATGTCAAAGTGAACCTGGCCACCAGGCTCTCAGCATCCCTCAGCCCCTGCCTATTAGAATCCTCCTGGCTTGCATACCCTGCCCCCTCTGCACTCTCCCGGGTGTCTCTGACTCTGGCTATGCTTTCCCCATTATCTACAATAAACCTTCCCCTCCACTGTGTCTAGGAGCCACAGTCGTGTTCTTTCCTTTTTACTTTTTCTATTCAAGTTCTTGCATCTAGATTTTTTTTTTAATATAGATTAAAACTGTAGGTCAGAGGCTAAAGTCAATATACCTGACCTAATGAACACGTGTGTCTGTGTGCTTTATCCATGTGAGTGTACAGGCGTGTGAGGAGGCCAGAAGAGGGTGCTTTAGTCTATTGCTCTCTTCTTTGCCTTGAGATGGGGTCTCAAGTTGAATTTAGAAGTAGTACACATTGGATAGGTAACCACACAGCTCTTGAGCTCTACCGGGGCCCAACATTAAGGCTGTAGGCAAGCTCAGCCATGCCTGGTTTTTACATAGGTGCAGGGAGATTCAGGTCCTCAGAGCTTGCACAGAGCACCTGTGGAAGAATTTTAATCCAGCAACATGGCTGATCTGGCAAGGGATCACGTCCAAAGAACTTCTAGGTCTGCACGATCCGGATGGAATGACACACCTTTAATCCCTTAGTACATACCTTAACCTCTAACAATAAAGGTAAGAAAGGTTAGTTTATAGAAGGAAGTGGGTTGGTCTGAAAGCGACATCTAATTAAGGGGCAGACAAAGTGTTGAATCAGAGAAAGTTTTGACAGAATGAGTCAGAGACAGATTATGCCCAACTCACGGGAGAATAGCACTGGAAAAGAGACTACTTGAGAGCAGAAAGAGGGGAGAAAAGGTGTGTGTGTGTGTGTGTGTGTGTGTGTGTGTGTGTGTGTGTGTCTGGCAGTTTAACTGGGACAGTTTTATAGACACAGGTGCAGACAGAATGAGCCAGAAGATTACAACAGATTGCCAAAGTTAGTATGAGGCCAAGCAGAGCAATTCAGGCAGAAGCCAAGAGAAGTCGAATGAAATCAGTCATCTTGGAGTGCCGAGGCCGCCCAGAGCCGTGTATTCACACAGCTTGGCTACTACATTCATCTCATCCCATCATCTGAGGGTCCAAGCACCCTCACCCAGCGCACTGTCTCCCTAGCTCTGAAAATGCCTTTTAAAGCTTTGTCTTTGCCAGAGCTTTATTTACTCCACTTGACAACTATGAAGTCGGTACTATTTACTGTAGGGGGTGCTAAAGCAAAGAAACCCTGAAAAGATGTTTCCAGACAGCTGATTCCAACACTCTAGACAGCAGCTAGTCAACAAAAATATACTATAAACTGTAATTTAAATTTTTCATAGTAGTATTTTAAAAGTAAAAAGACACAGGTAAAATTTAATAATATAGTTTATTTGACCCCACATATACAAAATAATGTAACATATTCAAATATGTAATAAATATAAAAGCTTTTCTTCTCCTACACAGACTCATGTGTATTCTACACTATAATACATCTCAATTTCGGAGTATTTACATTTCAAAGGTTCAATAAATGCATGAAGCTAATAACCACCATATGGGATATCGTTAATTACAATCCACTTACTAATCTTAAAGAAGTAGTATCCACCGAATCACTTTCTCTTGGTTTTTGAGGACAAGCAAAAATAATGACAAAGAAGCCCTGAGCATTTGTTTTGGGCCAGGAAAGTCTATATAGAATCTTGACCCAAATACTATGTCATCCTCAAAGTAAACTGAGAGCTATTGCACCTATGCAGGTGACAGGGGGGTGTGTATTTATCGAGATTCTCAGCTCACTTTATAGCTCAGGAGTGGCCTCTAGATCCAAGATTATGGGCTTGAGAGGTCTTTTTAAAGTAGTTGGAGCCCCTGTCCCACTGTCCCACCCAGGTAGGTCATCCGCCCAAGCTCCAACAAGCCTCTGTCGAACCATCACCCTCCTTTACCCAGGACTGTCTGCGCTACCCCCAGATCCTGGTCGAGTAGGGGCCAGCATCTGCTCTAACAGGCGCAAGTCACCTGCAAGACAGGGCGGTCCTTCGGCTTGGGTGTCTCCACCTTGGGTGTCTCCACCTTTATCTTATTCAATAGGGCCTGCCTCTCCTTCTCTTCTTCCTCCGATCTGGACTCCGATTCCGACTCCTTCTTCTCCGTTTCCATCTCCTCGGTCTGAGGCTTCTCCTCTAATGGGCTGCCATCTTTACTGCCAGAAGAGCTGGACTCTACGGACCACTCAAGGGACTTCCCCTGCTCAAACTTCACGTGACTTGTACGGGACGCGGCTTCCGGATTCTCGGAACGGTCCATTTCCGGCCGCCCAGGAACTTCGCTGGTAGAGGTAAGCTCGGCTCGCCCGCGGCCTGTCCTGAGTCCGCGTCCCGCCGGGGTGCGCGGGCTCTGCCCTTCAGCGGGTTTCTCTTACCCCATTCCCGTGCAGACGCAGAAGAAGCGCGTAACTACGAAACAAAGGGTGACGCCGACAGCCGTAGTCATGGCGGCGACGCAGCCTAGCCCGGCGGCCCAAAGCCCTGCAGCGCCTCCCGAGCAGCAGGAAGGAGCCGGCGACTCTGAGGCCCCGGAGTCCGACTCCTTGAGCTCCCCGGCCCCGGAGCTCCCCTGCGCGCCCGCAGCTTTGAATGCGGCGCCGCAGGCTGACGCCGCCCCGCGCCCCGGCGCCGCTCGACCCGGCCCCGAGACCTTTCGCCAGCGCTTCCGGCAGTTTCGCTACCAAGATGCGGCTGGTCCCCGGGAAGCCTTCCGGCAGCTGCGGGAACTGTCCCGCCAGTGGCTGCGGCCCGACATCCGCACCAAGGAGCAGATTGTGGAGATGCTGGTGCAGGAGCAGCTGCAAGCCATCTTACCCGAGGCGGCCCGGGCTCGGCGGCTGCGGCGCCGTGCGGACGTGCGCATCACCGGCTAAGCGGCAGAGCCCGTGGCTCCCTGGACTGACACCCTACCCCGAGTTAATAAAAGTTGAATTTTGACAGCTCCTGTGTCTGGTGTGTCTCGAGTTCGTCCTTTATTTATTGGGCTTATTTTACAAACTTGTTGCCCACCTTTCCAGCTAGCAGCCCTTAAGAGTAAGATTATTAGCTGTTCCTGGATCACTGGGGATGCTTGGAGCTGTGCCCTTAGGCGGGAAATCTCTCCCTTCTCACCTTGTTGACTAGATGTGGCAACATCCAGTTTTTCTAAACTCGCTTGAGTTTTGTTTTGCAAAAGGCCATGTTGACTACGTTTTCGGTTGTCTGGTGTTCTACTCTATCTGCCTCACGCTAGTATTCGAGCTTCAGTAGATAGCAGTACATAGTGGTTTGGAAGCTGAGCAGTAAAATAACTGGCCCTAATTTTTTTTTCCAGCATGTGGAACGCTTTATGATAACTGGCCCTATTAAATGCTCATTTAGCTGGGTGTTATGGCTCATACTTTAAATCTCAGCACTCAGGAAGCAGAGGCAGGAGGATCTCTGGTCTACATAGTGAGTTTCAGCCAGAGCTTTGTAGACCTTCTCAAAAACAACAAACACAAGCAACAGAACTGATACTATCAAGGAAAAGGAAAGGTAATATCCGGCGGCTTAGATCAGTAATTGGAATCAATACAACTGGACAACATTGTTTCCCCAATAATTCTGTTGGAAATGACATCTGCTTCTAATGGTTACCTGGGAAGTGGTTTTGAGAACAGTTTTTTTTCAAGTTTTCTTTTTCTTGAGAGGTTCAAGTGTATTTTACATACTTTTCCACTTTTCTCTCTCATATTACCTCTACGTTCACATGTGACACACAAACACAGTATAGTGTCCTGTGAAAGGGATGGGGAGGCTTGGCATCTGTTTCCTTGCCTTAACCTATGGGTCAGGGTCTTCTGGCTTTCTATGTATACATATTGGTCATTTGAACAATGTTTTACTATAATTATTTACGGTTCATGATCTTAAAAACAAACCAGTGGCCATGACTAGAATGTATACCATGAAAAGACACGTCCAATTCCTTAACACCAACACCATTCCTCTCCTTCATTAGCTCTCATGAACTTCCTCTGTAAGATGGCAACTCCCCGGAGTGAAGCACACTTGTGAGCAAGCCCTCCCTCCCTGCCCCATTTTTAAACCACTCTCAATCCCTAATGTTCCACCTGCACAATGGTTTTCCTTGGAATGAGTTTGGAGTGCATTGAGTAATATGAACTTACCAGGAGTGCTCATTTTAATATGTCCAGGGCTCCTGCTTTAATACCTTTTGATAACCCTCAACTCTACCAAAGGAAGGAATTTTGCAACGAAATGAAGACAACTAGTTTTGAGGATTCTGCCCAGGCATGGGTGTTAATTGAGGGATAGTTCTTATCTATAGGAAGCATGGGTTTGTTGAAAGCAGTGGGTAAATCTCAGTCTAGGGAAAACAGCCTGTTGTGTCTTGCACTGCATCCAGCAACCAAAAATGCAATAAATCTGCAGGTTCCACTGCAATGCATGAGCCACACTTGGGTAGAAGCTGGTATGGGCATTGTCTTTTTTAAGACAGGGTTTCTCTGTGTAGCCCTGGCAGACTCTGAACTTGCTCTGTACACCAGGCTGACCTCAAGCTCATCATAAAGCATCTGATTCTTGCTGGGTTATGGTGGTACATGCAAAGAGACCAAAAAAGGCTCATTTCAAGTTTGAAGCTCAACTTTGGGTTAAAGGTCAGCTTGGACTGCACTGCAAGACTCTGTGTAAAGAACAACCAGGCATGGTGGCATACAACTTTAATACTAGCACTTGGAACAAAAGCAGTGCATTTCTGAGAGTTCTAGGCCAGTCAGGGTTGGTTATATAGTGGGACATTGCCTCCAAACTAAACCAACAAAAGCCACAACCTTTTATACTTCAGTAATGTGACTGACATATATAGCAACAAGAACCTGTTTTTATTTTTCCAGATACAGAAGTTTGCATGTTTTGCAAATATTGCTTGAGAGCAACACTCATTTACAGTGCCTTCTGTCTAATAGCGGGTAAACACAGATACATATCCACAGTGCAATGTTGGCTCAGCCAGGATCCACCTTGCATATATATACTAAAGAATGACTGATCAAACCAGAACTGTTCTGTCAAGGCGACTTTCTATGGTGGATAGTTTTTTAACAGACAGAACGTAGGGAGTGCACATCTTTCTAAATGATAACATTGTTTGCAAATAACAGATTCCAGTGCTCCAACTTAGGGGGTGAATTCACTTTGACCCAGGAACTGGGAGTGGAGCCCCTCAACATGGCTTTAAGTTAGGGAAGAACTGAGGTTATCAGAATATGGGGAGTCTACTTTGCTTCCCTAAAAACAAAAGTCATAATGAAACCAGATTATGTCCTTCACAAAACCTAAATGATAAACCCAGTAATAACCACATGGCAAAATTAGGATCATTCAGTTTCTACTTCCATCTTTGAACAAGACACAAAATTGACTGCCTTCAAGGTTACAGCTTCCCCAGATGTGAGACTCAAGAGTAGTTACATAAAAGAAAAACCTTAATTTAAAATCCTTTATTACATTTGTTTGTGTGTATGTGTGTCACAGAACAACTTGAAGGTGTCAATTCTCTCTATTGGGTCCTGGGGATCGAACTCAGGTCAGCAGGCTTGGTGGCAAGCACCTCTACCTACTGAGCCACTTCGATGACCCCCAAATTAGTATCTAACAATCATCATACCTCACACAGTTGTAGCTATAGGTAATTATCTTGTTCCTTCCCCTTTCAGACAATCATCATACAAGTTTCAAACTGTAACTATGTGATAAATTATCCAGAACCCTGATGGCATGTGTACTCCTGGAGCACTTCTTCCCACAAGAAAACAGCAATCTGAGCAGTGGGAAGCAGCCTCTTGTAAGGAACTGTATTGGCTTAATTACGTATCACACATTCCCTAAGCTATGCTAGATCAACTCTTGCTTGCCCCAAGCTCATTTTATATCAGATGGTGAACAGATCTTTAGAAAGGGCATTCATTCCCTGAAACTTCTCTGTACACAAGCCTGAATTTATAGCCACAATGGCCTGTTAAGCCTGAAGCTTAACCATTCCCAAGGCAGCTAGAGGTGCTGCTGTTGGTAGCTACTGACATCAGCTCCTTGATGTTTACATAGTAAATACCTGCAGCCTAGAACATTACAGATTCCAAATCTGATAGTGAGCCTGTGGGTGTTGATGGATAAATCAAACGGAGTTTACCGTTAGTGATGCGAAAACTGGTGAGAATGAAGTCCTCACAGCATAGAATCCTTTACATTTTGCCTAGTAAGATAAAACCAACCAAACAACATAGCAATGACACATGGAACCAGAACCTGTGAAACAACACAAACGTCTCTCTGAAGGTACGAAGAGGTTGTACCTGGACAGCAAGCAGCATAATCACCTTCATCTCACAAAGTAATACAGTCGGGGAATTCAAAGTGTTTCAGTGTAGTGTAGCAGCAACTGCTACACTAGCCTCCAGGGAGGAGGGAAGTGACACACAAAATTGCAAGTTTGCTGATGACGACACAAAATAAGGTAATTCCCACGTTCATTGTAACAAATCTTTACAGTAAAAGAGTTCAAAAAATTTGGGAAACGTTTTTTCCATAACTGTAAATAGAACTGGGAAGCTGTTGAAGTTAACAGGTAGGTAGAAAATGCTGTCCTTTGGGTTCCAGACCCTGACTGCTTCCTTCTGGAATTCCTTGTAGTCTCATTACATCAAGATTCTAGATCCTCCTTCAGCAGTTTCGCTTGGCTGCCAAAGCCATAGCCCAACTGACTCTGGAGTTAAAACATAAAACCTTGTCCCTGGTACCGTGAAACCATGCAAGAGACGAGGTGAGAAAATGAAGTCTTGAGGAAGCAGAGCATTCAGTCCCCCAGCCTTCGAAAACTGCACAGCACAGTCAAGTCCCAACATTCCAGTGAAGCTGAGGGATGAAAGTGGCCTGCTGCCCACATGCCACACCAGGCAGAGAAACCAGAGGAATTGGCACATGCCTCTACCTGAATCAAAAGTCAATTAAATAAACTGCAAATTGAATTTACAACTGTTTCCTACTAGATTTGGGTTTTTTTGGCTCTCATTTTGTTTATCATCAGTGGCACGATTCCAATTGAAGATGTGCAAAGAGTTGCTTCGTTCAACGATGTGCACAGAAGGGGATTCTAAGACTATGTGCTGGCTTTGCAGTCGGCTTCCAGATCAAGAGTGCCCTGTCCTCCAGCAGCCAAAATGGTCTCTTTGTCCCAATGTCCATCACACTCCTGGCCAAATCCCTGAAGTCAGTCAGTGTCACGTGCATTCAGCATGCTAAGTTTATTTACTTAAATACGTGAAGCTCCCCTGGCAGATGTGCCAGGATTGTGCTCCAAATGTCTTGGGTGCCCAATTTCATGTGGAGCAGCAGAGGGCAATCTGCTGCACCTTGCCCAGGTCAGTCAGCAGCTGCTTGATGCAATGCTTGAGCTGTGGAAGCCTGGCCAGCGGCTCTGGGGGCTCCAGTTCCCCAGTGTAGTCCAGCCAGCTCTCCAGCACTGCAGATGGAAGAGAGAGGATCCAGTGAGTGCTCAGAACCTGGCTTACCACAACCTCAATGCAGCCATTTCAACCCAGGCTGCCTCAATACAAGCACCCACAAAACACTGCTCCAGGGCACAAAACCCTAATGCTAAGGTTTGCAGTGTGAACTATCCACCATAGGCTTCAGTTGAATACTTGGTCTCCAGCTGGTGATGCTATCTGGGCAGGAGTAAGTCACTAAGGTTCTGCCTTTGAGAATTATGCCCAGATCCCTTCCTCCTTTCTCCCTGACTGCCATGATATAGATAGGTGCCTCCCCATGTGCTCCCACCACCATGACAAGACCATTATAAACTACTTAAGCAAACTTCTCAAGTTGTTTTTGTCAGGTATTTGGTTACAATGACAATATAAATGCTTCATGACAGTGCAGTCTTGAAGAAGTCCTAGTGATAGAATGATCTATGTCTGTCCTCTCTAATGCAGTAGCCGCCAGGCAGATCAGATAAAGGCTGTTGTGCTCTGAGAGGCCAGTGCAACTAAGGAACTCATTTAAATTGCAGTTGCTTTAATTATGTTAACTAGCCACACAATGCTAGCTGCTATTCTGCCACAACAAAGTCTAGAAAGCTCTGAAGACAAAACTTTTCCATGTTGTAAATAGGGCAAAGTTGGGCTGCTAGAAAATCTATAGGGACTTTTGAGAAGGTCTTTTTTTTTTTTTTTTTTTTTAAATCATTCTGATTTGCTGCACATTAACTCCTGATACACAATTATCAGCAGCATGAAGTATACTTATTTTCTCCCTTTAAGAAGTTAGTATATGGGCTGGAGAGATGGCTCAGGAGTTATGAGCACTGATTGCTCTTCCAGAGGTCCTGAGTTCAATTCTCAGCAACCACATAGTGGCTCACAACCATCTGCAATGGGATCCGACGCCAGCTTCTGGTGTGTCTGAGGACAGTTATAGTGTATTCATATACATAAAATAAATAAATAAATCTTTAAAAAAAGTTAATGAAAGCCTACACTAGCTTTTATTTCAGCAATCAGATGGGGTCTCTTGAATTCATGACTAGCCTTGCCCACACAGAACCTGTCTCAAAAGTAATCTGCCTCCTAAATAAAAGCTTTAAACCTCATCCTTCAGCCTTCATCTTTAAGTTTTCTTGGCACCACTTCAAGCCATGGGGGTAAGTGGGCTCCAAACCAGTGGGACACATGGAAGGCTCTCTGGGAAGCCAGAGAGAGCCTGGCTTACCATCTCAACCACTGGCCAGAGACCCCAGGCTACACAGCAGTAAGATCTATAAAGACTCAGACTTCTCTCCTGAGGAAGAACTCTCCACAGAGGGATGAAGGAGCCTCAGAGGACTGGAGAGCGGGCTGGGTGGTTAAGAGCACTGTCTGCTCTTCGAGGTCCTAAGTCCCCAGCAACCACATGATGGTTCATAGCCATCTGTAATGGGACCTGGTGCCCTCTTCTGGTACATGCAGATAGGACACTCACATACATAATAAAAGCCATGGGACCTCATACAAGCTGGATGTCAGTGGGTCTGTCCCTCCCTTCATCTGCTAGCAGGACAACTCCATTTACTGTTACTTCAGTACTCTCACTGGCCCCTCTCCAACAGGAAAAGCATCAATTTGTCTTTCTTTGAACAGGATCTTTGTATGTTGCTCAGGTTGGCTCTGAAGTCAGTCCTGTCTCGGTCTCTTGAATGTTAGGATTATAGGCAAGAGAAACACAAGCTTGGCATGGTCTTTGCCTCAGGATAGTCCCAACCACAAAGGAGCGTTAGCCATGCCACACGACTGAAGCTTCTATAACAAGGCACTTTTCTTGGAGTAATTTTGTGTGCGAATTTTATATAGCTTTAGTTATAAGGCTTCAGAGCTTGGCTGTAATTCACAGAATTCTCAAACAGGTTTACAAATTTGGTCCATTAAAACATTTTAAATTACATTTTATTTGTTTTGTGTGCCTGTATGGAGTTGAGGGGACAATCTGTAGGACTCTCTCCTTTCACCAGGCGGACCTGAGGCGTCAGGCCTGTTGAACTCAAAGGCAGAAGCTTTTACTTGCTACACATCTCTCTAGGCCTAGACTCTGCCTTTACAGTGAAACCAATAATCAATAATAAGGAAACAATCATCAATTCAAAACCCAAAACTAGAAGAGATACCTCAGCCAGTGTAGTGCTTGCCTTATGTGAGCCTGAATTTGACCCCCAAAATTCACATTATTTAAAAAAAAAAAAAAAAAAAAAAAGAAAAAGAAAAAGAAAAAGAAAAAGGCTGGACATGGTGGTGTAAGTCTTTAACCTCAGCACTCTAGAGGCAGCCGGATCTACATAGTAAGTTCCTGACCAGCATGGCCTACACAATGAGATCTTAAGGACCAGAGATTGGATAACCAGAATCTACATAAAGCCAGATGTGGCAGCACAAATTGGTAATCCAAAAGAACCTACAAAGAAATGAGAGGCAGAAACAGGAAAGACAGGAGAGTCCCCAGACGCTTGCAGGCCACCTAGGCTAGCTTATAAAGTGGTGGATAAGACACCCTGGCTCAAAGCAGAAGAACAAGGGCTGACACTGACTGCCACATCCACTGTGGCACAAAGCTGTGTCCACACACCAACATGCACATATATATGCACATTGAACAAAGTATTTTTAAAGATTTATTTATTTTTATTTTCTGTACAATGTTTTGCCTGCATCATTGCCTGAGAGTTGTGAGAGTGCCAAATCCCCTGGAACTGGAGTTAT
Organism: Rhabdomys pumilio; assembly: GCA_030674055.1. NCBI lineage: Eukaryota > Metazoa > Chordata > Mammalia > Rodentia > Muridae > Rhabdomys > Rhabdomys pumilio. Next base: position 216,965,806 of record JANHMN010000002.1, on the reverse strand, counting down.
AGACAATGTGAGCTATCATGTGGGTGTTGGGAATTGAACCCAGGTCCTCTAGACCACAGTACTCTCGAGACAGGGTTTCTCTGTGTAGCATTGGCTGTCTTGGAACTCACTCTGTAGACCAGGCTGGCCTCGAACTCAGAAATCCGCCTGCCTCTGCCTCCCAAGTGCTGGGATTAAAGGCATGTGCCACCACTGCCTGGCCGACCTCTGAGCCTTTGCTTCAAGCCCCCTCTGCAAAACAGCTTAGTTCCCCTCAGAACTTAATAAAATGTGCTCAGATTATTTCCAACCAGCCGCCTCCAGCTGTCAAGCTGCTGTACTTTATTGGTGTGGTGCTGAGGCAGTGCTCAGAGCTCACTCAAGTCAAGCTTGCACTTAGCCCTAAGCTATTCTTAGCCCTGCATAGTTACCACTGCAGAAGGAATTGGACAAGTACAGCAAGACCCCTGATAGCACCAGACTTCCTAAGTGGCTAATACATTTTAAAAGTTATGTTTGTTCTCATTGAGGGGAGAACTAGGCAAGATGGAGCTGAAGAGGCAAAAAGACAGCCAGGCTGTGAACTTCAGAAGGCTTCAGAGGGGAAGCTCAAGACTAGTTTCAAGAAAGGAACCCTACCGTCCAGCTCCTTCTCAATAGAGTCCATCCGATGCGTTACTTCATCCTGAAGAGACTCCACATGCGTCAGCAGGTTAAACTGCCACTGGTGCTGAGAGCTCACAAGCCCTTCTCCACTTCTGTCCAGCAGCTTCCGAGCAGGGGTTTCTTCTGGCAAGACCTTCTTGGAAATGTATTCCCTCACCTGGGCATGCAATGATGTTTAAATCACTGAGCAGAGACAGCCAGCTTTTCTCCAACTAGCCAGCATTAGAACCCTCTGAAAAAGCAGCTGCTGCTCCCCTCCTCCCACTTCCACTCACAGTGCTTTAATGCACCAAGGCTCCAGCCTCAGGACAGCACCCACAGGCTCAGACACTTCCTCTGGCTCGCCCAGGGCTGCCTAGAGCAGGGCTAGTGGCGTTAGGTTATTATAGGCATAGTTAGTGAGTCCTGGCTGTTTTCTTGGTGAACATGTGGCCTTGGTGAGGTAGTTAAGTTCCCTTATTGGCAACTGGGATATAGTTTTCTCAAGTAACAGTAAGATGGAACTATGGTGCTGGTATACAGTCAGCTTACCAGGGACTGCTGTGATGAGAGTAAGAACATCAAGATTTTACACTGTGTTTCCACAGGACTGCTAGCCTTTTACTATGTACAGTTTGGGATCTCAAACTTTTATTCATTTATTTGGGATGATAACAATTCATGATAACACGTATTTAGGGCTTCCTGTATGCAAAGCAATGTCCTGAAAGCCTGCACAGATCTCATGAGGAAGGCCAGAACCAAAGTGACTAAACCTAGACCTGAAACTAATCTGCTGCAAAAAGGCTATGCTCACACCCTAAACAGACTTCCATAGATACTGGCAAGGACAGAGGCTGAGGGTGCAGGTCACCCTGGAAGCAGAGTCGGGACACCCCCTCTTGGCAATACACAGCAGTGCACTGAAGCTGCTGAGGCCAATCCATAAGCTACAGTCTAGGAAAGTAGGGAAGGGGCAAAGACCTGAAACCACACAAGGCCTCTTGCACAGAAGACAGGCACAGTGGCACTCACGAAGAATTAAAGATGCAGATTCTGGCATGACACCTGGCATTCAGAACAGAGTGACTTAATAATGACAAAAACTGAATAACAAACAAAAGGCTGGCTCCTGGGGAAAATGCTCAGAGTAGCAAGACTTTACTGAAACTAACCCTCTTATGTTGGGGCTAGGGAAAAACACAATCTTCTTAAAAACATGATGCCTAACAACGTGCTTGACTAAGTTCATGCTAATAATTTAGCACCTGGGAGCAATTACAATGTAAATGATACTGAAGGAAAAACAGATTTCCCTTAGTTATAGTTTTTCCAAGTTTGAATCAATGTCTAGCCTTCTCCTCTCTCTGTTCCTGACCCCCCCTCCCATTGTGCCATTTTGTGGAATTTCCTGGAACTGATGACTCTGACTAAAGCAGATCCCTCAACCTTGTACACATCTTAACGGGGAAAAAGAAAAGTAAACAAACAAAAGCCAAAAGCCCTCTGATGAGCAAATTTAGTATTTCTATTAAGAAGGGTCTTCCACAGGAAAGTTGACCCAGAAGGAGGACTCCCCAGAACTCAGCCATGAAGTAAGGAGTAAGTACAGGCAAGACACCTACCTTCGGGGAGCTGGGTTTGGGATCGATGTCCGATCTGCTCCTGTCTTGGTCAATGGGCCAGCCTAGGCGTGGGGAGAGGGGGTCGTCACCGTTCTCACAGAGGGGGCTGACTGCAGCATCCAGGGCGGAGCCTCTCGTCTCCACGACCAGCTTCTGCTCCACAGCGGGGTAATAGGCTCGGGGTTTCTGGTAGCAATGCTCACTGGTGATGTAAGACTCCTCCACAGACCGGGGCAGGGGCGATGGCTTCTCCACCGCCCCATTCAAAGTTCTATAGCTTGGGGACTCCTCACTCCTGGCGTCTGTGATGTGGATGTGTCTGGAATGTGCTCTCCCCTCCCCTGAGTGCTGTTTCCAGGGCTGGCACCATAGCTGCAGATCAGGATGCTCCCTGCTTCTGTGGGAGTGGCAAAAGAAACAGTGTTGAGGGTAGCTGGCACCACTGCAAAGCTCTTCTCTTCAACACTCTCCCGTAATGGACAGTAGCCTCTACCTGGGATATCTACCCACTTACCACACTGGGATATAAGCCTCTCTTAAGAGGCCACTTTCTTGGGCCTCCACTGCAAGTACAGTGGACACAACTAGACTTGGTTGCTGAGCAGCAGCCAGTGAGCTCAGGCTCCTTCTGGCTTCTTTTAGAAACGAGTGCCATCATCTGTCAGCTGCCAGCTCTGACTTGAAAGTTGCCTGATGCCATGCCTGACAACCTGAGTCTGATACCCAGAACCATGTGGTACAAGAGAACCAATTACCAAAAGATGTTCTTCTAACCTGCATACACATACCGTGGCACACGCACTCATAAATAAAACGCAGTAAAAACAAATGCGGTTTACTGACAATGACCTAAACTCAACCTACTGCCAAAATAACTCTGATATGCAACAGCACTGATAACTACCAAAATGCAGTGGAACTGGGGTGGGTAAGTATGTATGCTCATTAATCATAACATTTCTTTTTTTAAAAAAATTACAGTCTTCTATTTTCACCATTCTGAAGAAAAAAGTAGCCAGGGTCAGTAAAGGACAGAGATGGTCATCACATGGGACAGCCGCCTCTATGCATCTGATGCAGGAAGACTGCAAGAGTGTCTGCACAAACACTTCGAAGGGCTGGGCGCTGGTGGCACACGCCTTTAATCCCAGCACTTGGGAGGCAGAGGCAGGCAGATTTCTGAGTTCGAGAGGCCAGCCTGGTCTACAGAGTGAGTTCCAGGACAGCCAGGGCTACACAGAGAAACCCTGTCTCAAAAAACCAAAAAAAAAAAAAAAAAACCACCAAAAAACCAAAAAACAAAAAACCACTTCGAAGGACATCACAGTCCCCTGGAACCACTGCTCCTGGACTTCTAATCCAATGGAGGGTCACTACACTCATCTGCTCATCATAGCAATGGTAAAATTGGGAATGAACAAGAGAAAAATATCTCAGTATACTGTTCTCAGTGGGAGCAAGTACATGGAAAGTGTGTGGGAGGTGAGAGTGTGTGTGTGTGTGTGTGTGTGTGTGTGTGTGTGTGTGTGTGTGTG
>JANHMN010000002.1:216938960-216962012 GCA_030674055.1 Rhabdomys pumilio | reverse complement strand
GTGTGTGTGTGTGTGTGTGTGTGTGTGTGTGTGTGTGTGTGTGTGTGGTGGGTATGGCTGTGTATATATGTATACATATGCTAGGAACTGAACCCAGGGCTTTGAGCAAGCATTCTATTTATCTCCTCAGCCCCAAACTCTCTCTATATATATAAATGTATCATCATTTTAAAAATTGATTATATTTTTAATTATATGTTTGTACCCAGGGATGTATATGGCACATGAATATGTTAGATGTAAAAACTGAGGAGGTCAGAAGAGGGCCTGGAGTTGGGGGAGTTACTGGCAGTTGTGAGCTGTACAAAGTAGGTGCTAGGAGCCACACGTGGATCCCGTGCAAGAGTTGTGCACACTATGAGCATCCAGCTTGCTTCCCGGAGCATAATTTACATGCACACAGGCACTTTTGTAAATTAGAAAGTGACTCATTCCACCTTTCAATTCTCACCTGCCCACCTTTCATTTCCTAAGTACACAGAACTTTTATTACAACTTTTGATCACCAAAAGGAAGAAAAAGAGAAAGGGTGGCAACAGAGGAGGAGAAAAGAATGATAATGAATGGTGGCTGGAGAGCACAGTGAGGGCAGTGGGGTGACAGTGTCTCCAGAGCACAGTGAGGGCAGTGGGGTGCCAGTGTCCCCAGAGCCTATGTGGAAACAAATGCCCACCACAAATCCATTTCCAGAAGACCTAGAACCTCTGTATGAGCCAAGCTCCGACAGGGACACGTAAGTGTTAACAATGGCTCACCCAGAAGAATTTTTAACACTTTTATTTTAAAGGGGGCAGAGGGTGGCTCCGCTGCTGAGAGCACTTGGCTGTTCTTCCAAAAAATATGGGTTCAACCCACATGGCAGCTCACAACTGCCTGTAATTCTAGTTCCTGGTAGCCAACACCTTCACAAAGACATAGATATAGGAAAAAGCACCAATGCACATAAAATAAAAATAAATCATTTTTTAAAAAGTGTGTGTGTGCATGCGCATGCATGGAGACGCGCTCAGAGGCCATCCATTGCATCTCTTAAAGCTGGAGTTGCAGATGGTTTTAAGTTGGCCAACGTTGGTAGTGGAAACTGTGTTCCGACCTTTGGAAGAGCAACAAGAGCTCTTAACTGCTGAGCCACCTGCCAGTCCCTCTGGCAGCAGATTTAAGCTTCTTTGCCTATGAATCATGAATGTTTTGGATGAAAGAATAAATAAAATGTGATATGCAAATACTATACATTTTGCCTTAAAAGGAAAGGCAATTCTAATACAATATAGATGAACCTTGAAGGTATTATGCCATGTGAAATAAAACACGGGTAAATATTGCATGGTTTCTCCTATGAGGTATCTAGAGAAGCTGAATTCATAGGGACAGAGAACAGAATGATGTTACTAGACTGAGAGGATGGGGCACCTGCATGGAGAAACCAGTCTTGTGTGATGAAGAGTTCTGGAGACTGGCTGCACGCCTGTGTAATGACTTTCACAATATAGAAATGTACATAAAACCGGCTAAGATAGAAGACAGACATGGTGTTCAACCCTGTAATCTCAACTATGCTGGAGGCCAAAGCAAGAACACTGCTTGAGCTCAAGAATTCAAGATCAGACTGGTCAAAGGAAAACAATTAAGAGCTGGGTGCTGCACGCCTTTAATCCCAGCACTTAGAAAGCAAAAGGCAGGAGGGTCTCTGTGAGTTCAAGGCCAGTCTGGTCTACATGTGGAGTTCCAGGACAGCCAGGACTAACTAAATAAAGATACCCTGTTGTAAAAATAAAAAAATAAAAAGAAAGGTTCAGATGATAAATTTGATATTTGGCATTATGTATATTTTACCACAATTAAAAAACCCTCACATTTGTAAATGTAAAAAAAAAACTCAATGTAAAACAAACAACTGTACACCCCAAGATACCACAAAGCAAACTGTAAATGTGGACACTATGCCAATGGTGGCCAACATCTATAATTCAAGTTCTCAAGGGAAGGCTAAGACATACAAACTGTCCTCTGACCTCTGAACATGTGCCACTGTGTGCAAACGCACATACACACCTGCACTAACCATGAGAACAAAAGAAAGCAAATGCACACACCATGTCCTGGCTTACAGTGTTAGCTGCATGAGTATATGCACTTATCAAATTCAATAAGGTCTTAAAATAAGTGAACTTAATTACATGCAAAGTATTCCTCAGTAAAGTCAACTGCTTTACAAAGAAATACTTATTATATAACTAACTTTGGGGGAGTTGGGTGGGGCAAAGGCACTGATAATCAAACTCAGTATCACACTAGGCAAACACTCAGCCCATAAGCCACATGCTCAGCATAGCAACACATTTTCTGGTATAGGTCTCAAACTCTGTGGCTTTCCACTTTCTCCCCAAACCTGAATGAATTGAGAGCCAAAGTAAATGGCTGCCCAGAGCTGCAGGCACCACACTTACTGCAAGATGCTCATCTTGAGCTGCAGGCCGTGCAGCACTTCAATCACTCTCTGAACGTCCCCAAGAAGCTGGTGGGTGGCCACAATCTTCTTGGCATTCTGATGGGAATAGTTATCTTCCAGAAATGCCAGACCATGCATATGTCCCCGGCTCAGCCACTCCTTGTCATACCAGTATTTGAAGCCAGGCCTCTGACCTAAGGTGACAACATTACAACAGTTAAACACACCTGAGGGAAACCTAGGCTGTCCCCTCAGTGGGCCTATCTCCCAAGTTTCCAGAACTGGGTTCTGATTACTGTGTTCACGTTTCCTTGGCCTCTATGATGTGTTGGAGACAAAGTAGGAAGGAATAAGGTATGGTCCCTTCCACCCACCACAGGAACTAGAGTACAGATTCCGATTCTAATTCATAGTCTTTCTCCTTTCAGCTATCTCCCTCCCTTCCCCACTTTTTCTGCCCCCTCCCCTCCTTTTTATAGACAGGGTCTCACGTGACTCAGACAATCCTCAAACTGATCATGAAGCTTAGACTGGCTTTGAACCTGGTCCTCCTGCTTCTGCTTGGAGAGTTCTGGGATACAGATATTCACCACCATGGCAGGCAGAATTCAGGGTTAAGTCATTTCCTTCCCTCCTCCACTCACAACATTCCACAGCTTTCGACTGTTCACAGAAGGAAACACCAAACCCCTAACTCTATCTATTAAGGCCACTAAATCCTTCTCTTTCCTCTTCTCCTCACACCACCCTTAGCATGGCTTGTCTGAGTTTTTAGAAACACACACAAAACAATTTCTTTCTTGGCCTGACCTCTTTCCTCCAGTGCTCCTATCTGAAGCGGCAAACCCCTAGGCCTCTCCAGGACAGGTGCTCCTCATCTCCTCAGGCAAGCCTTTTGGCCATCAGACACCATCAAAAAGCCTTTGCAGGGTCCCTGGTTACCCCCTCATTGCTTTCTCTCCTAGCTTCACCTGTATACCTGTCTTGTGTTTATTTAACTTGTTTCAACTTCTGTTTTCTGTCCCCAGTCTCATTAAAAGCCAGAAGAAAAGGAGCCATCTTACTGATAGCTGCAGTCTCAGAGCCTGGCAAGGTGTCTCAAATGAACTCAGTGAACAGAAGGCTCCAAGCCCGTTTCCAACAGTACTACCTGGCCCTAACTAGATAGATGACAGTGCCCCTTCTCTGGACCCCTGCTTCCCATCTGTTACATAACAGATGACCTGGATGGTTCCCAGGCCCTGCTCATGACAAGCCTCCTTAGAAAAGACAGAAAATAAGCTCAAAGACTGGGCAGCACTTCCTGTTCCAAAAGCTCAGGAGACAGTACCTTCCAACCTGACTCACTCACTCTTCAGTCACTATAAACCCTGAAACAGGTTGGGCATAGTAGAAGGGACAGCCAAGATCCACAGACAAGCCATTAACCATGGAACCAACAACCCTGCTAAGGAGCCAAGCAAGAGACTGCTTAGAGTGCTGACAAACTGTGTAAGTATGCCTGGCTCTTCCCTCCAGGGGCAGTGATTGATGAAATGGAGGGCAGGTGTAAAATGCCACCAACAGAGCCACATGCCCATCCTCAGAGCTCTCGAGGAACAAAGTGTCTCACTGCCGAAACTAGAACAAAATATCAGCAAGGCCCTGAGCAAGAATGACAGGATAATTCATGAAGCATTCAACCTTGTGGATAGTTTTCATTAGACCTATAGAATTTTGTGTCTCTCGTTAACAACACCGTGTGTGTTTCCCACTACATTTCAAGATCAAGCCTTCTGCTAGGTAAGCATCTTCATGCACATCTCTTAATGTTCAGGCCTGGCCGCCAGGTGGGCTTGTAACAAAGGGAAGCAGAGTCACCTAGCCTAGCCAAGATTCATCAAGAGCACAGACAGTGTCTCCAAAGCTGCTGTGCTAAGGAAGAGGTTACATGCTGCTCACATCCCAGCTCCAGAAATCTCTACCTGGAGGGTCTTGGCAAACATAGCAGGTGTATTTTTCGGGCACATTTTCTTCCAGTAATCCCATGCAGACCCCATGCTGCCAGCACTGGCACTCTTCACACTGTGAGAATTAAAGAAGCAAAGAAGTCAGAATGCAGGAGGCAGCCAAAGCAGGGCCCACTTACCTGGAGTGTGGCTGAGAGGAAATGGGGGAGCATTCCTTTCTGACTTCTACACAACAAAGCTGTAGCCACACAGTGACCCAGCTAGGCCACCACTGACCACATGGAGGTTTATGCATAGTGAACAAATTAAATTTAGAGTCATTAGTTCTTTAGTCCCAAGAGCCATTTCAGAAATGCCCATGAGGTTATCATCTCTGGAAGAGACTACAGCACACAAAGAGAATTTAGATTGTGAGGTGTGGTGGAATATGTCTATAATCCCAGCACTTGAGAGGTAGAGACATGAAGATAGGCTTAGCCAGACACAGTTACACAGTGAGGCCAAAGCCTGCACGGGACACTTTAGCTGGAGAGATGGCTCAGTGGTTAAGAGCACTGACTGCTTTTCCAGAGGTCCTGAGTTCAATTCCCAGCAACCACATGGTAGCTCACAGCCATCTCTAATGGGATCTGATGCCTTCTTCTGGTGTGTCTGAAGACAGCTACAGTGTTCTCACATATATAAAATAATTCTTAAAAAACAAAGAAACAAACAGTGATTCCTGGTCTGGTGGAAGCTCAGCATTTGCAACACAGGAATGTGACAGCTTAAAGAAACTAAAGTCTAAGCCATAAATGGAATAAAGAACGCTGAGAGAACTTCCCTCTGACCTCTGAGGTACCCGCTCTCAGGCACATACACTCTCCACACATACACAATACACACCCAAATTCAAAATAAAAATAAACCTTTAAAGAACAAAACACAAAGCAAACATGTAGATCAACTGAATAGTACTGACTTCAGACTGACTGCTACCACTCCCGACTCTCAGGTTCAACTTCCCCGTCATTTTCTAGGCTTAATAAAACCTGTTCATACTCTTAGAATACATCACCTATGTTAACTTTGCACAGTTCCAGGTCTCAACCCTAGGCCTCAGTTTCCCCAAGTGCAGCTAGTATACTGTTCCTGCCCACACTACGGGCTGCCTGTTAGAAACCCATGGATCATATGCATATCCTCCCACTATGAACTCAGCAGAAAACTTCATACTGAGTTTCTATTATTGACAGACTAGCTAAGTTCCTTTGGCCTCCTAGAGCAATCATGTGCTAGCTCTTTGTATTTACTCTTAAACTTGCGGAAGGTTGCATAGGTGATCAATGGCACATGAGAGAGCATGAATTTAGCCAAGTGCAAAGATTCCTGCAAAGCCTATGCTCAACTGCCTTCCTGCCTTCCCTGGTATTGGGAGTGCTCCCAGAGGACCAGGAAGCAGAAAGGGAATCCCTACTCTGAAGACATCAACTTTACCTGGGCTTATAAAATATTGTGGCTCAACAAATAAGGAAGTTGGTAGCTCTGAAACTAAGCAGTACTCTAAAATTAGTAGTCAGAAAATATATGCAAGGCTGGAGAGATGGCTCAGTGGTTAAGAGCACTGACTGCTCTGCCAGAGGTCCTGAGTTCAATTCCCAGCAACCATGTGGGGGCTCACAACCATCTGTAATGGGAATCTGATGCCCTTCTCGGATGTGTGTCTGAAGAGAGCTACAGTGTACTCACCTATGTAAAAGAAATAAATAAAATCTTTTAATTAAAAAAAAAAAAAGAGAGAGAGAGAGAGAGAGAGAGAAAATATATGCAAAGTAGAAAGATGAGAGGAAGGGGACTAGCCCTGCCAGGGATTTTGGAATATTACAAAGGCACAATCTCATAGAACTGCTGTGTTCTTCTGTCTCTGCTCCACTGAAAAAGAGAGAATCCAGAAAGAGACCCAAATGTACAGAGAAAGGCAGTAAATCAAGCAACATTTCAAAACAGGAGCACATAGCCAGTAACCGGAAGCCACAGCCCTCATTCAACACCAAAATAAACATGTGTAAGGTGCTTAGAAAACAAAAGCTCTGAAGTTCTAGAAGAAACTACAAAGGTCTACTCCTAGGAAGCAGAGACAGCATGGTAGCATTTGACTGTATCTTAGCATTTAGGAAACAAAAGCAGAAAAAACAGCAGGTTTGAGAACAAATGGGGCCATTGAGACTGTGGAGAATCTCATTAAGGGTTGTCTAGATAAGGTTACTTTATGGTCTGTTTATTTAGGATTATTTTGGATAGGACACACATATATATTACGTACACACCAAGTAACAGAGGTAGACAAATTATAAAACTTGACTCCATTTCTTCCTTCAGGCTAGCAGAGAAGGCGAGTCCATAAAGAAGATTGAATTGCCACTCCACAATCTTGAGTCCCTATTGCCCAACTCCTTCCTGGGAGACAGGCTAGACCTTCCCCTTTGGCCTCAATGATTTTCCCCTTTTATTAATATATATTTACAGCAGCCTAGAATTCCCAGAAATCTGAACCCAAAAGCAAGCTCAGTCTACTGTTGTTAGTTAGCACTGCACTCGCAGGGCTGCTCACACAATTCACTCACTGCTGACCTCACATTCTCTCCAAGGATCAGTCTGTCTTCCTCTAATCTGTGTTCTGGAAACTCTACTTGCCTGAATCATGAAGTCATTTTCCTCCTGCACTTCACAGATGCAGCGGACCACCTCAAAATCATAGCGGTCGTCGCCTTCAAGCTCCTCATCTGGGTTGGTGGTCACATCAACATCTTGACCATACTCCTCGTCACTCCAAAGAAAGCTCTCCGAAGAGGACTCGCTCAAATTATCCTCCTCTGGAAGGAAGGGAAGCCAACAGTCAGTGCTCTAAACTCACAGATAACATTGTGTACCCCACATTATTTCAGCCCCTTTCCTCCAGGGACTTCCACAGGCCTGGAAACAGGATTCAGTTTTCAGCTCTATTCTTATTAGAACAGTTCAAACGACACATGCCGCCTGACCAGGGCTCAACTACTGCTCCCATTTCACTGAGGAAACACGAAGGGGCTCCCAGCATCGCTGAGCTCATTGTCAGAAGAGGGACTTCTTGTGACTCACATATACCATCACCCCAGGACTCTAAAATGCTCCCCTAGTTTTATCCCCAGCCCACCAGAACCTATCTGGTTTACAGCTATTTCTGACCTCAGTCACCTTTAGATTTCTGCACAGTAGGGAAAGAGGCAGAGCCAACTGCAGAGATAAGGCTACACCTTCTCACTGACTACTTCCCATAGAAGTAGTACTTACTCTACACCATACCCATGGTCACATGGCACACACTTTTTAACAGCCTATCATGTGAGAGTGAGTTCTCTTACCACATGCTTTCAATTTCCCTTTGTGGTTTCCATTATCTGAACCATGGAGCTGTGGGCTCATATGGACCCCAGGCTTGTGTGAGGAACCACATCTGGTGACAGCAAATGTTTTGGGTGGTGAAGGTTCCTGTGAGGTGTCACTGATGTCCTCACTGCAGGGACATTCTACAAGAACAGCATCAGGCACAAATGAGCAACCCAGGCACCATCAGGCGTCCCAGAAGCACCCCATCCAGTAACAGCTTTTGAGTTCAAAGAGCTCAAAGGCCTAGCTGCAGCACACCACAGAGAGGGGTGAAGGGCAGTTACCTTTAAGAACACTTCCTCCCCACCCACCCCTTTCCTTTTCTGATAAAATGGATTTCATAAGCCAGAAGGGACACAGAGAATAAAACATAGGCATCTCTTTAGCTCCCAAGGTTGCAGGAAAGATTTTCTTAAAAGTGTTGTTTTAACACTTTCAAAAACTGAAGGTTTTCTTGAGAGCTGAGTATTTAACAGTTATCAAGTAAACCTCAAGGATCATACACGCAGGTAATCTCGATGCTTCAGGTGCTGAAGTGAAGGGCTGAGAGGCTGAGAGCAGTGTGAGATACAGAGCAAGAAAGACCACGTCTCAAACACATCAGAGAGCGGAAAGGTACTTAAGCAACACACTATTCCTGTGCATACCAAGTCCTCCCCTGTGACAGGACACACTGGCCAACGATACCGCGGGGAGGCATTTATAAAGGCCAAACTTTCTGAGACTTGGCTGAGGGGCCAACAAGATAGCTCAATGGGAAAATGACTTGCCATACAAGAGTGGTGACCCAAGTTAAATCTCTCGAACCCAGAGTGGGAGGAGAATTCATTCCTGAAAGTTGTCCTCAAATGTCCAAACATGCACTGTGCATGTGGACACCTTCATGTACACACATCAGAATGTATTTGCAATAACAGTAAATAAACTAAGTCTCTGTAAGAGTTGGTTGCATGTTCAGCCTCAACCCACAAGAAAGGCCTCTGGTCTTTCCTAAGTAGGGTAGTTCTTCATACCAGGCTTGGTTTTCTTTTTCTTTTTCTTTTTCTTCTTTGGTTTCACTCTCACAAGTTCTTTGAATTTCTTCTCTTTATTCTTTTCCTTCTCTTTTGCAGCTAGAATTAAACACATGTTGAAGGGTTGTTATTTAATATTTTGTCTTAAGTTCTAGGATCTTATTCTTTTCTTAGTTTTATCTAAGTATTCCTAGGCAAAAAACCAACACACAATCCTGGGCCTGGTCCTGCCCAGGAGAGCCCCTTCCTGTCCCTGGGGATACAAAATGAGTAACCAGTAAGACCACTCCACCGCCCCAGGCCTTTTGTGTTTGAGCTGCTGCCGGGACTGTGAATGAGCTGGGTGAAGTGTGCAGCGCTCTATGTCCACAGTTACCTTCCTGCTTCAGCGGCCAAACAGAGTAGTGACGGCAGTGACTCAGGGTCCTCAAAGCTGATATTATCATCTGGTCCTTTATAGGAAAGTTTGCTGATACTCAGGAAGCACAGGCAGGCAGATCTCAGTGAGTTCAAAGCCAGCCTGGTCAACATAGCAAGTTCCAGGCCAGCCAGAGTTATATAGCAAGATTCTATCTCTTAAATACATAGACAGATAAAATTTTCAAATAAATAAATAAAATTCAAAGCCAGCTAGACTACTTTGTGAAACTTTGTAAGGAAAAAAAAAAGTGTGTGTGTGTACTATACACACACATCCATACATACACACGTTTGTATACATATAATGCTGGGATGACCTATACCCATATAATATTGTGTCAAATGGCTGTGTAGGTATGACCCAGTATTTTCAATTATTAATTGCTGAACAGTCTGCCTGTGATGGATATTTAGTATTGTCATTTCTATGGACCATTAACCTGCTTTCTATATGTAAATGCTAGTTACTTCCTCACCTGCCCCAAAAAAGGATTCTCTGAGATTATTGTGTTAAAGAGCTGCCTTGGGGGAGGTCACATGGCCCTCAGTCTGGCTAAAGGGCAACATTACAATAAGGACTGGACCTTGTCCTGCTGCTGATCTGCTCAGAACCAGTAAAACTCAGAACCAGTAAACCACAGTAAACAATACTGATGGCTGCAGAGAATAACACCGACCATGGTACCCAAAGGTTCATTTAGTCTACAGACATGGTTTTCCCAGGTAAGAAAATGGCCTGAGCGAGACTGGCAATGGGTAGTAAGCACAGTAGCTTTCTCCCTTCCTTGATACTCTTTCTAGGTTAAACCTTCATGGGAGCATGGGAGGCTGGTGATATGGCTCTGTGTGTAAAGGCACTCTCTGCAAAGCCAATGGCAGGAACTCAGTCCTGGGGACTCGTGTAGTGAGAGAGAATGGGCTATTTCCATGTGTGTGCCAGCATTTCTTTGCTGTGGTACTAGACAGTGTGCTGGTAGGGACACTGTCCATTTTTTGGAGGTAGAGTGGGAGTTGTTTAAAACAAGGTTTCTCTGTGTAAGCCTGGCTGTGCTAAACTAGGTCAGTAGACCCGGCTGGCTTCAAACTCACAGAGATCTGCCAGCCTCAGCCTCCTGAGTGCTGGCATTAAAGGTGTGTGCCAACACTACCCAGGTCTCCTCTCTGCCTTTAAAGAACATTAATGTCAGTGTTTGGCCAGAGATAATGATACACACCTTGGATCGCAGCAGAGACAGACAGATCTCTGTGAGTCAGCACCTTGTCTCTAAAAAGGGCCAGTGTTTGATTCTAAATATGTCAAGCACCCCTCAAACAAGAGAAATAAACCAGTCACTGATTCTTTGTTCCAGAGTACCCACAACCATAAGCACATCCCAGAAGAGGACTTTGACCTTATTCTTCTTTGTAGAGCATGGCAATAAATCCTTGCAGAGTGAACAGGCTGATCTAGTTTAGCCTGGAGCAATATTGACACCAGCATACTGACCCTCTGCTCAATAAGCAACTTTCTTTCCCTGATCTGTTTTATAAGAGCAGACTTCTAAGAGCAGGCACGGGGCTCAGTTCCTCAGTCTACAATCTGGTTTATACAAGCCCACTCTGAAAACTAGCCACCCCCTGGCTGGGGCTAAAGCAAGATTGAGGTAAGCCTCAGTCACCACCAAGCCTCCTTTTCTATCTTAGCAGAGAAACTCCTCTCCCCGCCCCTTAAAATTATTTAATTATTTATTTATTTAAGACTATCCCTGTCTTCAGACACACCACAAGAGGGCATCGGATCCCATTAGAGATGGTCGTGAGCCACCATGTGGTTGCTGGGAATTGAATTCAGAGCAGTCAGTGCTCTTAACAGCTGAGCCATCTCTCCAGTACCCCCCAGCCCCCCACCCCGAGCTTGCTTCTAAAACTTAAAAGTTGAAAATTTGGTGTCCAAGGATATTTCAGAATGATTAATAACTTTGCAATAAATTACTTTGTTTTTGAGACAGAGTCTCACTTATTCCAGGCTGGTGTAAGTATTGAGTATAAGCTTAAATTCCAAATCCTTCCATCTCTGCCTCCAAAGTGCTGGGATTGCAGGAGCATACTGCTATAGCTGACAAGTTTCCAATAAAATCTACAGTCTTCTAAGGTCATTTGCATCTGAGATAGTAATATTGCTAATAGATTGTTTGTTTTGGTTAGATATTTTGGACTCGTGTGTATGTAGTGAGCTATGAGGATGGCTTAGAGGATAACACACTTACTGTGCACCAGAGAACTAGAGTTTGGATCCCCAGCACCCATATAAAAAAGCTAGGCGCAATGGTTGTGGAGCTGTAACCCCAGATGTGGAGAGGAGGAGACATGGATCTCAGCGGCTCAGTGGGGCCAACTAGCCTAGTTTCATGTTCAGTGAGAGGCCTCGGCTTAAAAAGTAAGGTGGAGAGTGAACGAAGGCACTCACCATCAGTGTCTGGTTTCCATACACACATGCAAGTGGAGCTCACCGGCACAGTTATGTACATACCCTGTATATCACACACACATTTTCTATATTAAATGTAGTATAGAATAGCTAGGGCACCTGGGACAGTGGGGCAGAGCCATGGGATCCAAGATCTCGGGCGCAGTTAGAAGGCAGTCTTTAGTTCTTATAGGAAGACAAAGTGTTTCAGGGCTAAGGTTGGTCTTGCATTCTGTGTACTTACCAAGAATCTGAAACATGTGTGCAGTACACTAGTTTTAAATAACCACATTTTTAAAAATGAGAAAATAAATAAATAGTGCTTCTAATAGTTTATTTGTATTTAGTATATCCAAAACAGTCTTGTAGCACTTTGTGACAATTTGGTCAATGACAAACCATATATGCAACCATATGTTATAAAACGATGTTGTCTGGTGACATTGAAGCCATCGTAGTTTATGCAAGCACAGTCTGTGGTATCTGGACAGTAAAATCACCTAAGCTTGAGTTTCTTAGAACATACCCTGTGTAGTTGACATATAACTTAACCATTTTAGTATGTGGTTAACATACAGATCATGACTTCTCTATTTTATATACTTTTCCTAGAAGTCAATCTTTTAAAAACCATGATGTGTTTTCTCCTTAATAAACACAAGTCAATACAAACTAGCCTTACATTTTAGGTGTCCAGTGGCTGTGACCAAGTGGCTAATGGTATTCAATTGGTTGGCCTATGTAGAGCTGGTTTTGTACTTGGTGATACTAACAGCAGAGTTAGAACGAGCAGCTCAAGGAAGACGAGGTGTGTGGACTGCTAGGCAGAAAGAGCTGTGTGAGCTACAGGCTCAAATAAAGGGGGGGGGGGGGGGGGGGGGGGGGGGGGGAAGGGCAGAGAGATGATTCAGCGGTTCTTCTAGAGGTCCTGAGTTCAATTCCCAGCAACTACATGGTGGCTCACAACCATCTCCAATGAGATCCCATGCCTTCTTCTGATGTGTCTGAAGACAGGGACAGTGTACTCAAATACATTAAATAAATAAATTAATTAATTAATTAATTAATTAATTTTAAAGGGTGGAGGGGTGTTTCTCTGCTAAGATAGAAAGGGAGGCTTGATGGTGGCTGTGCGGGCACATTGTGGTTCCAGCTATAACAAAGCAGCCTGAGGTTCAGTGAAGGGTTAGAGGGCTCACCCCTGCACCCAGGAACAGACAGTTCCACAGTGTCACTCACTATCAAGAACCACTTCCTCAACTGGACCATCAACCTGCTGCAGCTTTCCATCTAAGAGATGTTAGAGCCCTCCTAGGACAGTCCACAGAACCAAGATACTCACTTGGGGAGCTAGCAGAGACCCGCTTCCTCGTCAGGCTCTCCTGGCTGGCCTTGTCAGGTACTGAAGAGCCCCGAGTTTGTACATGTGTCTTCCCTGGCCCCTCCTCTGGCTCTGGTGATTTCTCCATCCCATGGAAATACTTCATATGGTAGTGCAGCAGTTTAGCCTTGCGGAAGAATTTCAAACAGTCCACAACCTTGCATCGAAACTTGTGGTCTAAGTCCACAGCTGGCACATGTAATGCCACAGAGTCATCTGTTTTCTTCAAAGTATTTGGAACTGTAGAAAGACAAGCACAAACGTGAGGGGCTCTGGGTTTGCGCTGGCTATTATGGACACAGCACACAGCCAGGGAGAGTGGCAGAATGGTAGGCACATGTTGCCAGAGGTATCAAGACAAGATGCTACCTCCCAAAGCACTGGTTGGAGAGAGACGACACCCAACTTCCAGGAAACAACCTTTGATTCTGTGTTAGGAAGAGGAGAGTGACAGCACCCACATAGTGGCTCACAACCTAGTCACTCCAGCTTTCGAGGGGTGGGGGTGGGGGAGTGGGGGGGGGGGGAATCTAACGCCCTCTTCTGGACTCCTTGGATACTGCACTCATGTGATGCACAGATAAACATTCAGGCAAAATACCTAAACATAAAAATATATAGATAAATATTTTCTTCAAAAGAAGGAAAGAAGGAAGATACTGTTCATTAAAGGTCTCCATTCACAGTTCCCTCAATCCAGTAAGAGGAATTATCTTTTACCCTCCAACTTTACAGAACATCCTTAAGGGACCATTTTTGAAGGATGTAAAGATTCCCTTAATGCAATGACACACTCTCCATTAGAAACAGATCACATACTATCCCTGGTAAATATCATGAGTATTTCTGCAAGTATCATCAAAATTAAAAAAAAAAAAAAAGTGTTTAAATCTTAAAGTCAATCTAAGTTAAACAGTACATTTCAAAATTGGGCTGGAGATCTGGTGACTACTATTATGAAATGAACTTCAAGAAAAAACTACAACATGGACACATGCCAAATCAGAAGGCCTTCAAAACATTTCCTGCCCACGCTCAGAGACAAAGAAGATTCAAAATAGTGGCAGGTAAGAGGAAAGATAACCTTAAGTGAGATGGGACCCAAGCTGTTCAGATATAGACTCCAGAGAAGGACACTAGTAGAAGGATCTGAAATTCAAACTTCTAAGCTCACTATGTAAGACCAGGGTGGCTCGTAAGCCAAGCACTACGTGATCCTGCTTCAGCCTCCAGAATGCTGTAATTGTGGACATGAGCCATCAAATCCAGCACTAAAATTCTGTATTTAAAAAAGAAAAAAAATTAAAACAGCACCAGCCTTAGGAACAGGATCTCCACGAGCAGGAGGCCAATCTGATCTTGAGACCCAGTCTTGACTCAAAACAAAAAACAAGAACACACAAATCAAAAAGACTTCTTCCAACCAGGCACTTGGGAAGCAGAGGCAGGTGCATTTCTGAGTTCGAGGCCAGCCTGGTCTACAGAGTGAGTTCCAGGACAGCCAGGGCTACACAGAGAAACTCTGTCTCGAAAAACCAAGGAAAAAAAAAAGAAAAGAAAAAAAAAAGACTTATTCCTCACAAGCACACCCCAGGTTCTCTGGAATTTCCTCCTCTTGAACCTATTAGGTTGAACCACAAAAACTGCTCATTTATGTAGTTTTTCTTATTTAATTTTGTATGTCTGGCTGTTTTGCTTGTAGGTAGGTTTGTATATCACATACAAGCTTGAGACCTGTGCTTTGCACTTGGGATCTGGAGTTAGACAGTTAGCCACCACGTAAGTTCTGGGAATTAAACATAAAAACCAAGAGGCGCCGGGTGGGAGGTAGAGGCAGGCGGATTTCTGAGTTCGAGGCCAGCCTGGTCTACAGAGTGAGTTCCAGGACAGCTAGAGTTACACAGAGAAACCCTGTCTCAAAAAAACCAAAAAAACCAAAAAACAAACAAACAAACAAACAAACAAAACAAAAAACAAAAAAAAAAACCAAGAGGCTCACGTGGTGACTTGGCTGGTAGAGGCTGGCTTAGCATGCACGCAGCCCTGACTTGGCCTCAGCACTGCATAATTGGAGCTGGTGCACACCTGTAACCTAGCACTAGGCTGTAAAGGCAGGAGAATTGTTAGTTCAGTTAGCCTCAGCAATATCTGGAGTCCACGGTCATCTGGGATTCAGGAGACCCTGTCTCAAAACAAATGAAACTGCACACTTGGACACCCACTAGCCAGCTACATAAGCAAGCAGAAGAGGCTATGCAGTGGTGGGTGGGCCTCACAGCTGGATGCCCGGCTTACTCCCTCGCCTCAGTTTGCACATGTGCAGAGTGAAGTTACAAAGGAACTAGCATCACTGAGTTACTGAGATCTGAGTAAATTACCCACAAGAGCCTTTCAGAAAGCAGGCTGCTCAGCACTTAAGGGCACAATGAATGCCGGCTAGTATTGCTCTACACAACTATTTTGTGCTAATGAGCAGCTTTCTGGAATTAAGCAAAACAAGAGAGAAGTGTGTTGTTCCCTTTCTCCAAGGGCACCCTGCATCCTCCTCACTAGATAGTCACATCAGGTCAGCTCTTTAGAGACGTGTCTAAGCTGCAGAAGTCAATCTGGTTCTTTCTTGCCTACAAAAGTGACAAATGCCATCAATTCCAAAGAGCTGCAAAGTTAAAGATAACCTGTGCACAAAGTAGATGAATACACGGAAGACGTACCAGGCATGAACGTGGTACACATGAATCATGCAGGAAACACTTAACATGTAATTATCAACCAAATGTGAACTTATTTCTCCAATTACCTCTTGAGAATCCAGGCTAGGAGACAGATTACTCTGTAAAGCCCTTAGTTTTGTCTACATACTTCTAAAAATGTGAAATCCAAAATAAACCACAGAACTCCTGGTGTGTAGAAGCAGCAGAATCCTTCCCTTCGTTTTAGGAGCATTTTTTATTGGGACAGTAAACATTTTTTGGGAGGGGAATCTCGATGTAGTCCAAGCTGTTCCAAAACTTGCTATGTAGCCCAGGCTGACCTCAAACATACCTGCTTCTGCCTTCTGAATAGAGATTAAAGGTATGTGCCACCATGCAGGGCTTTAAAATGTATGTGTGTGTGTGTGTACACACTCCATGATTCATGTGTACCATGTTCATGCCCCAAAGAGGCAAGAAAGGGGGGTTGAATCCTTTGTAACTGGTGTTATAGTTACAGATGGTTGTGAACCACCATGTTGATGCTAGGAATGGAATCCAGCACCTCTACAAGAACAGTGAGTACTCTCAACTGCTGAGCCATCTCTCCAGCCCCATTTTAGGTTTTTACTATGGATTAGGACTGACGATGTACCTCAGTAGTAGAATGTTTACCTAGCATGCATAAATCCCTAGATCTGACTCAGGGGACCCTTCAAGTGTCCATGCAGGTAGTGACCAGAGAAGAGATGAGAATGAAAAGTCAGTTCAGACTGACTTAGTCAACCTGGATCAGACTTTGGGAGTCTAATACCAGGTGATGTTGTCAGTTAAAACACAGTACAATTTGGAGAAAGGTTTCCAGGCAACAATCATTCCAAATCCAGGTGCACAATAAAGCTTAAGGTGTGACTACTTAGAAACTCCTTTACAAGTACATGTGACCATGAAGGTGGGTTCTATAGCTAAAAGACTAGAACCTAGTGTGGTCTCTGATGGATAGGAAAGAGGTCAGTGGGCTATTAAACAAACAAACAAACAAACAAACAAACCAAAAACAAGGGGGAGGGGGAGGAAATGCCCTCCAGGCTTTGCATATAGCCCAGTATTAT
This sequence comes from Rhabdomys pumilio, assembly GCA_030674055.1. Lineage (NCBI taxonomy): Eukaryota > Metazoa > Chordata > Mammalia > Rodentia > Muridae > Rhabdomys > Rhabdomys pumilio. The sequence continues at coordinate 216,945,147 of JANHMN010000002.1, read as the reverse complement.
CAAGAGTTTTTTCAGTTGAGGTTCCTGCCTTTCATAACTCTAGCTTGTGTCAAGCTGACATAAAAGTAGCCAGCACAAAACTATATGGTAAACTGCAGTTATCCCTAATAAACCTCATCTAATTATTTTAGCCTAAAACCTTAGTGAATTTTTTGAGCAATTTTGTTTCTTTGAGAGAAGTTCTTACCATGTAAGCTAGGCTACCTATAAACTTCCTATTTCCTGCCTCAACCTTGCAAATGCTGGGATCAGAGCCTGCACCAAAATGCCCAGCAAGGACTTTGTAATTCTTACTGCGCAAATCTATATATTTTTAAGACTTTGGTGGTATTGTTTTTTTAGACATAGTTTCTCTGTATAGTCCTGGCTGTCCAACAATCTGTAGTCCAAGCTAACCTCAAACTCGGAGACCCACCTGGCTCTGCCCTCTAAGTATTAAAGGGGTGCCAACACCACCTGGCTAGAAAGTCTTAGATCTTTATACAAGTCAACAGAAGAATAGTCCAGTAGCTAAGGGAAGCTTCAGGCCAAGTTTAACCAACCATTCTACACTTGATGGTTTCCTGAGCCAACTCAATTTCATCTTTATATACTGACTACCGGTAGCCCAATCATTTATCTCCTTATTTATAAACAGAGAAGTGTGGTCTGACTCTCTACTAAATCAGGACACACAGGACCTGACAATCTACCACTCCAGCAAACTTCTGAAAGGATAATGAAGTCAGCTAAGGAAAAAAGAAAAAAGTAAAACAAACAAAGCAACAACAAAGAGAGAGAGAGAGAGAGAGAGAGAGAGAGAGAGAGAGAGAGAGAGAAAAGAAACTGTCCCCAAATCAAAATCCCCGATTCTTTTTTTGTATTTGAGCAGAAGGTGTGATAGCTTATTGCCAAGACAAGCAAGCCTGGCACCTCAGTGCCTCTAAGGGATTGCAGTGCCAGGATCACACAAGCTCATGTGGGCAAGAAAACTCCCTAGGGAAAAGAACCTGCCATATGCCTCTAGGACAAAGCCCCTAGTCAGACAATTCAAAAGCTCTTTTCAATCAAAGATAGCGGTGCTAAGAAGTCAGAGTGTGTGCAGGAGTAAGCTTGGATGATCCAAACATTGTAAGTCTTCAACTCCTGGCGTCAAAGTGTTAGGATTCCCGGTAGCTGGGCTCTCACTAAGCCTAATGGTGTTCACTCCTTATGTAATTCCTCAAGTTTGAGCAACCTCTGTGAGTTATCTCTAACAAAGTTGGCCTGTTTGTGAAGCTTTAAGTTCTAGAAAACAGTCTCTGTTGGTTTAACACCACAGACCAGGTTCTGGGTGACTTCCCAGAGGCCAATGCACCGATGACCCGGAAGTGCAAGTGAAACACTGAGGCTTTAAGTCATCACTTTCCAGCAGCTAAAGGCTGAGGTCCTCTTCACAAAGTTTGAGATAGGAGCCCAGCCTGGACAATCTCTGGCTGAACCTCCGACACTATGAGGAAATAAGAATGTTTAAAGCCTCTGTGTTCGGAGTAAATCACTGTAACAGAGAATGCAGAGTGGATCTGCAGCCTTATTTCCCTTAGACATGTAATATAGAAATCAGGCCTATGTGTAGGCGCATTCATCAAGAACCAGGGTCATCTGAACTCCTTCCTGCAGGCAGAGCACGCAAGGGTTTGGCTAGGTCTGTGTTTTGATCTGCGTCCTCTGGGGAGAGAGCCAGAGCTTCCTGGCTGTTGGCAGCATTCAGCTCTTTGGAGGCTAGTACTGCTATAAATCATACATACATGGGCAATGTTTTATACTTTTCCTTTATAGTATATACACACACACACACACACACACAATCTCATACGTCAAAAAAGCTTTTAAACAAGGTTGGCATTTTTATTGTTTCATCTTGCTCCTACAGTGCTAGGGGGTTGAACCCCAAGTTTCATACATTACTGAACAGTACCCCATCCCCAGCCCTTCAACTGTTTACTGTCTATTTTGGGGGCCAGAGCAAATCTCTCACCAGTTAAGACCACTGGCTGCTTTCTTCCAGAGTCCTGGGTACAATTCTCAGCACCCATGTGGTCACTCACAACAGTCTGTAACTCCTATATCCCAGGAGTTCTGAAGCTCTCTTCTGGCTTCTAAGGATATCAGGCATGAACCTGGTGCACACACAGATACAGACACAATACTCGCACACATAAAAAAATAATAAGAAAAATGCTAGACCTACTTTAATCTCTTTTTGTATGTCCACTGCCAATATCTCAAAACCGCAGGTAGATGACACTCATAATACTCAGACTGGCCTAATTCTGGGCCCTTAGCACCTTGTTTTCAAAATCCTTACAGAACAACAATCCCTCAGTTCTGGCCTCCAATGCCACTTGGCCCCAGTGACTAATAATTCATGTGCTCACAGCTCACACCTCTGCTTATTCTCTGCCTCTGCCTGCCATCCTCCCCTGGCTCAGCCCAGTCTTCACTTCCATGCAATCCCAGCTCACACAGCATGTGGGAAGAATCCAGATGGCCCCTTCTGGCAGGGATCACATGCCATCTACCACTGGCACAATGACTTCACACTGTATCTTGTGGCTGGCACTCAGCATCTGCTGCTGGATCCTGTTACCTACCACTTCTCCAGCCAGATGAATTGAACCACTCCTCACTGTCTGGTGTTGCCTCAGTGCCAACATCTAACCAAGCTGGGATCTTTGTGGGCAAAGAAAGCATGTGGCCCTGTGCATTCAAGCTTCTGACATGTTCTGGGCAATAATACCTCAATAATACTATAACAAAGTATCTTACAGGTCTGTGAAAGAGTAACTGTCTCTACTCTGAAGCAATGAAAAACAATCCAAGAATAACCAAACAGATTTCAATTCAAAATACCAGCCAAATGTTAAAATGGACATGCCATATAGTTTTATTTTTTTAATTTAATTAATCTATTTATTGATTTTTGATTCTTCAAGACAAAGTTTCTCTGGGTTATCCTTGTACTAGAACTCACTCTGTAGATCAGGCTGGCTTCAAACTCAGAGATCTGCCTGCCTCTGCCTGTCAAATGCTGGAGATTAAAGGAGTTCCACCACCATGAGAGATGTAACTTTTTCTTTATGAGATATATAGTCTGCCATGAACTTGTGATCCTCCTGAGTGCTGGATGACAGGTGTACTACCGTATCTGGTTTATGTGGTGCTGAGGTTTAAAACCAGGATTCCTTTAAGCAAAGCAAACACATTACCAAGTAAACTATATCCCAGGCCTAGATCATGAATATTAACCAACCATGAAACAGAATACATAGAGGATAGCTAAAGCACTTGCCTAACACATGTGAGGCTGTAGTTCCATCCCCAGAAAAGGGGCAGGGGTGCCACACACCTTTAATCCCAGCACTTGGGAGGCAGAGGCAGGCCAATTTCTGAGTTTGCAGCCAGCCTGGTCTACAGAGTGAGTTTCAGGACAGCCAAGAATACACAGAGAAACTCTGTCTCAAAAAAACCCCCCAAAAAAAGAAAAAAAGAGAGAAAGAAAGGAAGAAAGAAAGAAAGAAAGAAAGAAAGACCAATACCATCCCCAGAAAAGAATTCAATGAAAGAGCCAGATTTAATGGCTCAAGTCTATAACCCCAGCACTTAGAGACTAAGGCAGTTTGCCATGAGTTTAAGGGCAACTTGGACTGCAGATTTGAGACCCTGTCTAACATAAACCAATTGTTAAGGGTGGCAGGGGGTCCAACTCAGTTGACAGCTGACTGGCTGCTTTGCACAAAGCCTTCAGTCCAGCTCCCGGCACTGAATACACTAAGCTTTGGTGGCCTACAATCCCAGCACACTGGAAAAAACCAAGAGGATCAGGAGTTGAAGATATCTTCACCTATACAAGTTCCAGGACAACATAGGATACAAGAGACCCTGTCTCAAAATTAATTAAAAATTATAAAGAAGCATTGTGCTTTTTTCCTGTCAACTTTAGAACCATGTATTCTAGGAGAACAAATACAATAAGGAGTTGGGTGTGGTGGCATCTGCTTGCAATCCCAGTACCCGAGGACAGAAGCAGGGAGATGGTTTGTGGCTGGTTGGGGGCTTAAACACACACGTTCTCGCTCGTGTGCTTCCCTGCACCCCAACTACAAAAAGCACAGGGGCTACCAGAGGAGAAGAACCGACTTGAGGAGCTCTAGGTGGCTTCTTCGGTGTCTGTCTGCACCACTTCTATCCTGTCAGCTGTCACTCCACCACACTCCCTCCCCACAGAAGGAAATCACAGAAATCCCACCTACTAACTGTTGATGTTCAGACAGGATTTCATTCTGTGCCCCATATCTTGAACAAACTGTGTCGCCTAGACTGACCTTGAACTCACTGGGTAGCCTGGGATAGTCTCAAACTCACAGTGACCCTCCAGTCTTAGCCCCCAAGGGCTGGCATTACGCGCATGTAAGCCACCGTGTTCCTCTTCTTTGTTCTTTATTTACAACATTTTCATGGGCCTGAGATAATTTCAAATGAAACTTACTTTAAAATATACACAGGGCTAAGTGTACAACTTGGTGCTAACTTGGTGGTAAACCCTTGCTTGGCTCATACAAAGCCCTGGTTCAATCTAGCACTATACAAGAAAGAGGCATAGCTGGGTGCATAGCTCAGTAGCAGAGTGTGTGATCAGGAGGGGTGATCTGTGGTTCAGTCCTTCACACTAAAAAAAAAAGATAATATACATATATGTACACATGTACACATGACTGTCTATGCTCAGGAAAAATACCTAGAGGTCCAACAAGATGGCTTGGTGGGTAAAGGTACTTGCTGTGTACACCCAACAATGTGATTCTGATTCCCAAAACACACATAAAAGGTAGAAGGAGAGAAGTGACTCACAAGGCTGTCCCCTGACCTCCACGCATCTGGTTCCAGTGAACACTTCCTGGCTCTTACCCAGAATATAAATTTCTGCATACATACAAACCAAAAAAGAGCACTGAAGATCTATTCCACAAGATGGCAGTGCTGCCCCTGGTGCCTGGGCTGCACTTTGGGAGGTCCAGCTGCCAGCCATCTCTGAACTTGATGTGTGGTTGTCTCCAACAGCTGCCTAGGAGTCTCTCATAGATTTCTCCGGGCATGACTCCATCCAGGTTTAGAAACACTAAGGCTGTGGCAGTAGCCTGGATAACAGTCACCACCCAGTGACTGAGCCGCTCCTGCACTTATATAAGGCTTGAGTGTCTTTAGCAGCATTCTTCCCAGCAATCTTTCTGTATCATCTGTAATCCCACAAAGCCCTTGTTCCAAAACAAACCCCAGAAACACTATTCTGCTTCAAGGACAACCTATCTTTCCCTTTTAGCTACAGAATTTCAAAGGTGACCTCCTTCCCCAAGTCCTGATCACCTATTGCATGCTGCCCCTTCTTGGAGTGGACACACTATTGTGACAAGTGCCTGGGAAGAGGTTGGCCTGCCCCTCACTGTACCAAGTTCCTCAAGGCAGCACTCTGCTGTCTTCTTTCTCATTGTGTCCTCAGCAGTCGGCAGTTCATCAGCAGCTGGGTGGATACAGTGGGAAGGAGGGCAGGATGTGGGATCAAACTAACAATCCATAATTTTGGCTGAGTTGTTTCTTTGTCTACTATGAAGTTAGATTAACTTGAAAGTCAAGAACAAATGGCTCAGACTGAAAGTAACTTCCTTGCTCAGCCTTAACCTACTTTAGGAAGCCTGCAATTAAGTCTGAAACCACAGATCTGATAGTCTCGTGGGCTACACAGTAATTTGTCTCCACCTCCAAATGTCTACCTGCCACCCACCTTCCAAGGCCCTTCTTCCAACCCTGCCTAAACACTAAGACCATGAATCTCTGTAAACTGAACAGCTGTAAACTGAACTCTTTTGGCACACAGAAGGAGCTAGAGAGTGAGTTCTGAGTTCAGTTCCTCCACAGCCAGTACACACGGTTTAGCCAATAAGGGTTTCTGGACTCCACATTTTGATTATCCATTCTGTTGGACAGACACAACTTCCAAAAGTAAAATGATTATACATCTGTGACATTGTTTAAGAAAACACAAGATATAGAGATTATGCCTGCAATCCCAGTACACATAGACTGAGATAGAAAAATTGTTTAGGGATAGTAGGCCCTGTCTCAAACAAAAAGCAAAAAGCAAAAAGCAAAAAGCAAAAAGCAAAAAGCAAAA
>JANHMN010000002.1:216915625-216935970 GCA_030674055.1 Rhabdomys pumilio | reverse complement strand
ACACACACACACACACACACACACACACACACACACACACACACACACACACACACACAAACCCCTCCAATCCATTCTAACACAGAAACCAATACAGAAGAATCTAGATTGGTTCTTAGTAGACAGGCACTAGGCTGACCAAATAATTCCAAAGCAGACACTGGCTTACCTTCAGCAGATTCCTTGGCACTGGGTGACTTGTCTTGTAGAGGGTTTGCATCAACTGTATGAACCAGATCAGGCACAATCGAGTCAGGATCTAGGATTTCACGGGTCCCATTAGTGGACAGCCTGGAGGACCGTCTCCTGGATAAGTCTTTGTCACTGTTTTCAGAGCGTTTTTTTGACTGTTCCTGGGCTGTAAACCATTAACAGAGTTGTACTCAGAGACCAACACAACAGGAAGAAAGACTTTTTCACCTACATGGACTTCTGAGCTGGTCACTTCTTCTACAAGGGGTTTCCTATAGAGACTTGTGAAATTTCTTTTTTTTTTTTTTTTTTTTTTTTTTTTGGTTTTTTTTGAGACAGGGTTTCTCTGTGTAGTCCTGGCTGTCCTGGAACTCACTCTGTAGACCAGGCTGGCCTCGAACTCAGAAATCCACCTGCCTCTGCCTCCCAAGTGCCGGGATTAAAGGCGTGCGCCACCACTGCCCGGTGTGAAATTTCTGACTGACCTTTCCTAGCTTAGTTTTTCCTAGTAAAAGTGAAACCTCTGCTAGGAAGGAATTTTACCTTAAAAATTCATAGTCTGGGCTAGAGAGAGCTTACAACCAAATGTCAAGAGCACAGACTAAGAAGACATGCTAAGGTATGTGCAAATCTATTCTGGAACTTCCAACATGAGAGAACTGAGTGATGACTCCCAAAGTCAACCATGGCTTAAGAGAACCTATTTAAAAGCCATCACAAATCCCTTTTAAAGTCAACGTGCTTTTTCTACTCAAAAAATAGTATTAATGTTCTCTTTGTTTTTCAGACAGGGTTTCTCTATGTAGACCTAAATGTCCTTAAACTCAGAGAGGTCAGCTTCCCTCTGAACCCCTAGTGTTAGGGTTGAAGGTGTGTGTGCCACTATGCCTGGCTGAAGTTTTTCTCCCCACATGAAGTCCAACCTTAGTAGAGCAGGCTATATATTTCTGAAGGAATCCAAACCTAACATTCTTTATGGAAGTAGATATGCTATCACTGAGCCCACCACAAATATGATCCTGTTGCTCCTAACAAAAACTACCCACTCAATCATATTCCACTCACATTAGCTTATGTATTCAAAGACAGTCATTAGTGCTTGTAAGAAACAGAGACAGCCGGGCGGTGGTGGCGCACGCCTTTAATCCCGGCACTTGGGAGGCAGAGGCAGGTGGATTTCTGAGTTCGAGGCCAGCCTGGTCTACAGAGTGAGTTCCAGGACAGCCAGGACTACACAGAGAAACCTTGTCTCGAAAAAAAAAAACCAACCAACCAACCAAACAAACAAACAAAAAAAGAAACAGGACTCACATGAATTTTTGTCGAGTCGGGGACGCTTTAATGGGGTGTCACTTCTCTTTGATATTTTCCGTCTTCTCAATTCCAATGTTATTGGTTGTAAAGTTTGAGAGTTTGAATCCACAGCTGTAATATATACAAAGCACACAGAAATATATAACTTCTTCGTGCCTAATTGTGCATCTTTATACAAATAAAAATACATATGTACATGTACTTACATACAAAGAGAAAGAGAGAAGACATCCTCATAGATCTCAGATACATTACTAAACCCTGAAAACCAACAGTCACCCTTAAGGTAAGACAAGACAATGGAATGAATGAGAAACTGCTTCATTTCCTGTCTGGACTGGAACGGGAAACAGGACAGGAAGACGGTGGCACTCTGCAGACTGACTTCCTTGATCTTTTTGTGGCCTTGTCTAAGAAGCAGAGACTCTAAACCTTCTCTTTAAAATACCACACTCCAACACAACCTCTTAAAAACATGTGTGAACAGTATAAAAGTCTCTTGACAGAGAAAAGGGAAGGACTGTCTTCTTGCTAAGTTGCCCAGAGTAGCCTGGGATTTAAAATCCTCCTGCCTCAGTCTCTGGAGATGATGAGATTGCAGGCATGCACTACTGAACATTCTCTTATAGTCTTGCTTTATTAGGAGAAGACAAAATTAGTGTAGTAAAAAGCCCAAGCTGGTATATACATCAAGGGATGACTTTAAACTCCTGATTCTTTTGCCTCTAGCTCCTGAGTGCTGGGGTTACAGACAGTTATTACCAATAAGATTCCTGAAGTCTTGGGGAGGGGAATTAGAAACAGGATCTCACATACAGTCTAGGTGGCCTTCAACTCTATGTGTAGCCAAGAATGACCCCCGACATCTCAAGTGCTAGGATTACAGGCTTGTACCACCATATCTGACTCCTTCAGGCAACTGAGCATCAAATCTTTTCAAAACCTGCTGACACACCAGAAAAAGAAAAGAACTAAAACTAACAAACCCTGACCTATCCAGTACTTAGAAAACTCACCATGCAGGCTCATTGTTAAAATGAGCATCATGTGTTAGGGCTTGGCTCCTGTTTTCAATGTCTCCGGCTAAGTCAGCTGTCACTGGTTCTAGGTGGTTGATTTTGTTTTGCTTTTTTAGAAGATCTAAACGAAAGCCAGAACTGCTGTGGATCACTAACTCAGCAGGTTAATGCTGCAGTCTCTACTTTTAGCCTAAAGCATAAGAAGCTCTCCTCAAATCTGAAAGATGGAAATCCCAAAAGAGACAGAAAAAGACCAGGGAGCCCAGCAGGAAGGCGGGACTCAGGAATCTGAGGAGGGCAAACGAAGATAGAAGAGGACTGGAACGGGAAACAGGACAGGAAACAAACCAAAGGAAAGAGAAGAGATCCATGTCCGATCTGCAGTTCCAGTGTGGCTGTGTCAGAGGCAGAAGGAGACATAGAACAGAGCTCTGAGGAGACAAGCCCTCTCTTGCTCTTGCTACATTCAACCTTCCCAACATATCAACATTATTCTATTCTGAGTGGTGGAAACTTGGATCATACACATTCCAAGATAAACATAAACACAAACAATCTGCTGTACATAGCTCAGATTATGCTCCCAATCAGATCTGTGCAATGTGGGAGCTCAGGGCTCCCCTGGGACAAAGAACCCATCCTCCTTGGTTTCCTAAGGGTGCATGAACTCTGTATAAAGCACCACACAAGCCTTCTTTTCCTTTTGATACCACATATAAACAGGTACCTATAGAGAACCTGAGTATTTCCCTAACTCTTCCCAGAACACTTCATCTGGGAGCCCAGCATCTCCACACTGGTGCTGACAGATAGGAGGGCAGGAAAGCACAAGCTCAGCCTGTCCTTAGATGCCCAAATTCAGTTAACAGGAAATTTCCTTCTCTATTAAATGTGTCTATCTAGTATGAAATCACATCCTTACAAAAGCAATAAATGAATGCAGGAAGGTGTGAAGCTGTGGATGGCTCCATGGAAGAGTCTGTTACCTGAGAAACAGAAACCTCAGTACATACTCCAAAGGCTCCAAGCTACAGCAGGAGGAGCAAAACTGAGCTGTAGACAAGTCTGATTTCTACCAGTTCACACTTCCCATCTTTTTTTCTTCCTGCACAACTGCCTTTTTCCAGCTTTCAAAAGAATGCCTGCTCTGGGGTCTAGAGATATATAGAGTGGCTATAAAGCATTGGCCTGGTGTGAGCAAACTCTGGGTTCAACTGCAGCAGAAGGGTGAAGCTTGCCTCACATTCACTCTCTCTTAAGATGGTGCACTACCTGGGATGTTTAAACCTCTAGATTGTCCCAATTCATTCTCCATTCTTTGTCTGGAAGACACAGGGTATTTTCTCAGTTCCCTCAGAACACTGTACAGCTAATATCACTTTCAATGCAGGGCAGTTCATCAGGGATCATGTAGGCTGTGGGTATTGGTGTTTAATTCTTTCTCACAAGCCAATCAAGACAGCAACTACAATTTTCTTTCTTTTTTCTTTTTCTGACAGCAACTAAATTTAAGGACAATGCTGTCCAATAGAAATACAATGAGAACATCAAATGTAACTAAATGTACATGTAACTAAATTTTTAAACAATCATATTAAGAAATTTTAAAAAATGAAATTAAGTATAAGAATATATTTTATTTACCAATCCATCTAAAAACATTTCAACATGTAGTCAATAGAAAGACTACAGAGCTACGGGTGTAAGTCAAGGGCAGACACACCACTTGCTTATCACACAGAAGGACCTGGGTTTGTCTAGCACTGCCAACTAACAAAAGAAAAACAAAAAAGAACAGATGGGTATGGTGGTACAGACCTTTAACTCCAACACTTGAGGTAAAAGCGGGAGGATCCCTAAGTTTGAGGCCAGACTGGTCTACAGAGTAAGTTCTAGGACAGACAGAACTGCACGGAGAAACCCTGTATTGAAAAATCGTTGTTTTATTTTTATGTGCGTGCGTGCGTGCGTGATACATGTTTTCCTGTGCATGAATGTATGTGGATGAATGAATGCAAGTGCCTGCATATCACAGACCAATTGTCAAGGTCAGAAAACAATCTAGGGTCACAGGTCCTTATACCTTAAGACTTATACCTTAAGTCTCTTGTCATCCCTGCTGTATATGACAAGATGGCTGGCCCACATGCTTCCAATGAATCTCCCAGGATGGGTAATCTAGGATTGCAGACAAATACTACAGTATCTGGCCCTTATGTGGGCTCTGGAGAGCCAACCTCTGGTTATAAGGCATATACAACAAGCTCTTTACATGGACTTTTCTGCTGTTGTTTATGTTTGTTTGTTTGCTTGTTTGTTTAAAAGGGAGGCACATCTGAAGACAAAGCAGGCTATTACCTGGTTTCCTATAAAGTCAGAGCTCAGCTTTACAAAGATATCCATGAGGACTACTACATATACTTGTCTGACTGAATGACGCCACTTAGCATAGACTTTCGCTATCAATGAATTGGCTCTTAGTCTAGTTTTCAAAACATATCTTCTATATGGAATTTTACATTTTAAATTGTCTACTGAAACTGTTTAAACTTGCATGAGAAACAAAGACTGTGAGCTAGAGATGTAGCTAACTAGTACAACATGTGAACTAGAGATGTAGCTAACTAGTACAACATGTGAGCTAGAGGTGTAGCTAACTAGTACAGCATGTAAACTAGAGATGTAGCTAACTAGTACAGCATTTGCTTATCGTGTGAAAGGTCACACTCAGCTCCCAGGACAACAACAACAAACAAATTACAGATGCTGTTTGAAAATGAGAAGAGGCTCAGTTTCTAATGTTCATGCAGGAAAAGGCCACAAATGTATTCAGCTATAGGTCAGCTCCATCTGGTGGGGTACAGGGGTGCTCTTCATGCTACCAAATCATCTAAAGGGTGAGTGTTCAGCTTACCAAGAAATCAAAACTTGTTTCATTGTTGGTTATTCTAGAAGAATTCCAAACTTATTCTTTTTTTTTTTTTTCCTTTTTGAGGCAATGTTTTTTATTTTAGCACAGGCTGACCTGGCACTCATTCTGTAGCCTGTGCTAGCCTTGTACTCACTGTGATCCCTACCTATGAGTTTTAGACTTCCTTTAAATAATTGGGTATTATTCCCTACATCTATAATGAACCCATAACTCTTACCAGTTTAATTAACCAAATTATCTTTTTATTTAGACTGAAATGTCAGCATCAGTAAACATCTTTTAAAAGCTCAATGTCTTTTTGAGACAGGGTATCATCATGAAGCCCAGGCTAGTCTGGAACTAATGATCCTCCTGGCTCTGCTTCCCAAGTGTTAGTGTCACAGATGTGAGCTGCAATGCCTACTAAGAGTTTAAAATATGCCTTTGCCTCCCTAGCTCTGCCTCCCTCACAGGCTCAATGTTTACATGTGTGTGTTTCGGCGCTAAGGCCTGAACCCAGGGCCTTACACAGGATCAGCCTGTGCCCTACCACACTGTACCTCTCACCCTTGCAGCCTCAGCTTTCTATCTTCTCCTAGCCTCTTTCATGTCTGCCCATTAGGATGTTATTTCCTCAGATGTGAGCAGGCACCATGAGAAGGTCTCAGCTCCCTCAGCTCTTCCATGGAAACCTCATGTTTCCACCCCAGCTCAGTCATGGCCACACTCCCCAACATATCTACCTGGACACACACAGCTCTCTGAAATTGAGCTCCACAGGCATGATTTGTTTTCAGCTCACAAGCCAGTCACAAAAGTCACAAACACGAAGGACTGAAGTACAGAAGGAGTAAAGAACCACAAAGGCCACAGAAGAACACTGCCATCACGCACTGCAGAGCCCGCTTGAGAGACTCACCAGTAGGAGTTATGGAAGGGGGTCTGCCTCGTTTTCTTTTTGGCTCCTTCAGGTTCTCTTGTGGACTCTTCACAAGGTCCTTCTCAGGCTTCTTTTCCACCTGGGCATCCCCAGAATACTCCCGCTCGTTCTCGGAAATGTTCTCCTTATCTTCCTTCTCGTTCTTAGGAAGGCTTTTCTCTGACACTTTGCCCTTTTCTGAAATCAGCTTTCCCTCTTTGTCAGGCTGTTTGGACCGCTTTTCTGTCTTTAAAGCTTTATCCACTTTGTCTTTCTTCACATTGATGGTGGCTTTTCTCTGTTCTTTAAACTTCTCTCGTTTCTCAGGAGACGATGAAAGACTTTTGTGATCTGTTTCTTTAGGCCTAGCATTACCCACAATATTCTAAAATGAGCAAAATAGCGATGAAACACTTTGTGATTACTTGCAAATACACAATCAGGAGGTTGCTTGTACACTTAGAAGACAATGAAGACACTAAGAGGACATAGGCCAGGTCACATGATGCACACGACCAGGAGATGAGCTTTGAGACCAACTCTGCACTTACACACAGCCGCTACTCTCAAGCCTCTGCGACTCTGCAGTCCCCCTCACTAGGATGAGCCACATGAGACTAGTTAGGAACGCCAACTAGTAGGGCCCATAACTGGAAGAAGCGTTTCTAACGCAACTAGACGCATGGTACACTGATGCCCAGTTTTATATAGAAGAAAACCAAACTAGTAACTAGAAGCTTAACAGGAACACTGTTCAGAATGCCCAAACCAGACCAACAGTCTCAGCTTCTTCTCCTGTTAACAGCTGTGCTCACTCCAGCAAGCCACTGAGGTTCATGAGCTGTTGGGCATTTTCTCCATTGAAAAGCAGCACTGCTTCTAATTTGTTACCAGATTAACTTTAAAATTCATCCTGAAATCTTGTGTCCTAGTGTAACTGTCTCCTAATAAGGCCAATTTTGAAAGTTAGGATTTCTAAGGCTACAATTAAATTTATTTATGAATGAATTACTCCTCCAAAATTTCAGAGAAGAGCAGGGATCTATCCCACAATATGGTCCTATGGGATCCTGCACACACATTCTAGGCCCACTAATTTTCCCAGAAACAGTCAAAGCAAAATTTATCCCACAGGGAAAAATTATAAACAGTGAGACTTACTTTTTAAGTCCCAATATTATTCTAAAAAGAGGGAAACAAATGAGTGGTTGCACTCTCTTTTGGACAGGGGTGACGTCAGTTCAGATCAAAAGAACTGAAAGTTCCTACTTCTCAACTAAATGAATTCCCAGGAGTTTGCTAATAGAATAACCAGACTTCACACCTGGGTACAAATACTCTGATTTGTACTTGGAAGCCAGCCCCATAAAGTACATGCATACTACAGAACACTGCAGTGCTACCAGAAAGCTGCAATTTCGGAGGACAAAGGAACTTCCAAGGAATGCTACATTGTTAAGACCAAAGAACATGCTATAGACAGTAGCATGCAACTGATTCCAATTTTGGGAGTAACACACACAAGTTTATAACAACAACAACAAAACCCAGCAAGACAGACACAAAGTGCCAAACACAAACAAGCAGGAACCCTTTGTCTGAAGGGGCTATTTTGCTTTCCTTCTGCTTTTGAGTATTTTCCAGATCATCTAAAAGAAGCAAACATTCTTCTTATAAGCTCAGAAAATATAACTCAAGTGTAAATTACCAAAACATTTAGAGTAACATGGTTCTACAGTGAAAGTTTGACCTGTTTTAATAATGTATGAAAAACTTTTACACAGTCATCTTGAGTCAGAAGACTACGCCCTCTTGGCAGGTAGGGATGTGCGTGCATGTGCACACTTGTGTGCATCTAAGATCCATCAGTCTGTCTTGGTGGTCTTCTGGGACTGAGGTAAGATGAGACACTCAGAGGCAGCTAGAAACTGGGAAGGAAATTGCCCATAAATCTTCCCTTGGTAAGGCCCCCACCTCCAGGCCATATTCAATTTACTGAATAAACAGTTAAACTCAATGGGGTTCATGGCTCACACCTATAGTCCCAGCACTTGGAAGGTGAAGCAGGAGATCACTATGAGTTAGAGAATAGCCTAGGCCAGAGTGAGACTCTGTCTGAAAATACACTTTATTTTAAAAGTTGGACCTTTGCTATAGGGTGCTGAGGAGTCTCAGGACCTGTAATATCTACCAATTCCATCTACTTCATATTTCAATTCTTTCACCAGTACCAACTCATTCTACAAAAGTTAACAAAAATGTTAAAATCATAGGTGAGGCTTCTCGGGTTCGAAGGACACAGGTAAAGAGAAAAAAAAAAATCAATCATCTTGGCAAAATTTCAACATTTTCTCAATGTTTTCTAGAGAAAAGCCACCAAAAGCAAAAACATTCCTGAGGCCCCTGGAAAGCTCTCCTGCCCTCAATGTTTATATAAAACCTGGGTAATCTGCACCAAGTAAAGCACGTGATCATCACAGGAAAAGACCCAATAGGTCAGAGCATCCCCAATCTGGTCAACTTCCTCCCTAAGGGGAGGAACCACTGAGGGAGAATGTCTCAGAACTAAATCCTCAGACCAACCTGCTTAAACTGTATCATCAGTGACTACCAGAATTTAAAGGAGCCCAAAAGACACCTAGTACACAGACTTTGTTGGATTGAAACATGAGGAGGCAAGAGCCGAAAGGGAGGAAATCATAAAGAAGCTATTTCAGAAGGTCTCAGCGCTCTGGGCTGTATTTCCAGGAGCAGAATATGGGCTCTAAGCTCAGGCAGGGCGAATGGGTCATCCGGACACTTGATTTCAAAGTAGGCACATGTAGCTCATGTGGTTGCCAAGTGCACAGCAAGGACAAGCTGTAAGCTCCCTAGCCATGGTCCTAAATGATGTCAAAAACCCAGCTATAGAAAGTGCACCCTAGTTCTCAAGTGCTCAACAAGCTCCCTGTGTTGGGTGAGGTGCAGGAAGAAGGGAAAGGGGACAGCATTCAAGACATGTGAGAAGAAATGAGGAAAACAGAGATCAAACAATGGGGGCTGTGCTCAGCATTCTGAAAGAAGAGAATCTGTGAAGGGGAACGGACAAAGAGACACAGATATTTACAACTTCTGAAAATCTTCTGGTGATACTGCCAGGTGGAGGAAATAAAGACTTGTCATCAGAAACACATGTAATGTCTTTATTTGAGAAACGAAAGTACAGTGTTAGCATAGTTCAGAACACAAAAGCACATTTCTCACCTGATCTTTGGAAAAAGCTTTGACATGAATATGTTTGACAGTTTGAACTACTCCATCATAAAATTTCACAGTGTAAGTACCTAAAATTCAAGAAGATATTATGATTTTAAATTGCTGTTTCATGAAAGCAGCAACTTTTAAAGAATACACACAAAGGAGCTCCAATCATAATAAATGTACATGTGTTTTTAAAACTAACTTTAAGAATCACATTGAAGGCAGATTCAGCACAGTGGTAAAGGACCTATTTAGCATGCACAATACCCTAAATTCAATTCCTAGCGCATACACACAGGCAAATTTAGCTTCTTTCATTTATTGTTCAAAACTGGTTTGCTTTTTAATCTATAGAGCTCAGAATTTGCTTTAAAAATTTCTATGCTGTTTCATTAAAGAATTATGAGCGCTTAATTTGAGCCAAAAAAGAAAGAACAGTAAAACAAAGTAATTAAGAACTGAGAAAAATTCAGACTAATTCCTTAGTGTAGCTGCACCTCAGCCCCTCAAATCCTGCCTTCCCAAAGGGGAAAAACATCCAACTACAACAATCCTCATTAGCAGCATCAAAACCGAAGTTTTTTAATTTGTACATCTTAGAACTAATCCATAGCCTGCCTTCCCTGTTTGTCTTGGGGATTTAAAGTAAGAAACAATCACTCTTGTCCAGTGGCCTGCTAATAGATCATTAGTGGTTCACAGTTCAGGTAAAACCCCTAAGACGTACTAGAAAAGGACAGTAAAAGGGCACAGAGCGCTCCCTGTCACCTCTCCACTTCCCCCTAAGAAATGGGACCCAGCTATGCTGCCAAGCTAGACCTGGAACCTGGGCTCCACCAATCTTCCTGCTTCAGCCGCCTCCCACAGACCCCCATGCTCCGTTCTTACCTCTTCATTCACATTCCCTTCCTATCACACTCCTCCAGTCCTCAACAGGGCCTGGTCACTAAGTAAAGTCCAAACACCTGCCTCTAGTACTGAAAGCTCAATATAATCAGAGCTCAATTATTTTCCAAGCCTACCTTTCAATCAATCAAATTCCCACCAGTCAGCAGAGTGACTTACTTCTTACCCACTGAGGCACCTGTGACATTTCCATTTCATTCCTTTTTTTTTTTTTTTTTTTTTTTTGAGATTCTGTAGTTGAAAATAGCAGTTGTACAGTGATGCTGGCTCTTACCAACTCACAATCGATTTTGTTTTGGAGACAGGGTCTCATAATTTAACTCAAGTTAGCCTGGTGCAGGCTGTGTAGCAACAGTTAGCTTAATCTCAAAGCTACCATCTGACCTCAACCTCCTGAGTGCTGGGACCACAAGCACAGGCCACCATGCCCATCTTCCATACCGTAACAGAAGTATCTTCCTATCTAGTGAGCCTCAGGCAGCCAGCTCACACGACTGAGAATGCCTAGCAGTTCAGTAAAAGCTTCCTGTTTCCCAGTGAGTGGCCAGTTCCCTCAGTTCTAGGCCATTTGAAATCTTCACGTGCCACCTGTAGAAACTCATATTTGAATCTCTCAGGAGAAGGGCTCCTGAGCCAACTTCTTCCTCACATAGCACACAATAGCCAGTACTCAGAGTGGTTGATCACACCAGCAGCAGCAGCAACTCCTGAGAAGTGCAGTTTACCACCACGCCCTGGAGCCTTGGAATGAGAAGTGCTGGGGCCTGGGTGCATGTGTGTCAGCAAAGCCTCCAGGTGGATCTGATGATAAACCTGAGACCCACCACCTATGCACATTTACTCCTGGCAATGAGAAAACAGGTGTCCTCAGCACAGAAGGAAACACAGACAGGCTTGACCAAGTTAAACAGCAGCAGTTAGATTCAATAAAAGAAAGAAATCCTAACTATTCTCTACACCACTGGCTCAGCAATGACTTTTTAAGGGTAATGAAAGCAAACGTTTAAGCCCCAGTCTTTCCCTGCCTACTCTGTAAGGGTGATATCTGCCGGAAGAACAAGAGCAGACACAGCCCCCAAGTGCTAAGCAGACACTTCCACTTCTCTGGGTTTTAAGATATACTTATTTTTAATTATTTTCCTTTATTTCTGTTTTATGTATATGGGTGTTTTGCCTACACATGTCTGTGTGCCCCGTGTGTGCAGCACCTGAGAGCCCAGAAGAGGGCATCGAATCCCCTGGAATTGGAGTTACACATGATTGTAAGCCACCACGTAGGAGCTGGGAATCAAACTTGGGACCTCGGGAAGAGCAGTCAGTGCTTTAACCACTGAGCCATCTCTCTTCTCCACCTCTCCTGTTTTGGGGGGTTTTTGTTTTTTGTTTTTATTTATTTATTTATTTTTTTTTTTGTGGCAGTGGATGAGAATTTCTTTGTTTATTGTTTTTTGAGATGGGGATTTACTCTGTTGCCCAAGCTGGCCTTGAATTTACCAGATAGCTTAGGCTGACCTCAAATTCATTGTTATTCTCCTGCCTCAGCCTCACCAATGTTGGGATTATAGACAAGCAATGACATAATATCCAGCTCTTAAAGACTTCTCATGGGCTAGGGAGATGGATCAGCTAAGGACCCCAGTACTGATGTGAAAAAGACCAACTCTAGTCACCTATAATGCCAGCACCTAGGAGGCAGAGACAGGAAGATCCTTGGCATTTGCTGGCAAGCTACTGTGGCCAAATCAGCAATTTCTAGGTTCAGTAAGAAGAATTATCTCAAGAAATAAGGGGGTGGGGCTGAGGAAGGAAGTATCTACAGACAGACAGACAGACAGACAGACAGACAGACAGACATACACAGACACAGACACAGACACACACACACACTGAACAAACAAGTAAAAAAGATGTCTTAAGTACCAAGGTTCAGCGCTGCATCTCTGGCTTCCCAGGGATAAAGGTGAGGAATAGCAACATCAAGATCAAGCTCTTCTTTAATATTTAATTCAGTTTAATTTTATGTATGGTGTTTGTCTGCATGTATATCAGTGTACCATGTATATGTCCGATGTCCACAGAGACCAGAAGAGGGCGTTGGATACCCTGAAACTACAAGTAGTTGTGAACCACCATGCAGATACTGGGAATCAAACCAGTATCCAGGTCTCCTGGAAAAGCAGCCAGCCAGTCCCCTGACATGCTGAGCCATCTCTCCAGCCCTCTCCTTCAATCTTAAATACTTGGTGTGCTGGTAAGCCACCCAGGACTATACAATTAACAAAGAAAATTCAGTTACATTAAAAAGAAAAGAGTCATCAGATACAGTGACATGTATCTACACTTAGGAGCCTGAGACAGGAGGATTGCCTTGAGTTCTATATCAGTCTGGGATACAGTGTGAGAAACTGACTGTGAAAGTGACAGGAGGAAGGTGGGACTGCCATTTTTAGAGATAGTTTCAAGCTCTAAAAGTAGTAGAATGGACCACCATTTTCAGCTGTTCGTGGTTAATCTTTAAGTTAACTCTTCCTGATGAGAGTTCAAACTCAATGCTAGGAATAATGAATGCCTCATGCCTGCAATCATAGCATTCAGTAGGCTGTCAAGTTCAGCCTGGGACATTATGTAAGAATGTGACTCAAAAAACAAACAGAAAAAGGAGTTAGAATTAAAGCCCACACCTGCCTGCTGACCTCTGACCAGTTCTTTTCCTATTGCCCATTGCCCAAATCCTGACACCTAAGTCCAAACCACAGACCCAGGACACCAGCTGGCCAAACTCTGGCCAAAGATTTGGAGGCCCCATTGCTAAACAGCAAATCCTACTCCAGACCCTCCTGACATCCAAAGGACTATAAGTCACCCCCCCCCCCCCCCCCCCCCCCCCCCACAACACACAACCCCCCCCCCCCCCCCCCCCCGTTGCTCACATTAAACACAGCCTAAGGGATACATCTGAGCAAAGAAGCATACAAACAGCCTAACCCAAATCTGCAGGAAGGTCCAAAGCTACTTTCAAGATTCTATGCATAACTTAAAGGACATTTCCCCTGCACCTGGACAGTGGTTAAGAACATGCAGTGAGTGCTCCTTTTGGATGAGTTAAGGTTCCCAATATGCCCCCATCAGGTGACTCACAACTGCCTGTAACTACAGTTCCAGAAGATATGACACCCTTTTCTATCCTCTGCAGGCGCAGGCACACACACACACACAACAAAAAAGTTTCAAAAGAACATTTTTCAATTGAATTCCTCCATGGGTGGCTGATAATAGAGTGATCTGCTGGCCACAAATCATATCTAACAAGTAACATGTAAATATGTGACAGAAATACCTCCTTGGCTGAGGATTTAGCTCTTTGGTATAGCACAAGGCTGAGGTCCAGCCCTAATAACAAAAGGAAAAAGCATAGCCTAGCCTGACAGAAGGTCCACCTACCTTGGTTAGCTTAAGCCACACCCCCATCAGTGGCAGCCTAAGGCTAAGAACTCAGATAATCTCAGAAGCAGTTAGAATGCAGAAGGGGTGTGAGAGCCCAATCACCCTACAAGCTTCTCTTCTCTAAGGCCTGCATAGCTAGAACTCAGGCTAACTAGAGCTAGCTACATAGCAAGATTCAGTCAAAACAAAAACAAAAAACACATGTTTTTCCCACCAGTATGACTTCAAGTGTCCACAAAGATCCCTAATGTCTGAACATGGACATGCATCTGACACAGGACACTCTTCCCCAAGCCTTATGCTTCAGAGCTATCTCACATACTGACCTTGCTCTCTGCCATAGGACATTTCCCAAACCATCTAACCAAAGCTATATACCCAGCCTTCTCATTTCTCTTGAGACAGGTCTCCCTAAGTTTCCCAGTATAAGAAATAAATTGTTAAGTTCATGTTCGGTATGAGGCATGCTTAGAGCTCGCTGGTTACAGAAAAACAGGGGGTATTGGGGCCCCTCTGTCCCATTTGGAGTTGGAAATTACAGGTTTGGTGCTACATCATTGAGCCCATGACCAGAAAATGGGGCATTCGCACGCCACATCAGTCAATAGGCTCTGTGACCTAAACCTAGAAGACTGGTAATTGGGAAAGGGGACAAGTCCAGGCCTAGGAGAGAAGACTGGAATTTCTATGATTCTGGGACTTTGAAATCAGCATGCCAGTCATTGATGCCCTTTCTCTATGCTGGTGTCTTCGTCTTTGGAACTGTGTGCAGAAAATTCCTTTGTTTTCACTGGTCTTGTGAATTCCTTATCTTATTTCCAGGCTGGCCTTGAACTATGATCCTCCTGCCAGAGTTCCTTGAGTAGCTAGGACTGGAGGAAGAGGCAGATGGATCTCTGTGAGTCCAAGGTCAACCTGATCTACATAGGAAGTTCCAGGCCAGACAGAGCTACACAATGACTCCATATCTTAAAAAGAAAAAAAAAATGGGTACACTTGACATCTCCCCTGGCACGTGATCAGTGAGCACCCAGGCAGACAGGATAACTTGTAACCTTTCAGGAAAACCCTGCTGGGATGCTCTGGAGAGGCAGGTTTGAACTACAGGAGATGCAGTTCCAGAACCTCTGAACCTCAGCTCTATGCTCTTTGTGTTTATTCATATTCATTCTCTCCTGTGAACTTAACTTCTCACCTATAAAATGAGGATGAGTTTGATGGTAAGAATCTTTCTCCCCTCGTGTGACAACTAGATAAGATGTTCAAATTCAGCCAGGTATAGTGGCACAGACCAGCACTGGGGAGGCAGAAGCAAGGAAAGCATTAGGTCTAAGTCAACTCAGGCTACACAGCAAGACCCAGTCTTAAAAGCAACAAAATATGGAAACTACTTAGCATAGAGCCTGTTCCAGAGAAGCAGATCAATAAGTAGTTCTAATTATTATCACTCAGCAAGTCACTCTGAAAAAAGTGTACTATTAACCCCTCCACAGAAGGAAGTCAGATCTTGCATGTGTGGGCCTATCTTCCTCTTATTTCCCTTTGTGCAAATCTATTCACCTCCCCATGCTTCAAATGTAGGTTCAATTACAGCAGAAAAAAGATGTAAAAAAGAACTGCTTCAGCAGAGACCTGGGAAGACTATTTCCATAGCATTTCCTGTGGAAAACACAAGCTCCAAGGCACAGGCCCAAAATAGACTGAACTGGAGGAAAGGGAGCATGTGACCTAGAAACTTGCATTTAATTAGGAGGAAGACTTGCTTAGTGCGCTAACTCTTAACCCCAGCATGTCGGAAGCACCAACACAAGAACTGTTGCAAATTCCAAGCCAGCCTGGTCTACACAGTTAAGTCTCAGGCCAGTCTGAGCAATATAACATCAACAGAAAAGAACCTATCTTGTTGCTAATGCTAAGCACCAGTAGTTTCTTCAGTGAGAAAGCCTTGTGAGCAGTGGTGCTCCACAGAGGGGTGGGGGGCGGGGGAGCTTGAGGGGTGAAGGTCATGTGGCTCTGGGCGTTGCAGTAGACGCTGGTAATCTGACTCCTAGGAAGTCTGAGGCAGAAGGAGCAGGAAAGTCCAAAATTTCAAGGGGAGCCTCAGCAACCTAGCCAGATTCTCTCAAGGAAAAAAAAAGTTGCAAAGAGGAACCAAACAGCCCCAGACAAATAAGGCCCAAAATCAACTCATCAACTCACCAACGATGACCTCTCTCCCCCACCCCCCAACACACACACACAGAGTGCTGCTTCACACTAAATGGGGTTCTTTTTCACTGACATAAAACAATAAAAAACTGGGCACAGTGGCCCACCTTTGTAATCTCAGTACGGTGTGCAAGAGGATTGCTATGAGCTCAAGGCGAGCCTTGACTGCATAATAAGAACAGGCTAGCCAGGAGTTGGAAGTGAGATCCTAATTCAAAAACAAAACAAAAACCAGGTGGGTGAAAGGATTGTATAGTCCCAGCACTCTCCAGGTGGAGGCAGGAGGATCACCAAGTCAAGGGCATCCTCAACCACACAGTAAATTCAAAACCATCCTGGCTACAGGAATCTACCTCAAACAAACAAACAAACAAAGAACCCTCCCCCCAAAGACCCATTATCAATGTCAAGTACTGCTCTCTCTCTTTTCCAAGCATTAACCAATTTCCCTAAGAAACTCTTGAGTTATTTAGGGCTGACTAATCATGCCAGGCCCCCCCCATGACAATAGCTGCTGCTCCTCCACTCTGCTCACAGTCCCCACAGCCTGCTCAGCCTCAGGAAAACCCCCAAGGAAGTTAAGAGCAATAAGAAAGTTAAGCCGAAGATGAATGCACAAGCTGTTTTTCCTGGTTGCCACTTCCTTCTAGCAGCTTGGACCAGACAGAGTAATTCAGAGGAAATTGAAAGGTATACTGCCAGAAGAGTTCCACCTCCTCCTCACAGGTCCCACATGGCTACAAAGAAATCCAACTTAGGTAGGTAGAAAAATCCAGGATAGGAAGGAAAAGAAAGTCAAGAGCTTGGAAATCTAGCTCCATGTCCTGGCACGCATGAAGCCTTGAGTTTAATACCCAGTTTAAACCAAAGTGAAAGAGGAGCAAAGGAAGAGAAAGGCAGTGGAGGGGGATAGGGGTAAGCCAAGATGGCATATGCCTGTAATCCAGATGAGGCCGAGGCAGGAGAACTGCAGATTCCAGAGGCATACTTGGTCTCAACAATACCAGTAGAGCACTGCAGCAACCAAGTCCACAAGCACTCCTTACTCTGCCAGCCCCAAAGACAGCACCTAAGAACCAGTGGACAGGATAACACTGCTCAGAGGAAAGAAATCATCAGCTTCACTTCCATAACTTTCCCAGAATGCCTCGCTAGCCTCCCTCTTCAGGATTTAGCCCACTCTATATCCTCTCACCCTCTCTTCAATCAATCAGTCTCAAGAACCACCAAGACTTTCAACGCAATATAGACAGGCCTCGGCAAAACTCCCCACTCAGTCTGCACGTCCTTCAGTCAAGTAAATGAAGAAGGTAGGGATTAAGTCAGAGCTACAGAACCAATCACCAGGGTGGTCAATGACCACCTCATGAGCCCATGGCCTCAAGACTCTCCTTCCTACAACCTAGCTCATGAGGAAACAACTGAAAGAATTTGGCCTTTTAATTTGCAAAGCTTTAGTTACCCCAGTTACTTCATTATTGTTTGATTTACTGTGTTGTGTTTTTTTCTGAGACAGTCTCACTATGTAGCCCAGTGGCCTCTAACTCAGTATGTAGCCCAAAGCTGACTGCAAACTTGGGATCATCTAGTCTAGCCTCCCAAGGCATGTGCTATCATGTACAACTGCAGTTGCCCCAGCTTAAAGGCTATTTAAAACTGCTATTCAACTACAGCCAATATTATACCCAATGTTGCTCATTTCTTAATGGCTTCAAACATATTCCACACCCACCCCACACCCCCACACCCACTCCCCTTATTAGGATTTGTCTGATCCTTCCTGCTCTTATACCATGCCCTGCATCCCCACTGTACACTGGCTTCATTCTGCCTTACTAGGTCTCCTGGTTGTTGTCATGATGCCAAGCGCAGGGCTCTGCAAACACTACATGTAACATGTCAGTTCCTAAGACTTCTGTGACCTCCAGGAAGCCACCCCTTACTTTCCTAAGAGCTCACTCCCCTCCCCACAAAGCTCCTGAAATCCTCTTCATCTGTCTGCCCCTGCTTGCCTTTGTGTATCTGACCTCACTCACTCTCTTTCAGTTCTACCTCCCTTGTACTCAGCCAACACCAGAACAAAAGATGTCCCCTGCTAACTGCTGCTGTTACTTCAAGAATGACTCGTAGAACTCCCCCAAATTTTCATCCCAGCTGAAGGGCTGGTGCTCCCCAAAAGAGGACCTCCAGTGAATCTTATTGGAGGAAAGAACATGATTTGATAGCCCTATATACCCTTTATGAACCTAAAGAACACTCAGCTACAAAAGCCAGTAAACAAAGAAAGACCATCTTGAAAACAAGAATCTGGAGAGGCAGAATGCATCTTGATCTAACCCTATTTTGAAGAAGACTTGCAGTGGTTTAATATGTAAGCTTTTCCCCAAAAACAAGCTGTTCATAGGATACATGTGAAAAACATTAATTAGAGATGTAATTTTGGAATACATAATATATATTATATAAAAGACATAATTTAGTGAAAGATGGAACTATCCAAATGCACTTCACGTGAAATGGAAAAACTGCTTAGTTAGCTTGAAAGATGGAACATCACTTTGGAGGTTTCTTTGGACAATGTCAACCATTCCCAGACAAAATTTAATCGTCTCAACACTTGGTAGAGTACTGAATACACAGCCTAACAACTTCATGGAATGAAAACCAATGTGGGCAGGAGTGGGCATGCGTGACTTTAACCCCAGCACAGGAGGCAGAAGCAAACAGGAGCTCTATGATCTCTAGAACACCAAGGGTTCACAGTGAGATTCTGTCTCAAAAAGAAAAAACAAACAAACAAACATAAAAACAAAACCAACTACAAAAAGGCCAGTGTTGGTCATAGTTGGTTTTCTGCTTTCTTTTGATTTGCAGTGCTTGGGATTGGTTCAGGGGCCCGTGCATGCTAGGCCAGTGCTCTATCACCAGCTACATCCTCAGCCCCTTGACCTGACACAATGGAACTCTGGCTGCCCAAAACATGCACTCCAGAGATCAGGGCCACACGCCCAGATATCCTGCTAGAATATGCTAAGGAAACATATCGTGTGGACCTGGAGTCCCTTCTGATCATACAAACTACTCCCCATACCACTCCCTTGTGCTAAAAAAATGCATCTTTTTGGATCAAATTCCCTGCTCTGTCTTCCCACATGTTTGAAACAGTTAGGCAGTCACAAGCAGGGTTCCCATCTTAGTATCTCAATTTCCGCCCTAGTCACCATTATCCACAAAGTACATGTTCAAGTGTTTGTTGATGTTTAATTAATTTGTAAGCTGTTCACAAATATATAAAATAAACAATGAATAGTATCTATTTCATCAAAATATCACGAAGTTCTAGAGAGAAAGAACCCAAAGGCCTCTCAGCAGAATCCAGTGCTTGGTTAAAGAAATAATGACTGAAATTTAGTAGCAGAAGACAAAGCTCCTCCCTCTCCTTTCTTCCTTTTTTTTTCTATGTTGGAGAGTGAACCTACAGGAAATCCCTCCCTCATATCCAGCTTTCTTTCCATTTATAATCTCTTCCTAGTGCCAGACATATGCCTAGTACCAGCTGAAAAAAATATTGCTAGGTAATAAATCCTGATACATTATTAAGTACTCAGACTATAAAATTCCCCTACAGCAGAAGCAAAAACAACCACAACTGAACACCTTACCATCCTTGTTCACAGCAGTGACTCTGGCTGGATAAAATCGACAGTCAGACCAGCAAGCAAGCACTTGCTGGTTTATTTGAAATTCCTATAAAAAAAAAAATAAAAAAAAAATAAACGTCCAGTTACCAATTCAGTTTGCTAGGGAGCACATTACAGCACAAATCATAAAAGCAGCTGGGATCACATGAATGGTAAAGGTGGGCTGTACAGTGCTGAGACTCAGTAATCCTAGCACGAGTATCACTAAGGCAGAAGGATCAGAGTTTGAATCAGTTTTAGCCACACAAAAAGATTCTTTCTCAAAAATTAGTAAAAGGCTAGCAAGATGGCTCAGCGGATGAGGGTGAGTACTATGTTGGGCCTCATAACCTGAATTCTATCCCCAGGACACACATTCTAGAGCAAGGACAAGTCTTGCACATTTTCCTCTGACATTTAAAACCTATGCTATGGCATAAGTGCATGTGCGCGCGCACGCACGCGCACACACACACACACACACACACACACACACACACACACACACACAC
>JANHMN010000002.1:216897239-216915615 GCA_030674055.1 Rhabdomys pumilio | reverse complement strand
CACACACACACACACACACACACACACACACACACACACACACACACACGAGCCAAATTAAAAAGAAAAAAAAAAGATGGGTCAGGCAAGATGACTCAGCAAGTCAAGGCATTTACCCACAAGGTCAACAACCAAAATCCAATTCTCAGGACCCATACAGTGTCAAGAACCAACTTCTCAAAGTTTTTCTACACATGTATATCATTCATAAACACACATCATTTTAATTAAAAAAAAATAATAAAACTTGGGGCTGGAGGAATGGCTAAGCAGTTATGAGTACTCACTGCTCTTTCATAGGACTGGGACTTGGGACCCAGTACCAAAACTGTCTTAATTTATTTCCAGGGGATCCAATAGTCTCACTTCAGGCAGACACACACACACACACACACACACACACACACTCTACATACACACACACACACACACACACTCTCTCTCTCTCTCTCTCCATACACACACATATAAAATAAAAACAGACTAACAAGAGTGGACTAGAATGGGTTAGTAAAGATGCAAGATGATTCTGATGCTCAACATAGGGAACCAAATAATAAGAAGGCTAGGGCTAGAGAGATGGATGGCTCAGGGGTTAAGAGCACTCACTTCTCTTACAGAGGTCCTGAGTTCAGTTCCCAGCACCCACATGGTGGCTCATGACCATCTATAACTACAGTTATAGGAGATCTAATGCCCTCTTCTGACTTCTAAAAAACCCAAATACATAGATGCAGGCAAAACACCCATTCATTCATGTAACAAAAAAAAAAAAAAAAAAAAAAAAAATTCAATCTAAAAATGATTATATACACCTTTAATCCCAGCACTCAGAAAACAAAAGCAGGAGGATCTCAGTGAGTTCAAGGGTAACCTGCTGTACATAGTCAGGGCTATATAGTGAGACCCTGTCTCAAACAACCAAAAACAAACAAGAAGGCTAAAACCTAAAAGTCCCTATGCTGGGGGGGTCTAGGTAGGCACAGGACAACAGCGAGACAATCTTCCGCTATCCGGTATTCATAATGAAAGGAAATCTAAGAGTCCTGGGCCACCAGAGAACATACCTAGTTTAGGAGCTGGAAGGAATGAGGCTCCTTATCTTCAGGAAAGCAGCATCAGGACATCTCATGCCACCCACACTGCTGCCGCAGCCCTGACCAAGGGAGGCACTCCTACACCTTTCATATGCCATGCTGTTCTCTCAGCACAGTGTGCAGTCACAAACTACAGATGACCACGGAATGAGCAAATGGAACAGTACTGAACAACCCTAAACTGGAAGGGAAAAAAGTCAAAACAGAAAGGCCAGCCAGAGTTCAAGTTCCTCTGTGAGGTTAGAATGGAAACTGGAACCCAGGCTGAGGCAGATCCCAAAGCAAGGGCTACCACAGATGTCTCAATGTCTGCTTTAAACAAAAGTAAAGGTTGTTGTGTGTCATTTTAAAGGCAATTAAAGCTCCAGGAATGATAATGAAATTTAGAAAAGCTGAAACAATCTAACCAAGTCCAAGTCCTCCAGGGCTCATCAGACTATATAAAACAAGCTCAGGATCCACATAAAATAAAATGGCTGTTTATTAGATGACCTTCCAGGCTACCTTACTAGTATACACTGGTCTACACACAGTGGGTCTGGATTTCAATCATTCATTATTCAACAATTTGGTGGAGGAATAGTTTTGTTTATTGTTGGCCTTAAGATGGGTCTCATTATGTAGCTCTGGTGGGCCTGGAACCTGCTGTGTAAAGCAGGCTGGCCTGGGACTCCAGCACGCATTCCACCTCTGCCTCTCAAGTCCTGAGATAACAGCTCTACTGCTTTGGTTTGGTTATTCAGTTTTTGAGCTCTTGGTCCTCCTGTTCCTCCACACCCTCGCGGGGTTGGGATTAGGGGCATACACCACCATTCCTGGCATGGGAGAGGTGGTATGGTAGAGCTTAAGACAAAGTCTTACTTTTTTTTTTTTTTTTGTTTTTTTTGTTTTGTTTTGTTTTTTCGAGACAGGGTTTCTCTGTGTAGTCCTGGCTGTCCTGGAACTCACTCTGTAGACCAGGCTGCCCCCAAACTCAGAAATCTGCCTGCCTCTGCCTCCTCCCAAGTGCTGGGATTAAAGACGTGAGCCACCACCGCCCGGCAAAGTCTTACTTTATAGCCTAGGCTGGCCTCAAACTCAAAGCAATCCGTGATCCTTGACCTCCAAAGAACTAGGATGAGCCACCATGCCTTGTTTATTATACAAATATTTCCTGAAGGCCTACTATGCACCCGATAGTGTTGAAAACAGATGGAAACAGTGGTCTCTAAAAGAGTCATAAGATCATATTCCTATGGATGGAAGCCCGATGAAGTTAATTTATGAACTATTACATCAATTGCACCAACAGGTGAAAACTGAACTCTTAAGGAGCCCTAGTCCACAGAGATCTGACGGTTTCCACCACAGCAAGGACTGCTCTCCAGTGGGCAATGAGTTGCCCACTGAAGATCAAAGCCTAGACACAAACTCCTGCAGCCAATCAGTCTCATTCACTACAGAACTCCGGAGATTTGCTACTCACAGAAGATCCATCCTCTTCATGTAAACCCTCTTTCCTCAGCTGTATCTTCTCTAAAGGGCGTAGATAAGGACTGTCCCAGCAAAACCACTCATCATAACGATGGTTCCAACGCTTGAAATGGATGAGAACTCTCCCTTCTTCGTAGTCAATGTCTTCAATATGAGCCGGATACCTGAGTCAAAAAAAAAGGGAAATTATTACTTTAATGACTATTCAAAATAGTCAAGACTACCCACAGAGCACAATTACAAAAGTATTTAAGACATACCTTTTTTAAAAAATTGTTTATTTGTTTTTAAGGATTTATTTATTTGTATGAACGCTTTGTCTGCATGTATATTTTTGTACCACTTGTGTGACCACTGCAGCCACAGTAGTCAGAAGAGTGAGTGGGATCCCCTGGAATTGGAGTTACAGATGGTTTTGAGCCACCATGTGGGTGCCAAGGAATCAAAGCATAGGTCCTCTAGAAAAGCTGCCAGTGACCTTAACTGCTAAGGTAGGCATCTCTCTAGTACCAAAGTCCTACCACATTAAAACCAGGCATGGAGGGCTAGTACTGGCCTGCAAATGCCAGCACTTAGGGGCTAGGGCAGAGAAATTACTGCAAATTTGAGGCCAGGCTAAGTTGGGATTTATGAATACTGCTTCAAAAACAAAACCCTTAATACTTTGTGATTCTGTTTAACTGGGTCAAATAAATCATAGAAGATAACAGACTTAGATTCAAGTCTCATGGGCCATGGCTGCTACACACCTGTAATTACAGAGCTAAAGCAAGAGGAAGTGACACCAATCCCAGGCCAACCTGAACTAGAGACCCTGTCTCAAAATAAACAAACAAATAATAAAAGTCTTGATCTGGAGCAAATGAGATGGCTCTGCAGGTAAAAGCACTTGTCACACAGACTCTGACAATCCGAGCTCCATTAGCAAAGCCCACACTGGAAGGAAAAAATAAACTCCAAAAGTTGTCCTCTGACCTCTTCAGGCATGCAGACAGGGCACACATACTCAGACTTTGTAAAGGATCTCAACAGAGTCCTTTCTTAGTTGTCAACTATTAACTCGTGAAGTCAGTCACAGTACCAGCTACAAGAGATGACATATACACAAGTCTTGAGTACACTGGGGGCAAGAAACAAATGTGAACTTCCTGGCTATGTCAGCACATATCCATAAACTATAACAAGCCTAAAACACAGGCTGGTTTTCTTCAGTTTTGTTTGAGGATTTTTGAGTTGTTTCTGTGTTTGGTTGGTTGGTTTTTCTGAGATAGAGTCTCATGTTGCCCATGTTAGCTTCAAATACTATGTTGGTAAAAATTATCTCAAAACTCCTGATCCTCCTGCTTCTACCTTTAGAATACAAGGATTATATATGTCCTTAAGCATTTTTAAACCGTACACTTAAGTTGATTCCTCCTGTACTGAGACACAATGCACAATACTATGAAGGATACACTGTTACATGAAGTGTTTACATTTTTATTACATTTTATTAATTTTATTACATTTTATTAATTGTGGCCAGGTAGGCCACAGCACACAAGGCAATGTCAGGGGACAGCTTTTGAGTCAATTCTCTCTTTCCAGTGTGTGAATCCCAGGTATAGAACATCAGGTTTGATAGCAAGCACCTTGACCTGCTAAGCCACTCACCTCACAGGCCCCATTTTGAAGTGTTTGAAGTTTTCTGTTGTTTGTCTGACTGACTGACTGACTGACTGACTGACTGATTGATTGTTTGATTTGAGACATGGTTTTACTATGTAGCCCTGGCTGGACTTGAACTCACAGAGATCTGCCTGTCTCTGCCTCCAGAGTGCTAGAATCCAAGGCCTGTGCCCCTACAGCCAGCTATTACTTCTTTTTAAAGGAAGGTGACCAGCAACCACATGGTGGCTCACAACCATCTGTAATGGGATCTGATGCCTTCTTCTGGTGTGTCTGAAGATAGATACAGTGTGCTCATATACATTAAAAAAAAAAAAAAAAAAAAAAAAAAAAGGCTGGAGAGATGACTCAAGAGGTTAAGAGCACTGACTGCTCTTCCAGGTCCTGAGTTCAATTCCCAGCAACCACATAGTGGCTTACAAACATCTGTAATGGGATTGGATGCCCTCTTCTGGTGTGTTTGGAAACAGCCACAGTGTATTCATATAAATAAAATAAACCGTTTTTTAAAAAAAAAGGTGAATATGTACAAAATATCTGGAAGGATGCAAAACTGTGGCCAGTTCAGCCTATTTCAGTCTCTATTCCACCCTTTCTGGAGTTGGGAAAGTAAACATTTCCTCATTCCCTTCCAATAAGCAATCAAGGTGATAGAGACCCATAGTTCAGTGATCAGACCGACCACTCATGTGTAAATGAGAATGTTAAAAAGCAACTGCTGACTCGATAGCTTTTCGGCTTTGACATCAGAACACTGAGGAGATCCTGGATGTGGCGGCTGCTGCTCTTCCACAGCAAATGTCTAGCCACCTTACATCAGTGTCAAAGAGAAGTGGCAGTAGTAGCAATGACAATAATGACTTCCCAGCCACCAAGGCTTCATGGATAGCCCTTCAAACTGGTTCTCCAAAGGCAGCATTGTTGAGTCTCACAAGTCCAATCCTTCCCTGTTTTCTAAGAGCCTGGTTCCCTGTATTAAATCTTTTTATGGTTAAATTTCTCAAGAGAAGCTGAGCAGAGTGGCACACTCCTGTAATCCTAGCACTCCTGAGGCAGAAGATTGAGAACTATAGGCCAGCCTGGAGCTATATACTCTTTCCCCCCAAAAGGCAGCACTGTAGCACACACCTATAACCTAGCACTGGAGAAGAACAGGAGGACCACTGCAAGTTCAAGGCCAGCATGTACTGCATAGCAAGACCTGGACTGGAGAGATGGCTCAGCAGGTAAAGATACCTGCCACCAAGCCTGATACCCTGTGTTCAATCCCTGAAACCTCAATGATGGAAGGAGAATCACCTCCTACAAACTGTTCTCTGACCTCCACAGGCATGCCATTCTGTGCACACATATACAAATATAAATAATTTTTTAATATGTCTTAAAGCAAAATCCTGTCTTAGGACAAAACAAAGCTGGAGAACGTTCTAGGACCCCCTCAACAACACAGCAAATTGGCAACCATACTGGGCTCTACGAGACTCTGAAAGGAGCTGAAGAACTGGCTTAGCAGTGAAAAGCTCATACCCAACTTTGGTTCCCAGGACCGACACTGAGTGGCTCAAAACTGCCAGGAACTCCAGCACCAAGAGGTCCAATACGTTCTGGACTCTGAAGGCACCTACACTTGTTCACATGTGCACACAGATGCACACACACGCACATACATATATACATAATGTTTTAAGTAACTGAGATGGTTTAAATAGCAATGGCTCCACAGGCTCACAGGGAGTGGCACTATTAGGTGTGGCCTCGTTGGAGAAAGTGTGTCAATGTAGATGGGCTCTGAGGTCATAGATGCTCAAGCTATACCCAGTATGGTACACATTCTCCTTCTGCTGCCTGCAGATCAAGATGTAGAACTCTCAGCTACCTTTCCAGCACCATGTCTGCCTACATGCCGCCTTGCTTCCTGCCATGATAATAATGGACTGAACCAATGAGACTGTAAGCCAGCCCCAATTAAACATTTTCTTTATAAGAGTTGCCTTGATTACAGCAAAAAATCTTAACTAAGACAATAATTAAATTAATTAATTTTATTTTACGTGTATGGATGTTTTGCCTGCATGCACATCTGCTTGTGGGCATCACATGCATTCCATGGAGGCCAGAAGAGGGTATTAGATGCCCTGGAACTGAAGTTATAGTTGTTATCTACCATATGGACACTGGGAATTGAACCCAGGAAGAGCAGCCAGTCTCTTAACTAGAGAGCTATCTCTCCAACCACAATTTAAATTATTTTGTTTTTGAGACAGAGATCACTATGTAGACCTGGCTGACCTAGAATGTGCTATGTAAACCAGGCTGGCTTCAAACTCATGGAGTTTTTGTTGTTTTTATACCATTGTCAGGCTGGTCTTGAACTTGCAGTCTGCCACCCAAGTATTGGAATTACAAGAAGAGTGTACTGTGATGGGATATTTCAACTGTTTGCAGACCTAAAGAAAACTCTCCAGGAGGCTCAATAGCAGCCAAGAGACAACATTTTTTTTGTTTGTTTGTTTGTTTTGTTTTGTTTTTTCGAGACAAAGTTTCTCTGTGTAGCCCTGGCTGTCCTGGAACTCACTCTGTAGACCAGGCTGGCCTCGAACTCAGAAATCTGCCTGCCTCTGCCTCCCAAGTGCTGGGATTAAAGGTGTGTGCCACCACCGCCTGGTGAGACAACATTTCTTAAAAGTGGTCTGTCACCAGGCAGTGGTGGCGCGTGCCTTTAATCCCAACACTTGGAGGGCAGAGGCAGGCAGATTTCTGAGTTCAAAGCCAGCCTGATCTACAGAGTGAGTTCCAGGACAACCAGGGCTATACAGAGAAACCCTGTCTCGAAAGAAAAAAAAAAAACAAACTAGTCTGTCTTCTCCATTTCTCTACAGTGACAGAGTTGGAGCTAGAAAAATAGTTCAGCACATAAGAGTCCTTACTGCTCTTGTAGATGACCACATAATGACTCACAACTGCCTATAATTCCAGTTCCCGGGGATCCTGTGCCCTCTACTGACCTTCCAAACTCCTGCATGGGCCTAAAACATACACTCAGGTGTCGGTACTACACACAAACCCATAAAAAATAAAATAAATATTCTTAAAATAAAAAATAAAAAATAAAAATAAGTGACAGGATGTAAGTTACTCCTGAGTGAGGCAACCTATCTGTATCATTGAAAGAAGCAGTACTAATGACCATCTTAGACACTGACCCAGTAGAACTTACAAGATGACAGCTGCTACCTGCTTTGGGGACAGCTTAGCTCCATCAGTCACAGGGCTTTAGTACATATCTTTGATGTAGCCAGTAAATTACAGGCCCTCAAAGAGAGTCTACACACATGTGCTCTGACCACTACCCTCAAGGCAAACTAGATTCATGAACTGAATAAATTTTCAGACTATTAGGTTGAACTATAGGAGATTAGCAATAGCAACTGCTTTCATCAAAAAATGTCACGTAACTCGGTCACATGTCATCTTGACAACTACAAGACAGGCAAAGGGGATAGGCAGAGGCTGACATGTGAGTCGTGAATATTCCATTCACAGGCAGGAAGACAGAACACCACTACAGGGGCTGGAGAGATGGCTCAGCGGTTAAGAGCACTGACTGCTCTTCCAGAGGTCCTGAGTTCAATTCCCAGCAACCACATGGTGGCTCACAACCATCTGTAATGAGATCTGATGCCCTCTTCTGGTATGTTTGAAGAGAGCAATGGTGAATACATAAAATAAATAAATCTTTAAAAACAAACAAACAAACAAACAAACAAACAAAAAAAACACTGAAGTACATACTAAGACCAGCACACAGAGACTCCTCTGAAACTGGTACTGTAGCCAGAGCTCACATTTCCTTGTTTTATTCTTTTCAGGTTTTTGTGTATTGTTTTTTAATTTAATGTGTGTGGGTGTGTTGCCTGTATATATGTCTATGTACCACCTGCACACAGTGCCCTTGGATGTCAGAAAAGAGTTGGATCCTCTAGAATTAGAATCACAGATTGTTCTGAGCCATTGAGTGTGCTAGGAATCATATCTGGGATCTCTGGAAGAAGATCTAGCTGTCTTTTTGCTTTGGAGACAGAGTCTTAGTATGTAACTCTGACTAGCCAGGAACTCCCAATAAGCCTGTGTCTACAGACAGGAAGAGCAGAGACAGCAACACTTTCAACAACAGAAGATCCAGAAAAGCAAAAGGCAGAGAAGGGGAGGGCTGAAGAAGAGAAAAAAGCAAGACACCTCTGGGGATGTCTGGCCTCAGCTCTGGGAGATGACAGGAGTTCTCGATAAGGCAGTTATACCTGGTTCAAGTTTATCTTCAGTTGCATGAGTCTGAGGTTAGACTGGGCTAGAGACCTTATCTCAAAAAGTAAATAATTAAAAAAAAAAAAAAAAGTATTTCTGGGAGAGAATGCAGTAAGGTTAATCAGACAGAGCAGAGGGCAAAAATCAACTAGGAAAGTCTGGAAGCGGCAACTCTGCCTGATCCTTACCAATGGGCAACTAGGTCCCAGATGGGTGCTTCCCAAACAGTCCTGAGCCAGCAAGATGGCAGCATGTAGGTAAAGTGCCTACCACGAAGCCTGCCAACCTGAGCAGGATCACACGGTGGAAGGAGAGAATGGACTCCAGCAAACTGTCCTCTGATCCCCAGGCACTCACAAATAATGTTTTTTAAAAAAGGTGTCCCTGGCCCAGGATATGCTGGCCCACAAGGTCTTCAGGAAAAGTCTTCAGGGAGTTCTCTGGTCTGCATAGTCTCCAAGGGGTTCACTGTGCTTTATGCAAGCTGGACCATTTTTATCATACTTCCTAAATCAGTCCCATAAACAGATGACAAGAAAAGCCCGACAGCCTGACACAGAGGTTCCCAACTGTAATCCCAGCACTACTCATGAGGTTGAAGCAAGAAACTGCCATAGCTTAGCCCAGCCTGGGCTTTATAATTTAGAAGGAAAAAGAAGGGGGACTAGAAGGAGGATAAGACAGGGAAGGAGAAAGAAAATGAAAAAGAGAAAGAAAGAAAGAAAGAAAGAAAGAAAGAAAGAAAGAAAGAAAGAAATAAAGAAAGAGAAAGAGAGAGGAGAGGAGAGGGAGGGAGGAAAAAAAAGAAAAGAAAAACAAGGGCATAAAAAAGGTCCAGATGCCGGGCGGTGGTGGTGCACGCCTTTAATCCCAGCACTTGGGAGGCAGAGGCAGGCAGATTTCTGAGTTCAAGGCCGGCCTGATCTACAGAGTGAGTTCCAGGACAGCCAGGGCTATACAGAGAAACCCTGTCTCAAAAAAACAAAAAAGAAAAGTAAAAAAAAAAAAAAAAAAAAAAAAAGGTCCAGACGCCAGATCACCACCATATAACCAACAGGTACTAAACAACTGTTTGCAATTAATCAGCATGTGTAATCTCTTTCCAACAGTTCTTGAAATGACTTCAAAATGTCTGCAAGCTTAAGATAATCAAAGCCTTGTGGTTGACGGTTACCTTTAATGTAACTTTTAAAACATGAAGAAGCTCCCTTATGTGAAACCTACCGACTCGACAAACATGCCCAGCAGAGCAGACTCATCTTGAAGAGAACTAAAAGGAAAAAACAGCTGCAGGCATTACCTCTACTTCTAAAATAACGTAATCCAGTAGTAGGAATCAGGCTTAGCAAGATTCCACAATCTTTTACAGCTTAATTCTTCCACTTAGGACCAAAGCAGAAGAATAATCTAATAACTCAACTACCATTCCCAGTAGGATTCCCAGTCCCCAAATCTTCATACGAAATTTTTTTTCCTTCCACTGGCCTGTAAGTTGTCTCCCCACATGTACAACAATTGTGTGTGTGTGTGTGTGTGTGTGTGTGTGTGTGTGTGTGTGTGAGAGAGAGGACGAGAGAGCGCATGGTTTTGAGACATAGCCTCTGACATTAACATATATCCAGTGGACTGTCAATACAAATGTACCAAGGCAGACCTTATCCTGACACTCCAGAGACAGAAGTTACCTGAACTCAAAGTTAGGCAGAAGAGAACAACCAGCCCTAACCACCACTGAAGCCTGGGTGCCGCTCATCCACACCAGTTCTTCTAAGTCTGACCTTGAGTCAGTATTGAGAACAGACTGTGAGGAATCATTAAGACCGTAAGGGAGGGCCACAGAAAGCACAGGAGTCCTCTGAACACGCCCACATCTTCACTGTCTCAGACCTTACGTCAGAGGAAAGCAGAACATATGAAAACAGCTGCATGCCCCTGCCTTCAAAAGTGGGGTCCAATTAACAATCCTCTGCTGGATGAATGTGGCAGAAGGAACAATGTGGGATCCAAAGCTAGGTCACACACAAGTCACTGTTGGTGCTGGATAGACAGTTAAGAACGGGACTTATGCTACTCTGGAGGACCCCGGTTTAATTTCTAGCACCCACTTGGCAGCTCACAAAGATCTGTAACACCAATTCTAGGGGATCTGACAGCCGCTGTGGGCCCCAGACACATTCGTGACATGGTATGCAAATATACATGCAGGCAAGACACCCATACATATTAAATGAATGAATAAACAAACAAATAAATGGCTCTGTATAGTTTATTGCATATCAATTTATAGCTGAGATCATTTCCATCTTGCCAGCTAGGTGCCTTACACTGCCTAAATCTAAATATATTTTTTTACCATAAAATAAATAAATATTATATAACTACATGGTTAAAATAGTAATCTCAGGCTGATGAAATGGCTCAGTTGGTAAAGGTACTTGCTGCCAAGCCTGACAACTTGATTTAACCCCTAAAAACCTAAATATTAAAAGGAAAGCAATCAAGTTATTTACTTATTTTTTGTGGGTGGCAGTAATGTTATTTTGGAGGGGGGTTCTTGTTGTACAGGACCCTAGCTGGCCTAGAACTGATCAGTCTGACCTCCTGCCTCCACCCACTGAACACTAAGGTTACAGGCAAGCACCACCATACCCAGCAAGTTATGTATACTTTACCACACAATATAGCTGCTTGTCTATATGTTCTTGGGTTCCCATCATGGGAAAGCAGAAATAAACAGGTACTACATTGTGAAACACTATTAGTTTCTAAGAAAAGGCCTGTACGGTGGGGAATCAAGGCATCCCTTCAAGAATTCACAGCAAAGTCCCCAACTCTATAACTACGCCACCTTGAACTGTAAGCTTGAACCAGAACCTCCCAGGTAGATTGCTCTTGATTTCTAACCCACAGAAACTTGGAGAATAACAAATGTTTTACTTTCTTTCAAACCTCAAACCACTAAACTCTAAGGAAACTTGCTATAATGTAATTAAGAACTCACAAAGTAGTATTTACAAGATTCTTGTGGTTTTCTAAAAGTACAGACCTAGGATTTTCTAGTTTAAGAAATACTTCAGAAAGCTACTGTATAAACCATACCTAGGCTCATCAAGGAAAGGAGAGAGCTGGAGACCCCAAGTTCCTTCCAAGTCCTGGGAAAGGCTGACTTCACAGGCATGTCCAGAGGAGCAGAAATTACCTGGTCTAATTCTGGGATACAATGTTGACTTGTTCATATTGTGGGCCCCAAGCTGTAGGAAAGATGGTTTGTTGCTCAGGCTTGCCCTTCAGAGTAAAATAAAATTCCTGTTACCATAAGCCTCTGGCTCACATTACAACTGGCCGTGCCTGGTAGGAATCTGGTCCCAAGAGCCCACACACATGTATGTGCTCTTGCACGCGCGTGCGCGCGCGTGCACACACACACACACACACACACACACACACACACACACACACACACAAGAAATACAAGCAAAACAGCAAGGTAAGGAGTGAAGAACCTAGAAGAGAGAAGTTTCCTTCTGAATGCCTTCTCCAGGGCTAGGGGTGTGGCACCGTGAGCATGTGTTAGCAAGTGTGACACCTTGGGCACCATCTCCACTGCTGCCAAAACAAAAATCAAGAGTATTAGGAACTACTCCAACTGGCCAAGTCGTCAGTTTATAATTACTGGAATAAACAGTGATTTTGAACTATTAATAACTCATGTAAACTGGGTATGGCAGCTCATAATCCTAGCACTAGAGAAGCTGAGAGAGGAAGATTGAACAGGTTCGGAGGGCAGCCTGGACTGTAAGTGAAACCCTATCTCAAAGCCAAACACACAACGACCCTCAAGATAACTATGACTTAGATAGAGGACAGACTTGCCAACAAGCCTAACACCTGAGTGAGGCAGAGTTTCAGGACAGCCTGGTTATAGAGTGAGTCCTAGGCCAGCCAAGGCTATATAGTGAGACTTAGTCTTAAAAACAAAAACATTCAAGTGCATGGCTTACTACAAGCTTTACAAAGGACTCTGTAAGGAATCTCACACGACTTTACCACACTCCCACAAGGTTTTAAGAACCATTACCGTCACTACATCCATTTGACATTTGAGGGGGGAAATCCCAGTGATAACAAGATCAGCATCTAACTCCTACAATTCCAAATCCATGGAAGAGACCCCTGCTTTTTAAAAACAATTTATTTTTATTTTCTTTGCGTTGGTGTTTTACCTGCATTTATGTCTCTGTGAGGGTGTCAGATTCCCTGAAACTGGAGTTGAATGCAGTTGTGAGCTATCATGTGGCTGCTAGGAATTGAACACAGACAGGTCCTCTGGAAGAGCAGCTGGTGCTCTTAACCACTGAGTCATCTCACTAGCACCAAGAGCTCTCTCTGTTCTTGATCTGCACTCAACATGTATATACACTAGTAGTGACACATCCATAGACAGTCTGCCCTTTTATCCAATAGTGACAAAATCCATCACAGCTGTCTAATAGTCTCTCTAGTGGCTAGCCCAAAATTTGCCTTAATTTTTTGCCCTGGGTTTGGGTACGTAGGTTGCTTCCAGATTGTTCCTTATATAAAAGGTCTTTTGCAAACATACAGCAACTCATTGTGCTTCTGGAGTCACAGACTGTCTATTCCTGGCTCAGTCCACAGCAGAAGCCAGGGGCTAGGATGCACAAAAGCAACACTCAAGGCACCAGCCGTCTTTGCTGGAGAGAGAAGATGGGGATGGAAGATACATTTAGCAAAAAGGGCCAGCTAATAAACTCTACTGATTTTGGTGCCAGCCTTCCTTACACTTTACCACCTCTACTATCAACACCTGATAGTTTCAATTCAGGAAGCGTCTTTATCTTGAATTCATCTTGCCTCTCAGTCCCAGTCCCCTCAGCAGCCATGCTCAGAATAGTACAGCAAGCCCTGAGCCCCTCCCATCAATACCAAGCAGAGCCAGAATTAGCACTGTTCAGTAAATACTTAAGAGACTGAACAGGAAGTATCCAAAGGCATCTCTTTTCTGCTTAAAACTCCCCTTCCAGCCCCTTCTCCCACCATTCTTATTTAGCACTCTCTCAGCTCTCAATACATGGCATTTTCAAGCTTAGATGACTTTTGCTGATGTCCTTCTGACACCTCCAGCTCTCATTCTCATATCCTGGAAACCATTCATACTCCTGTCTCACTCCCTAAAAAAAAAAAAAAAAATAGCTGGTAGGGTCTGGAAAGAGGCTCAGTGGTTAAGGGCACTTGTTGCTCCTGCAGGAGACTCAGATTCAACTCTCAGCACCCATGTGGTAGCTTATAACCACCCATTACTCCTGTTCTAGGGAATCCACCACCCTCTTCTGATCTCTAAAGGCACTAGGCATGCATGTGGTACACATACATACATGCAGGGAAAACACTCATACACATCAAATAAAATAAGTAAGTCTTTAAAAGGCATCCTTTAACTTCTGGCCTCTCAGGCTGGAGAGATAGCTCAGTGGTTAGGAGCACTGACTGGTCCTCCAGAGATCCTGAATTCAATTCCCAGCAACCACATGGTGACTCACAACCATCTCTAATGGGATCCAATGCCCTCTTCCAGTGTGTCTGAAGAGAGCAATGGCCTACTCATATACATAAAATAAATAAATAAATCTTAAAAAAAAAAATCAACTCTGGCCTCTCTTGTCCATCATAACTGCAGTAGGACCCCAGTTATGTCAGACTTCCATGCCTCTTAACTCCTGCAACCAGGATTCTGAACATAGCCAGAAAAATACTTATAATAAGATGCTGGTGCTGCCAGGACTCACTTGAAATACAGCACTGTACACAAGGCTTCCTTCTGAGGAGGGAAGAACTATGGAACTCAGTGAGGGGACAAAGTCTTCTGAAGGCTCCAATACCATCTCAAGCTTGGTTTGCTAGTACAGAAGGGTATGTGTATAAAAAGGTCATCAAATCTCAGCTTAAGATGAGTATACTTGGCCGGGCGGTGGTGGCGCACGCCTTTAATCCCGGCACTTGGGAGGCAGAGGCAGGTGGATTTCTGAGTTCGAGGCCAGCCTGGTCTACAGAGTGAGTTCCAGGACAGCCAAGACTACCTGAGAAACCCTGTCACAAAAAAAAAAAAAAAAAAAAAAAAAAAAAAAAAGAGTGTACTCTGATAAATGATACCTCAACAAAGTCCTTTCTACATAATCCCTCCATCTCACAGTCTTGCTAAGTCCTAGCCTAAGCTACCCTGGAACTTATAATCCCTGTTCCTTAGCCTCCTCAAGAACTATGATTACAATTAGATCCCTAGCTCAATAAAGACTTTTTAAAAATAACATAAAAGTGTCAACCAGGGACCAGCAAGATTACTCGGGGAAAGAAAATGTTTGCTAACAAGCTTGATGACCTGAGTTCAGTTTTCACATGTCCCAACAGTAGGAGAAAACTGCTTCCTGCAGTTTCCCTCTCATCTCCAAGCATGAGTCAAGTGGCAAGCATAGTGGCACACGCCTGTAACTCTTGGGAGGTGTAGACAAAGAGGATCAAGAGTTTAAATCCAACCTCTGCTACCAAGTCTAGTCAAGGCTAGCCTAGGCTACATGAGACTGTCAAAAGACAGGGGGGAGTGGTAAATACAAAATAAAATAAAAGTCTACTTGAACAGAATGAGGTGGATGACAGTTGCAATGACACTCGAGGCTGAGGCAGAAGGGGCAAAGTGAGTTCATAAAAAGCACAGGCCATAGAGAAAAACCCTGACTTCAACAAATTAACAAAAAAAAGATTTACTTTTTCTTTATCCAATGTCTTCCATCTGTAATGAAACTTCATACCAAAAACATTTTATCAGGCTAGGAGACCACTCAATCAGTAAACTATTTGCCATGCAAAAATGACCTGAGTTCGGACCCCAGTACTTGTGCACACTTGGATGATGAATGGATGGACAGACAGACAGACAGACCAAACTCTCCACTCATTAATTGTGGTCTAAAGGAAGTAAGTTCTTTTTTTTTTTTTTTTTTTTTTTTTCCCGAGACAGGGTTTCTCTGTGTAGCCCTGGCTGTCCTCGAACTCAGAAATCCACCTGCCTCTGCTTCCCAAGTGCTGGGATTAAAGGTGTGTGCCACCAACGCCCGGCAGAAGTAAGTTCTTTACAAAATGTGAAGGAACCAGGAAAACTTTACAGTGGAGAAACCAGACAGATGACCAGTGTAAACAGCAGCAGTGGGACACACAGATGTGACAACAATGGCACTTCATCCTTGTGGGCTTCCTTCACTAAATGCTAATCTACCAAGAAGAAAGCGTTCACAATCCCAAGTGTCGATCATTGTACACATGCTGTCTTCCATGATCTGCTCCCTCCACTGGAACGTCAGCCTCTAAAGACTGCCTGCCCTAAACACCAACAGATCTCGGCGTCTGGCAGTGACTGAGCAACCTAACTTCAAAAGTCATCTCTGTGAAGCTTCTGAAATTCCCACTATGAAATTAATTGCTCTCCCCCAGGGGTTTTTACATGAACTTTGCACAGAGTTTATCTCTTCACATTATAATTAATTACAGGGACTCTGCTCTATGTTCCAAGTTCAGGACTCAGCAGCACTGGATCAAAGATATACCCCAGGGGCTAGGGGCATAACTCACTGACAGAGCCCAGTCTAGCATACTCAATGCCCTAGTTCAAACCACAGGATCAAAACACACAAAAATGTGTCCGATGTATATAGGAGGGCAGGAGGATCACTGTGAGTTTGAACCAGCTTGGGCTACAAGGGAAGTACCAAGCCTACCCTAGCAAGACTATCTCAAAAGTAACAATAACAAGCCAGGGCTGGAGAGGTCGCTCAGTGTAAAGCACACTCCCTGCTCTTGCAGGACTGGAGTTCGGTTCCCAGCACCCACACTAAGTGACTCACAACCCCAGATAACAACCACTCCACCCAGAACTCGGGTTACAGGAGATCCATCATGCTCACAGAGCACTGTACTCAGGTCCACATAAACCCACTCAAGCACATATATACACATAAACTTGCAGCAACCCTGCTACCTCAGCTTCTTGAGTTTTAGGAT
The DNA here is from genome assembly GCA_030674055.1 of Rhabdomys pumilio. Lineage (NCBI taxonomy): Eukaryota > Metazoa > Chordata > Mammalia > Rodentia > Muridae > Rhabdomys > Rhabdomys pumilio. The sequence continues at coordinate 216,899,008 of JANHMN010000002.1, read as the reverse complement.
TATAAGTGTGCGTCATGCTGGCCAGATGAGACCACCTGTATTCAAATCCCAAAATCAAGCAGGGCACGACGGCTAAAACTTACAATCTTGGGAAGTGGAAGCAGGAAGATCAAGAGGTCCTTTGCTTCATGGAAAATTCAAAGCCAGTCTGGGTTACATGAGACCCTCATTACAAATACCAAGTAGATCTCAAACTTACCACTTCCTAATTTTAACTTCATAGAGCTTAGACACCTGCTTTGTTCCCGTTGCCTTGTATATAAAATGGGCCTAATAAAGGTAGTCAACTCAGAATACTGTGAAGAGTTTGTTGCATGTAAACCTTTTAAGATTTAGGCTTGGCACAGAGTAAATCACTAAATAAATGTGAGCAACTGGCAAAGCCAAGAATCATAAGAACATAAGAATAACAACACTAGGCCATCAAGGCCAACACCAAATACTCCCTGAACTTCATCACGGATCTGTATGTCCTGTCTTCATTCCACAGCACCCAGTATAATGCCATCTGACAGACAGTTGTGGAAAACTCAGAAAAGAAGGTATTCCTCCTTGGAGCCTCTCTCACTCTTAGGAGATCACCCTCACTTTTCCATAACAAATCTATATTCACTCTGCTCTCATACACGCACAAGCATAAGCACACACAAACATAAAATTCTTAGCAAAGAAAGGTTACTTTATAATAATAAATAAATGGAACAGTATAAGACATGAAGAGAAGCTGGGTGGTGGTGGTAGCAGCGCACACCTTTTTGAGCCCAGCACTTCGGAGGCAGAGGCAGGGGGATATCTTGAGTTCCAGGACAGCCAAGGCTATATAGCAAAACTCTGTCTTGAAAAAACAAAAAGGAAGAGGGAGAGAGGGAAGGAAGGAGGGAGTGAGGCAGGTTTGCTGTCAGCAAGACGCACAAAGCACAGGCTTAGGTCCTTTCCTACCCTACCACCAGGGTTGAAGGGAGCATTGCTACTGGATGTGTGAAATCACAAAGCTGCCAAGCCTTGGACAAGAGCCCAGTCCATCTTTGTGTGCTCACACCCATCAGTGATGAGTCTACACTATGTAAGCACTGGGGAAGCCCTTGGTCCTCGGCACCAAATAATCTAATCAGGATTGAAGACAAGAGGACAGCTAGAGAAATGGGCAAGCCTGTGCAAAAGTAATCTAGATGGAAAGTCCCTTGAAACAGCTGGTTGCAACTATGTCATAGTTATGAACTATGGCATAGATTCAAGGGACAGATGTCACTGAAGGATATTTCAAATAGAAACATTAGTTCATCTTCCTTTAAAAAAAAAAAAAAAAAAAAGGTGAAGGGGGATGGAAAAATGACTCAGCAGTAAGGAGCACATGCTGCTCCAGCCTCCTCAGGCATCTGCACTTAACATGCATGCACGTTCACATAAGGAAAACAAAACAGACAAATAAGAAACATACAAAATAAAAGAGGAGAGACGCCAGGTATGACACTGCGCACATCTGCAATAACAGGTTTGAAAGGTTAAGAGGATTACAATTTTAATTCAAGACCAACTCTGGCCACATAGTTAAGACCCTGTCTTTTAAAAGAGGTATAAACTAGGGCTGGAGAGATGGCACAGAAGTTGAAAGCACTGCCTTCTCTTCCAGAGGTCCTGAGTTCGATTCTCAGAAACCACATGGTAGCTCACAATCACCTGTAACAGGATCTGATGCCTCTTCTAGTGTGTCTAAAGACAGCTTGTGTGTGTGTGTGTGTGTGTGTGTGTGTGTGTGTGTGTGTGTGTGT
>JANHMN010000002.1:216856434-216897229 GCA_030674055.1 Rhabdomys pumilio | reverse complement strand
TGTGTGTGTGTGTGTGTGTGTGTGTGTGTGTGTGTGTGTGTGTGTGTAAACAATGAGGGGTGGTGGTGATATGTAACGGATATTTTTTAAATGAGGTATAAACCACACCAAAACATGATCAGTGGAAAGATTCCTAATGAAAAAGAAAGCAAGAGCTGAAGAGATGTCTCAACAGTTAATGATTAAGAGCATTATCTGTTCTTCCAGAGGACCCAGGTTCAATTCAGAACCCACAATGTAGCTCATAACTTTCTGTAACTCCAATTCTAAGAGATCTGATACCTTCTTCTGGCTTCTATAGTGAGCATCAGGCATAGACACACACCCATAAAGGAAAAACATCCATACATATAAAATAAAAAATATAAAAGAAAGAAACAAAGAAAGAAAGACACCAAGTGGTAGATGAGACAACTCAATGAGTAAACGCACTTGCCACAGCAGGCCTGCACATTTCAGCTTGATCCCTGGAACTCAAGTAAAACTGCCAGATGTGGTAGGACAGATCTATAACCCCAGATCTCCTGTAGTAAGGTGGGAAGTTGAGACAGAACTGCCCATAGCTATCAGGCCAACTAGTATGCAGGATGCAGAGACCCTGTTCCAACACTATAGGCAAAAATAGACTACTCAAAATCATCTGTAATCTGTTCTGACCTCCATATATACATTGTGATACTACAGACACAGACACACAGATACAGACAGACAGACAGACAGACAGACAGACAGACACACACACACACACACACACACACACACACACACACACACACACACCTAAATAAAAAAGAAACCAGCCAGGCAGTGGTGGCGCACGCCTTTAATCCCAGCACTTGGGAGGCAGAGGCAGGAGGATTTCTGAGTTTGAGGCCAGCCTGGTCTACAGAGTGAGTTCCAGGACAGCCAGGGTTACACAGAGAAACCCTGTCTCAAAAAAAAAAGAGAGAGAGAGAGAGAGAGAGAGAGAGAGAGAGAGAGAGAGAGAGAGAGAGAGAGAAAATGAGATTTTTTAATTCTTTGTACATGGGACAGAAACTATGAGCACTTAACTAGAAGGATCTGGAAGGCAGCAGACAGAAGCTACTTCACTGTGCTCACTGCAAGAACAGGAAAGGCCTGCCTGCTGCTTGGGACAGATGGTACACTGCTGACAGATGACAGGAAGAGGCAAGAGCATCAAGCAGAGTAGGCACTTTCTATTCCATCCACCCAGCATCTTGACTAGGAAACCAAAGCCTGTCATCTTAGCCAGCTTATCTGCACAAGTCTGGAAGTGAGTGGGGTAGGCAGAATTAAACTCTCTAGAAAGACGTGTGCCCAGAAGCTATAACTCCAGAATTAGAATCACTTTTGGTTTGAGTTTTGTTTTTTTGAAATAGGGTCTTGTTACCTGGCCTAGATATTACTATGTAACCCAAGCTGGCAATGAACCTTTGACAATCCTCCTGTCCTCAGTCCCAGCTTTGGATTTCAGGAGTTGACTCACGACATCCGGCTTAGAATTTGTTGCTGTTTTCTTTCCACTGCAGGCCACTGAATCTCAGTTTCTGGCATGCCAGCCAAGGGCTCTGTCACTAATCTACACCTCTATCCACTAGCTATTTGGTCATTTTGTTTGTGAGCAGGTCTTATACATAGGCCAGGATTGTGTCTTGGGTATTGGGGTTGCAAGTGAATTTGTATAAACTCCAAGTCAAATGTATTCCTTTAATCCCAGCACTTAAGAGGCAGAAGATCTCAGTGAATTTAAGGCCAATATAACCAACCCGCCACCACCATCCCCCACCCCAAGAAGTAAAAATCCAAATTGTATTACTTCTTGAGGACCTTAAATTTTGAAAACAAATCTCTCCTGGATAATTTACAAATAAATCCGGAAGAGGCCTCAGAGCATTGCTGAACTAAGTAAGCCTTACACCCAATAGTGAAAGTTCATGTCTTTCAAGTCATTTTACCTCTCACCCTCAACTCCAAATAGGCCTTTATTTTATTTGTGTCTTTATTTTAGTGCTAGAGATTGAAACCAGGGCCTGCATGCTCTAAATGTGTGCTCTACTGCTGAGCCGTATAACTCCAAAGCACAGATGAGCATTTCTGGGGAGAACTCAGTGAGATAGCCCATGTAAAACCACTGGGGACAACAGTCTCATACTTGTCAGAACAAATCTACGTGATGTTAGTTGTCACTGCTGTTTATCTAACTGGCAGCATATTAAGCTGAGGGAGAACTGTCTGTGCCTCGGCATAAGCAACACAGACAAACTAAATCGAAGTCTAGCAACAAGCACCCACCGGCATTCCTGCTCTGAGTGTTCTCTGTGTACTCTACTGTCACAGATAAAAAATATGATTAAGCCAGGCAGTGTGGCACACGCCTTTAATCCCAGAACTCGGGAGGCAGAAGCGGGCAGATCTCTTGAGTTGGACGCCAGTCTGGTCTACAGAGGGATTTCCAAAACAGTACAGCCAGGGTTCACAAAGAAATCCTGCCTTGGCAGATTTCTGAGTTCGAGGCCAGCCTGGTCTACCAAATGAGTTCCAGGACAGCCAGGACTACACAGAGAAACCCTGTCTCAAAAAAAACAAAAAAAAAACAAAAAAAAAAGAAATCCTGCCTTGAAAACCAGGAAGGAAGGAAGGAAGGAAGGAAGGAAGGAAAGAAGGAAGGAAGGAAGGAAGGGAGGGAGGGAGGGAGGGAGGGAAGGAAGGAAGGAAAAAATGAGTAACCATTTTTTTTTTTGTTTGTTTTTTTTCGAGACAGGGTTTCTCTGTGTAGTCCTGGCTGTCCTGGAACTCACTCTGTAGACCAGGCTGGCCTCGAACTCAGAAATCTGCCTGCCTCTGCCTCCCAAGTGCTGGGATTAAAGGCGTCCGGCATGAGTAACCATTTTTATGCCTCCCACTTTTTTCTTCCTATGCAAGTAGCAGCATATCCAGAAAACACAGCAGGCAGATGGATGCACTTGGAAACATAGTCTACCTTTGGAGTTAGACCAACAGAGGTTCAAATTCCAGCTCTACCACTTACTCACACTATAATTTGGGGAAAATTTTTTCATCTGTGATCCTTGTTTACTTCCTTATCTATTTTTAAAAGATGTATTTTTATTTATGTATGTGTGTTTATATGAGTATATATCACTTAAGTGCAGGTGCCCAGTGGCTAGAAGGGTGTCAGATGTCCTTGAACTAGAATTATGAGCAGTTGTGAGCTACTTGAAGTGTATGCTGGGAACCAAACTCAGATCCTAGAAAACCAGCAAGTACTAGTAACCACTAAACCACCTCTTCAGCCCCTTACCTTATCTCTAAGGAGCAAGGAAGGGCCACTGAGGGGGCTCAGTGGGTTAAGGGCACTTGCTGCCATGCCTGAAACCTGACTTTGGTCCCCAGGATGGTAAAAGGAAAGAAATAACTCCTGCAAGTTGTCCTCTAACCTCCACATGTATATTGTGGCACACCACATACACACACACACACACACACACACACACACACACACACACACATCAACATCATCATCATCATCATCATAGATCAAAACAGCAAACAACTTCTTAGCTTGCTGAGAAATTTTATTAAAAATAAGCTAATTCTGCAATATTAGTAACAGTATGAATTGGGGGATGGCTAAACAGTAGAGAATTTTCTAGCATGTATTAGACTCTGCAATCAATCTCCAGCACTGAGGAAAAACACGCTTTTCTGTAGCCTAAGAGCTTAAACTCAGCCATGAGGCTTATGCATAAAATGAACAAGGCCGAGCACTGAGATGTCAGTGAAAAAGCAGATCGTTTCCGTGCAGGTGACCTGAAAACACACCTATCAAATTCTCATCTTCTGGCTAGTAACTGACCCAGTCACAGTCATGAATCCATGGGTATCTCTGATCCAGCACAACTCTCCCTGGCTGCTGGTATGCAGTAGCCAAATGAACAGAAGCAAGACTTCTTGAAGAGGAGACACTTCTGGTGGTAAATTTCTTTTGAAAACTCCCTATCTATTCAGGCAAAACAATCTGCTAAAATAGTTATAGGAAGCCATTGTTTTAGACTAAGCTGCATACTACATGAGGCCCCAACACCCTAACACACACATCAAAATAGAATCACTCACAGGAAAGTTTCAGGTCACCAAGCTGGATCTAAAAAACCAAGATTGGGATGGTAACAGTCAAGTTCCCCACACAGGCCAATCAACTTCAACTAGGACGGTGTTCTAAAAGCCTTAATCCTAAAAGAAAGATCTTAAGATGAATTACATTGCCATGGACCAGCTAGTGTTTTACTGTTGTGTCTCCCTGGGTTGCTTATGAAATGAACCCAGGTATGGCTCACACCTTTAATCCTTGCACTCAAGAGGCAGACGCCAGCAGATCCTACAAATTCCAGGCCAGCCATGGCTAAACAAACAACAAAAAAATTTCAAGTAAATTTGTAATTTATTTATTTATGTCTTCCTTCCTTCTTTCCTATCTGTCTGCCTTTCTTTCTTTCTTTCTTTCTTTCTTTCTTTCTTTCTTTCTTTCTTTCTTTCTGTATGGGGAATTAAACCAAGGGCTCAGGCATTCTAGGCAAAATCTCTACCACTGAACCCTCTTCTGCCTTCTTTTGGTTTGGTTTGGTGATTATTGTTTTCTGAGAAAGGGTCTTGCTAAGCAGCCCAGACTGCCCTGAGCTACCTGTGTAATCTGATGGCTCTGAACTCCTCAACCTCTCACTTTGGCCTCCAGAAAAGCTTGTTATGTGAAATGTTCCTGGAGAAATAAAAAGTGGAAGTGCTACAAGAATCTATGTGTCAAAACTAATAGGTTGTCGAGTTATGGTAGTTCAGGACTGTAATCCCAGCATGTGGGAAACTGAGTCAGGAGGGTAACTAGCCTAGTCCAGCCTGGGTGGCATAGGGAGAAAGGAGAAAACAAATTTAAAAAAACTATGTGATAGTTTGAATATGCTTGCCCTAGGAAATGGCACAATTGGAGATTGTGGCTTTGTTGGAGGAAGTGTGTCATGGTAGGTATGAGTTTTGAGACCCTCCTCCTAGCCACCTGAAAAATAGTCTGATTCTGGCTTCCTTTAGATGAAGATGTAGAACTCTCAGTTACTCCTGCCCCATGCCTGCCTGGATGCTGCTATGCTCCTGCCTTGAGGATAATGGACTGAACCTCTAAACCTGTAAGCCAGCTCCAATTAAATGTTCTTTGTAAGAGTTGCCTTGGTCATGGTGTCTCTTCACAGCAATGGAAACCCTAAGACAAACTATAACTTACTTGAGACACCTCCCCACCTCCACATATACACATTCGGCCTGGCAGTAGTGGCACTTAGGAGGCAGAGGCAAGTGGAACTGAGTTTAAGGCCAGCCTGGCCTACAAAGTGCGTTCCAAGATATAGACAAGGCTACACAGAGAAACCTTGGGGAGAGGGGCAGGGAGGGAGACACCCCTAAACTAAAAAAGAATGTCCCATGGACTGAGAAGTGAAGAACCCAAGCAGATAGCTAATGAAGAGATTAGCCTTACATCTGAGAGCACACTGTCTCAACAGACACCTGGCGGAAACACTGTGATGAGATGCTCACAGAACAACCAGTTCCATCTACACCAAAGCTCTCAGAAACTATCATCTGCATAAACAAATGCTCAGGCCACTGAGAATGCAGTCTTACACACATGTCAAAAAGCAAAAATCCAACCTACAATGCTGACCACATATATATGCCACCAAGACTGACAACTTAAATTCAATCCTGGAATCCACATGGTAGATGAGAATTGACCTGTATAAATCGTCCTCTGACCTCTCTGCACATGTTCACACAAGATAAATAAATATGCAAAATATGCAATATAATAATAAAATAATAGTAATCAACTGCTATGTGTGGTGGCATATGCCTTTCATCCCAGCCCTTGGGGACAGAGACCGGCAGATCTGTGAGTTTCAGGATAGTCAGAACTACAGTGAGATCTTATTTCTAAAACAGCAACAAACACAACCCCACCACCAGAAGCAGGAAGATCAGTGAATTGGAAGCTGGTTTGGACTAGAGTGCAAGGCCCTATCTTAAAACAACAGTATTAATTATGGTTGTATTCCCTTGATAATATAAAAACAGGACACTAGGACATGAGCCTATCTAATTCATGGAACAATCGATGATATCTCCTCATTCTGCCTATATGGACACATGAGGCTAGGAAGGTAAAGTAATGTAACCAAGGAAACTCAGCTAGTAACAAGAGCACTTTAGACCTGAATCCAGAGCTATAAACTACATCCATTTCTTACTGTTACAGATAGGGATTTTAAACACTGTAGTAAGCCACAATCTAAAGTTTACAGGCCTATTAACTTACTATTTACATTTGGAAGGGCAATCAAGACAGTAAATTTATCTGGGCATGATGCAAGCATTTTTAGTAGTCACCCCCACCCAAGGGACCTAGCAAACCAACTGACTCCAGGGACAACATACTGCCCCGCACCCCCATCTTAGACTCTGTTTGTGCCCAAATGTTTACTCCTGGCTCTCATCTGCCCTTTCCTGAGACCTTATTCCATCTCTTGACACAGAGCAGAACACACACTTCACTAAAAGACCACTCCAGCCACCAATGGCCCCTTTGTCTCCTAGACCAGACCCAAACCAAGCAGGAGGGCATTTGATTCATTGTCTGGTATTAAAGCATGCTAAACTAAAAACAAATAAATGGAACAGGGACTGAGCAGTGGTGACTCACGACTTTAATCCCAGCATTTGAAAGACAGAGGCAGGTGTTATCTCTGTGAGGTCAAGGCCAATCTAGTCTACAAATTGAACTCTAAGACAATCAGGGCCACAGAGAAACCCTGTCTCAAACAAACAAACAAACAAACAAACACAAATGATGATGGTGGTGGTAGTGGTAAATAAATAAATAAGATTGGAGATTAGCTCAGCTGATAAAGTGCATACCTAGTAGGCACAAAGCTCTAGGTTAGACCCTCCATGTGGCATAAACCAGGCTTGATTGCATGCTTATAATCCCAGCACTTAGATGAAAACATATGAGAATCAGAAGCTCAAGGCCAGTCAGAGCTACACAATGAGACTTAGTTGCCAAAATAATAATAATAATAATAATAATAATAATAATAATAATAATAATAATTACAATAATAATTTAAATTTTTAAATGAGAAGGAAGGCCAGCAGATGTCTCAGTGGGTAGAAGAGCCACTGCCATGCCTGATAACTGAGATAGATCTCTGGAACCCACACACAATAGAGAGAAACTACCAAGAGTAGTCCTCTGACTTATACACACGGATCAATCAATAATAAAAAAACAAATAAACAAACAAACAGAGCAATATTTTTTAAAGGCTAGTAAGCTTGTCGGGCACCATAAGGAGACTGCAACCAGGCCTGATGGTCTGAGTTCAATTCAGAACCCACACAAAGATGGAGGGAACTGGCTCCCTAAATTGCCCTCTGAATTCTACACACCCCCTTGACACCAATGTGCAAGCACACACATACAATAAATAATAAATCAAATGTAATGAAGAAAAAAATAAAAAAAAAGATGAAGGTGAAAAAAAGAAATTAAAAAGGCATACACCTGTCGGGCGGTGGTGGCGCACGCCTTTAATCCCGGCACTTGGGAGGCAGAGGCAGGCAGATTTCTGAGTTTGAGGCCAGCCTGGTCTACAGAGTGAGTTCCAGGACAGCCAGGGCTACACAGAGAAACCCTGTCTCGAAAAAAAAAACAAAAAACAAACAAACAAACAAAAAAAGGCATACACCTGTAATCATAGTGCCCAGGAGTCTTGAGGCAGAAGGACACAAGGTCCAGGCCACTGAGAGCTACATAGTTGGACTGTATCTCAAAGCTAACATCCTGGGCTGAGAGATGCCTCAGTGGATAAGAGCACTCATTTCTCCTGAGGAAAACACAGGTTAATTTCCCAGCACAACTAGGGGATACAACCCCCCTTCTGTTTACTGTTGTTGTTCTTTTTTGTTCAGTTTTCTTTCTTTTTTTTCTTTTTTTTTTTTTTTTTTTTTTTTTGGTTTTGGTTTTGGTTTTGGTTTTGGTTTTTCGAGACAGGGTTTCTCTGTATAGTTCTGGCTGTCCTAGAACTTGCTTTGTAAACCAGGCTAGCCTCAACCTCAAGAGATCCAACAGCCTCTGCCTCCTGAGTGCTAGGACTGAAGGCATGCAACATCACCTGGCCTTAAAACAACTCTTTTGACTTCCACAGGTTCCTGCACACGTGTATAGCACATATACACATAAAAATGAGAGTTGGTGTGGCAGGTAAGCACACTGGCTATTCTTCTAGAGAACTTGGGGACTCCCAGCCCAAACAATGGTTCACAACTCTCTGTAACTCCAGTTCCATAGAATCCCACTCCCTCTTCTGACCTCTGTGAACACCAGGCATATACAAGGCACACAGACAGACATACAGGCAAAAAACTCATATACATAAATACTTTTACATTTTCAAAAATAAGTAAATATATTTTTTAAAGTAACAAATCCCAGACTTTGATTCTTCTGAAAGCAAATTAAACAGAAATGCATTACTGGTTCTGATTAATAAATAAATTATTCTATAGTTAGCTTTACCTGTAGCTTGATTTTTTTTTTTCAAATAAAAACAAAAATATAATTAAGCCAGGTGGTGGTAGCACACACCTTTAATCCCAGCACTTGGGAGGCAAAAGCAGGTAGATCTTTGAATTTCAGACCAGTCTAGACTATACAGTCAGACCCTGTCCCCTACCCCCCAAAAGTTCCTTTATTCTCTAACAGTAACATTTTTATTTGGGGTTATCTGTCTATCAAGATAAGATATCAGGTAACGCAAGTTAGCTATAAACTACTGATGGATCCTCCTGCCTAGGTGTGCACCATCACACTCAGTAAAGGCAACCTTAGAAAGTCAAAACCAGGAATCCAAGGCAGGAGAGATGGCTCAGCAGTCAAGAGCACTGGCTGCTCTTCCAGAGGTCCTGAGTTCAATTCCAGCTCACAACTATCTGTAACTCCAGTCTGACACCCTCACACAGACATACATGTAAGCAAAACACCAGTGTGTTTGGAAGGAAGGAAGGAGAGAAAAAAGAAAGAAGAAAGGAAGAAAAAGAGAAAGAGATAGAGAAAGAGAGAAAGAAAACAAAGCGGTAGGGGTAGTTAACACACCTTTTTTGTTTGTTTGTTTTGTTGTTTTGTTTTTCAAGACAGGGTTTCTCTGTGTAGCCCTGGCTGTCCTCACTCTGTAGACCAGGCTAGCCGCGAACTCAAAAATCTGCCTGCCTCTGCCTCCCAAGTGCTGGGATTAAAGGCGTGAGCCACTACTGCCCCGCTTTAACACACCTTTAATTCCAGCATAAGGGAGGCAGAGGAAGGTGGCTCTCTAAGTTCCAGGCTAGCCTGGTCTACAGAACAGCCAGGGCTACAGGGCTACAAGGAGAAATCCTACCTCAAACAAAGAAACAAAGGTCAGCAAGACAGTTGAGATTATAAAGACACTTGCTGCACATCCCATGCAGTTTGAGCCCTGTCCTCAGACCCTACAGTAAAAAGAGAGACCTTAAGTTGTCCTCTGACCTCCAGAAATGTGCCAATGTGCATAGACCTAAATTTAGTCACACACACTCACACATATGAGAATAATAAAAAAATAAAATTTAAAAATTGTACTAGCTAGTTTTTGTCAACTTGGCACAGGCTGGGTCATCTGAAAAAAAGGAATCTCAATAGAGAAAATGTCTCCATCAGATTGGCCTGTAGGCAAGTCTATAAGGACATTTTCTTGATGAACAATTAATGTGGGAAGATCCAGCCTACTTTGGTCATGCCATCCCTGGGTAGATGGTCCTAGGTAATGTAAGAGAACAAACTGAGCAAGCCGCTAGGAGCAAGCCAGTGAGCAGCATTCCTCCATGGTCCCTACTTCATTCAGTTCCTGATTCGAGGTCCCTGCCTTGCTGGGAGTTCCTGCCTTGGCTTCCCTTCAGGGATGAACTATGATCCAGATTTGTAAGCCTTTCCTTCCTGAGTTGTTTTTGGTCATGGTGTTTATCACAGAATAGAAAGCAAACTCAAACAGAAACAGGCTGGGAATGTAGAAAGAACAATTGTCTAATAATATGCACAAAGCCCTGGGTTCAATCCATTTCCCCTTGGCGGCCAGGAGGGGTGCAGGGAGAACAACAGACTGACCAGGCTAGAAAAGTGCTTCCTATGCAAATAGGAAGACCTGCATTTGAATCCCTGGCATCCATGGAGAAGCTGGGCACAGTGCCCTTTGCCTGGGGAGGAGAAAGAGACAAGCAGGTCATGGAGCATTCCTGACCAGCCAAAACAGCAAGTTCCAGGGTTAGTGAGTGACAGACTTAAAAATTAAGATAGAATGATACAGAGAAATCCATTTTATGCTGCATACACAGGAAATGACCACAATACACGCATACATAGGCAAATGCACTTGAAAACACGTACATACATGCATACACTGCCACATACACACACAAATAACTAAAACCAATATAAGAATTATTAGACAATGCAAACGACCTAAAAAGTGTCCACTATCAGTAATTCTGTCCACAACCAGTACAAATGCAACCAAACTGTATTTTTTTTTTAATTTTTTTTATTTCTGAGGTGGTAGGGACTGATCACAGGGCCTGACCCAGGCCAGACAACATTCTACCACTAACTCACTTTCCAGTTCAGTGTCTTTATTCCTAATAGTATGAATAGTTTTCTGCCCAATAACATTTCCCAGCCCTCTACCTACACCCCAGAAACCAGTTGATTGAGCAGACAGGAGGATAACTATTGAGATATAATCAATTCTGAGATAACTATCACAAGGGCTAAACTCATTCTTAGAAAAACTCAAAAGGTGTGTGTTCTGAAACCTCTAACTGCATTTTGAGCACCAAGAAACAATTCTACGATGTCCACAGATACAGCAATCTTTGTAACTATTTTGTTTTTTTTTTTTCTTCTTTTTAGACAAAGTCTCATGTATCCACAGCAGGCCTCATATTCCCTATGTAGCAGATAAGATAACCTTAAACTTATGATACACCTGCCTCTATCTCTCCAAACCTTGGTTTATCCAGTGCTGGGAATCTAACCCAGGGCTTCCTGCATGCTAGGTAAATACTCTACCAACTGAACCTGAACTTCCGATGGCTAGTTTATCTTCTGGGAGTCAGGAATTACTCTGCTGGTTACGCTGGTCTAGAACTCACTATGCCAGGCTTTGCTCCAGTCCTCAGTAAACTCCTACCTTAGCCTCCTGGCTGCTCAGAGTACAGATATGTGCCCAATACTCAATATATGACTCTCAGAATAATCCCGATGGCAACATTACCAGTGACTGTGACCACATTCACAGGATTGTTCAAAGTATCTGACAGCCAGAGGACAAAAGGCAATAACACAAGTCAGCCATAGTGGTAGGGACCTGTAATCCCAGTACATAGGAGGCTGGTCTATCAATTCAATGTCAGCCTCAATTACCAGAAACCTTGTCACACAAAACAAACAAAATTCAGCAATGCACCACCCTACACCACACCAGAAAGCAGGAGACGCTGAGCCCATACAGTCCACAGTCCCTCATCTCCATTCTGAGCAAGCTGCTCTTCCTTCTGTCAGGGAAGAAGGAGAAAGCTTTCCTTTCCCATGGCAACTTCTGCTCTGCTTTCCCATAACTCCCTTATCAAACAGGAAAGGGAGGGAACAACGGTGACCCAGGGATCCCTGTACCACAAAGCTGGAAAACCCCACAGCAGCACCCCACTTTATCAATGCTGGTGAGACTCCCTCCCTAACGTGCTTTAAATAGCAGGAAAAAATATAAAAGTACCAGTTTTTTAAACGGTCCCGAGCTTCCAACTGGGCTCCCACTTCAAAGCTGATTCCTCGTCTGTTAGGTGGGTGCTTGGTCATTTTCAGTCATCAACAGGGCTGCTTTTATTCTCCTGAAAAAGCCAATTAAATATTCATGAAACCTGGGAAAGTCTGCCCAGGCTATAGCATCACCACCACATATTAAAAAACCAAACAGGCATTATTCAAAACACCCAGCTCCATGACCCTGTCAACACCCTGTCTGGTGCCTCCCCTCCTTTCAGGTGTCCCCACTAACAGCACCCCTCAAACTTGCCACAGCTTGTGTGGTCTCTGAAAATGTGGAGGACCCTCTCAGCAAGGTTTACTGAGGGCTCATGTATGAAACACATCCTTCAGAACGCCAAAAAACAGCTGGTCTTGTGATTAAGTCCAACCACTTGCCAACACATTCAATAAATATTTGTTCAGAGACTATTTAGTCAAGACCCAAAAAGACACACAGTTCTTACCCTCAAAGAGCCTCCAATTATAACATAGGCAATGAACAGAAGTCAGTTCAAAATGTAATTGCTATAAAACTGAAGTGCTAGAAAGGAAACAAACAGAAACTGAGATAGTAGCAAGGATGTAGTGCCGGCTACAAGGGACAGGGTGGTGAGAGACCACTGAGCCCAGGAGGTTAGTGCCAACTCTGAACAACAAAGCAAGAAAAGACACCTGACCCTACCTTTTAAAAAGTAGACAAAAAATTGTAGGGCTAAGGACAACAGCTTGCCTGGCAGTGAGGGGAGGCAGGGGGTGGGAGTTGGATCCTCAGCACCAAATAAAGCTAAGCATGGTAGCCATTCCTATAATTGAAGTAAGCAGAGGCAGGAGACTTTTTGTACTTTTACGAGACAGGGTTTCTCTGTGTAGCCCTGGCTGTCCTAGAACTCACTCGGTAGACCAGGCTGGCCTCGAACTCAGAAATCCACCTGCCTCTGCCTCCCAAGTGCTGGGATCAAAGGCGTGCGCCACCACCGCTGGCTTGTACTTTTCTTTAATAAATCTGTTCCCTCTAGGGGCTGGAAAGATGACTGTAGCGGGATATTCCCTCCTCACCCCCCACCCCTGCTATATTTGCAATAAAGCTCGGTCATTGGGCAGTATGAAAGGTAGGCATAGTGAAGAAGGGGAGAAGAAAGAAGAAGGCAGAGGAGGAGAGAAGATGGCTGCAGACGTACGCGTGTCTCTAGGTAGTTATAATATCTAGGTTAGATAATTGGGCAACAATTTAAATGTGTGGGCATCTTGTTAATTGAGCATTTCCAAAAATATACTGGATAATTTTTAAGTATTAAGAGTCTTTATTCTGCCGGGCAGTGGTGGCGCACACCTTTAATCCCAGCACTTGGGAGGCAGAGGCAGGAGGATTTCTGAGTTCGAGGCCAGCCTGGTCTACAGAGTGAGTTCCAGGACAGCCAGGGCTACACAGAGAAACCCTGTCTCGAAAAAACAAAACAAAAACAAAAACAAAACAAGAATCTTTATTCTACAGGGTGCTGCAGGCATAGCGGGAATGGTCTGGGCTCAGCCGAGCATTGTAGACAGCGTGGTGAATTGGCAGAGCCAGCCACTATGCTGGCGTCTGGTGGATGCCAGAGCCTGTGCAACTAGCTGGCTGGAGCCCCGGTCAAAGCCGAGGAGCAGAGAACATGGCAGCTGCCAGGGAACAAGCTGGACCAGGCTGTACTATCCACTACAGATGATTCAGTGGTTAAGGATACTGGCTGCTCTTTCAGAGACACTGAGTTCGATTTCCAACACCTATATGGCAACTCACACTTTCTTTAACTCAGCTCTCAGAGGTTCTGACAGACTGTTCTGGCCTCTGCAGGAACCAAATACATACACAGTACACAGACACACATGCCAACATACATGGATACACATGAAATAAACTTTACCTGATCTTTCTGCTTGAAAAAAAGTTCCTGGCATTCCTCTTACCTAGGGAGTTTGAAGTCAGCCCTAACTATATGAGACCTTACCTTAAAAAGAACAACGAAAATGGAACAGAAAGTTCTAGAGCTGCATATACAGCTAAGCAACACAGTAGTAGAGCACTTGCCTAGCAAATATAAAGCCCTAAATACAGTCCAACACTAAAGGGACTAAGATGGCACACACTTAATCCAACACTCCAAAAGAAGAGGCAGGCAGATCTCTGAGGTCCAGGCCAGCCCTTACTAAGGGTGAGACCCAAACAAATATAATTAAAGCAGTCTTTAAAAAACAAACAAAGAAGCCGGGCGGTGGTGGCGCACGCCTTTGATCCCAGCACTTGGGAGGCAGAGGCAGGTGGATTTCTGAGATTGAGGCCAGCCTGGTCTACAGAGTGAGTTCCAGGACAGCCAAGGCTATACAGAGAAACCCTGTCTCAAAAAAAAAAAAAAAAAAAAACAAAAAAGAAAAAGAAAAAAAAAAACAACAAAAATTTAACAGAAAGTAAAAAAGTTTATATACTCATACTTTCTACCACTAATAACAACATTCTTAATCAGTTCAGTACAGGGTTGGTTTTTTTTTTTTTTTTTTTCTTTTTTAAAGTATGGTGGCACATGCCCTTAATAGCAACACTTCAGAAGCAGGAGATTTCTGTAAGTGCAAGGTCAGCCTGGCCTCTACATAGAGGGTTCAAGAGCAGCCAGGACTACACAGTGAGGCTCTGTAAAACATTATTTTTTTATTTTACTTTTACATTTAGCTTTTAAATTAATTTTTATTTATCTGTTTGAGGCCTGGTAGGTTTTTTTTTTCCTCCCAAAACTCAATCTTTAGTTAACAAAGATAAAAGGAGTGCAGACAGGGGCCTAGCATAACTGTCCTCTGAGAGGCTCTACCCACAGCCAAATGTTGAACAAAGGACAGGAGGACAGGGACCCTTTTGGAAGGGTTGGAGAAGGATTGAAGGCCCTGAAAGGGATGGAAACCTCAAAGGAAGACCAACAGAGTCAACTAACCTGAACCTCTGGTAGTTCTCAGGGACTCAGCCATCAACTAAGACACTAAGGCTGGACTGAGGCCCCCAGCACATATGTAGCAGATGTGCAGCTCAGTCTCCATGTGAGTCCCCCAACAACTAGAGCAGGCTCTCCCCTAAAGCTGTAGCCTGACAGTGGTAGCCATTCCTCAACAGGGCTGCCTTGTCTGGCTTCAGGAGAGGATGTGCCTAGCCCTGTATAGACTTGATGTGTCAGGGCAGGGGATACCCACAGGGGCCTTACCCTCTCAGAGAAGGGAAAGGAGAGGGGGTGGGAATCTGTGACGGAAGATCAGGAAGGGGGGCAGCATTTAGGATGTAAATAAATTAAACAAATAATTACATACTTAAAAAAATTCAAGATGAAAAGAATGTATGTACAATATGGACAAAGGAAATTTCCCAAGGTAAAAAATACCTGGTGCAATCTATAGGATTCTACTGTGAAGACTTTAGAGAACTTTAAAATACTCCTTTATATTCAAATTCTCTAAAGAAGAACCCACCGGTCCAAAAGAGACAGGGAGCCTGAGTTATTTCCTTAGACGTGCCCTCGTTGCCAACAGTAAGGAGAGCTTTAATACACTCCATGGTGCACGTAACTACAGCCCACAGCTTCCTTCATTAACAAAGACTGCGCTGCACATCAACAAGATCAAAGATAAAAAGGCATGCCAAAAACGGACAAGCTGCCAGCACGGGCAGATCACAGTGAGTGACAGGGAGACACAAAGGTCCAGTAAGTGTATGATTTATGCCCACACAAGCACCCTGAGCTACTTAAAGGAAAAGCAACAGACATAAACTTTCAGGAACAGGGTCTCGCTCTGTAGCCCAAACTGGTCTCAAACTCACAACAACCTGTTCAATTTCTCAAGTGCTGAAATTACAGGCAATGACTAAAACTATATACAATCTCTTTGGTTGGTTGGTTTGGGTTTTTCAAGACAGAGTTTTTCTGTGTAGTTTTCGCTGTCTTAAACTCAAGAATTTAATTGTGGACTGGAAAGATAACTCTGTAGTAAACTTGCCAGTAAGCCTAAAGAGTTCAATCTCCAAAACTCATATAGAACAAACTCCTATGAGCTTTCTACTGACCTCCACATAAATATCAAAAAATTTTCAAGAATTTTAACTATGCTACCTAGAACTTTCAAAACCAGGTACTATAATAAAGGCTAAATTTTTTTGTTCCCATGATACTGAAATGAGATATATAAGTACAAAAAAGCTGAACCACTTATGAGCTAACAGCTTATACAAGGTTATATAAGGCCGGGCGGTGGTGGCACATGCCTTTAATCCCAGCACTTGGGAGGCAGAGGTAGGTGGATTTCTGAGTTCGAGGCCAGCCTGGTCTACAGAGTGAGTTCCAGGACAGCCAAGGCTATACAGAGAAACCCTATCTCGAAAAACCAAAAAAAAAAAAAAAAAAAAAAAAAAAAAAAAAAAAAAAGGTTATATAAGATTATACACGGCAGAGCTGGAGAGATGGCTCAGTGGCGAAGAACACTCACTGCTCTTCCAGAGAATCTGAATTCAGTTTTCAGCACTTACATTGGGAAGTACACAGCAGCCTGTAACTCTAGCTCCAGGCAATCTGATGCCTTCTTCTAGACTTTGAGGGTATCTATATATATGGCACATACATATATCCATAAATAAAAATCAATATGAACCTAAAAATAATTATCCAAGTACACAAAATCTTTATTATGAAAAGTAACAGGATTACCCCAAAAGTGGAATGCCTGTGCTCACAGTCATACCTTCAGATGGAGGCAAAACTAACTAAAAGACAATAAAGCCACTGAAGCCTTTCAAATGCTGTGCCAGCATTATCACACCATTTACAACATGCAGAAATACTTTTCAGAAAGGACCAGAGCCAATGCGAGTCCTGCTGAAGAGGAAGTGGAACACAGCCCAGGCTCAGGCTCAGGTTCTAGCCTGGCCATCTTTTAAACCTCATGATGGAAGGGAAGAGGAAGCTGTAAAGCTGCTTAGAATCTTGAAATCCTGCTATTTCCATCTGAAGACTATAGCCCATACTATAAAGAAATCATCTGCGACAAAAAACCAGGACCCTCTTACATCTGGATTCTAGAGAAATCTAGAAATAATGCTCACATTTAGGAATAGCAGAACATTTTTTCATTTAACAAGTTTTATTACATTTTTATTTATTTTGTACGTCTGTGTGTGAACCTGTGTACCACTGTATCCATGTGGAGGACAGAAGGCAAGTAGTGGGAGTCTTCTACATACAGGGAAGTTTCCTTTTAAAGATAAGGAACAAAGGAAAATTAGGGACATTCTAGGACACTCACAGTTAAGGAGCTGATCACAGAGTTGTTAAGTCTTTTCTTAGACAGGGTCTTACTATGTAGCCCTGGCTGGCCTGGAACTCACTTTGCAAACTGCTTACCTCTGCCTCCTAAGTGATGGGATTAAAGTGGGCACAACTCCTGCCCAGATGCTAAATTTGTTTATGAACTACTTCCTTCAGTCTTTTCTTCCTGATCTCATATAGGGATAATTTCCTCTATCTTGGATGCTAAGAGGATCAGGCAGGAAAGTCCTAAAGTCCTCTTAGAACATCTGGCACGGGACTGGGGGAATGGCTCAGACATAAGATGTTTGCTTTAGCATGCAGGGGCCATGAGTGCTATTCCCAGAACCTTAAAAAGTGAACATAAACACCAGCCTACAGGAAGCAAGCCTGTGAGTGGGAGATGGGTGCAAAATCATCCTTCACTATGCAGCAAGCCTGTGCTACTAACACATCTGTTTGTAGGTCTCATTTCAAGCAGGGCCCTTTTCTATCAAACACTAAAAAGAGTCCAATCAATCTATTAAACTTGACAGGCTAGAGAACAGGCAACAGGACAAAGACAAGACAGAAGGGAGAACTTGGTTTGGTTTTGTGGGTTTTTTTACTGAAGGTTTTTTTTGGTTTTTTTAAAATTTGTTCTATTTGTATGCATGTTTTGTCTGCGGGTAAATGTAAGTCTGTGAACCATGTGCATGCCTGGTACCTGCAGAAGCCAGAAGAGTACCTGTAGAAATCAGAAGGTGTTGAATCCCCTAGAACTGGAATTTCAGACAGTTGTGAACTGCACGTGAATGCTGAGATGAACCTAGATCTCTGCAAGAGCAGCCAGTGCTCTTAACCACCCAAAACTCTCCGGCCCCAAGAGGATTGTGGGGCTTTTATAGAAGTTATTTTTCTTACATATATGAGTATTTTGCCTGAACGTACGTGTGTACCATTTGTGTGCAGTGCCCACAGAAGCATCAGATACCCTGGATCTAGATTTGAAGATGGTTAATGAGCCTTCTGACATGGATGCTGGAAACTGACCCCAAGCCCCACTGTAAGAGTGGTAAGTGCTCTTAACCTTATTGGGCCATCCATCTCTCCAGCCCTGGACAGAAAACATTCTTAGAATGCTTTCTAGGGGCCTTTAGGATAGCTATGTCAGGTAAAGGTGCTTGGTGGATAATGCAAGTCTGAGTTCTTTTCCTGGAATCTGTGTAAAGATGGGAGGATCTCTGCATAGCACACACAGCCCACCTCCAATCCACCTATGCATCCCAGGAACACAGAAAGTGTATGACACAAAGAGGTTGCCCCAAGGCTGAGGTAACCTGAGCTACACAGTGAAACACTGGTTTTTGTTTGTTTTATTTTTGGTTTTGAGGTGGGTTTGTTTGGTTTTTTTTGCTTTGGGAGGTTGTTTTGTTATGGTTGTTTTGAGGGGTCAGGAGGGCTCTGTATAGCCCTAGCTCTCCTGGAACTCCCTTTGTAAATCAGCATGGCCTGGAACTCACAAAGATCGCCACCTGCCTCTGCCTCCCAAATACTGAGATTAAAGGCCTGAGTCATCATTTCTGGCTGAAACACTGTTTTCAAAATAACAAAAACTGCATTCTCCAAGAACCCAAGCTTTCCCTCCCACAATTAAACAGACTGAGTTCACTCATTCCTTATTACTGAGAATGAGGTGGCTGGATCAGCTCAGAGCCTGGTGCTCAGGTTTTTCCCTACAATACTTCTGTATGACCTCTGGCCTATTACCCAGCCTCCCTGAGGGGACAGCTCCTCCTGCGTCTATCCCAGTCATGCCCTCAACATGTCTTTCTCAACTCCATTCTCATTGTCTTTACTTTGTGTTTTTGTGTTTTTCTTTCCTTCTTTTTTTGAAACAAGATCTTATTCTGTAGCCAAACAAACTCCTGGTTCTGCCTCTCAAGCAGCCAAGATCAGCACTACTTTACTTCAGGCCACTGTTCTTTCTGAAGGCCTTACTTCATGGTTTCTCACTGCCAAGGGGGTATCCAATTAAAGCCCTCATGAGTGGAGTTCTGGTTATTTTTTAGCTTATTTATTTTTCTCAAGACTGTGTGTGTGTGTGTGTGTGTGTGTGTGTGTGTGTGTGTGTGTGTGTCCCTGGCTGTCCTAGAACTAGCTCTGTAGAGCAGGACAGTCAAACTCACACTCACAGATCCGCCTACCCCTGCCTTCCGGGTGGGTGTGCCATCACCACTCAGCTAATCTTTTTAATTTTGAGATGGGATCTCTCGTAGCAGAGGATAACCTTGAACCCAACCTTCCTCTGCCTCTACCTTCTGAGAGTGGTGATCACACTCATGTATCACCAACCACAAGTTTAGAGCAGGTCCTCTACCAACATCCTTCTTTCTAATCTCAATCATTAAACTCTCACCCGAATTCTAAAGCCTCCAGACACACCCTCCCCTGACCCAAATCAATACTGCCTCAGTAGCTAACATCTAAGTGCTTGTTTTTTGTTTGGGTAAATAAATAAATAAATAAATAAACAAAATAGATAGACAAACACAAAGGTAATAAAATAAAAAAATAAGGCGGAGAAAGGCAGTCTGGCCTCTACATGAACACAAGCATGTATATAGAATCCACATATACACAAGCAAGAAGGACATGGTGACATATTCCTATAATCCCAGCACTTGGGAACTTGGAAGGTGAAGGCATGAGATTCAGTTTGAGTACACAGGGACAGTATCTGGAGGCCACTCTGGGCTACATGAGAATAAGGACTACAAATTAGGTAGTGTGATTCTGGTAATGGCAGGCCTTTAATCTCAGCACTCAGGAAGCAGAGAGGAGGGCAGATCTCTGTGAGTTAGAGGCCCAGTGTTATCTACAAAGTGAATGCCAGGACAGCCAGAGCCACACAGAGAAACCCTATCTCAAAAAACAAAAACTCTACACTGCCAAGCCAAACACTGGTCTCTAAAGATGGGAGCTGAAAAGGAGAGAAGCAGGGAGGTTTATCTAAGCAGTTATGAGCCAAGACTCTGGTAGAACAGCCTAAGTTAGGATCACATAACGTCCAGCAAATCATGTCCTCCCTGAGCCTCAGCTCCTCCCTTATATATGGAGTAACAGCACCTAGTGCAGACCTTCACACAGGTGTTTCAAAGAGCCTGGCTCATAGTAAGCTGCCAAGGCTATTCATCTTACAGTCCTTAGCCCTACCAATCCAGACTTCTTGTAGTTTCAACCTCGAGAAACTGCAGAAAAGCTGCTTCCTGCACCTGGGTTAGGCCTGGGCACAGCCATCAAGAAGAATCTCCCCACAGGATATCAGTTCTGTACATTCCCATGACATCTGACCTGCTCAGTGACAGCTCAATACTGGTTTCAGCTGAACTCTCCCAGAAGGTAAGGAACTCTGATGGGCACCCCAGCATCCAGCAAGCAATGACCTTACATGAAACACACTTGTTTCCAGGTAACCTCAGCTTTCTCACTAGAAAAGTGGAACTAAAAACAAGACCAGTAGCATCCTATGTAGGATGAAAGGACTTCAGTGTGCTAAAACCTTGGAAAGCTCAAAAGACACACAAACTATTAATACCCTTTGGGGACAATGGATGATGGTAAACCCTAAGGAATCCAGCACCTGAAAACAGGCCATTATTTCATCCCTGGAGTCTGACAAAATTTTTAACTACTATTCTCAGACCCTAGGGGCTTCAACCTCCAAATATCCACATTGTTCAGATACTCTATAGTCTAGAGGTCTAGAGTGAAGCTTGAGTTGTGGTTTGTTTTTTTGTTTGTTTGTTTGTTTTTTTTGGGGGGGGAGCGGTTTAAGAAGGTTTAGGGAAGAGGGGTGTCTTTTGCTTTTTCAGACAGGGCTCACTATGTGCCCCTGGCTGGTCTTGAACTTACAAAAATCTACCTGCCTCTGGCCTCTATACTGGGAATATAGGCATGAGTCACCAAACTTGGAGTGAGTACTTGTGTAGATTTCCCACTCCTAGCCCATTTCCTTTTATTGAGATAAAGTTTCACTCTGTAGCCCAGGTTAGCTCCTGAAGCCTCCTGAGTCAACCTCCAAAGCATTTGGATTATGGGCATGAGCCACCATAACCTGGTTACCCGTGTTCTTTCTTAAAGTCTTAGAAAAACACAGCTAAACTAAGCTTCCTCTCCCCCCCACCCCCCCAAAAAAAAGCCTTTTTGTTGCTTATAGAATGTTAAAAGCCAGGCAGTGGTGGTGCACACCTTTAATCCCAGCACTTGGGAGGCAGAGGCAGGCGGATTTCTGAGTTCGAGGCCAGCCTGGTCTACAGAGTGAGTTCCAGGACAGCCAGGGCTACACAGAGAAACCCTGTCTTGAAAAACCAAACCAAAAAAAAAAAAGAATGTTAAAAACACATTATTTAATAAACAACTAATTCTCTTATGCTTTAAATACTAACTTTTATTCCTGACCTTCCTTAACTAGTAATTTCAGGAAATAGCTAACATTTGTTCAGTTTTGCCACATACCAAATCCTTGACAAATATTTCATTCCCACCAATGCAGAGAAACAGGCATCAGTGACCCACACCCTACAAGAGAGGAAAAGGCCAAAACCAAGAAACTTAACTCTGGCTCCTGGCTAGGCAGAAAAGCTGAAATCCTGAGAAGCATAGCTTCAAGCAATTACATCTACACAGCTTTTATAAACAAGGCTGCCTTGTGATACTAGAAACCAGGTCAAACGCCCATGGCTGGGGTGGTTATGGGCCTGGGGGGTACCTAGTGTTTATTGTTCCAATAAATGGTCATATATGTGGTCAAACAGCTCCTAGATGTTTATGTTTCTACTCAGATCTGTGCGTTTTCAACCCTGCACACAAGCTTCTCTTTGGTAGTGGTTTATTCAGACTCAAGACAGATAAAGCCCAGCAAGTCAGTGACAAGGAGTGTCGACTCCTACGTGGGTCATCATTAGCAACCTCCCCTGCTCTCAAGGGAACATCTTGAAAGAGGGGTGGAAAGAATAAGAGCCAGAGGCTGGGGAGAGCTACTGGGAGCTGTTGTCCTATGGAGAGGACATGGCTGTTGCACACATGAAGACATAACAGCTGTGGTTACCGACAGGAGACTTGCACAAGATCTAACTAGACAGAACTCAAGTACAGACAGAGATTCAGGAGTCTTTACCCATAGCTGAGGGGCTCTGAGTAGTTGATGGCCACAAGAAAAGGGAGAGTCACTTTGAAGGATGTGCCCATGCTACAGTGGATGGTGTCATGCCCATGCAAATATGGGTGGCACTAATTCTAATTAAGAATTATTTAAGCCGGGCAGTGGTGGTACACACCTTTAATCCCAGCACTTGGGAGGCAGAGGAAGGCTAATTTCTGAGTTCGAGGTCAGCCTGGTCTACAGAGTGAGTTCCAGGACAGCCAGGGCTACACAGAGAAATCCTGACTCGAAAAACCAAAAAAAAAAAAAAAATTGAAGCTAGGAGGGACTGAAGGTGAGGATAAGGATAGGTATGATCTATGATCCAAACACACTGAACACATATCTACTGTGGATATCAATGTGTGCATTTGTAAGATTTGAGCAGGGTATGGTGGTAGACAACCGACAACCTTAACGCCAGGTACTCTGGAAGCTAAAGCAGCAGCATCACAAGTGCAAGGCTACATACCTGAAATACATACAATACTATATCTAAAAATATTAGAGCTTCGGGCTGGAAAGATGACTCAGTGGTTAAGGGCACTGGCTGCTTATCTAGAGGACCTATGTTCAATTTAGAGACCTTCATGACAAAAGGAAAGAATGCTACCTGACCCTCCACACCCCAAGCTATGTCATAAGTGCCCTCCTACATATACAAATAAAAATGCAATAATTAAAATTTAAAATTAAAAAGGCCTAATGTCAGGGCTCGGCAGTACATGCCTATGATCAAACACAGGGGCAGCAGGAGGATCACAAGTTCAAGGTCATCCTTAGCTACATAGCCAGTTTGAGACTAGCTTCCTATATCATAAAAACAAAAACCAAACCCCTCCAAAATAATCTTTGGGATAGTTGTAATACTAAAGATAGTAAGTGGCTGCTAGGTTTTCTTTTTTGAAAATGAAGGTTCAGACATGCTAGCATTCCTGTAACCCCAGCTCCTGGGGGGGACAGCAGGATTTTTATACTTCCGCAACCTAGCATTTCAGTATCTATGCACCTACAGAAGCAAGAAAGGTAAGGTAATCCACCTAGTTGTAGGCAAACATACCACTCTTTTTAAGGCAGGGTCTCACTATGTAGTGCTAGCTGGCCTGGAACTTGATACAGACTGGCCTCAAACTCAGAGACGTTCCTGCCTCCTCCTGAGTGCTAGGATTAAAGGTATAGTGGGATTAAAGATGTAGACCTTCAAGTGGAAGAGAAACCTCAGAAATCCCAGGATTCTAGCGGGAAAGAGATGAAAACGCATTTACCTAAGAGTTCCTTCATGGAATAAAGGCCTCATTTTAAACTCTTTCCCCAAAGAGCACTGACTCAAGCAACAGCTCCCTTTCCCATAACCATCCTATTTACACTTGGTGACTAATATTAGACTCTTAAAAATTTTTACAAGATTTCTGAAAGCTCATTAGTTCCATTATTTGGCCAAATAAACCATGGTCCAACTGAAGAGATCTAGGCAATGATCCAACAAAGCCATTAACCTTATTACAAGTAAGTAAAGGTTTTGATTTTGATTGTACCTCACTGTTAGTCAGCAACCTATACAGGGACAGTCCCTAGGGAAGTAGTCCAAGGGCAGCTCCTCCATTTCTCTAAGCTTGTCATCTAGCAAAAACTGAATAGCTAAACAAACATACCTGTAATCCCAGTGCTCTGAAGGCTGAGGCAGGAAAATTACACAGCAGCCAGAGTTACGGAGCAACAACCCATTTCAAACAAAATAAGAAAAGAGCTGGAGAGCTAGCAGCCAGTGCTTTTTCCAGTGCTCTTCCAGTGGATTTGGGTTCAAGTCCCAGCACCCTCATAGCAGCTCACAGCCTTCTCTAACTGCAGTTTCAGGGGATCCAACATTCTCTTCTGCCCTCCATGGGCACTGCATACACACAGTGCACAGACATACATGCAGGCAAAACACACTGCTCTATAGACCAGGCTGGTAAACTCACAGAGATCCACCTGCCTCTGCCTCCTGAGTGTTAGGATTTAAGTCATACGCCACCACTACCCACTCACCCTAAATCTTAAAACAAAGCAAATTGCTTTTTGTGTTGTTTGAGGTAGAGTCTCCCCTAACCTAGGCTGACCTCACTAGGCAGCCAAGGATGACCTCTGAACTCTTGGTTCACCTGTTTTTCACCATCCAAGTGCTAGAATTCTAAGCCCTAAGCATACTCCATTCCATCTGACTGCAAATTGCCTTTCACCTTTAAAATGTCATGCTATTTGCCTTGCTAATTAAAAGGAGGGAAAAAGTAAGGGCAGGGAAGAGGTAGGGACACAGGCATGATAGTACATGCCTGTATTCTCGGTCCTCAGGAGGCACAGACTGGATGATTCTCACATGTCTGAGGCCAACCTGATCTACACAGGCAGAACCTGTCTCAAAGAGAAAAAGAAAAAGAAAAAGAAAAAGAAAAAAAAGGGGGGAGGAGAGAGACTGGAGGGAGCTGGAGCAATGGCTCAACAGTTAATAAATAGCACTGGCTGCTCTTTCAGAGGTCCCAGGATCAATCCTGCACCCACACAACAGCTCACTGTCTAACTCCAGTTCCAGGGGATCCAATGCCCTCTTCTGGCCTCATAGGGCACTGCATGCATGAAGGACACATACATCAAGGCAAAACAAAATAGTTTTTTTTAATTAAGTAAAATTGAAAAATAAAGAATAAATAAGGTGGAAAAAAGAAAAGAAAAAATTTACATAAAAAAGTAATAAAAGGTGCTTTTAAAAGGTGTGGTGGCTAGCGGGCAGTAGTGGCGCATGCCTTTAATCCCAGCACTTGGGAGTCAGAGGCAGGAGGATTTCTGGTCTACAGAGTGAGTTCCAGGACAGCCAGGTCTATAGAGAGAAACCATGTCTCAAAAAACAACAACAACAACAAAAGGTGTGGTGGCACACGCCTTTAGTCACAGCACAGGAGGTGGAGGCAGTTGATCTCAGTGAGTTCCAGGCCAGCTTGGTCTCATATAGCCAAGTTCAGGCAAGTCTGGTCTCCATAGTAACCTTTGTTTCAAAATGAATGAATATGAATATAAAGGGGCTAAAGGCTTGAGAAAGAATCTTGGCTTCCAAAAAATGCAAACATGTCACACACACCTACTGCTAATAATAAATAAAAAGGTTGAGTGTGGAAGGAAAACACCTAAAATATGCATTATTTAAAAGCATTTACAAGAAACTATGGTTTTATATACAACATACAGCCTAAAACCAAACAGCTTAGTGATCTTAGTGATGCAGAGGCAGCTAACACTGAATGGAGAACTCAAGTCCGACTTCTAATGTCAGGTAGTTCTGAATGAAGCCCAACCCAGGACTGACAGAGCACATAGAGCAGAAGAATGTTGATCCTGGGTGTGAAGACAAGCTGGCTATTTGTCTAGAAAGGAGACTGTGGCAGCAGAAGTGGCTTGGGACAAGGAAACCACTGGCAGTCTGCCTACAGAAGCATGTGAAGGAAATCAGACCTGCTACTAGGCGCTCCACGAGCAACTGGGTTTCTAAACAAAGTCCCTACAGATTCCATGAGAGTGGACTTTGAAATAATCAACTGCTCAGCATTCAGCTGGGGAGAATGAGCTCCTGAGAGCAGGAAGGAAGTGATTTGCCTGAGGTCACACATGAGTGTAAGAGCTGGGACCACTGCCAGATCCAGATCAAATCTGTCACTGAAGATAATCTGACATTCCTGTGAGAAGTGGAGGGGCTGGGGGAAGATCAGGGACACAGAACAGTCTAGTCATTCAGGTTGGTCCTGATCAGGGCCTGGAACAGGATCACATTGGAAAAGGGCCAGGAAAGCTAACAGGGAAACAGATACTAATGATTTAAGAGGTTCAGAATGGAAAAAACCCACTGAGAGCTGGGCTTTAGTAGCACATGCCTAGCACTTGGGAGGAAGAGGCAGAAGGATCAGTTCAAGGCCAGTGTAGGCCACTCATAAAAGAACCTAGCTTAAAAATATAAAGAAAAGAAATATCCCCTAAAATACAAGAAGAGATTACTACAAACTTAAGACCTCATCAAAGGGTGTCACAGCTCACCAGGACTGACTTCTGGAGCATTTTACTGATGAACCAGCAGCTTCCATTCAAGAACAAGCACCTAGCTTCAGCCTGGCCTTTATCAGGTCTATTTGAAGAACTCTGAAAAACTCCAGACACTTGAAGTGGGATAGCTTGACTCCTGTCTCACAATAACAAGAGGAATCAGAAACAAGCTGGCTAAACAGTACTTACTGCAATTATTCTATGTCAAAAAATTATCCATCAGAGCTTAAGATATAGAAGCTCAGAAGACAAGCATTTCTCTTGAACGTACAATACCCTGGTTCAAACCTCAGCACCCCAGGGCAAAAAAAAAAAAAAAAGTTCACATTAAAAGCACATATATAGCCGGGCAGTGGTGGCGCACGCCTTTAATCCCAGCACTTGGGTGGCAGAGGCAGAGGATTTCTGAGTTCTCGAGGCTAGCCTGGTCTACAGTGAGTTCCAGGACAGCCAGGACTACACAGAGAAACCCTGTCTTGGGGGGGAGGGGACAGAAAAAAAAAAGCACATATATTTAAGCAGTTAAATCTAGCAATATACAGAGAAAACAGTATATTTTGTAGGTCTAAAAGCTAAAGGTTACCTAGGAACAGTGGCAACTATCTATAGCACCAGAACATGGGGTAGGGGGTGACTAGAGCAAGGCTGGAGAAATAGCTCATGGGTTAAGAGTACTGGCTACTCTTGAGAGGACCTCAGTTCAATTCCCAGCATCCACAAAGCAACTCACAATGGACTGTAACTTCAGTTCCAGGGGATCCAACTCCTTCTTCTGACCTCTGTGGGTATCAGACATGCATGTGATGAAGACGTATTTATACAGTCAAGCACAAAATGAAAGTCTTTTGCCCCCTCCCCAACTAAAAAAGGGAGGGAAAAAAGAAATCAGGCACGGTGGACACAAACTAGTAATTCCAGCACTCAAAGGACTGAAACACAAAAAGTATATTTCAAGCGTAGACTGGGCTACATAAATAACTGAAGACAAGAGCCTATCTGAATTCAGTGAACTGGTATAAGCTTTAAGAGATGCATGTCTGGCTGATAATGGTGGTTCATGCCTTTAATCCCAGCACTCAAAAGGCAGATATCTGAGTTCAAGGCTTCAAGGCCAACCTGGAACTATATAGAATGAGTTCCAGGACAGCCAGAGCTATAAAGAAACTATCTCAAGAAAAAAAAGGGAGGGAGGGAACAAAGGGAAATTGGAAAACAATACCCTAGCATTTGGTTAATGATTGGTTTTCTGTTTTCACTGAGCACTCTCCAGCTGTCTATGGAAATTTGATGTGTATGTAGTCCCTTAATCTTAACACCATCTAAAAACTTGAATGGTATATACTCAGACCACATCTCCCACCTACCAAATCAGAGTGAGCATTTTAACAAGACAGGCCGGAAATTGGAATGTGCATTCTAGGATGAGAAGCTAGGGTGTAGGCCCTAAGGGTGAACTTACAGCACTACCCAGATGAAGCAGAAACAGCCAAATAAAGAGACAAAGTACCTGTTCACTTCAGCAGACCATATTTTATTAGGCACTACTCAGACAGATCGCCATTTTTTTTTTTTAAAGAAATGTAGTACTTACTAATAATGAACATGGGATTTCTTTCCCTTTGAAATAACACAACCAAGTTCTATGGCTTTAGTGAACAAGAAAATGTGAAGCAGCTTAGCTGTTCCAAAAACACAATGATGGGCAATTCTATTCAAGTTTTCACACTAAGTAGGAGCACTTCCCCACAAGTCCCTTCGGTTCCTCCAGGCTCCCTGGGGTACCACTAAATCCCCCAGCATCCCAAGGAAGCAGGTGCCTGGTAAATGTCCAGTTTCTAACCGAGAGTCAGAACTTGGTCTTGTAATGTACTCCTGCCCTGTCCTACTGGTATAGCTTCCCAGATCCAGACTCCCTCCCCCTCCCAAATGCCTCCAGCAGCTGCACATTCAAGTACTTCCCAAAAGGAAGAAAGGTCAGAGGAGATATTATCCCGTAAGCATTGGAAACTCCAGCTGTGGAGAAATGAATCAGGGGCAAGGCCTAAAAGCACCATGCAAAAATCTAGAGAGGGGAGAGAAATTAGAGGACCAACTGAGGTAGGCTCCTAAGAGACAAGATGTCCCAGGTGTAGATTTGTTTGTTTGGGTTTTTTTTTTTTTAGATGTTTGGCTTTTGAGGCAGAGTTTCTCTATGTAGCCCTGGCTGACCAGGAAGTCAAGAGCTCTCACCTGCCTGTTTGTGCTCCACCACCCCTGGCTGCCACACTGTTCCCTCGTGCTTAGAAGCAAGCCCAGCCCTCCACACGTGCCAGGCCAAGGACTCCATCACTGAGCTACAGCTTTCAGCCCAGATGACTTTTCTTGATCAAAAGAACTAATGAATGGTAGTTACGGCCTAGAAAGCATACATTACTAAGAAAAGTCTCTGCAGCCCTCACCTAGAGAACAGGGAGATTAAAAGGAGTGAGCCTGCAGGTGGGCCTTTAATCTCAGCACTCAAAAGGCAGAGGAAGCCAGATCTCTGTTGAGTTTGAGGCCAGCCTGGTCTACAGAGCTAGTTCCAGAACAGCCAGGGTGCCAGGGCGACACAGAGAAATCCTGACGCAAAAAATAAAATAGATAAAAATGTAAAAAAGAAAGAGGGGGGAGGGAGGATGTATGGAGAGGAACAACTAAGCAGGTCGTTTGCTTGAGATGTATCCCTAGCTAGCCTAGAATTCCTCCTGTAGACCAGGCAGTCCTCAAACTCGCAACAATCCTCCTGCCACAATTGCTGGGATCAGACCCACAAAAACTACTGAGGGCTTCACCAGAAACTTACAGAAAGTAAAGCACCAGAGGATTAAGAGTTCCAAGAATAACCAAAAATTACTACTAGGGGATTCTTCTTTCTATTTTGACTCCAGAACAACTCAGGAGTTCTAGTCTGTGGCCACGATGACGGAAGAAGAGGATGCTCACCATCACTAGACAAACAGAGCACTGTCCAAAGGAACCAGAAACCAGAAAAGTGTCTGCACAGACTGTCAACCAAAAAAGAATTCCTGTTTGCAGAAAAATAAACTACATATAAAAAGTCATCTCAACTACATATAAAGAACTACATAAAAACTACATATAAAAAGTCATCTCAACCAGGCACGGACGTTCTTGCCTGGGTCCTAGCACTTGTAAGGCAGAGGCAGGGGGATTCAAAGCCAACCTGAGCTACCTACTAAGTTCCAGGAAAACCTGAACTACCCATGAGACAATACCTCAGACAAACAAACAAAAGCCAAAGGCACGTGCACAAAAGGGCATCCTATCAGGTTAGAAAGGTTCAGGGTGGAGTAACTATAAAAACTGCCCTGAGGAAAAAAAGGAGAGTCCACAAAGTGTTTTGCAGATAGGCACTCAACAGAGGAAGGAAGACGAAAGAGGTACATACACGACAGAGCCTAGGAGAGCACATAACGGGAATGTGGTTCCAAAGAGGGAAGGAAACTGAAGACTGAAACTATCTGGATAGCAGAAAAGCTAGAAAGAAAGAAAAAGACAAGCAGGCAGGGGGAGGGGGGGGAGAAGAGCACCAGTAATCTCAGCACTCGGGGCCCAAAGTAGGAGGATCATACCCAAGCAGGACTGCATGGTAAGTTCGATAGGCAGATACACAGCAAGAACAGGTCTCAAAAAAAGGAAGACTGACTAGCCAGCCGGCTGAGCACTTGCAGCCGAGAACCACCACCTGGGCTTGAACCCTAAGACCCACAAACTGGAAGCCGGGAGTAACTTCCTGCAACTTGTCCTCTGATCACCATATGAATGTTATGGCACATGTCAAATAAATATGGGTTTTCAACTAGGAAAAATAAAAAGGAAGCTGTGAAAAAATGGGTGGGGGATGCTCAAGACCAACCACATCTAGGAATGAAAGAATCCAGGAGAAAGGTGTGCCCAGAAGCACTTGCTGCACCCCAAGTATGTTTCCTGCTAAAGGAGGTGCATCTCAAACCATAAAGGGACACAGAAAGCAAAGCCACTCTCAGATAGGAAAACAAGTCTGCCCCTGAGAAACAAGTTAGCTTGGGGAACACATGAAAGAAAAGTGCAGCCCCAAGGAATGACTTGAGGACAAGTCATTGAAGCCTCTTATACGTGAAACTGAAAACGATGTGCCATAGCATCAGGATTTGGAGAAGAACCTGAAAGGGATGCACATTCCAGACTGAAGGACTTAAGAAAAAGAAGAACTGACCCCAAGTTCACTAACTTGTGAGAACATACCAGATCTGAGGCCTGGAAAGAAGAGTTCCTCCTCGGGGTTGTGGGATATAATAAAACATTCTATAACTTTGCTTAGTGACCTGACTTCTGAGGAACCTATCAACGGACTGAACCCCAAACTGAAAAGGGAGAAATGCTAATTATGTTTGAATATGGGAGTGTTCCCTCGGTATGGGGAAGCAAAGAAAAGAGAGTATGACTTCAGTTTGTTTTTAGGGACGGTTAGAAATTGAGAGAAAATTCCAAGACTAGAGCTTAAGGAAGGGGAGGGACGCCCAGATTTTCCAAACTACAGAGAAAGGAGACACTCCCATATACAGGGTCTTGAGGAAAGGGTGTGCTTCCTAGATCAGGATAAGAAAGGCACTACACGAAAACGCGTCCCCAGCGGCAAAGGCAGCAGCTTAGGCCTTCCTCTATCTCGCGGGCTGAGCAGGGGGTGCAGCCTCGGCACCCCTCCCCACCCCCACTGCCCCGTTCCGCGCCCCGGGCCAGCACCTCGCGGCCCAGCCCCCTCGGGCCCCGCTGATTGGCCTGGAACGCCGTCATTCCCGCAGGTAGCTGCAGTGATTGGGCGGCGCTCGCTCGCCGCCACGCTCTCAGGAGCGGTCCCCGGGCCTCCCTCCGGGGCTGGGTGATCCGGGGGCCAGTCGGGGAACAGGACTGAGCCAGGGTCCCACAGTGGCCGGGGCGTCCGTCCCCGGTCCCGCCCGCACAGCGCGCGCGCGGCACGGGGCCTGCCCCCGACACGGCCCCAACCAGCTGGCTTCGCGTCGCCGCGCTTCGCCACGAGCTCACCTCACAGCCCCGCTCCTGCTGCGCCGCTCCAGACCAACCGACAGAAGGACTGTGCGCGCTGCGCACCACGTGACCCCGGGGACGCGCCCAGCGTATCCCCCGCCCCCCACACACACGCACCATCTCCACCACCGACTGACGCAGTCGCCCGACAGCCCCGCCCCGGACCCCGCCCCACCCGGTCACCAGGACGACAGCGCGAGCAGGCCACGCCCACCTCCCTGACGCGGGAACACCAAGTAGGCACTCACCCTTGACTGCTGAGGTCACCAGAAGCAGCGGCCTGGATGCTGCCCATCTACCTTCTTAATTCTCTTTCTAAATGCGTCTGGAAGTCACACACTTCCCTCTACCCCCTCTGTCACCACTCTCCACGAAGATCGTAGTCTTTACAGCTCCTTACTTTTCCTCTTCCAATCCGCTCTTCACACGCAAGGGCTTCTCAAAACGACTTGCTCCCTTCTCCAGAAGAAGAGCTAAGTCTTAAAGATCGGTTGTCACCAGGCTTTCTCATTCTCACACATCCAGTCCGCCCTCTGTGCTCTGCCTCCGTCAAATCCTCATCTGAACCTTCTCACCTCTGCATTTGCGTTTATCCCTAGAAAAGGATTCCAGCGTTGGGGCGTGGGGGCGCTGAGAAAAAAAGGGCTGTATTCTGTCACTAGGGAGCAAGGTCCAAGATGCAGCCACAACAAAAGAGAGGTTTTCCCAGTGGGTCTTAACAAGTGCCAACGAGAGGTGTTAAAATTGTTATTTACTGAAGCGATCATGATTTGATTTGACACTGGAAGCAACCAAACTTGTGCTTCTTAAATAATGAGTCTAATCACATCCTGTCCCCACACTACTTAACTCGTCAATCAATCTAAATCCTATGCCTTTGCTCATCTAAACACACTTTCTACCGTTTTTCTTGGTTTTTTTGTTTGTTTGTTTGTTTGTTTAGTTTAGTTTAGTTTAGTTTAGTTTAGTTTCTTTTGAAATAGTCTCAGTGTGCAGCCTTGGCTATTCTGGAACTCAGTACACAGACAAGGTTAGCCTTGAACTCACAGTGATCTACATTTCTGCCCCTAACATACTGAGATTAAAGTCATCATCCACACAAAAATAGCTCTCCAATCAAAAGAATTAAGAGATAGTTTGTCGAACCAAAGTATAATTATCAGACCCTGGAAAAATACAGATTCAAATTATCCTACTTCATGGAAGTAGTTTCATGGAGTTTTATAGAAACAAAACAAAGAAAGATACAAACCAAGGCATTTTCAAAATTTCATTGGTATGGGGAGGGGAGTGGGATGAGAGATTTTCAGAGGAGAAGCCAGGAAGAAGGATAACATTTGAAATGTAAATAAATAAAATAACCAATAAAATTTTTTTTAAAAATCTGTTAGTAGAGCCCAGGTGTGGTGGCTCCTTTAATCCCATACATAGTAAATTCTAGGACAGCTGGGGAAACCTTCAAAAGAGTCAAAACAAAACAAAAACACATTAGTAGAAACATTAAATAAGTAGTTACAGTAAAATGGAGTAATCTCAGCGGGAGGGCTTAGACACTGTGTGGTAGCATTCTTTGCCCTTCCATTGGTGGAGAGGGCTTTGTTAACTATATTGGTCAAAGTTTATCTTTTTTCAGGATCCTAGATCTGACACACAGGTGGGCTCTTTAGAGAGCCCTAGAGAAACCGGCTCTGAGACCTGCAACATTCCAAACCCTCCACAGTCACTGTGGTCAGCAATCTGGCTCTGGAGGCCTAGCTGGCTTTGTTATCAGGAATTCTTCACAGTGTGACTCATAGGACAGCACCCTGACCCCTTTCTTTTTCACACAAGGAGCACAGGCTGTCCCTTGGCCTTCCAAGGACTTGCAATCATGAGCAACCATGCTCAGCTCTTTTCTGCCAGTTTCTCTTTTCTGAATTATCTTTAAATTGGCTGGGTGTGATGACACAGGCCTTTAAAAGAATACTCTGGAAGCAGAAGCAGACATTATTTCTATGAGTTCAAGGCCAACCTGTTCTATACAGTGAGTTCCAGTCCAGCCAGGGCTACACAGAGAGACCGTCTCTCTTCTTACATTTATCTGTTTATTTTACTGTGTGTGTGTATGTGCACACGCATGCTTAGAAGACTCCTATGTGGAAGTCAGAATACAAGTTGTGTGAATCAGTTCTCTCCATCTTCTGGATGCCAGGGTCCTTCTTTATTTATTTATTTATTTATTTAGGTTTTTTTGAAACAAAGTTTCTCTGCGTAATTCTGGCTGTCCTGGAATTCAGAGATCCACCTGCCTCTGCGCCCAAACACTAGGATTAAAGGTGTGCATCACCATGCCCAAGTAAAGAAGATACTCCAGTTATTCCCTGGTGTTTTTGTTCGTTTATTTGGTCTGTGTGTATGCAGTATTTTGCCTTTATACATGACTGTGTACTACGTGCATGTATGGTGCCTGCAGAGCCAGAAAAGGGCTTTGAGTCCCTTGAGAATGGAGTTACAGATGTTTATGAGCTGCCGTGTGGATGCTGGGAATGGGATTGACCCTAGATCCTCTGGAACTGTGGCCAATGCTCTTAACCTCTGAGCCATCTCCAGAGCCCCCACCTCTCATTGTTTTTGTTTTTGTTTTTTGCCTTTAGGCCTTTGAAAAGACTATTGCTTTTTTTTTTTGGTTTTTCCAGACAGGGTTTCTCTGTGTAGCCCTGGCTGTACTGGAACTCACTCTGTAGACCAGGTTGGCCTTGAACTCAGAAATCCACCTGCCCTCTACCTCCCAAGTGCTGAACCACATGTATGCCTGGTAATGGCTGAGACCATCACATCCCCTGAAACTAGAGTTACTAATGGCTGTCAGCTGCCATGTGGGCTTGTGGAATTGAAACTGCTCGTTTGGAAGAGCAACCAGTGCTTTTAAACACTGAGCCACATCTCCAGTCACACTGCTTTAAAGATTTTTTTTTTTAAACTTACTTTTATTTTATGTGACTGAGCATTTTACCTGCATGTGTCTATGTACACCATTGTGTGACTGGTGCCTATGGAAGTCAGAAGCAGGCACAAGACCCCCTAGAACTGGAGTTCCAGATGACTGTGAACAACTATGTGAGTGCTGGAATCAGAACCCTGGTCCTTTACAGGAGCAAAAGGTGTTCTTAGCCACTGAGCTATCATCTGTCCAGCCTGTTCTGGTTGTTTGGGACAAGGTCTCACACAGCCCAGGTTGACCCTGACCTAAAACTCCTCCACTAGCCCAGTCTTGCATTTACAGCCGTGGGCCACTTGATGCAACCTGACCTGTTTCCTTCTACTTTCTGTTGTTTTACTTTTATGGTTTTTGAAAGGCGGTCTTTTAGGTAACTCTGTCTAGCCTGAGACTTGCTACGGAGCCCCAGCTTCCTAAGTTCTAGATCACCCACTTCACCAGCTATGGTGTTAGAAGTACAAGCATTGACACTGGTGCAGTTATAAACAAAAAGGAGCTTTATTACAAGGATTTGGGAGTCCTGAACAGCAGCAGGATTAGAAAACAAGGGAGCCCAAGGGTAAGTCTAGCCAGAGCAGCAGCTGCAGCTGTCGCCAGCACTGCAATTCATTCTTTGTCTTTGAGCAAAGTCTTGACCAGCAGCCACTGTGGATCAGCCAATTTCAGGTCATGTGGCTGGGGCTGGCCACCCGGGGTGAGGGCTATGGTCTGCCCCTGTTGAAGTTCTTCCAAATGCAGAAGGGGAGGTATGGTAGGAGAAAGGCTTTGGCCAGGCAAGCGACCAGATACTGATATGAAGGAAGTATCCTTAGAGCTAGACTTTGATTGTTTTTATTTTAGGGAGGGGCAGGTGGGTGGGGTGGAGATAACCCATTCTGGCCTTGTTGGTGAGTTCTAAGCCAACCTCAGCTACATAATAAGACTCTCTCAAGAAAACAAGAGGAAGATGATTCAATGGGTGGAAGAGCTTGTCTTGAGAGCCTGGTAACCTGAGTTTGAGCCTGGAAAGCTCAGTAGAAGGAGAGAACAAACTGGAAAATTTTCTATACAGGCCCTGGCCCAGCAATCACATAACACATGCACACCACCACCACCACCACCATCATCACCATCATCACCATCACTACCACCACCACTAACAACAACACCCAAAAATTACAGACTCTTCTCAGACTTTTAAAAAAGATTTATTTTGAATTAATGTGAATTGGTGTTTTGTATGTATGTACGTGTGCCTTGTTGGTGCTGTGCTAGTAAAAGCCAGAAAAGAGTATCAGATTCCCTTGAACTGGAGTAACAAGTGGCTCTTAGCCCCATGTGCGTGTTGGGAATTGAACTCAGGACCTTTGGAAGAGTACCGAGTTCTCCTAACCACTGAGCCATCTCTCCAACCTCTGCATATGATCTTTTGATTTTCTACTTGATTCTGAGTATAGCATATTTAAGGTATCTATCCAAAGGACAAAAGAGCTGGGCATGGTAACTCACATATTTAATCCCAGAACACAGGAGGCACTCAGGCCAGACTGATGACATAGCCTGTTCCAGGCCAGGCAGAATTACACAATGAAATTCTTTCTCTCTTTCTTTCTTTCTTTCTTTCTTTCTTTCTTTCTTCCTTCCTTCCTTTCTTTCTTTCTTTCTTTTTTCCTTTCCTTCTTTCTTTCTTTCTTTTTTTTTCCTGAGACAGGGTTTCTCTGTATAGTCCTGGCTGTCCTAGAACTCACTCTGTAGACCAGGCTGACCTCAGACTCAGAAATCTGCCTGCCTCTGCCTCCCAAGTGCTGCGATTAAAGGTGTGCACCACCACTGCCCAGCTGAAATTCTTTTTCAAAAAATAAAGCAATAGGGGGAATCAATGGTTAAGAGAACTGGCTGTTCTTCAAAAGGACTCTGGTTCAATTTCCAGCATCCATACAGAAGCTCACAACTGTCTGTAACTCCAATTCCAGGGGATCTGACATCTGCCACGCAGACATACATGAAGGCAGAATAAAATAAAAATTATTACAAGTAAATAAATAAACTTAAAAATAATAAAGACTGGGCTGGAGGGCTCAGTGGTTAAGAGCACCAACTGCTCTGTTCAAAGCCAGGATGGTCTATGTAGGGAGTTCCAGGCCAGCCAGAGCTACATAGAGAGATCCTGTCTCCAAAGAAACAAAAACAAAAACAAAACAAAACAAAAAACATAGGGCTAGAGAGACAGTATTTATTTTTAAAAAATAATTACTTAGGGCTGGAGAGATGGCTCAGAGGTTAAGAGCACTGACTAATCTTCTAGAGGAAGATTCAATTCCCAGCAACCACATGGTGGCTCACAACCATTTGTTCAATGCACTTCTAGTGTGTGTCTGAAGACAGTTACAGTGTACTCATTATAAATAAAAAAATAAATAAATCCTTAAAAAATAAGATACTGACTTAGGAGCACAGCATGGTAACACACTGCTTTAATCTCAACATTTAAAAGGCAGAGGCAGGCAGATCTCTCTCTGAGTTCAAGGCTAGGCTAGCCTGGTCGACAAAACAAGTTCCAGGACCAGCCAAGGCTACACTGAGAAATTCTGTCTGGGGAAACAAAACAAACAAAAAACATACTAAATTAGGAAACTGACCTTTCTCCAACATGGCTAGCTAAACCTTAATGCACAACCTAAGGACATTTACAGTAAAGTCTGTCCTAGAAACAGGTTGTGCGTGTCGGGGCCGGGCAGTGATAATCAGAATAAAGAAGCAAGGTCCTTATCGCTCACAGCCATGATGAACAGAACGCCTTGTGTCAGTCCCAGCGGAAGAGAGCTCTGCAATCAGGGTGAGAAGTCAGGAAGTTAGAGCTACAGACAGGCTAGAGCTCCTGGAGCCACAGCACCATGGGCCTATCGCCTAGCCCCTAGCCCCTAGCCATCTCAGTCTTGGCCCCACCCTCTGGGCTTTCTGGCAGTTTGATGGATAGTTCCTGAGCTCTTCATGTCAAAACAAAAACAAAACAAACAAACAAACAAACAAAAAAAAACACATGGGGCTGGAGAGACAGTATTTACTTTCAAAAAATAATTAAGGCTGGAGAGATGGCTCAGAGGTTAAGAGCACTGACTAATCTTCTAGAGGTCCTGAGTTCAATTCCCAGCAACCACATAGTAGCTCACAACCATCTGTAATGGGGTCTGATGCCCTCTTCTGGTGTGTCTGAAGAAGAGAGTAATGGTGTACTCACATACATAAAATAAATCTTTTTTAAAATGTAATCACTTAGCTTTATCTTCTGTGCACTGGGGTTTTGCCTGCATGTACATATGTGTAAGATCTTAGAGTTACAGACAATTGCGAGCTGCCATGTGGGTGCTGGGAATTAAACTTGGATTCTTTGAAAGAGCAATCAGTTCTCTCAACTGCTGAGCCATCTCTCTGATCCCAGCTTAGTGGTGATTAGGAAAACTGGCTGCTGCTCCTAGGACCTGAGTTCTATTGCTAGAACCCATGTGAAGGTACCCAACTATCTGTAAGTCCAGACTCTGGAATTCCAAAGTCCCATTTTGCCCAATGAAGGTACCAGGCATGCCTGTGACGCACAGATATGCATGCAGGCCAAACAAACATACACATAAAAAGAAAACAAAAGAGCTGGAGAGATGGCTCAGTGGTTAAGAGCACTGATTGCTCTTCCAGAGGTCCTGAGTTCGATTCCCAGCAACCACATGGTGCCTCACAACCATCTCTAATGAGATCTGATGCCCTCTTCTGGTGTGTCTGACAACAGCTACAGTGTACTCATATACATAAAAATAAATAAATCTTTAAAAAAAGAAAAAATACAAATAAAAAAAAAGAAGAAAAAAAAAAAAAGAAAACAAAAACCAAAATGAAACAATACAGTAAACTAACCAACCATGGGGAAAGGCCCAATAGTAAAATGAGACAAAGAACCATGCCTTAAAAAAAAGACTTTGGGGTGGGGAGGTGAGAAGGGGGGATGTTGGAAAGATGGCTCAATACTTAAGAGCATTTGCTGCTCTTGCAAGGAACCCGGGTCCAGTTCCTAGTTACACACATGGCTGACTCACAACTGTCTCAACTCTCCTTCCAGGTTGTCCATCATCCCTGAGATGTGTGTGCATGCAGGCAAACATTCATACAAACAAAATAAATTAATTTTTTAATTAATTAATTAATTAATTTATTTATTTTTTGGTTTTTCGAGACAGGGTTTCTAAATTTATTTATTTATATGAGTACACCATCGATATCTTCAGCCACACCAGAGGAGGTCATCAGATCTCATCACAGATGGTTGTGAGCCATCATGTAGTTGCTGGGGATTGAACTCAAGACCTCTGGAAGAGCAGACAGTACTCTTAACCACTGAGCCATCTCCTCAGCCCCTAAATATTTTTTTGAAAAGTATTAAAGCTGGGTGTGGTAGCACAATCCTAGCACTCAAAGGGCAAAGGCAGAGTCAGGTGAGTCTCATTGAGTTCAAGGCCAGCCTGGTCTACAGGGTAGTCTCAGGAGAGCTGGGGCTATGTAGAGAGGGAGACCAAGTATCAGATAACAGGACAAACAAACAGATACAACAGGAATTAAAATATCTGTATTTCAGATATTTAACAATGATAAAGTAAATAATTCCACTAATGATGATCTTTTTAAAAACAACAAGGACATCAGGGCAGTGGTGGTGCACGCCTTTGATCCCAGCGCTCAGGAGGCAGAGGCAGGTGGATTTCTAAGTTCGAGGCCAGCCTGGTCTACAGAGTGAGTTCCAGGACAGCCAGGGCTACACAGAGAAATCCTGTCTCGAAAAACAAAACAAAACAAACAACAACAACAAAAACAAAACAAACAAAAAATCCTAGGGTTTCTCGGGCTAGAGGGACATCTCAGCGGTTAAGAGCACTGACTGCTCTTTTAGAAGTCCTGAGT
Organism: Rhabdomys pumilio; assembly: GCA_030674055.1. Taxonomy (NCBI): domain Eukaryota; kingdom Metazoa; phylum Chordata; class Mammalia; order Rodentia; family Muridae; genus Rhabdomys; species Rhabdomys pumilio. The sequence goes on along the minus strand of JANHMN010000002.1, from coordinate 216,857,792 downwards.
TCAATTCCCAGCAATCATGTGGTGGCTCACAACCATCTGTAATGGGATCTGATGCCCTCTTCTGGTGTGTCTGAAGAGAGTAACAGTGTACTCATTATAATTAAAATAAATCTTAAAAAAAAAAGATTACATTTACTTGGGGTTGCACAGTTGGCTCAGTGGGTAAGAGTGTGTGGCAGTGGACCTGGGGATTTGGGAACTCCCAGCCCTCACTCGTCACACCTTCAGTTCCAAGGGATCTAATAATCTCTCCAGGGCTCTGAGGGCACAAAGCACACACTCAGTGCACAGACATACATGCAGGTAAAATATTCATATAAATAAAATAATTTTTCTTTCTTTATTTTTTAACTTAAACTGGTTCTCACTGTGTCACATTGGCCTGTTACATGTGTCTACATGTAACTTACTATGTAGACCAAGCTGACCTTGGACTCATAGCGATCCAACTACCTCTGCCCCCTTAGTACTGTGATTAAAAGTAAAATAATTTCAAACTGGAGATGGTGGTACCTGCCTTTAATCCCAGCACTTGGGAGGCAGAGATGAGTGGATCTCAGAGTTGGAGGCCAGCCTGGTCTACAGGGTGAATTCCAAGCCACATAGAGACTTCTCTCTGGATAAAACAAAAAAAAAAAAGAAAGGAAAAAAAAAAAAAAAGAAAGAAAGCAGCTTTTAGATCTAGTTAAGTAGCCATTTAGGCTATCTTAAAGAGTTGCAAAATAACCTTTTCTTTTTGTGAGTCCGACAGTGGTGGCAAATGCACTGAGGAGGCAGAGGCAGCCTGATCTGGTTTGTAAAGCAAGTCCAAGACAGCAGGGATATACAAGAAACCCTGTACTGAGAAAACAAAATAAATACATTATACATATTTTGCCATTTTTTAGACAGGGTTTTTCTGTGTTGCCCTGGCTATCTTGGAACTCACTGCATAGAACAGGCTTTGTAGACCATTCTGGCCTTGAATTTTAGAGATCTGCCTACCTCTGCCTCCAAGAGCTGGTGTTAAAGGCCTGTGCTACCATTGCCCAAAGAGATAAATTCTATTTTAAAAAGAACCTTTTCTTTTTGGAGGCAATAGGATAATGGGTAGTCACCAATGTGTACTAGAAGTCACATCTCATGAGATGACTAGCAAGAGTAGTGGTTATTTTTTAACTGTAAAAAAGTGTTTAGTTTGTGATATTCTCAGAAAATAATCTGGGAAAGGAATAAAGTCCCACTTTGAGCATACATGCTTAGACCTTACACATACAAGCTTAGACCTTACATACATGCTTAGACCTTACACATACAAGCTTAGACCTTACAACATGCTTAGACCTTACACATACATGCTTAGACCTTACACATACATG
>JANHMN010000002.1:216810865-216856424 GCA_030674055.1 Rhabdomys pumilio | reverse complement strand
TTACACATACATGCTTAGACCTTACACATACATGCTTAGGCCTTACATATACATGCTTAGACCTTACACATACATGCTTAGACCTTACACATACATGGCTCTTTACTATTATTATCATTATTTGAAAATTATATTGGAAAAGGAATATTGTTCTGTGTCAGCAAACTTCACAGCAAATGTTGATGTGTTGAAATTCTTAATTATCAGCTTGTAAGAGGCATTGACCAGTGAAATGTTAAAAAGTTCATTGTGCCCATTGATTTCAGAAGAATTGCTATTTACCAGCTAGATCATGTAATCACAAGTGTTCCTTCCCTCTAGGTCAAAACAACAACAACAACAAAAACCCTGGTCCCTGGGCATGGTGGTATGCCTTTAAACCCAGCTCTCAGGAGGTAGAGGCAGCTGGATCTCAGTGAGCCTGTTCTACAGAGAGAATTACTGGACAACCAGGGCTATACAGAGAAATATTGTCTAGAAAAAAAACAAAACAACTGACAGCCATAAAAAAAACCCCAAAGCCTATGAAAATTAAAAAAAAAAAAACCAAGGGTACCCCAAAATCAAAGAGTAAAGGACCTGAGTTCCTTAGCAAAGGCCCACAAGTTGTCCTGTGACTAACACATAAGTGCTTGCATAAATGAAATTGTACTAGTAGTAATAAGAAGAAACCTGGACACCGAGCAACTTCAGGGTTCTGGGACACTCTCTGCATTCTCTATATTCTGTATAGGGTCTGGGGTGGTGATACTCTATACCTTTAGTCCCAAACTTGGGAGGCATAGGGAGGTGGTTTTCTGTGAAGTTGAAGCCAGACTGGTCTACATAGAATTTCAGACCTGAAGATCTACATAGCAAGACCCTTTTGCACAAATAAAAAAATAGGGGCTGGAAAAATGGTTCACTGGTTAAGGTCCGGGTACCTCATATGGGTGCTCACAACTACCTGCAACCTCAGTTCCAAGGGATTTGATGCCTTGCTGGGCACTGGGGTACACAGATGTACATACAAGCAAAATAAACATACACATAAAAAATCTTTAAAAAATGATTAAAGTCGGGCAGTGGTGGCGTGGCACACGCCTTTAATCCCAGCACTTGGGAGGCAGAGGCAGGCGGACTTCTGAGTTCGAGGCCAGCCTGGTCTACAGAGTGAGTTCCAGGACAGCCAGGGCTACACAGAGAAACCAAAAACAAACACAAAAATGATTAAAATAAAGAACTTAAAACAAAACAACCCCTCCCCCACAAAACTGATCAGACTGACAAAAGGCACCCTGTTGTGTAAAACCTGGCAGTTATTTAGAAATATACTTCTGCCTCAAATTTGAAAGTAGAAGAATATTCACAGTATATTTCTTTTTTTTTTTTTTCAAGACAGGGTTTCTTGAGCCCGGCCTCACAGTGTATTTCTAAACTTAAACACAGCATATACAGATACACTGTTCTGTAAGGCACAATCATACATGTAGGCAAAACACCAATAAATATAAATGAATAATTTATATTTAATTATAATTGGGGCTGGAGAGATGGCTTAGTGGTTAAGAGCAATAACTGCACTTCCAGAGGTCCTGAGTTCAATTCTCAGCAACCATATGGTGGCTTGCAACCATCTATAATGGAATCTGATGCCCTCTTCTGGTGTGTATGAAGACAAAAGTATATATATATATATATATATATATATATATATATATATATACATATATATATATCTTAAAAATAATTAAATAAATAAAATAATAAAAGTTAAAAAAATTCTCCTGTAATGATAACTTCCAGTTATATGTTTGTGTTTTATTTACTTTAGGTGTTATTTTGTTTGTTTGTTTGTTTTCTGGACAAGGTTTCTCAGTAGCCTTGGCTGTCTTGGAATTCAGCATGTAGAGCAGTCTGGACTCCAACTCACAAAGATCTGCCTGCCTCTGCCTCCTAAGTGTTGGGATTAAGAATGTTTGTCACCACTCCCACTTATTTTTGGTTTTTAATTTTTTTATTTTTAATGTTTATGAGTGTATTTCCTGCATGTAAGTCCGTGTACCATATATGTGTAGTGCCCATAGTGGCCAGAAAAGGGTGTTGGATTCCCTCAAAACTGGAGTTACAGATGGTTGTTAGTCAGCATGTGGGTGCTGGGAACTGACCTCAGGGGTCTTCTGGAAGAGGAACAGGTGCTGCTAACTGCTAAACTTCCTCTCCAGGTCCCACCCCCATTTTAAATTTTATGTAAATAAGTTTTTCCTACATGTATGTTCATCACATGCATGTCTACCCGTGGTTCTGAGGCACCATAGGATTAGAACACCTCAGTCTCCTGAAAGAACAGCAGGTGATGCTAACTGCTGAGCAGGCTCCAGCCTCATAGGTTTTTTTGAGAAGTATCCTTATGTAGCGCAGGCTGGCTTCTAATTCCTTGTAGCAGGATACTTATTCTGCTACATTGTATTTGCAGTGGAGCTAGGTGTTTAGGCAGTAGACGAGGAGGTAGAGCTGGGAGAGAATGAGAGGAAGGGGAGTGGAGAAAAAGAGAAAGGGGAGGGGAGAAATAGAGAAGGGGAGAAGAAGGAGGCTATCAGCCATGGAGAACCACAGAGGAGTTGAAAGCAGTCCTGGGTAGCAACTTCTATCAAAAGGTTAGATGTTGCCTGGCAGTGGTGGCGCACACCTTTAATCCCAGCACTTGGGAGGCAGAGGCAGGCGGATTTCTGAGTTCATGGCCAAGCCTGGTCTAGAGAGTGAGTTCCAGGACAGCCAGAGCTACACAGAGAAAACCTCCTCCTCGCTACAATGAATAAATAAATAAATAAATAAATAAATAAATAAATAAATAAAAAACACACCAAAGTAAAAGCAAAATAATGTGATGGTTTTGATATTTTCTATATTCCAGTTGTCCAGAGATTTTGTATTCCCTCTAGTTCTTTTCTACTAAAAAGTGAATGAATGTTTTCTTTTTTTTCTTTATTTTTCTTTCTCTTCTTTTTTTTTTTTTTTTTTTTTGAGAGGATTTCACTAAGTAGCTCAGGCTGTAGCTAGAACAGGAAGTTTAGACCAGGCTGGCACCTGCCTCTGCCTCCCAAGCACTGAGATTAAAAGTATACACCATCATCTTTGAACTCCATAAAACAATTTGACAGTTTATGAGCTGGCCCTTGATTTCTCCTCTACTATCACCCTCAATTTTTTTTTGTTTGTTTGAGGCAGGGTCTAACCTAGCACAATAGTCCAGGGTGGCATCAAACTGTGTCAGGTGACCTTGAACTCTTAATCCTCCTGCCTCTCTTCCCAGAATGCTGGGATCTGGGCTTGCAGCTTGGAGCCTGGTTTTATTAGGCACTAAGATTAAACCTAGAGCTTTGTATAAACTCTATAAACCAGCCAGCCTTGACCTCAGAGATCTACCACCATATGTTACCTCAGTCATAACGTTTACATTTTTTTTTTTGAGTGAGTGTTTCTCTGTAGACCAGGTTGGCCTCAAACTCAGAAATCCTCCTGCCTCTGCCTCCCAAGTGCTGGGATTAAAGGCGTGCGCCGCCACTGCCCGGCTTCTCAACTTGATTATTACTAATATTTTAATGATTTATTTTTATTTCATATGCATTGATGTTTTGCTTGTAATGTACGTTTGTGTCTTGAAGTTGTAGGATCCCCGGAACTAGAGTTAAAATTGTGAGCCACCATTGGGTGGTGAGAATTGAATCCTGGTCCTCTGGAAGAGCAACCAGTGCTCTTCACCTCTGAGTTATCTCTCCAGTCCCCAGTCTCAACTTTTTAAGAACAAATTGTGTGTGCGTGCGTGTGTGTGTGTGTGTGTGTGTGTGTGTGTATGTATGTATATACATATACACACAAATATATATTTAATGTGCATGTGTTTGGCTTGCATGTCCTCTGCACCGCCTGCATACCGGATGGTTGTGGATGCTGGAAGGCAACAAATCTTCTACAGCTGTAGTTGTGTGCTGCTATGTGAGTGCTGGGAATCAAATCTCAGTTCTCTGCAGGAGCAGTCAGTGCTCTCACTGCTTTCCCTCCAGTTCCCCTTCTGTCTTTTTCATAGCCTTTCCTGTGTGTCACTGGTTGTCCTTGACTTGTCAGGACAGGACTATTAATTAAGGCCAGCTGTAAAGAGAAAAAAGACAGAGAGGGGCTTGGTCTGACTTTAGTTAGGCAAGTCCATGCTTATTCAGGGTGAAGGGGCATCTCTGTTACACCTCACCCTATGGTCAAAATACCTATAGAGGAAGATGGGGTGTAGCCCCTTATAGGGCTGAGAAGTTTCAGTAGTCTACAGGGGATGTTAGAAAGTCTAATCTTTCAGCAGGAAACTAGCAGTGATTTCAGGCAATGTGCTACATCTGAGAGAGAAATCCGTATCATCTAATTTTATTATTATTATTATTTTTTTTTTGAGATAGGGTCTCACTACCTAGTTCTGGCTAGCCTGGAACTCCTCATACAGACTAGGCTGACCTCAAATTCACAGAGATCCCCCTGATTCTGCTTTCTTCGTGCTGTAACTATAGACAGGCTCTACCAGGCAAGCTAGAAAAGCCAGCTGCCAACTGTTAATATATTGCCAGCCCCAAGCAGTTTCCAAGTCATTCCATTTGATCTTGCTACTCCTCACGAGCATTCATACATTCCATGGAGAGCCCACCTGGACAGACATCCCCTGCTAAATCTGGGGATTTTTTAGTGAACATATGCAACTTTGGTTAGTGCCAAGCTTATCCTTGCTACTAATTATAATATCTGCCCTTGAGGAGGAAATGGAATATATGGAGAGCTTAATTTACTTGCCCAAGGTCACCCAGTGTTGGAGGACCAACACCAACCAAGGTGTGACATTTTGAATCTTCACCCTCAATTATTAAGCTGCTGATAGATTTCAAGACTGGTTTGATATTTAATTTTATCTCAAAATGTTTTCTATTATGTGAAATGGAAAGAAATCTTCCAATGATCACTCAGCTTCTCTGCCACAGAATTAACCACTCCCTAATACACAAAAGGCAAACAAAATAAAATCCAATAAAATAAACAAAGGCGGTAAATTTACATGTAGACAGTCAAAATCCTAGGGCAATGGGAGGGTATCTTTTAAAGTAAAAAATAACCCGGATACATAGCCCGACTCAATTCAGGGGTTAGAAAACTACACACTGCGGTTTCTTCTCACACCATCCACTGCCTCTGGTTTCAAAGGGTGTTTCAAAGCTTCACCATCGAGACTGCATCTAACTTGTGACACCAAATGACAAGAAAATCGTAATTTTTATTCCCATTCCCCTATGTACAGATCATTCGTATCTGCATGCGTTTTTATCATCGGTGAATCTGGATACGAATGTCTTACCCTATAGCCATATGTACTATAATAGGTTGCCTTATGGCGACCTTGACAGCCATCTGCGTGGGAGGGCGGGGGGCGGTCGGCTCGGAGAGGGGAAACCTTCACACCCAGCGAGATGACACCAGCCGGGATGACAGCAATGATCCACTCAGCAAGGCATTCTTCCAAAGATTGACAGTCAGTGCACCAACTGTCTCTGCCCTGGAGACGGCGTAACCTCGCGAGATTCGGGTGCCTCTCTGGAGGGGGAGCCCGAGAAGCCTTTCCGAATTGGGGGAAGGGAGAATAGGATCATCTGTGGCGCAATCATTGCACGAGATTGGGCCACGGTCGTCGGAACCGTAGTGAGATCTCGCGATATTTAGTGCTTTCCAGGCTGGAACACCGGGCAGTTTCTCGCGAGAGCCCGTGCTGAGGCTTCGGGAGACCCCGGGTGTTTGTGTGTGTGTATGTGTTGGTGAATGTGAGTACGGAGGAGCAGCGGCCGCCATTTCAGGGAGCTAGCCGACGCTGTCGCAGGGGTGGATCCTGAGCTGCCGAAGCCGCTGCCCTGCTCTCCGTCGCGGGCTCCTTTAATCCCATTGTTTCTTTTAGATTCGCTTGGGCCTAGACGCCCTCGGGACCCGATATTCGGGTTGGGCGGTACCGCGGCCTGGGCCTAGTGGCTTAACAGCAACAGCAGCGGCGGCGGCGGCGGCGGCGGCAGCAGCCGACTTCCCGAGTCGAGCACAGGCGCGCGAAAACCCGCACAGGTACGGGGCGTCGCGGAGTGCGAGTAGTGGTCAGCCTGCCTTAGGTCGGGTGGTCCGAGATGCCGAGGCTTTTAGCCGCTTTTATCAGCGCGCAGAGGGGGAGGGGGCCTTTTTGGGAAGCTTGGTCACTTCTCCCAGGCTGTGCCCTTCATTTCTGGCAAGGGCATTGTGGAAATATTCGTAGTGGCAAGGAGCTTCGTGGGGACCTCGGGCAGATAAAGATCTGTCCTTTGGAGGCCGGGGCTGGTCGCGACCTCCCAACATGGCGCCTGGCGAACGCTACCTTGGTACACAACCCCTCCCAGCAGAGGGAGTTTCCCTCTGCCGCTAAAATGGCAGCGCGGGTTTTGTGCTAAAGGAAGCGCTCTGGTTCCTACTCTCAGGTTCGGTTTTAGCGGTTCCTGGGCGGGTTTTTGAAGTCAGACATTGAGTTCTGCTCCTGTGTTAAATGAAAGAAACATTACACATTTACTTAGCCAAGTCAGCCTTGTGTGACGCACAATTTTCAGCCACTGTAGTGCTTTTAAAGGATTTTTCTCAGGCTTTGAGTATTTAGGTCAAGGAGATTTTTTTTTTTTTTTTTTAGCAGAATTGCAGGTTGCTTACTTACAGGACTGTCTTGTTCTTCCCCAGGCGAGTAGAGAAAATGGCAGACGATATTGATATTGAAGCAATGCTTGAGGCCCCTTACAAGAAGGTGAGAAAACATGCTAGTGAGCTTTAATATATTTCTTAATTTAGCATTATTCACGAAACTACTGCTGAAATGTAAACTAACCTTCCCGGAGCCCTCTTGATTATCTTATCAGAGATGCATTACGTGTAACTTACAAAAGTAAATATATGCTATTGATGTAATAATATTGTGCAGTAGTTTCACTTCAGCGTGATGAATAAATGCCCATCTATCTCTCTTTGTAGACTTGCCTAACGATATCTCACCTCTACTCCCATGAATTCACCTTTGATTCCAGTGTGAACTGTCAATCATAAGGTAGTAATTGAGTGACTTATCGCTGTACCGTGGTCCCCTAGGTAAAATGACTCAACTAAGAATTACCAGCTCCAGTTTGGTATAGCAAAAAGGTGAATGTAGTGGTTTGGGAAAATTGCAGGGGTCCAAGAATAATAAATTATAACCAGTCTTTGGCAAGTAAATTACGAGCCTTGAAAGAAGAAATGGGTGAGATTTAAAATTTATTTTATATAAATAGATATAAGGCTGGTAATAGTAAACCTTAAAACAGGCAGGTATTGATCTGCTTTTCAGTTAATAATTACTAAGATTCTTGGATCCCTGAATAGAAATTAGCAAAAAAAGAAAAAAGAAAAAAAGAAAAAAGAAAAAAAAACAAGAAAAAGAAGAAAGAAGAGACAGTATCACAGCTTAGAGTCACTTGATGACTGTTTTACTGTTCTCCATAGTATTTTGTTTTTAATTAGGCCCTGCCATAGTTTTTCACACTAAAAACTAGAAAGGAAGTATTTTGGCTAGTAATACAATATGACCCATTTCAGTATCACCATACAATAAAGCACTCTTCATTCTTTGACCAGTTGGTGAAAATAGCAGTGTGCATGCATGCATTATCACTGGTGTCACAACCTTAAGCCTTGTAACTTAGATATCCTACTATTGGTGATGTGTTCAAACTGAAAAAAACATTGCGCTTAAACCGTTTAAAAATAATACATTTGTCTTGGAGTGTAGCAGGACCATGTGGTGCCTTTTGGATGAATTCTGATAGCTTTAAATAGTGTAATTTTGTAATGCTAGACTCTTGAAGCCATACTTTCTGTTTTAATGTTTCTTGTCTTAGTTTAACTTGGATATAATTCCATGTAAACAGGTATGGAAGTAGGGAATGTTTAGGCTGGACTGGTGGATTATTAATTAACTTTTCTTGGGTTCTTGGGAGTCAACATTACTAAAGCAGTGTGAATCCCTGTTTGCTTCAGGGCGAGATGTGTGACAGAGGTGGCATCAAGCTCTTACAGTCCCAACCCTCCAACGGAAATGGGCGAAGATCTCAGGAATGGCATCGGTCACAGGAAATCGATAGTGGCTGGCTGCTAGCATGGCCACTTGGGGCTTAGGCAGAAATAGAGCCATGGTACCGACAAAAGGGACAATAGCACATGGAATAAAACTCAAAATGACTTCATGTTTCATAGAAATCTTTAACCACTTCAACATTGTAATACTGAATGACTTATTTAATATCTAAACAATGTAAGAAAGTAAAATATAACATGTTAAATGTGGAAAGATTTTAATTTTTGTTTCTTGATGACTTAATTATTAGCAACAAAGTGGTTAAATGTATACCATCTAAATTTTTTTATAGCCTTCCATGTTAAACTAAATAAGTAATTAGTTTTAAAATTGTTTTGTATTTTCTTATTCCTATTCCCTTTACCCTTTGACAACTTGAAATGTTACCACTTCGTCCTCATGATGTTCTTCTATCAACCTTGCTTAGGATGAGAACAAGTTGAACAGTGCTAACGGCCATGAAGAACGTAGCAAAAAGTAAGTTTGACTAAGGAACCTGGGGGGTGGGAACTAACCTTGTGGAAATCTGTTCTGTGACTAAAGCATCAAACCATGGTTTTCTTCCTCTTTAGAAAGCTGCTCATAACATTTGAGATGAGAAAGTCCTTCAAGGTATAAAGCCGTGAGCTTTGTGGTCTATATAGACTTCAGGCTATGGTTTCAAAGACCTTCTGGACACTTTGCCCCCCAGTCTCCCATGATTCTCTTGAGTTCTATTATGCTTTAAATTTGGTAAATGTCTTTGGAGATATGATGAGAAGAATCACTGAGTTAGAAGATGTTATAGAAGAAAATAATGTCAAGGCCATGGAAAGTACTGCTTACCTTCATTCACGAAAGGAATCAGCTATGAGTTTGTTTCTTGCTGCTTAAAGGCCCTTTTGATAGTAATGAAAGCATACGTAATAGTTCGGGATTTTTTTTCTTTTCTTGGGCCTTATTATCTTTAGTGTATCCAAGGAGACCCTTAAGAGTATGTAATGTATTTGAGATAGATGACTAAGTTGAAATAAGAACAGACTCAGAATACAGTATACAAAAAGGTATATTAACAATTTAAACAGGATCCGATTTATAAGGTTGGAGCCTACTGTTTGTTGTGAAATACTATTTATCTTCAAGATAATTTCCTCACATGATAATGGTCATGTTAGTGCATCAAGATATTCTAGCCTATAATGCCATACTAAAACAATTTGTCATATCATGACCACGTAGTACTTAATAAAAAACAATGATAAAATAGCCACTTAATATGATTCTTTTTGGCTCTTTTCCTCCTAAGAGCTCAAAGTGCTTCATAATAACTACCTCAGTCCTCCTCACAACAACTTTGTTAGGTAGGTTGATAATAATTTCATAAAATAGATGAGAAAATTGTTTGATGTGGGTTTTTTAGATTTTGCTAAGCCGAGGTTTTATAATGTTAATGTGGTAAGGAATTAATCTGGGTTGGGCGTTGTGGTTCAGGCGTATAATTTTTCTCACTTAAGATGAGACAAGATCATCCTAAATTCCAGCTGGATTTCTTAGATCTTGTATTTAAAAAGATGTTAAGAGAAAAGATCTAATTTATTGAAATTTTTTTCCTTGTATAAGCTTAGGTGAGAATCACTAATAGTTTCTTCCTAAAGGGGATTTGGGTAATAGTTGACAGGATTCTTAACTTGCATTTTCAGTCTTTTCTGAATTGAATTTCTTAAAGTTTCAGTTTCATAATTTTATAGCCAAAAGAAAATCCAGGAACGGGTATCTACCAGTTTATAAAAATTACTCATTTTTAGACTCAGGCCTAGTGACTTAGAGAAGATTTTTATCTTAAGCTCAAAAGGATGAGGATAAACTTGAAGGTAAATTCTGCGGTATTTTTTTCTAACTTCACTTGTTCTCACTAATCTCTTCAGATTGTCCTCTTAATCCTGTATCTAAACTCATTAAAGGTGACCAAGCTTTTAGGAGTAATTAGAGCATTAAGTGCTCAATGAAGCAGTGTTGTGCAGTTGGATAATTTAAGATGAAACTGTCTTCCTCGGAGCTTTCCTACATTACTTCATTTAGTAATATCTTTAAAATGTTCAAAATATTTGTCTGACTTAAGTTACAGCTGATTTAAATTAGGTGATTACTTAAATTAGTTACAAAGTTTTTAATCTGATGATTTGAAAGAACATGCCATTGTGTAAGGAACATAATGTAAAAGAGAACTTTTAACTTGGATAGATAAAACAAATAGCTGCTCTTGTTTTAAGATAATTTATGTTAACCTAAGGTAGATGTCATTTTGTGTGGTTCATGCTAATACTATTGGATTAAAAGCCATTGGATGTTGGAGAGAACTATTGCTGGTAAGGTAGTAAGAATAGGAAACTACATTCTGACAAAATTAGCTAAGTATATAAACTGAGAAACCGTAATTGTTATTTATAACACACTGTATTGTGTCCCAGTAGTAAAGGCATCGAAGTTTAATGTAACAACATTTTAGCCTATTTTCTGAAGAGTTCTAAGTTTTTAACACTTGAGTTTGTCAAGGCCTCCAATTTGCTCTGAGGTATCTGAGGTTACCCCTCATGGAAGTATTTGTTACTGTAACCCGTTTTGCAGTCTCAAACTTCATTTTGTTAAGTCTATAAGGAATCAGAAAAGAATAACAGTAAAATGGCACAGTTAAAAATATATTGGCTACTGTGGTGTCGATTATCAAATTTTGGAATAAATGACTTTTCTATTTTTTTTCTTATTTTCCAGAATACTTTGCATTTAAAATTTAGATCTTCTTACATGGAAGAGGTCAAATCCAGTTATAGCAAAACACCTTTTCAGCAGAGGCCATATAACCAAAAAGTCCAAAGGCCCAGTGGACCCTTTACTTCAATGATGTTCAGTACAAAATTCCACTGCCACTAAAGACTTGGGAAAGTCCCATTTAAGTTGTAACAGGATTTGACTATTAGGATGGAATTTATGACCATTTCTTTAGTTGAAGAAATGTTTTCTAATGCTGTCATTTGTTCTAGAGAAGTACGTTGGTTTCTTACTGTAACAATCTTGTCTGGGCTTTTATATGGAAGATTGTATTTCTGATACTTGAAGTGTGTTGTCCATTTACCTATCTTGGGTTGCCTTCAGATGTGGGTGGGCATTTGCTTATGAAAAGTCTAGAAGACGTTGAGTTAAAATTCTGGTTTTTTTGTTTTTGTTTTTTTAGCTTTTGGAAGAATAAGATTGGGGGCATATGAGATGTAATATAGGCAGATCAACTCTGCTGTTGGCCACTTTTAAGCAGAGCAACACTTACTGTCTTTTTTTTTTTCCGGGGAATGGAATTAATTTTAATCTTATCCCCTAATTTAAAGTAATGTAGGTAGGACTTACTGTTTTAGCCATCTTAGAATTCTTGAGTCCTAACAAGTGGGATCAGGGTTTGAAACGTCAGAGTTGAAATGTTACTGGTTGCCCTTCCTGAGCATGGGAGTTGCTTTGACTACTATATAAATAATGAGTGTAGCCTAATTTTCTGTCATGTGCTACCTAGCATATTTCTGACAGTCAGGTGGATTATCTTGAAATTTTAGACAAAGTTTCTGCCTCCTTGGAAAGCTCTACATCTCCTTGTGATTGGAGTGTGGGTTTCAAGATTCCAGAAGGTGGGTGTCTTCATTTTCTATTTTCAATGCACTCTAAGATGACCTGCTTACAGGTTCTCTGAGGCACACCTCAGTTGTTCTTGTGCTAACTTTGCTTTGATACAAGTTAAATAGCTCATTAATTTTCCTAATGATGTAGAGATGTCAAAATGTTCGGATCTCAAACCACTTACAAATGGACATTTTGGTGAAGTAAACTTATTTTGAAATGTCTTTCAATTTACATTGAAATATCTGAAGGCACCTCTAATTTGGGTGATGACAGAGGTACAGATTTCAAGGTTGAATTGTTAAACCGGGGGTGAAATACTGTGAGGAACCCAGAAATGAGTGGAAAGATAACTGGCGTTTTTACTTTCCAAGGAAGGTCAAATTGTTTGAATTTTGTCCCACAGGCTTATATAAACAAGCTTTAAAAGGGCAGTTTCGGTTTCATTATGGCATAAGTGGTTGCAGTAAAGTCTCGGTTGTGAAAGTGTGTTTACTGCATTCTTAGGATCCTTTATTGTAATTTTGCCCATAAAAAGCAAATATATATATATATGCATATATATGTATGTATATATGTGTGTATATATATATAGTGTATTGAAAAGTATAAAACATTCTTACATGTATACTGTATCAAATTTGACTTTAATAAAATTGTTAATTGAAAAATTTTATATGACAATTACTATTTCTTGATTGTGAACATGCTGTAATATATACCATGATACGAATTGGTCTGTTACGTGAATGGCAGTTAAGCTTGAATTTTTTTTAAGTTCAGGCTTGGTTTTCTACTTACCAGCAAGTCCTGTTTCTTCTTTCAAGCTGTAGCTGCCTCAGGAGATCATTGAAAAGTCTTCTCTTAATCCTGTCTCTCAATTCCTTTAACTGTCTTCAGTTAACATGAAGCAAAGGTTGGGATGTTAAGTCACATACTTAGGAATTGTTTTCCCTAAAGTATGATTTTTGTACCATTGAATAGTGGTAAAAATACATTAATAAAAGAATAAACATTTTGACCGTAAAAGGAAGTGTATAATTGGTTGCTATTTAAACCAGCATGTAATGGTACTTTTTCCCCCCCCTTAGGAGAAAAAAAAGCAAGAGCAGAAGTCGTAGTCATGAGAGAAAAAGAAGCAAAAGTAAAGAACGGAAACGAAGTAGAGATAGAGAAAGAAAAAAGAGCAAAAGCCGAGAGCGGAAGCGAAGTAGAAGCAAAGAACGGAGACGAAGCCGCTCACGAAGCCGAGATAGAAGATTCCGAGGGCGCTACAGAAGTCCCTAGTATGTAATTGTTTCATGTGTTTGGATAGCAATTTAACTGGAGGAATAGGAATAAATGAATCCATAATTAAGGATAATAACATTGAAGCTAGTAAGGAAAAAAAAACCACAGTATGTGGACTCCTACATAAAATTTACCATCTACCAGACTTAGCAGCTGTTTTTCTTCACAAACTAGAAATTAAATCAAATCAGAAATCAATTAAAACAAAGCACTCGAGTACTTGATAGAACTAAAAGTTTGTGAACTGCAAATTAGGTAGATAAATTAGTTATAAGAAAATGTGTATAGCTGTAACTAGCTGAAGTTCTTTATCTTTTAGACTCATTACTTCTATTATTTATATATAAGGTTTTAGAGTAAATTGAAAATGCTTTGTAGATGAACTTACTAGAATTTATATGCAATAAGGATAGAATTAATTCATTACAGCTGCTAAAAAAATGTACCTGGCCAGGAATATGGTGGCTCATGCATTTTAGTCCTAGCACTCAGGTGCCAGAGGCACTCAGATCTATAAGTTCAAGGACAGCCAGGACTGAACAGAATTAAAAAAAGAAAAATCTTATTTTTTTAAACCTGCATTAACAGTTTTGGGAAGAAACTACATTTCTAAGCAAGGATTAAAGCAAGCATGAATCTTCCTTGATGTTTAACTAAGTCCTTAATTCTTTGCTAAGCACACCTTTTAAAACCACTTTTAAAAGTATGCATGTTGCAGGGCAGTGGTGGCGCACTCCTTTAATACCAGTACTTGGGAGGCAGAGGCAGGCGGATTTCTGAGTTTGAGGCCAGCCTGGTCTTACAGAGTGAGCTCCAGGACAGCCAGGGCTACACAGAAAAACCCTGTCTCGAAACCAGAGAGATAGAGATAGGGAGAGAGAGAGAAGGGAGGGAGGGAGGGAGGGAGGGAGGGAGGGAGGGAGTGAGGGAAGTATGCATGTTAGTATAGATTTCCAATAGTCCAAAAGCACTGGACATTGCCCCCCATACTCCCCATGGGGAGGGGCTAATGGTGTTACCTGAGGCATTTGTGAGCTTATTGATATGCGAGTACTGGGAACTGAACTTGGAGACATTGTGAAAGCTTTATTTTCCTTAACCAATATGTTTAATTCATAAGATTTAAGTAGTTCAGAATTGAATTTAAAGATGGTCAACTGAGTCAGGCTCTGAGCTTTTGTTTAGGAATAAACTTGGATATAAACTAATAATGAGTGTCAACAATATACTTACTAGATACTGGTATTATCTGAGAGCATTTGAGTTTGGATTCTGGATCATTTATTGTATAGTGTATGTACCTGAGTCTGGATGCCCCTCTGTGTTTGTTTTTATGTTTTTATGTTCATATTAGTTTTTTTTTTTTTTTTTTAACAACCAAAAGAGAGAAATACAGTAGGGCTGGCAGAGGCAGGTCTTTGTGCGTTAAAGGCCAGCATGGTTTACAAAGCACATTTCCAAGCCTGCCAGGGGTACATGATGGTTCCTCCTGGATCTAAAGTACTGTTTTGTATTAGGCATAAATGAAGGGAAAATACTCAAAACATGAATGGACATTAATGTGTCCAGTAATTGTCTCACTATTATTTATTAGTAATGCGAAGTAAGAGGATCACTGCTAAGTTCCAGCCCACATTGATCTACAAAGTGAATTGTAAGCGAAGTCACGCATATGTACCCTATTTTAAAAAAGTTTGTTTTAAAGTCTGAGTTAGAAGGGACAGAAGAGTTTTATTTGAAACAACTTAGTTATAAGTTGGCACAGTTTTTCTTAAAACTAAATGTAAATAACAAATCTTTTAATGTCTTCATTTTACTGAGCCTAATTAAAGGACCCTCATAGTCCTTTAATACAGATTTTTAAAAACATTTTTTTCTGATTTTTTACTTATGTGAGTGGTCAGTTTCCATGTGTTTCTATATGACAGAAAAACATCAGATCCTATTCTTGAAGGACTAGCCACCAAAATATTGCTGGGAACTGAACTCAGAACCTCAGAAGAGCAGCTAGTACTTTACTGAGCCAATCTTCTTTAATGACTATGATTGAACACTATAGGACATATATCTTATGACTCTTAAAGTAACCTTTATCTTTTAAAAGGTACAATAATTATATTATGATTGAGTTACTGTGAAAATCACTTTTATCTTTTGCAATATGGGTGTTGGGGTATGGGACAGGTATATTCCAGAACTGAATCATAAAGTCTTTGAATCATAAAAGTCTTTTTTTTTTTTCCGAGTGAATTAGTTTTACATTTCTATAATATCTTTTATAATAAATAATATAGTACCGTGGATATTCTGATACTCAAGAATTACTACATGGAAGCTGGGGAGGGTGGCACACACATTTGATTCCAGCACTAGTCAGACAGGATCTTTGTGAGTTGCAGGCCAGCTAGGAAGACATAGTGAGAACCTGTGTTAAAAGACAGTAAATGGGTGCTCGTCGTAGGTAGAATGCACCTTTAATCCCAGTACTAGAAGACAGAGTCAGGTGGAATCTCTGACTGTGGTCTATAGTGAGTTCCAGAATAACCAGGTCTCTGCCCTGCCTTGAGAAGAGGGAAGAAGTGAGGGGAGTGAAGAAAAAGATGAGTAAAGGGGTACAGGCTGTAACTTAACACTGGAATTTCACTTTGAGTTAGGAGGAAGAAGAGTTCAAGGTCATTCTTTGCTAAGTAGTGAGTTCAAGGGTTATCTGAATTTCATGACCTTGTGTCAAAAGTTTTTAAATAAAAATATATCATGTGTACACTTAAGTGCACACTTTTTAAAGAATTACATATATAAACCAATACTAGGATGAGAGTACAGAGGCATTTATTTTTACTCTCTTTGTGTTTTTAAAGACTTGTTTATATGATTGAAAATAGATGAGATGGATTTTTTTTCTTTAGAACCAAAAAGTTTTGAGGCTGTAACTTTTGTTCTTGGCACCTTGAACCTGGTCCAGGATAGAAAAACAAGGGCTACAGGTCTGGGATAAAGTCATGATTTTTCTAAGTTCTGTTGTTTCCTCTATATGATTGAGGTAGAAAAGAAGCAGCCTAAACAGTGTTAGATTTGTTGGGGAGCCCATGAACTTGACTTAGCAACACAACCCTAAACCTGTAACTAGTGTAATTTTGTGTTTTCTTTTTAGCTCCGGACCAAAATTTAACAGTGCCATCCGAGGAAAGATTGGGTTGCCTCATAGCATCAAATTAAGGTTTTTAAACATACTTCTGAATTGTTTAAATTGTATTTCAAGGAACTAATGTGATTGTACCTGTTTGGGTAACTTGTGAAACTTTTTAACCTTGCAGCAGAAGACGTTCCCGAAGCAAAAGTCCATTCAGGAAAGACAAGAGCCCTGTGAGGTAACTGTTGGCTCTCCCCTCCCCCTTTTCTACAAACAGAAAAGCACGTCTTAAAATTATATAATGAAAATAATCATGTTGAGTCTTTAAATTCCTTTTCTGAGTATTTGTATCATTGAAACAGTGATTATGTACTTTCAGTAGCTTGGACTTCATATAATCTTTAATATTATTTGATAGTGCATATATTACATCATCTTTTTCCATATTTACATGAAGAGGTTTTTCTTGTCAGTTAACCTGATGATTTTACATAGGATTCATTTCATATGGAATTTTTTTTTTTAAGATTTATTTTATGGTATATGAGTACACTGCAGCTGTTTTAAGACACACCAGAAAAGGGCATTGAATCCCATTAGAGATGGTTGTGAGTGACCATGTGGTTGCTGGGAAGTTTACTCTGGACCTCTGGAAGAGCATTCAGTGCTCTTAACTTCTGCACCATCTCTCTAGCCCTCATGGAATTCTTAAATAGTAACATTTGAAATAACTCTCATAGTAAAATAAAGCAACAATCATAAGTTGTACTACTTAGCACTGTTGCATGAAAAAGTACATTGCATCTTATGTATCTTATAAGATTGAATGGTTAGATCTGTTCATGAAGTTTCTTAAATTACTTCATCAATAAGTTTCCAACTGTCTAATGCATGCTTCAGAGCACATTTTGACTTTGGGTATCATGTTTCACTAACATGGTTGACCTTAAGTAGAATATTTTAAATTCATTTTCATTAATTTTTTTGAAGGTTTATTATTTTATGTATATGAGTACACTGTAGCTATCTTCATGCATACCAGAAGAAATCATCAGATCCCATTATAGATGGGTGTGAGTCACCATGTGGTTGCTGGAAGTTGAACTCAGGACCTAAGGAAGAGCAGTCAGTGTTCTTAACCACTGAGCCATCTCCCGCCCAATTAATTTTTGGGGGGCAGGCTATACCTTTGTAGCCATAGGTAACTTTGGAACATTTCTGTTTGGCCCAGGTGTTCAGTTCCACTTGCCTGTACCACTTCAGTGCTGGAATAACAGTGTGCCACCATGCCCAACTTACTTGTTTTTTAAAGACTATTTTATGTGTAGGAGTGTTTGTTTCTAGGCATAATTATGCAGTATATCATTACCTGGTGCCCTCCACGGCCATAAGAAGGGTTAGATTTCCTGGAACTGGAGTACAGATAGTTGAGAGCAGCATTAGGTTGCTGAAAACTGAGAGCGCTGGTCTTTGGTGAGAGTAGCCAATCCTCTAGTTGTTAAACTTGTTACTGGATATATTCTAATCATAAAATTCTTGAATTAGATAAAATCTTAAATGTTTATGGAATTGGAACAAATACTGACTTATTGTGAATTTTTGGTTTACTTTTAAGAGAAGCCTCAGTTATTCTCTGAATCTATATTTTTGAATATAGCTTGTTGGGTTTACAAACAAAATTCTCCACTAACTTCTTAGTGGTGCATCTTTTTTGTTTCTAAGAAGTGCTTTTTTAATAGTATACACAAAGAAGACCATGTTTCTATTATATTACTTAAAAGATTTGCTTTTTTAAAGATATATCTAAGTATGTGAGTACACTGTTGCTGTCTTCAGACACACCAGAAGAAGAGGGTATTAGATCTCATTGCAGATTGTATTGAGCCACCATGTGGTTCTTGGGAATTGAACACAGGACAAGATTTTACTGTTTTAAGTTATGTATTTAGATGTGAGTGTAGGGACAAGAGCTATTAACACAAGTTACAGGTGGTTGTGAGTCACCCAGCATGGTGCTGTAAACTGAAGTCAGGTCATCTGAAAAAGAAATATATGGCCCTTAGACTCTATATATATTAGACTCTATAGAGTGATACCTGTTAACAATGAGTGATGTTAATAGATGAATATTTTTGTGAAAATTGTTGAGCACTGTATCTTGAACCTTTATTTCTAACAATTTCAAGGTTGAGGAATGAATATAGATAGCTGAGAGTATTTCAGCACTGCCTGGCTCTTTTTTTTTTTTTTTTTTTTTTTTTTGACTTGTAAGATGTATTCCACTTTGGAAATTCCACATAGATAGCATGATTCTTTGTTCTTTCTTGCTTCTGTCATCTCCTATTGCTGTTTGTAACTGGATTTGATCACTCCCTTTATTTCCTCATTCAGAATATGGTACATGATAAGCAGTTTTTCTATAGAACTAAATTCACAAGCTCTGTATTAATTTTAGTCATTGAAAAAAATGCCAATTCAATTGGAATCCCTGGAACTCTTTGAAGGTTGCATTCTCACATTGATCATTTAAAGTTTTCAAATTTCGTTGCATATTTTGTTTTCATTATGTAGATTTTGTTCACTACTGGAATTATCTTTCAATTGTGAAGAATTCTGATTAGCTCTTTAATATGGAGAAATAACTGCTTTGTTGATTTAAGGGCAGTTGTTTGAGCTCTGGTGTCCTGCATAGTCTGACTAGCAGAAATATATTTCAATTACTCTGTCTTTTTTTTTTTAAGATTTATTTATTTTTATGTATATGAGTACACTGTCTTCAGACATACCAGAAGAGGGCATCAGATCCCATTACAGATGGTTGTGAGCCACCATGTGGTTGCTGAGAATTGAACTCAGGACCTTTGGAAGAGCAATCAGTGCTCTTAACCACTGAGCCATATCTCCAGCCCTCAATTACTCTGTCAAAGGGAGTAGACTTTGTATAGTTAAAATTTTGTATAGATGTAAGTACAACTTTATTTGAAAAAAATTGAGTACTAATTGAAATTTATTTTTATTATTTATTTATTTATTTATTTATTTTGGTTTCTCGAGACAGGGTTTCTCTGTGTAGCCTTGGCTGTCCTGGAACTCACTCTGTAGACCAGACTGTCCTCGAACTCAAAAATCCGCCTGCTTCTGTTTCCCAAGTGCTGGAATTAAAGGCGTGTACCAACGACACCAGGGAAACTTATTTTTAAATTAATGTTTTTCCTGACTATATATTAAGTGCACTATGTACTTGGTTTCTGGAGATCAGAAGAGAACTCGAACTGGAATTGTGACTCATAGTCTTAAGTATATTCATTAAAAGCTACTCCAGGACTGGAGACACATTTCAGTGTAGATCATTTGCCTGATGTGTGAATTGTGGGCCTTAATCCCCAGAATCTGAGCACAAATTTGATAAAGATGTATAACAGTGATGCTTACAACTGCATAGAATGATGCAGGTCTATAAATCCCACAACCTGAGAAGTAGAAATAGAAGATAGGGCTGAAGAGATAAGTTGGTGCTTATGAGCACTTGAGTGTTGAAAAAGGCCTGGATTCAATTTCCAGCACTTACATGTCAGTTCACAGTCATATGCAATTCAAATAATTTTGAGTGTTCTGATCTTCATGAGCTTCGAATGATTGAGTACACTTGAATACACTCAGAAATACACTAGAGACTGGTCACCTTAATAAGTGTGTGTGTACACACACATACCCCATACAACTCCTTGGTTTAAAAAGGAGTTTTGAGTGGGCTTGTGTGTGGTGGCAGGTATGTTTCCCAGCACTTAGTTTGATGCTCGCCTGGTCTACAGGTAGGATTCCAGTACAGCAAGGCTTACACAGAGAAACATTCTTAGTAAAAAAACAAAGAACACAGAATTTGGAGACAACCATGATACATTAGTCTCTGTGTCCAAATAATACTGCAAAGTTAATTTTATGGGTTTTCTTTTGTTAGGGAACCTATTGATAATCTTACTCCTGAGGAAAGAGATGCAAGGACAGTTTTCTGCATGCAACTGGCAGCAAGAATTCGACCAAGAGATTTGGAAGAATTTTTCTCTACAGTAGGAAAGGTAACATCAAATTTTAAAGACTACAAGTTGGTTTAGAGTATTTTTTAGTAAGTGTCACTGTTTTGGGGTATGGTAACACATACCTTGAATCCCATATTATGATATATTGCTGTGATTTCAAAGAACAGCCAGGGCTATATAGAGTTGAGTCCAAAATAATATGTAGTGTTTTTGGAAGCCTTTAACCACATCACTCAGGAGGCAGAGGCAGGGTGATCTTTGAGTTTGAGGCCAGCCTGGTCAACATTAAGTCTAGGATATCAGAGGCTAAACAGAAATCCTGCTCAAAGTAGGGAAAAAACAAGTACTCTTTTCATCAAAGAAAATCAAGGACTGTATTTGGTACAATAGGGTTACAGATAAAAATTCTACTTCCATTTATTTACTTTTTATATATAGAAATATATTCGGCTGAGTCCATTTACTGGCCGTTGTATGTATAGTTTTAGGGCTGAAACCACTTAGTATTACAAAATTAGATAGGTCATCAGGTATGTCTTGTTTTCGATATGTATTGTTGATTCCTTGTGCGTGCAGTTTCTACACATATAGAAGACAGTGTTGTGGGCATCTAGCTTATCGCCCTTAGGCCACTTGTTTGAAATACCTTTATGTACTATGAGAGCTAGTTTTCAGGGAAGAGGTTTCCAGGTCAGTTACAGCCGAATTTCTCCAAGTCTTGTTTCTTTGCATTATGCTTATGCCATTAGCAATAAGAACTTAGCTTCAAATTTTGGAATGTAATCAAGGATAGTGGCAGTATGGCATTTTTCATGTTTATTAGGAGGATAGGCAGTATTGGTGCTTGCCTAGAATTCAGGAGGCAGAGGCAGGCAGATGTACAGAGTGAGTTCCAGGATAGGCAGGAACACACAGAAAAACCTGTCAGGAGAACAGAATGACAACTACAAAAGAACACTAATAAAAAATGAAAAGGAAGCAGTAGTAAGAAATTACTTAAATTTGGAATGCTTAACTTCATTCTGAACTTGTGGTTCTTGCGAGCCAACTCTATTGCTTACCCACTGTGTTGCTTCAGGCTGTTCTCTGCCCAGGCCATGTACCTTTTGTGTCATATAAAAATAATTGGTCCTTTATGGCTGAGCTACGATTATATTGGATGAGTTAACATGAATACTTATATGTATAAAGGTGAAAATACTAGGAGTGTGCTTAGTATAATGGCTTCTTTTGAGGTTAAGGCAAACATGATGCTTGAGGTTTAGAGTTACAGGACCTGTCAAAATAACATCATCCATGACCATTTTGTATTAAAGTACTTAATCATAAGCCAATAACATTTTTATTTTTATACTCCATGATGAATAGCTAAAATCCTGACATGAATTCACCGATTTCTTTAAAGACAGTCCAATAATTTATCTCAGTTTTTTGAGGAGCAAATCTTAGGTGGATAGTAAAATCTTGGTAAAACATACGGTGGGGTTAAATACCAACATCTCTACCTTCATTCTGAATTGTTTTGTTTTGTGGACAGGGTTTCTCTGTGCAGACATGGCTGTCTTGGAGCTTTTCTCTGTAAATCTGGCTAGACTACACTTAGGAGTATGGGAGTGCACCGACATGCACATCTGTTAGTGGTTATTGAGTCTCACCATATGGTGCATGTTGGCCTGCAAGTCAGGTCCACTGCTGCCTCCTTTAGTGCTTTAGTAAAACTTCTCCCACTGCCATAACTCTGCTTCTGAAATTATTTGCAACTCTGGAGGCAGAGGTTTACAGATTTATGTGAATTTAAGGCCACTTTGGTCTACACAATGAAGTTTAAGCCACAGGGACGTTCATTGAGACAGTATTTCTGATAAAAAAAACCTCTTACATGTTGAAGAAATTATGTATATAGTTTGTACTGGAATATTTGACTACAGAATAGTAATTACATTTCTTTATATCTTAGGTTCGAGATGTCAGAATGATTTCTGATAGAAATTCAAGACGTTCCAAAGGAATTGCCTATGTGGAATTTGTTGATGTCAGTTCAGTGCCTCTAGCAATTGGATTAACTGGCCAACGAGTTTTAGGAGTGCCAATCATAGTACAGGCATCACAGGTAACTTGATTTAGAGGTTTGTCATTAAACTGGATGTTGGTACCACATATGGTAATGTCTGCAGTTAAGAGGATTGTCGTCATTTGCCTTAAATAATCAGTCTGACAGATACAGTAGTTAAATTGATTTGGAGAACTAACTTGGCAAAAGGCAAAGTGAGTCTGTTGTTTATAGCATTCTAAGTTTTGTAGAGAAGAAATCTTGTTGTCAGTTGGTGGTAAGTACAAGGCTATGTATAGAAGTTTGGACCCATTGCTTTTTTTGCTGCTTCTCACAACAAACATACACATGGTACACAAATGTACATATGGGTAAAACATCCATACACAGTTTTATTTCTTTGAAGGATTCTTGTATACAAGTGTTCTACATGTACACCCTCATTCAAGAAGAAGGCAGCAGACCCCATTATAAATGTGTTGTGAGCCACCATGTGGTTGCTGGGCATTGAGCTCAAAACTTCTGTAAGCCATACAGCACTTTTTTAAGCCATAACTCCGACTTGCCAGGCCCAGGACAGGTTTTTTTTTTTTGTTTTTGTTTTGTTTTGTTTTTTTTTTTTTTTTTATGTTATGTAAATGAGTACACTATAGGTCTCTTCAGACACACCAAAAGAGGCCATCAGATACCATTACAGATGGTTATGAGGCAGCATGTGGTTGTTGGGAATTGAACTCAGGACCTCTCAACCTCTGAGCTATTTTTCTGGCCCCATGACAGTCTCTTAATATAGAAAAAATAGCAATGATGTACTTGGGTGATTGTTTTATGTATATGATTCCATAATCATCTTAATACTAAATTAAAACTGGCTTGTAAGTCAACCAAGGTTTTAGTATGTCTAAATATATTTACAAATACCCAGTGAATAGTCTAATTTTTTTGATTGCACAAAACAAGTTATTCTGGTTTATTTTATACTAATTTCATTTCTGTAGGAAGCAAAGTATAACTACTGTGTATAGTTTTGTATATACCTATATATACTGTAAAATAAGCCGGGCACACGCCTTTAATACCAGCACTTGGGAGGCAGAGGTAGGCAGATTGCTGAGTTCGAGGCCAGCCTGGTCTACAGAGTGAGTTCTAGGACAGCCAGGACTACACAGAGAATCCCTGTCTTGAAAAGCCGAAAAAATAAAAAATAAAATAAAATAGAACACATAAGCTATTGTGCTCAGAATTTAAGATCAGGGTTTATACAGCTTGGTGTTGGAATGTTTGCATAACATGCATACAGGGCAATTTAGTGCTGTTAATGACATTCACTGAACGGTACAGCTATCACCCTGTACAGTACATCTCCCTCTGAACAGTCTATATGATTAGACAAATCATTCTATCCATTCTCTTTCAGTTTCTCTAGTCCAAATGTTCTATTCTAAAGTCTTGTCTATTTGCAGTGATACTGCTAAATTGATTTCAGATGACTTCAGTTTCTGCCTTACTTTTTGTTGAATGTATGCCTGATTTATAATAGTGTTTGACGTGCCTTTTATTGATCTATAGGCAGAAAAAAACAGAGCTGCTGCAATGGCAAACAATTTACAAAAGGGAAGTGCTGGACCTATGAGGCTCTACGTGGGCTCATTACACTTTAACATAACTGAAGATATGCTTCGGGGGATCTTTGAACCTTTTGGAAGGGTAAATTTTTTAGTACTTTTTCCCCTGACTTTTTTAATAGTTATTTCCCTGCCACAGGTGCCAATTTTATATGTAAAGCATGGTTGTTACCTCTTGAGGACTGGGAGATAAAAGTATATTCTAGATTTTTTTAAAACTATGTCATAGAATAATTTTCTCTAATTTATGCCTTTAAATTCTAGATTGAAAGTATTCAGCTCATGATGGATAGTGAAACTGGGCGGTCTAAGGGATATGGATTCATTACAGTAAGTAATTTGTCTTCTGTAACATCTAAGAAGTTTGTATTGTTAGGGATAGTTGTGAATGAAGAATTAGTGTTTTCAAGTGATTTCATTTGTAAACATGACTACATTTGTTTCTAAGTTTATTTTAATTCTCTGTACTGTCTGTTTTCATATGTACATATGAGTGCTAGAATTCAGATGGCCTAGCTATGTTACATCCACTTGGATTTGGAGTATGATTATATCATCGTTTCTCAGTTTAACCATAGCTATAACTCTCCATGTAGGCCAGGGTGGTGGGCATCAAACTAAGATTACATTTCTACCTTCTTGGTGCTAGGATTCAAGGCATACACTGCCATGCCAGTCTTCTTACATTTTTACCTATGAAAGTCTAACCTTCCAAAATGTAATCCTACTTATCTTTAGTCCTAGAATTAAGACATAAGCTACCACATCAGGCATGGTTAAAACACTCATGTCTGACAGACAAGTCCATGATCTTACCTGTGTATGCAGACCCATCTGTTAAAAGAAAATTTGGAAGTCATATTATGGTTGAAGGGAGAAAAATTTATTTTTTTTTCCCCCTTTCAATTTTTTTTTAACAGGTTCTCAACTGAGGCTATCAACCTTTTTATTTACTTTCTAAATTTATTTTGGGTTGAGGTCTATTTGTAGTTGTGGAACTCTCTGGATATATATTAAGCTGTCCCTGAACTTAGATATACATGATTTTAGCCTAGCAAAAGCTATGATCAAAGATATGTGTTGTCATACCAGGCCACTTGAGCTCATTTTGGTTTATACATGCCTTTGAACATCTGATCTTCTTGAGTTTGCTAGAATTACTGACCCAGGCCAAGATAATTGGCTAGAATTGTCTTTTTCTGGTTCTCAAAAATTGACAAATGATGAGGAGTTGGGTATAGGTAGTCCAGTTAGTAATATTCTTGTTTTTATTATTGAAGATTTGGTTTGGTATCAAATTACCCAGTTGTATCTGTGCTTATCTTTAATATTATCACACAGGAGGTAGATGCAAGAGAATACCTTCCCGCCCACCCCCCCTCTACTCTGTAACAAGATGGAATTATATAACTTAGACTGCAAATAAATTTGGAGATCTGCATCCCAAATTGAGCCATGATGCTGTTAGATTCATTTTTATTTGTGTGCATATGGATGTATAACACAATGTGTATGTTTAGGTGCCTGAGAGAGGTATAATTCCAAATCCGGTACTTTTAAGCAACTCCTTGTAGATATTTAGTACTGAACTCTAGTCCTCTGGAAAAAACGCATACCTCCCACTACTGTCAAATTTTCTGAGAAAGTGAAAGGTATTGGAATATTTCTTGAGGCCACAAGAATCATTGAATAAGATCCAGGGAGATAATAGAGCCAAATTTAATCTATCCAGAAGAGTTAGGGTGATAGTTTTAGAATATAGAGATGAGAAAATGATTTTGGAAATTAAAGGAAAGAAAGATGTAAAAGGTGGCTTTTTTACATTTAGTGGATGGACTGATGATATTAGTTTCAAGGAGCTGGGCAGTAGTGGTGCACACCTTTAATCCTGGCACTTGGGAGGCAGAGGCAGACAGATTTCTTTTTTTTTTTTCCTGGTTCCCTCCCCTACCCCCAAGACAGGGTTTCTCTGTGTAGTCCTGGCTGCCCTGGAACTCACTCTGTAGACCAGGCTGGCCTCAATCTCAGAAATCCGCCAGCCTCTGCCTCCCAAGTGCTGGGATTAAAGGCGTGTGCCACCGCCACCCGGCAACATGCATACTCTTTTCAGATTTTTTTGCACTTTCTCAGTATATATTAGATCTGTTATATATAAATGATATGAATGCATACTAGTTAGTTAAAATTCCTGTTGTTTGTTCTAGTTTTCTGATTCAGAATGTGCCAAAAAGGCTTTGGAACAGCTTAATGGATTCGAGTTAGCTGGGAGACCAATGAAAGTTGGACATGTTACTGAACGAACTGATGCTTCTAGTGCTAGCTCATTTTTGGACAGTGATGAACTAGAGAGGACTGGAATTGACTTGGGAACAACTGGACGTCTCCAGTTAATGGCAAGACTTGCAGAGGGTAAGTCTTCAATATCGTTACTGATTTATCATAGATAGAGTGGTGAAAAGGAAAGGTTGCCATGCAAACTAAAAAATGGGAAAACTATTTTGGAGTTAATGTTTATGTGTAGGAATACATTGAAGTCTTTACCAGTGTCTTTTATTGAAATTTTAATGTTTTAATTCTTGTATATGGATATATATGTTTTGTTTTTGTGCTGTATATATCACCAGACTGAGTAGGAAATGAGTTCTGATTATCTTCTGTTGTGGGAGATATTTAAAACAGCAGCACACAGTCTGGCTTGTTCTTAATCAGGCACCCTGCTGGACTAGCCTAGGCCTGGGGCCACGAGTGGTGACTATATAACGCCACTGCTCAGTTCAGGACGTCCGCTCAGGCAATCAGAGACACAGGCCCTGCCACCATGAGGTGCCAGAGCCATTTCCCATGCTGTCTCCACAAAGTTTGGCTATGTCCACACCATTAAATATTTATCAAAGGCTTTATATGTTTGGAAATGCTCAATAACAATATGCCCACACAATTAGAGGTGTTTCCCAATTAGCTAACCTAAGTATGAGTTGCTCAGGACTGCTCTCCATACCTTTGTCGCTCTGCTCTCCCTAGCTCCTCCTCTTCCTTTTCCTTCTTCCTCTCCTTACTCTTCCTAACTTATCTCCTCATAAAATTTTTTTTGGCTTTTGCAGTTTATTTTGATGATATACTAATGGATTGGGGAGGTCAGAGTGCCACTTGAGGGGAATACTTTTTATTCTACTATATAGCAGTACTGAAGAGTACAGGCTCTCATCCTCAGTAGGAAGGCCTGTTAGTGCAGAGCCATTTTCCAGACACCTTGAGTTGACCACATGAATTACCAGAATTTGGTTTCTCTCTGCTGTTAACATAGTAATGATAATTTATTATTACAGGTACCGGTTTGCAGATTCCACCAGCAGCACAACAAGCTTTACAAATGAGTGGCTCTTTGGCATTTGGTGCTGTGGCAGGTAGGAATTGAATCCTTTATAATTTGAAATCATTGTATTTTCATCTAATTCGAAAATATGCCAAATTTTTTCGTATTTCAAAGGACTAACTGAGAATTCAATTCATTAAGTACTTCTAGCGTCTTAATAGTTGCAAAGAAGTGTAGGTGTACGACTATCCGAAGAATTCAGTTAGACTGTAGAAACATCTCAAGTGTAGTTAAATTGTTACCATTAATACCTTGACAGAAGCAACTTAAAGAGGAAAGCTCTAATTTAGTTCAGTTCTGCTCTAGCAGTTTTGTGCTTAGAAACATGTAATAACTTCAGTACTGGAACATCTATGTCTTTGTCTAGCCTCTGCAGGACACAGGCACATGCAGTAATGCAGATACATGTGCAGACAAGAGTCTTAAATTAACAACAAAACAATAAACAAATTGCCCTAAATCTGTCATAATTAGAGCTATAGATATATTTGCCCGATATGGTGAGGACCCTGTAATAACAACTTTGGGAGTATGGGGCAGCATTAACATGATGGTCTACAGAATGAGACCCTGTTTTTAATCTTATATATGTTCTGCCACAAATGTCCAGAAGTTCTAAGTGTGGCCATTTGTGTTCTAAACTTTGAGACCTTGTGAGGTTTTAGACTGTTAATAATTTGAATGTACAAAGAGACCTCTGTGCTTGCTAAAGCATATTTAAAGCATATGTTTTGAGAACATTGTCAGCATAAATTATGAGAAAAGGGAAAAGCAAGCATTAAGACATTTTTGCAAGTAACATGTCTTAAGCTCAACACAATTATCTGTTACCTTTGTTTACACCTGTCAATTTTTTTTATTTATTTGGGTTTTTTTTTTTTTTGGTTTTTTTTTTGGTTTTTTGAGAAAGGGTTTCTCTGTATAGCCTTGGCTATGCCTGTCAATTTTTTAAACATTAGCTATTACAATTTTTTTTTTCAACATTGAATCCGTAAGCATTCTGTTTTTTTTTAATTGAAGTGAACTTATTTCAGAAATGATCTGTAGTACTTAATGTTAAGGTGCTATAGCCAGCTGGTCGTGGTAGCTTCTAGAGGATTTCAGTTCAGTTACCCCCAGGCACGAGGGTTAGCTCAGTTACCTGTTGCTCTAGTTGAAGGGACTCTCATACCTTCTAATGCCATCTGCATATAACCACATATTGCTTGCACTCACATTTGTATACTAATAAAGCTAAGGTAAAAATAATTATTTAAACAAAGTAATGTTCCTTACTCTCTTAGTGCACACTTTTAATCCCAGCATTTCAGAGGCAGGCAGGGTGATCTTTGAATTTGCAACCAGGCTTTGTCTACAGAATAAGTTATGGGACAGTCAGGACGACACAGGAAAACAATAAAAAGCTAGTAATAATAATGGGCCAAGTGTAGAAGCACACACATTTAATGCCAGTACTTGGGGTTTAGGGGCTAGGAGGTAGCTAGCCTCGTCTACACAGTGAGCTCCAGATAGTGAGCTACAGGGTATCACGAACTATGTAGAGAAACTTGGTCTGCAAAAATAAATGATTATTTAACTTACTGCTTCTCTTCATTCAAGGTCAAGGTTTTATATAAAAAAATTGTTGTAGATATTCATTCCACTTGAGCAAACATCTTCACCTCTTCATAATGCTGCCATCCTTTAATAAAGTTTCTTATGTAGGACCTGTAAATGATGGCTCTCGGGGAAAGAACACTGGCTGCACTTGCAGGGTTCCCAGGTTTTGTTCTCTTTCAGTGGAGATACCTGTTTTAAATGCATTTAATTATTTTGATAGGAGGTACTTTTCTTATGCCTCTGGCCATGTGCGGAAGTCAGAGGCTAATGTGCATTGTGTTGATGTATGCTTTCATATGTAGAATATGTACCATATGTCTGATGGCAGCCTGTTTATTTATGTACTAACATTATATCCAGATTCTCATTGAGGCAGGATGTTATTGGGTATCCCTGGTCATCCTTAACATTTTCTTTGTATTTAGTAACTCAGAGCAAGCCTCTTCCCTCAACCTTTGTTTCATGGACTTCCCATTTGCTGTCTTTTTTAGGTAGTGATTTGTGTATATCCCCCAAGACGACCTTGTACTTAACATTGAGCTTAATTCTCATTAAGGATTTGAGCAGGGCTCCAACACCCTCAGATAAAGCAAATTTTCTAATACACCTTGTGTAGAATACAATATGTTTCTTGTTTCCTAATATATATTGAAAGTAACCTAAGCAATTTTTAAAAGTAAAATTGTAATTTGTACTTAATAGCATAAATATGTATACAATATCTATTATGTAAAAAAGAAACTATTTTAAGTTACTGATATTAGTTCTATTTAGCATACACTTTATGTCAATTTTTAGCCCTGAGAGCCCAACTGTTTTAAACCAGATTTCCTTATTTGTGTCCCAAATTGAATGTTTATTAACTACAATCACTTTGCAACAATACAGGATTTTGGGTTTTGTTGGTTTGAGACAAGGTCTCACTATGATTTATCCCTAGCTGTTCTGAAATTCCCCATATTTATCAGACAGACTGGCCTCAATGAAGAATATTTCCTGCCTCAGCCCTGCTACTGGTAGGATTAAAGGCTTGGGCCACACCTATTTTATGCTTGAATTATTTCCCAGCTCATGCAAATTTTCTATATATGTCTGATATGAATTTTGACATGCTTTCCTGTATAGAAACATGGATTTTTATAGTAGGTGAGAAAATTAACATTGATCAAATTGTGAACTTGTTACAGAAATAATTGGCAAATTGAATCTGAGAAGCTCTTACAAAGATATGTTCCAAATTGTTAGAATGGTGTCTTTCTCAGTGAATAATGCTAAACTTGGAAATTAGTGAACATGATCATAGCTCTTGAATGTCCATGGTTGTAACGCCTACAGTTTTAATACAAGTTTCTGAAATACTGAATTTTTATTCCCATTATAAAATTTTATTTCCCAAGTACTTGGAATTGAATTCTCAATCAGGGTTTTTCATATATTTTCTGACTGGTTTGCTCCTTTTTCCCCATTTCCCATTATTCCTAGCTGTGGTATTATAATGGAACACCATATAACGTAGGGAAGAATGTATTAGGAATACAGTGACAATTTTCTAGCATAAGAGGAAACAAAAGGTCCCAAAGCATTGTAAATGAGGAATGGGGAAGGAGGTTTTGCTGCCAGGTGTTACTAATTTTGATTTAAATAAACCCTGCTGTTGAAGTCCTCTTTTATTAATACTTTCCTGACATTTACCCTGTTAGTTGAGGCTCTTCATTGTTCCTGCACTGAGCTGTAGAATTCTCTTTTGTTATAGATTTGCAAACACGACTTTCCCAACAGACTGAAGGTGAGTTACTTACATTTTGATCTTTTTTTGAAATATAATTAAGTATACGAAGATGCAATTTGTTAAGTATTGTATTCATATAGTTTTGCCATTTATTGTAACCATAGTACATTAATAGACAAGATAAAGATCTGTGGTTGTTTATTGTGGATTTTTAGAATTTATCATTCAGAGCTTTAATTGTTTGATTCCTCGTAAAGGACTGGCTTTAACAAGCTGTCCTTGACACTTAAAAAAGCAAGGTCCAGAGCTCAGTTTTGTATTTCTTCACGCTTTTATCTAACTGTAAGGTTTGTATTAAAAAAAATAATTTTTTTTTAGCATACCATGACAATGTGGGATTGTTTTTTAAGTTTATTTAATGACTGGAGAGATGGAATAGTACTCACTGCTCTTTCAGAGGGCCTGACTGCCATTCCCAGCATCCACATGGTGACTCAGAATGAGTTTTAGTGGGATCTTATGCCCCCTTTTGATATGCATGAAGACAGTGCATTCATGTACATTAATACATAAACAAGTCTTTTTAGTTTTCTTAGGTTTGCTTCAGTTTAGAATTACATGTATATTACATTTTTTTTGATAATGTTTTACTGAATAATTTGGACTTGGATATTTTATGAAGCTAAGAATAGGGTTTTAAATTGTCCTAACTAATTACATCAGCATCATGAAATCCTGTCTCTCTGAAATCTACGAGGAAAGGAAAAAAAAAAGCATTTTACTACTTCAGTTTGCTGCCAAGTTTATAGTAGGCTATTTATTGGTTTCTCTCTTTTTTTAATATCAAAAATACTGTGTGAAAAATGCCAATTTTAGGTGAGAATCTTCAATGTACTTTAAGTTTCTTTAAGCATATGCCACATTTGTACTGCTATTTGTAAGTGACTAACAGTTTTATGAAAAGTCAAAGATTTTATTACATATTTGTTTGGTCTTTAGTTCTCATAATCAGTTAGTAGTTCCCCTCGGTTTCCTTAACTTTTTAGTTCTGTATCCTTGTTTATATTTTTGTTTTGATATTGGGTCTTACTGTGTAGCTTTTTGGCTGTTTCGTACAGCTAGTCTGGAACTCAGGTCTGCTCTACTCTGGCTCCTATCACTGACTCTCTTTAGTTATATAAATTGTTTTGATGTTTTTTGGTTTGTTGCTCGGTTATACTTTTGTGTTTTTTAAGCAGTTCTACCTTACATTCTAGGTAGCTAGCTGAGACTTACTAGGTCTTAGATTATGTCAGGCTATACTTGTTTATAGCAGGAAATACAAGGAGAAGACTTCTCAAATTTCTCAAAGAAAAATGCCTTTATCTTTGAAGGAAGTATTGAAGGAATGGCACGTTTGTAGTTCTATCAGAATAATTTTTAATGTCGTATTTCATGAATAGCTTTGTTCAGTGAAATTTGTCTGATACTTCCTTAGGTGGTTATTTATTTCAATTCATCTCGATTTCTTAATGCATTATTTTATCCTTAGCTGTTTGTTGTTATACATTGGAATGGGATTTTGTCAGATAATATGATTACGGTGAGTTCTATAACAGCGACTCTAATATCTTTGGTAATTCTCTGAAAATTGGAGTGACACAAGACCCTGTCTCAAGAAGACAAAAAAACCAAACCTAAAGAACTCCAAATAGAAACCTCACTTCGAAAAGTACTTAGTTAACTGTAGACATTTATTTTAAGGTTGAATATTACTGTGTTCAGAATTTTCACATTACAATAGTCAAATAAGCAGCCTGTTTCTGGTTTCCTATTTTGCTCCTACAAATCATTTACAGTGTTACAGTATTATGACATTTTTCCTGGTGTACTTTACACAGTCTTTCAAATGTTATATTTAGGTTGATGTATTTAAAAGTTGGACCAGAGAGAGTGGTCTTTGTTTAAAAATACTTTAGACTTTTGCTTCATGACCAATGTTTGATTTTACACATCATAGCTTACAATAGTAGTATTTAACAAATTTCAGGGTTTCTGTCCCCTGAGGGAAACAGCTACCTATGTTTCCAGGTATGCAGGCAAAAATTCTCATACACATAAGATTGAAAATAAAAACATAAATACATGGCTGCTGAAACGATGGACCAAGTTGTTCAGAGTACTTTATCTAAAAATCTAATATATGTGTGTTTTTATATGTCTTTTAAAACTAAGACTGTATTCCTGGCAAAAGGAAGCGAAATACAAGAATGTTATTTAGGCTTTCCAACAACCGAATTTTGTATTACAGCTGTTATTTCAGGATACAACCAACTGTTCATTTTTCCTTTTTTCTTTCTAGAATGATTTGTGTGTACGATTTTTGTTTTTATAAGATTTAGACGGCATACACTCACAGGGTTGGTTTTGGTTTAAGAAAATTGTCTCTCCATGTAGTCATAGCTGTCTTAGAACTTGCTTTGTAGCCTAAGCTGACCTAAGAACTCTAGAGATCTTTCTATTTCTACCTCCCAAATGCCACTGTGCCCACTTTTTTGTAGAAGACAGGGTTTTATATGTTGCAGTGTAGCCTAAAACTTTGAATGTTGGCCTAGATGACTTTGAACTTATATTCCTCATGCATGTATCTTTCTAACGCTTAAGATTATAAGCTCATAAGAGTTTATGCTGTTTGGTATCAAACCCAGAGCTTCATGCTTGCTAGACAAAATACTCTTGAAAATTCAATCCCAAACCCCAGCTCCTGAAAATTTTAGGGAAATATATTTGCATCTGAACTCCTTATTCTCTAAATAATCCTTGAGTATTCCTACTTTGTGTTGCCTATTATAAATGAAACTAAAGATGGTTTTGTTTTAAGGTAGTTTGGCTTAGCTTAACTAAGACACTATCTTATTTCATATTCATGAAGGTAATATATAAATTATGTCAGCCATATATAGATAGGATTTATTCTTATTGTCCAGGGATACTGACACATTTTCCATGATGCTAATTTTCATTCTCCCCATTTTAGCCTCAGCTTTAGCTGCTGCTGCATCTGTTCAACCTCTTGCCACACAGTGTTTCCAACTTTCCAACATGTTTAATCCTCAAACGTAAGTATATTTGTGCAATATGGTAGTTTAATATTTAGAATATTTCACAATTGAAAATGCATTAACGTAATAGTCTTTTATTTTTTAATCCTGTTTATATTTTATTGGGCATGTTGAATTAACGTAATAGATGTCAAATTTCTGTCACCAATCTTTTTTTGCCTACCCTTGTTTACTTGTTATTTCTGGTTAGTTTGATTAAAATATATATGAGTTTGTTGCTTCTGTGTATGTGTGCATATATGTGTGTGTGTGTGTCTTATCACGTGTGATCAGGGAGGTCAGAATGGGCATCAGGACTGTTGGGTTCTGGGAACCGAAGTGGGTACTCTGTAGGAATAACAAGTATAATGTCCTCTTAACCAATAAGTATCTACTATTAGAATTTTTTTCTGTTGTAGAGTTAAAACCTAGGGACCCGGGCACTGCATGCCAAGCAGTTATGCCACTGATGAATATGAGCAGTCATTTTTTTTTTTTTTTTTTTTTTTTAATTCTGTCAGGGTCTTTCCATCATTTGTCTGAGCTGGCCTTTTGATCAATTATCAATTAGTAATACTATATATATAGTCCATGCAAGCTTTTAACCTATGATACTTTTGTCTGCTTTTTGTTTACCTCTACTAATGTATGATGTTAGTAATTAAATAATTTTTCTATATGTATGCCTTTGGATACCTAAGTATGTAGGTTTCAAGTTCAACATTTGGTTTCCTTTTTTGTGCACCATCCTAGCTTACAATAGTAGTATTTAACAAATTTCAGGGTTTCTGTCCCCTGAGGGAAACAGCTACCTATGTTTCCAGGTATGCAGGCAAAAATTCTCATACACATAAGATTGAAAATAAAAACATAAATACATGTTGTGTTTAATTTTCTTTTGTGTTGTTGTAAGACCATATTTCTCTAGCTAGGACATCTTTTTACATGTGCTTACTGGCCTGCAGATCAAATAGACCTTCCATCTGCCTCCTCATGATGATTGTAAGGGGGTTTAGCTGCCTGCTTTATGTAGAATTATGCTCATTATAATTGTATAGCAACCACAGGTTTCGTTGGGGCTTTTAAATTTATGTATGTTATGTATATCAGTGTTTGCCTGCATGTATGTATGCCAATGCTTACCTGTATCTGAAAGAACAGAAGTGTTAAATTTATATAGAATTGGAATTATGGTTTTATGTAGCCATTGTGACCAAAGTCCTCTGCAAGAGCCACAACTGCTCTTAATACTGAGTCAACTCCACAGAGTTTACAGTAAAGTTTGTAGTAAAAATTGGTAACTTTTAACGGAGCCTTTTGTACATCTTTTTTTATGTATTATAACAATTAACATCTTAAAGAATATGTTAAGTATTGGTGAATAGCTGAGCATGTCCAGTGTTTGTCACATTTGCATGAATGACAACTTGAAACCTTGGTATAAATAAGCAGATAATGGAGCAAGCTTATTGGTTAGCTAGTACAGTTAAGTTGCTGTGTTTTATAAGGAGATGTTTACTACAAAGTAGAAGGCAGATGAGATGATTCACTGTGAATAAAGATAAGTGCTTGCTGCCAAGTCTGAAGACTAGAATTGGATCCCTAGTACTTATTTGGATGGTGAAATAGACTCCATGTTCCATGGTCTCCATACATCCCCATATACATACATACACATACACACACACACACACACACACACACAATGTACTTAAGGTTGTTACTTGAATATAATTTCATTATTTTTCTTACAGAGAAGAAGAAGTTGGATGGGATACAGAGATTAAAGATGATGTCATTGAAGAATGTAATAAACATGGAGGAGTCATTCATATTTATGTTGACAAAAATTCAGCTCAGGTAATTTAATTTCTCTTTTTCAAGACAGGTTTTACTTGTGTAATAAATATGAGGCTGGCCTATCCTGCCTGCTTATGCTTCCTCAAGTACTGGGATCACAGTGTATACCATTCTGGATCTTACTTTTTATATTCAATTAGGGCAGGTGATGTTCACTTTATCCCCCTTAGGTGTTATTTCCTTTTGTTTGGCTTGGTTTTGGTTTTTCTTTTAGGACAGGGTATCTGTGTGTAGTCCTACCTGTCCTGAAACTCTGTAGACTAAGTTAACATCAGCTTCATAGACCGACCTGCGTGTCTGCCTCCTTTGTGCTGGGCACATATCACTATTCTCTTGTCTTTTTTTAATGCATTGATTTGTGAAGCTCCTTAATGAAGTTAGCTCTTTTCTGACTTTCCATGTTTTGGGATTTATTATAGGCCTGTATCACTCTGCTAGCTTGGTGGTTATTTCAGGAAAGGAACTTCATTGTACTAGCTAAATAAATACACGCTCCAAAACAAAGGCAAGT
Source organism: Rhabdomys pumilio (assembly GCA_030674055.1). NCBI lineage: Eukaryota > Metazoa > Chordata > Mammalia > Rodentia > Muridae > Rhabdomys > Rhabdomys pumilio. The sequence continues at coordinate 216,820,334 of JANHMN010000002.1, read as the reverse complement.
TCAAAAATAATGAAAATTTGATGAGAGTAGTTATTAACTGACCAGCTTATTTACCCTGGAACTCTTTGTAGATTCTTTAGTCTTTGCATAGAAATCAGGGGAATGGGTATTGGGCAAAAAGATCAATGAGAAAAGCTGGGCGGTGATGGCACATACCTTTAATCCCAGCACTTGGGAGGCAGAGGCAGGCAGATTTCTGAGTTCGAGGCCAGCCAGGGCTACAGAGAAACCCTGTCTCGAAAAACCCAAAAAAAAAAAAAAAAAAAAAAAAAAAGATCCATGAGAAAAAGAAAAGATACTATAGTTTTAAAAAACATTCAAGGTATTGACCATAAGCTATTATTAGAATAAATAAACTATAAAGGATGTTTATGCAAACATCTTTGAGATACTTTTGAGAGTAGTATATCTTCAATGATTGTTTTGATTATTAATGTTTTTCTTTTGATACTTTTAGGGCAATGTGTATGTGAAGTGCCCATCTATTGCTGCGGCTATTGCTGCTGTCAATGCATTGCATGGCAGGTGGTTTGCTGGTGAGTAACTTCTATGAAGACTTTATGTTGAGAAAAATCAACATTGAGTTTGAGTAAATTAACATTGAGTAAAAACGACTTACCCAACTTTTTTCTGTTTGTCAACAGGTAAAATGATAACAGCAGCGTATGTACCTCTTCCAACTTACCACAACCTCTTTCCTGATTCTATGACAGCAACACAACTACTGGTTCCAAGTAGACGATGAAGGAAGATACAGTCCCTTATGTATATAGCTTTTTTTTCTCTTGAGAATTCATCTTGAGTTATCTTTTATTTAGATAAAAATAAAGAGGCAAGGGTCTACTGTCATTTGTATACAACTCCTGTTATCTTGAAAAATAAAAATGTTAACAGGAATGCAGTGTGCTCATTCTCCCTAACTAGCAAATCCTACTTTATGCAAAGCTGTTCTCTTGTTCTGCTGTTTTAAATGTCCATGTAGAAATTACATTAAGGATTATAGAATAGCTCTAGGGGAACAAATGTGCTTTCTGTATAAAGGCAAACAGGTAATGTTTTAATGTTTCAGAAACCTAACTTTTTACACAGCAGTTACATTTCACAGTCATGTATTTGGCTCATGGTTCAGCAAAAGAATACACTTTTAGTGTGAAAAAATGTCTTAAGCAGCTAAATGGCTGCTTAGCTTTTGACCTTGACCATTTGGCAAGAAGGGGATTTCAAAATATTTCTTGATGGTAAATTTTTCAATTAATGTATCTGTAAAAGTTTCTTTGTAAATACTATGTGTTTTAGTGTATCTTGAGATTCCAAACAAAATGATCCCTGCATTTCCTCAAGGTGGTTGATGTAACAGATTGAGTAAAGCAGTCTTGAGCAAAAGAGGAAATACAGAAATAGGTTTTGTCTGGTTGCATATAATCTTTGCTCTTTTTAAGCTCTGTGAGCTCTGAAATATATTTTTGGGTTACTTCAGTGTGTTTGACAAGACAGCTTGATATTTCTATCAAACAAATGACTTTCATATTGCAACAATCTTTGTAAGAACCACTCAAATAAAATTCTCTGAAAATGGCCACAAGAAAATTTTCGTTTTTCAAATGTTTTTCATGTTACAAATTTAGGCATAGGCTATCATGGTATCCTTTGTTTTTTTTTTTTTTTCTTCTTGTTTTCAGGTTAGTGTCTCAGCATTATATAGGTCAGATTTACAAAGACTGAAGATGTTACTCTTTCAGCCTCTAGGCCTAGAAAATAAGCCTGTTTGGTTCTTAGTAATAGGGAATATTTTTATCTAAGTCACATCTATTGTTTGTTGTTAACCACCACTACCAAGTATGTCCTCCCCATCGAAAAACATCAAGTTGTCCCTGCAAATGCCCTCATTCTGCTCTGCTTGTTTATCTTTCTTTAGCTCTGTAGTTTTTTGTTTCCTGGAGACAGGGTTTTTCTGTGCAGCCCTGGCTGTCCTAGAACTCACTCTGTAGACCAGGCTGGTCTCCAAACTCAGAAATCCGCCTGCCTCTGCTTCCTAAGTGCTGGGATTAAAGGCATGCGCCACCAATGTAGTTCTTATTTAAAGTTATAAGGAAGAAATGTTTTACTATTTAAAAAGAGTTGAACTTCTGCCTTTCCTAAGTGCTGTTCAGATGTGTCTGAGTGGCCTTGAGCTGTTTCCTACACTGGCTTTTTTTGAGACCTTTGAATCCTGTATCTTAAAATCTCTGATGGGCTGAAAACAGCATCTCAAACTACTTCCTGGCCCTCACCAGTCATGCTAACTTTCAAATTCTGTACTGGTCTTCACTTTTTTTTACTTTTTCTTTGGACACTGGGCCTCTCTATAGTCTTGACTGTTCTAAAGCTTGTCACAGACCAGAATGTCCTCAAACTCAGACAGACCTCCTTCCTCTGCTTCTGAAATCCCCGTCTCAAAAATGTTTTATGAACATTGTTTCTTCATATGTGTATTACATACATGCTTAGTGCTTGTGGAGGTCCTCTGCAAGTGGGCTTACAGATGGTTGTGAAAGTAGGTACTCCCCCTGTCTTTTTTTCAACCAATTGGTACAATATGCATTCTAATGGACTAACCTTTCATAGCAGATCAGTTTGTTTATTCAACTGTAGGAGGCTATGTATAGGAATGGGAAATAAGTATGCCTATAGCTTGCCAACCATATTTTGTCTCCTAGAGGAAAAAAATGAAGCTTGTTTCTTGAATACTATGTTCAGAAAACATTTAGAACTGTCCATTATTGGCTAATAAAGTTCTGAACAAGTCATAGTTGAGTAATCAGAAAAAATTAAGGCCAATCTGTTTAGGATTCCTGACCATTACAGGGGTATCCTGTAAGAATTTTGTTAGCAACCTACATAAAATGTGTTGAGGCTGGTGAGTTTACTTACTTGAGGTGTCTTTCTGAATTAGACAATCTCATACAATGTTCTACTGTGAATAGGACACCTAATTGTAAACAAGGCCGCCAGACAGATTTTATAATTGGTATGCTGAACCAAGATCTTTGAGCGGTTCTAAAGATGTGTCTCTATCTTCAGAGTTATAAGTGTGTGTCAACAAGCCTAGATATTTAAGTATGAGTTGTATTTTTTCATGTGTTAGGTATCTGAGATCTAGAGTTATGTGTACTATGTATCTACAGAGGACAGATCATAGGGAGGTAGAATTACACAATGTTGGATCACCATTGAGGTGGGTACTGCGACTACAAAACCTAGTTCTGGGAAAAACAGGTGTTTGGAGTAAAAATGGACTGATAACGAGAAGAAAAAACTTTATTATTGTACAAGGGTCAAATGGATGGGGAAGTTTAAGTGTAGCAGGGCTTCCGCTTCCTAATCAGCATCGTATCCCCATTCCAATGGCCATGAAAGTGCCAAAGGTGCCGCCACTCTGCATCATGGTTTTCCCAATGCCTCCCATCAGCTCCCGACCCCGCATTCCGATCCTGAGGAGAAAAGCAAGAAGGGTCTATTTGAGAATACAAATACAGGAATAGAGATTTGAACTAACTAACTACCCCTTTTACAATCTGTTGAAATTCATTAAGCCCTAACAGTTTACCAATCTATCTCATTTGTCATTCTTAAAATGCTACTCTTCCTCATGAAGGATTAGCAAATACCTATCTAGGGTCTCTAGGTCCTGTGCTGAATGCTGCATTAATTAGTTTGTAGATTGCAGAGATAAAGGATGGAGTACATGGGCAGGAAAAGCAGTCATGTTTGTGCCTCTATGGTATATATTACCCAGTACCTATTTTTCTTCTAGATGACTCGTGTTTTGTTTAATGTAGGTTAAAAGTCAAGCTCTGCAATTTATAAACTGCATAAAGTGTAAAATGGAAATCATTACATTGACAATCTCAGTAACTATATTTTATTTTTTTGAGACAGGGTTTCTCTGTGTAATAGCCCCGGTTGTCTTGGAACTCACTATACCAAGTTAGTCTCCAACGCAGAGATCTTCCTGCCTCTCCATCCATAGTGCTGGATTTAAGTTGCTCACCCTACTGCTCCACGGTTAACTACAGTACTTAGCACTACAATTTAGCTAGTGCTGGAGAGAAATAGTTATTTACAGTATCCAAATGGGTTGATGACCTTTAAAATAATTTATCTCAGAGGTCGAACATTTGACTACACCTAATTCTCAGTATAGTAAAACGCTTCATGAAGCTTGTTTGCTTCATTACATGCAATTGGTAGTTAAAATGCTATGCACCAATAATAACCCTTCGCTAAGCAACTACCCTGTGTCAGATAATACTAATATGATTGACTCTTACAAAACTGGAGGTAAGTGTATAGTCCTCCACTTCAGTAAAGTCAGCCTCTAACCTGCCTTAATGACACTGAACTACCAAGGAGTCAGAAAGCCATTTTGACTTTAGAGCCAAGATTCGTAAGTACTGTGCTTTCAACCTCTTCTAAGTGGGCTCCGGAGTCCTCGGAAGCCAGGAAGTTCCGTCCGCGCGGCTCACCTGAGACAGGAGAAGGTGCCGAACAGCGCCCCGGCCGCCATACCCACGGCGCAACCCATGACAAAGCCCATCTTCACGCGGTCGAAGCAGCTGGGCTGGGACTGCCCGTAGGGACCCACGGCCACCGGCATCTGGGGTGAGAGGGCTAGGACAGTGAGGGCCTGGTCGCCATCCGTGGCGTCGGCCAGGGGCGCACAGCAGGGTTATGTAGGACCCAGGACAGAAGCCAGCCCGCAGCCCGCCTCCACCACCCTCCTCGCGATAGACGACCCCGCACGCGCGACGCAGGGCACCGTCGGGCCCCACCTTACCTCGTTCTCCGCCGCGATCGCTCAGCTCGACGTCTCACACTGAAAGATAGGCGGAGGGCGCTCGCGGCCCTCAGGATTGCTTCCGGAGCACAACGCAGTTACTTCCGGGAGCATGGGCTGAGGACTTGCAAGCGCCGGGGATGGTGGGCTCTGTTGCTGGGAACATGCTGCTGCGAGCCACTTGGAGGCGGGCGTCGTTGGCGGCTACCTCTGTAGCCCTGCGAAGGTCTTCGGTGCCCACCCGGGGACTGCGCCTGCGCGGTACGTTGCCTTTCCTTTTCGCTCCCATGGTTTCTGGAGGAGCGAACCCCTTGGGTCGGTGCTGCTAAGCCCTGCTTTGTTGCGGTTCCTACCCGCCGTGTTCGATCGCTCAGACTCTAAACCTCCCGTCGCCTAGTCTCTTATTTTTTCAGGATGGCCCTTACATCCTGCTCCGCACTTCCCTTGAGCCGAAGTCTCATCCTTCAGATCTCTTCTGGCCAAGTCTTAAAGATGCTAGTCCAGCCGTGAATCTTTGAAGGAACCTGCGCTTTTCACTTTTCTTCTAAATGGTTTTGCTTTTTAGAGCTCATCCCACTCGGTGCTACGTAGTTTGAACATTGCTCCCTACTGCTGCCAGCACCCCTTCTGAGAACCCTGTGTCCATTACTTAACTCGATGTCTTTTAGTGCGTGTTGTTGTTTGTTTACTTTGACACTGGACCTCAGCCTTCCTTAAACTTAACCTCGAAGAAGCTTTGACCATCTGTTGTCTTGTGTGCCCTTCGTCCACGGTTTCTCACTTTGCCACTGCACTCTGTTGTCAGTTGTAGATCATGCCGCCCATTCGACTGTTCCCTCTGAGGCAGTGCTACGACCTCTCTATATGGACGTGCAGGCTACAACTCCTCTGGTAAGGACTAACAGGGGTCCTTTGTAGGGAGGAAAGGTTAGAAGGACAAATTTCACCGAAAGGCGGAATTTCTGCAGACTTGAGAACCATTAAATATACTAGAAAACGGAGCAGCCAGGAATCAGGAGACTAAGATGTTAATTTAGTAAAAAAGGCTTTACTGCTTTTTAGTTACTGACCTTGTCATATCCTTCCAGTATAGGCATTATAATTAATAGTAAATGCTCAGGTACTGGAGCTGAACATTGTGACATGGAGAGTGTCAGTGAGCTTAAGACCAGCCTGAGCCACATAGGGAGTTTCAAATCTATGTTGTTGTTTTGTTTTTAATTTTATGTATATGAGTACACTGTAGCTGCCTTCAGACACACCAGGAGAAGGCATTGGCTCCTATTACAAATGGTTGTGAACCACCATATAATTGCTGGGAATTGAACTCAGGACCTCTGGGAGAGCTCTTTAACTGCTAAGGCATCTCCACAGTCCCCTCAAACCTGTGGTTTTTTTTTTTTTTTTTTTTTTTTTAAAAAATGTTTGGGCAGTGGTGGCGCATGCCTTTAATCCCAGCACTTGGGAGGCAGAGGCAGGTGGATTTCTGAGTTTGAGGCCAGCCTGGTCTACAGAGTGAGTTCCAGGACAGCCAGGGCTACACAGAGAAACCCTGTCTCGAAAACCAAAAAACAAACAAACAAACAAAAAATGCCAAGAACAAACAAACACACGGGCTTTGGAATTACTAGGACTACCATGTAGTAACTATGTGAATTTGGTAATGTGTTAAATGAGCTGAAAGACGTAGAAGCCCTGCACTTGATTCTGTAATAACAGTTATCGGGGCTGGACGTCTGGCTCAAATAGTAGAGTACTTGCTTGGCATGTAGGAAGCCTTGAGTTCAATCCCCAGCACCACACAAAACTGAACTCTTGTAATCCCAATACTTGATGGAAGCAGGAAGATCAGAATCTTGGCTACTTTGTCAGTTTGAGACTAGCTAGGGATATAAGATGTTTTTATTTATTTTATTCAGTTGCTTTTATCTTACAAGAATTTGCATGAATGTTTGTCTGTGCACCGCATTTGGGCATTGCCTGGGGGAGCCAGAAGCTGGAGTTAAATAGCTTCTGGTGAGCTGCCGTGTGAGTGTTAGAGACTGAACACAGAAGATCGGCCTGAAGAACAGCGGCTACTCTTCACCACTCAGCTATATTTCTTCAACCTAAGACCATGTTTTAAAAAACAAAAATCTGAGGCTGGAGAGATGGCTCAGTGGTTAAGAGCACTGACTGTTCTTCCAGAGGTCCTGAGTTCAATTCCGAGCACCTACATGTCAACTCACAACTATCTGTAACTTCCTCTCAGGTGCTGGGATTATGTTACTACAGGGGAAAACCACAGCTCCCTGTATATCAATGCGTGGCAGCCACGGAAGCACATGTAGAAACAGGCGTAAGAACAGGGCGATGAGGGATGCAGATACAGACAGTTGAGCACTTACAGCGTTTACAGAGTCTTTGGTTGGATCCTCTAGCACTGCAGAAAGCCAGGAATGGTGCTATACAACTCTAGTCCCACATGACTCTAAAGAATTAGGGAGGTAGAGGCAGGAGGATTGGGCTCACAAGTTTAAGATCGTCTTCATTAATAGTAAGTTTGAGGATATCTTAAAGTAGACAACCCTGTCTTTAAGAAATAAGAAAAGGAGCGCCAGCAGTGGTGGCTCACGCCTTTAATCCCAGCACTTGGGAGGCAGAGGCAGGCGGATTTCTGAGTTCAAGGCCAGCCTGGTCTACAGACTGAGTTCCAGAACAGCCAGGGCTACACAGAGAAACCCTGTCTCGAAAAACCAAAAAAAAAAGAAAGAAAGAAATAAGAAAAGGACAAGATAGTCTTGCCAGCAGGAGGGTCACTTGGTTGGTTTATTTTTGGGGTACAGTGTGGGGTGTTTTGAGACCCAGTCTCAATACCTGTGACCCTGTCTGTCCTGGAACAACCACTAGACCAGGCCTCCAACTCTGAGATCTGCCCACGTCTGCCTCCCTCATGCTGCCATTAAAGTGTGTGCCACCATACCCAGCAGGCTTATAAATCTGAGGCCAGATTCAGCCACGTAAGACCTTATCTTTCAATAAATAACAGGAAAATCAAAGACAATGCTTACAACTACTTGCGAGAATGAGGGAACATTGTGATTAGAGGTGGTTTTGAGGTGGGTGTATTTCAGTTGCTATTTGTTTAGTATTTGAGGAAGTAGAAGAAAGCAAACAGCATCTGAAAGGCTGGAAATACACTGAGCAAAGTGGGCAGGTATCGGTGGATGGAGCAGGTTCCGAATTGACTTTGAGCTCAAAGACGCTGATCTGTTTTCTTCTGTTCAGGATCCCAGGGTGCTCGACGCCATGCTGCCATACCTTGTCAACTACTATGGGAACCCACATTCTCGGACTCACGCATACGGCTGGGAAAGCGAAGCAGCCATGGAACATGCTCGCCAGGTTAGCACAAAGGACGCTGGGAAGTTCCATTCAATGGTCTGTAGGAGGCATTTCTTTCTTAGAGGTGGAAAGAGATGTTTTTCTAGAAGAGACTCAGTAGCTCTGGAATTTGACTGTAGGTGCTTAATTAGTTCCCATATTCCCTAGGCAAAATAACTCTGACAAATATTCTCATTTCTTTAAGTCTTAAACTTGTCGTCTACCAAGTGGACAGTGAACTAGTTCATGCTGGATAAGATAAATTCAGTGAGACACTGCTGCTAAAGGTTAACATAAGAAGTAAGAGTTTAGTAAATACATTTAACAAGTGCGTTTCTTGGGTCAATGGGAAGCCTCCAGGGGTACCTTAGCATAATGACTTGAGTTTGAGACCCCAAATCCACATGTTGTTTGTACTTTTGTCTGTTCCACGTTATGTTCTAGTTACACGCTTGCACCCTCCTGGGAGCTTTCTCAGATCCTCGAATAGAAAACACACACACAACAGTTATTCTTAAAATGCTTTGGCTAACTCAGTGACTGGGCATTCCTGATCTTCTCCTGCTACCCTAGGCTCAATCAGGGAAGAAGCCAGAGTCTTTATCTCCTGTGCTACTGAGTCTCCTCCTCTCTCCTTGTCCCCCTGACTCTCTCCTGCCTATACAACTCTAAGTGTCCTGCCTTTGCTCAGCCATTGGCTACTGGCAACTTTGTCAATAGATAAAAAACCAATTGGGGGCAAGGACTTTCAGTGTCAGTAAACACAGATTCCCAATTAAATCAGAGCATCAGCACCACCCTTACATCCACATGCTGTGGCATGAATGTCCTCCACCAAAAATAAATAAATGCAAAGAAAGTTGTGTGTGCGTGCGTGTGCAATGTGCAACATGTCTAATGCTTGCAGAGGCCAGGAGAGGCTGTCAGATCAGTTGTGAACTGGAAGTTAAGGATGGTTGTGAGGTACCATGTGGGTACTAGGAACTGAACCTGGGTTCTCTGCAAGAACAGCAAGTACTCTTAGCCACAGAGCCATCTTTTCAGTTTCTTACTTGCCTGTTTGTTTGAGATAGGGTTTCTCTGTATAATAGCTCTGGCTCTCCTAGAATTTGCCTTTTAGACCAGGCTGGTCTCGAATCTACAGAGATTCTCCTGCCTCTGCCTCTGCCTCTCTGCCTCTCTGCCTCTCTGCCTCTCTGCCTCTCCTCTGCCTCTGCCTCTGCCTCTGCCTCTGCCTCTCTGCCTCTCTGCCTCTCTGCCTCTCTGCCTCTCTGCCTCTCTGCCTCTCTG
>JANHMN010000002.1:216797211-216809711 GCA_030674055.1 Rhabdomys pumilio | reverse complement strand
TCTGTAGACCAGGCTGGCCTCGAACTCAGAAATCCGCCTGCCTCTGTCTCTCAAGCACTGGGATTAAAGGCGTGCGCCACCACCGCCCGGCTATACTCAAACTCTTAAGTGCTGTATTAAAGGTGTATGTCACCATACCTAGCTTACATTTGACATTCTTAGCCTGTCTTAGAATAGAGAAAGTATAGAATATCTGAGCTGTGACAATCAGTTTCTTTTTATCTCTAGTCAGGCTCAAAAGTTATACCTAGTAGGCACATAGTTTCTTCGTAGGCAGTTGGTTGGTAGGGGGCAGTGGACCTTCTCTCAGTCCAAGACTGTCCAGGCTGTATCTGTAGCCCCATGGCTGCCCAGGAACTGATGTGCTGTATCTTTGTCTCTTGGCTTACAGCAAGTAGCATCTCTGATTGGAGCTGATCCTCGGGAGATCATTTTTACTAGTGGAGCTACTGAGTCCAACAACATCGCAATTAAGGTAAGAGGAGGACTGAGGCCATTGTGTGGTGGAAAGTTCCTTCGCTTGTGAGGGGCTGCGGGAAGATGCAGGACAGAAGCAAACAGGAGGGAACCAGACGCTGTCTCTGGCTTCTTGGGTTTAGAGATTAGTGCCCCTCTATCATTTGAACTCAGCTACCCCCTTCTCCCAAGTTCTTCCTCTGCCTTAAAAAAATTATATGGAGGACATCTTTGTGGAGTCTGCGGTCTCCTTCTGCCTTTACTGAGGTTCTGAGAATCAAACTCAAGGCATGAGGCGTGTCTTTGCCTCCCAAGCCATCTTGCATGCTTTCTTCAGCCTTTTGCAGTCAAGTCTTTTAGCCTGTTGGTCTGAGTTCAGTGTGGCAGTTGGTTAGGAACAGGGGTGGCTCTTAGACCACTAACAGTTTGGGTTTTTTAGGATATTAGACCTTTCAAAAAGTGAGCAACAGTGCCTGGCTTAGGATTCTGTTGCTGTGATCAAACACCATGACCAAAAGCAATTTAGGAGGAAAGAGTTTCCTTCACTTTACAATGTCTTAGTCCTTGATAAGGTATGGGGAAATCAGGACCCGAGCTTAGGGCAGGAGCCTGGAGCAGGGACTGAGATAGAAGCCATGGAGGAGTGCTGCTTATTGGCTTGTTCCCCGTGGCTTGCACAGCCTGCTTTCTTTCACCCAGAACCCCCTGCCCAGGGGTAGCACCGCCTCCAGCACCCCAGCACCAGCTCCTCACCAGGCATGAATCATATGAATACCTTACACATTTGTCTTCAGGCTGCCTCATGGGGGCATGCTTTCAGTTATGTTGCTGTTCTAAAGTTGACAAAACTAACCAGGATAGTGACTGAATCCTCTCTCTGTGTCTGTCTGTCTGTCTGTCTGTCTCTCTCTCTCTCCCTCTCTCTCTCTCTCTGTGTGTCTCTCTCTCTGTCTCTCTTTTCCTCTCCCCCTCCTGTCTCTGTCTCTCTGTCTCCCTCCCTCCCTTCCTCCCTCCCTCCTTCCCTCCTGTCTCTCTAACAGTGATGTTCAGATTAGTTTATTTGTACTTGATCAAGGCCACTTTTCTGTTAGCTTTTCCCTTCTGATGAGATCTGTTTACAAAATTCCTCTGCATTTTTGAGGTTATTGGTGCTATTGTACTCTCTGTAGGCCTTTGATTTGGTCACTCAGTCTGGTATTGGTCATCCTATATTTGGGGCATGCACATGCTTTATGCAAGTATTCACTCTTTTTTTAAAGATTTATTTATTTTATGTGTGTGAGTACACCATTGCTCTCTTCAGACACACCAAAAGAGGGTGTCAGATCCCATTATAATGGTTGTGAGCCACCATGTGGTTGCTGGGAATTGAACTCAAGACCTCTGCAAGAGCAGTCAGTACTCTTAACCGCTGAGCCATCTCTCCAGCCTAAGTATCTCACTCTTAATATTCATTTTGATGTATAGAACATAACTATGTTTCACTCATGATATAACTTTGATCTTATTTCTCTTTTTTTTCTTATTTATTTTTTGGTACTGGGCAGTGAACCTAGGCTCTCAAGCTTGCTAAAGCCATACTATACCACTGATAAGTTAATAGTCTCATATTCTGTCCCCTCCCCTTTTTTTTGTTTAATTTTTTTGAGACCTATTTTTAGTATGTAGCTTTGGCTGGCTGGCCTAGAACTTCTCAGTTGACCAGGCTGGCCTTGCAGTCTCAGAGATCTGTCTGCTTCTGCTTCTTAATGATGGTATTAAACACGTTCAATATTACACCAAAAAAAATTTTTTTTTTCCCAAGATGGGGTTTCTTTGTGTAGCCCTGGCTGTCCTGGAACTCACTCTGTAGACCAGGCTGGCCTCAAACTCAGAAATTCACTTGCCTCTGCCTCCCAAGTGCTGGGATTAAAGGCGTGCGCCACCACTGCCCGGCAGGTGTTTGCCTTTTTAATTTCTTTTTTTCACCTTCATCTTTTTTATTTTTTTCTTCATTTCTTCTCTGCAAGAGCAACAAGTACTCTTAGATGTGAAGCGAACTTTGTAGGCCCCTTATTCATCTTTTTAAAGTAGATTTTTATTTTATGTGTGAGTTTTTTTGCCTACATGTATGTCTATGTACCAGATGTGTGCAGTGCCTGTGGACATCATAAGAGGGCGCTGAGTCCCTTGGGACAGGAGTTAGAGATGGGTGTGTGCTGCTGTGTGGGTGTTTGGAACTGAACCCAGGTTCTCTGGAAGAGCAGCCAGTTCTCTTACCTGGAGTATCTCTCCTGTAAACCCACCACATCACCTTTTTTGTTTGTTTGTTTGTTTGTTTTCCAGACAGGGTTTCTCTGTGTAGCCCTGGCTGTCCTGGAATTCACTCTGTTGACCAGGCTGTCCTTGAACTCTCCATCTGCCACTGCCTCCCAAGTGCTGGGATTAAAGGTGTGTGCTTTTAGTGTGGGATTGAAAGTGCTAGCCTGGCGGGTGCAGCCTAGCAGCAAACAACAAAGAGACCTTGCTCCAAATAAGGTAGAAGCTGAAGACAACTGGACATTAATTACCCTCTGACTTCCAAACATACAGACACATATATACAAAGATCTTTCTCCCCTCTCATGGTCTCCCTGCCTCCTTTATGACTTATAAACACATACATATATCTCTATTCACACACACATGTAAATAGCATTTATCTCTTTTAGTTAATCAATTTTTGTATGTGCGTGCATGTGCCATAGCACACATGTTAGGCTCAGCACTAACTGGTGGGAGTTGGTCCCATCCTGGGCTCCCAAGATTGGATTCAGGCAGTCAGCTTGTAGCAAGTCCCCTCACGTGCTGAGCCAGCTTGCCAGCCCAGTATTTGTTTCTGTATCTGACTTATTTTACTTAACATAGTCATTTCTGATTCCATTTATTTTTCTGCAAATGTGATTACTTAATTTTTCTTTATGTCTGAATTAAATGGTATTGTATATATAACATATTTTCTTTAACTATTTATCTATTGACAAACATCTAGGCTGGTTTCATTTCTTAGCTACTATAAATAGTTAAACAAAGCTGGGTGTGACGGTGCATAGCTTTAATCTCAGCACTAGGATGCAGAGGCAGATGGATCTCTGTGAGTTCCATGGCTACATAGTGAGACTGTCTCAACAAAATAAATCCCTGAATGGTAATAGAGGTTGAACCCTGAAGCATATGCTATTCAATAAGAACATCTCTTAAATAAAAACAGAAGAGACATCCAAACTAATCAGTGTTTATATTGTAAAACAGACACGAAAGCAAGGCAGTATAACGCAGTAACTGATGAGAGTCTTGGGCATCATGCTCACCAACACCAGCCTCCCATGGCACTGAGCTCCCTAACTGGGTCAGCCTGTGTGGCTGGTGTCCCTAGGATTCTCCTGTATCTGCCTCTGCAGGACTGAGATGCAGGAACACTGGATTCTGGGTAGAGCTCAGTCCTTATGCCTATTTATTTAAGCTTAAAAAAAAAAAAGATTTCTTTATTTTTATTCTATGTGTGTGTGTGTGTGTGTGTCACATATGTGCCTGGTTCCCTCAGAGCCTGAAGAGAGTTTCAGATCCCCTGTCAAGGGCAGTTGTGGATGCTGGTGGTACAGGTTCTTTGTAAGCGCACCAAGTGCTCTGAACTGATGAGCCCCAGGAGCCATCTCCCCTGCTCCAAGACGTCCTCATGTGTGTGCAGCAAGTGCCTTAGGGATTGAGTTGTCAGCCTCGTATTTTATTTGTTTTTGAGACAATATCTTACTATGTTAATCAGGTTAGTTTCAAAGTATCCTCTGTCCTCAGTGCCCAAAGTAGCAAGGACTACAGGCTGTTGGGCTCAGCTACATTGATTTCCTTTCCTACTTTTCTTCTTCGTTCCTTCTGTTCCTTTGTTTGTTTGGAGACAAGGTCTTATTCAGTAGCCCTGAGTGGCCTAGATCTTACTATGTAGACCAAGACTGTCTCGGTGTGCAGGTGTCCTCTTGCAAATGCTCCTTAATACTGAACCCATAGGTATGTGCGTTATACTTGGCTATGTTTTGTTTGTTTGTCTGTCCTTTTAATAACATAAATGATCATCTGAAATTCTGGGTATTTTAGTTTTTATTAGCCTATCTTTATAATTTCTCTTGATGTTAAAAGTATCACTTACGTGATTGGGCCTTAGTTTGTGCTGTAGAATGTCTTTAGCATACTTGAGGCTCTGGGGTCAGTCCTGAGCATACACCCCCAGAAAGACTGTCTATAAATGGGATTCATGTTATTGCTACCCCTAAGTGTGCTATCCTTTTTTTTTTTCCATTACATTATCATCAATTCTTAGGGAGTGGCCAGGTTCTACAGGTCAAGGAAAAAACATGTGGTCACCACCCAGACGGAACACAAATGTGTGCTGGATTCCTGCCGCTCCCTGGAAGCTGAGGGCTTTCGTGTCACTTACCTCCCAGTGCAGAAGAATGGGGTCATTGACTTAAAGGTAGGAGTGCCACTAGGCATGAGGGACAGAGTGGGAGGACCTGGCTCCATCCTGTAAGTCTGCCTCTCCAGCTTTGGGTGGAGCCTAACGGTTGATCAGTGGTGAGAGTGGAGCGTGAATCAAGCCTGGCAGGGAAGATTATGTTCTTTATGTGTGCACTGTTCTTCTCCATGGAAAACTTGTGTGTTTTTGGTGATCCTGTTTTGTATGAGAGCTACCGGACATGAGTGTAGGATGTCAGGGACTCACATTACAGGAGAGCTCTGGCCTCTTTCTTCCCTGCATTGATGTTTCTTATCACCCTACGAAGGAAGCATGCTGACTGGAGGTGTAGCTCAGTGGTAGAATCCTCGAATATTATGCACAGTGCTGTGGGCTTGATCCCCAGAAGTGCAAAAGCCAACATGTTAGTATAGGCTAGATACGGAGGATTCACTCTGAAACTCAGTACTCTGGTCGCTCAAACAAGAGGATCACCAGAGTTTGGGGATAGCCTGGACTCCACAGTGAGAGCCTGTCTAAAAGAAAAGGTTTGAGTATAGGTTTCTGTACTTGTCCATGTCTGTACTCATGTGGTTACACTGTTCTTACTCCTGTAGTGTTATAACAGGTTGAAATCAGGCTTTGTTTATTTGGTCTAGTTAGGGACTCATGTAAGCTTTTGGGGATTTTGGTCTCTGAAACAGTATTTTAGGACTCTCAGGCTGGCCTGAAGTGGCTGTATAGACTTGAATGACCTTGAACTCCTGATCCTCCGTACTCAGTCTATTAAGTATTGGTATTACCGTCATGGGCTTCAGTACCTACCCAAGGAGCTTTTCTTTCTCTTTTTAGATTTATTTTATGTGTGCCTGGCTGTTAAAGGTGGTTATGAATGTGGGTGCTGGGACTCCAACTCAGCGCTTCTATAACCGCAGCAATTGTATTGACCACTGGGCTTTCTCTTCAGCCCATATTTCTTTTATAAAGGTTTACTTATTTATGCATAAGTACTCTATTTACATGTATGTGCATGACAGAAAAGGCATCAGATTCCAGATGGTTGTGAGTAACCATGGTGGGTGCTGGGAATTGAACTCCAGACTTCGGATGAGTATCCAGTGCTCTTAACTGCTGAGCCATCTCTCCAGCCTCTGTAGTTTTTTTATTTTTATGAGCTCGGATCTCATGGTGCCCAGGCTGGCATTGAATTCATGTTCTTCCTGCCCCTACCTCCTAAGATCTGAGATTGTCCACATGTGCTGCCATGCCTGGCCTTCTTTATAACTTTTTTTTGGTGTGTGTTTGGGTGTTTTGCCTGCACTCGTGTCTGTGCCTGGTACCTGTGGAGACCAGAAAAAAAGTGTCCAATACCCTGGACCTAGAGTTCCAGAGAGCTGTGATCCTCCATGGTATGTTAGGAATTAAACATGAGTCCTTGGGAAAAGCAGGCAGTGTCTACAGCTACTGAGCCATGCCTACAGCCTCTTGTGTTACTGTTTGTTTGTCTGTTGTAATTGTTTGTTTGTTTGTTTGTTTTGTTTTGTTTTGAGACAGGGTTTCTCTGTGTAGCCGTGGTTGTCCTGGAGTCCTGGAACTCACTCTGTAGACCAGGCTGGCCTCGAACTCAGAAATCCACCTGCCTCTGCCTCCCAAGTGCTGGGATTAAAGGTGTGGGCCACCACTGCCCGGCCTATTGTTTGTTTTTAAACATTAATTCTAGGGACTGAACTCAGTGCCTCAGACATGCTTCATACCCCTATTACTTACATGCTGCTTACATAGGCTTATGGTGAAAGGCCCCTTTTCTGGATTTAAGGTTGTCTTCATTCTTATTTATATAGCTGTCTCTTGGCATCATATAGACTCCTTACTCCTCCATTCTTAGGAACTAGAGGCTGCCATCCAGCCGGATACTAGCCTGGTCTCCGTTATGACTGTGAACAATGAGATTGGAGTAAAGCAACCAATTGCAGAAATAGGTGAGTACGAAGCACCTGATCCTTAGCACTCCGGGGGCCATGGAAGGAACAGGGACACAGAGTTCTGACCCAAAAGTCAAATGGACCAACGGGAAGAGCTATGTGCCTTGCTGACCCGCATTCTAGCTGGCTATGTGAGTTTTTAGAATTTAGGATTATGTGCCCATTATGGTGGTGGTTGTTGTTGTTGCTGTTACATTTTGTTTTACTTTTTGCCCCAAATGACAACAAAACAATAAGAAAAAAACATATATCCTTTTTCTCTTTTGGATGTTCTTTATCCCTATTTAGAGTTCACCTCATGGTCCCTCTGCAAATTAGCAAAAATACCTCTTACTCTTTTCTTCTTTTAAATACAAAAGTATTTAAAAGTTGATGTTACATTCACAAAAGTCCAGGATTAATGAGGTGGTATGAAGGATCTCGAGCATCAAAATGTCATGTGTGCTTATAGTTTGTTGTTTTGCCCTTGATCTTTTGAGTAATACCAAAAAGGCTGGGAATTGGGAGGGAGCTAGAGAAGGGGGGTGGGGGAAGGGGGAAAGACAGGAAGTAGGAGAGGGGACACACACACACACACACACACACATATATGTATATATATACATATGTGTGTATGTGTATATATATACATGTACATATATATACATATACACACATATGTATGTGTGTGTGTGTGTGTGTGTGTATGTATGTATGTATGTATGTATGTATGTTATCAGTCACTTAAATTATTCATGGTGCCTAGCATGTCAGGTTACATTCGCTCTGCCATGTGTCTGCCTCTGTCATTCCTCAGGACAGATTTGCAGTTCCAGAAAGGTGTACTTCCATACTGATGCAGCCCAAGCTGTTGGGAAAATCCCACTTGATGTCAATGACATGAAAATTGATCTCATGAGTATCAGTGGTCACAAAATCTACGGCCCTAAAGGTACCAGTCTCTGCCTGTTTTTTCACATTCCCAGCAAATCCTTTGACAGGTGCTCAGCACAGTCAAGACTGTGACTGCTCTCTGAGAAGGTTCTACATTCAGAGTGGCCTGGACTGTGGAAGTATCATTCAGTAATAGCCAATACCACTTGCCTCTTCGTAGATCCAAACAGTTGCTATGTACATGACTGGTATTCTTTCTCGATCTCTTCACAGTGTTCTTTAAAGGGACATAGGTATCGATTAGCTGAGGGGCCAAGGTTCTGTTAATTCAGGTTTCACTAGGCATACAACGTAAGTAAAGACAACAAAATAGATTTCATTAGCTCGGCTGCTGTTTCTATCTGCCACTCCATGCTGGCTGCCAAGGGCACTCACCGGCTGGGACTGAGTCTTGTGAGCTGTTCTGTGGATCTCAACTTGTACTCTACAATGTGACTTGACTGTGGTCACATTGTCTTCTTTCCCTATTCACTCCTCCCAAGCATCATGAGTCAGTCCCACCTGCCTTTTAGTTTGTATTCGTCAGTCACAGTGATGGGGCTGTAGACATGTCCACTGTGCCATGCTGGGGTGGCTTTCTACAGTTGTCTGCTCCTTCATAAGGACAGCAGTACTTGCCCTTCTCCTTTTTACCCAAACTGTATATGTTCTGATCTTGCTTTTTCATCTAATACTGCGTCTTAAAAATAAAATCTAGTGTCAAGAGTGGTGACATATTCTTTAATCCCAGTGCCCTGGAGACAAGCAGATCTCTGTAAGTTCAAGGCCAGACTAGTCTCCATAGTGAGTTCCATGTCTACACAGTTTGACCCCATCTTTAAAAGAAAAAGGAAGGAAGAAAGGAAGGAAGGAAGGAAGGAAGGAAGGAAGGAAGGGAGGGAAGAAGGGAAGAAGGGAAGAAAGAAATTTACTCTTGATCACATACTGAGTTCTAGGTCTCCCTAGAATATGGGAGACTCTAAAAAGAAAGCTGAAACATAGTGAAAGTACAGTTTAGAGTTGGTAGGCCCCTTCTTTCCTTTTCTCTCTCTTTAGGATTTTGTACTTTACCCAAGGCTGGCTTACCTCCTCAGTGCTGTATTGTGGGCATGTGCCACCAAGCCAAACCTCACCGTTTCCCAGCTCTGTATTTTAGAGTTTTTATAATGACAGCAAAAAGCGTCAGTCTCTTCTACAGTTACTTACCGTTTCATTGTAGGGACGTTTCATAGTGTATTTGACATTCTCCCAATGGTTGCCACCCTGCCCATGCTGTTTCAATCTTCCTTTAAGATTTGCTTCTTTTGCCAGGCAGTGGTGGCTCATGCCTTTAATCCCAGCACTTGGGAGGCAGAGGCTGGAGGATTTCTGAGTTCGAGGCCAGCCTGGTCTACAGAGTGAGTTCCAGGACAGCCATGGCTACACAGAGAAACCCTGTCTCGAAAAGCCAAAAAAAAAAAAAAAGATTTACTTCTTTTAGGTATATGAGTGTTTTGCCTGCATGCATCTCAATGTATTGTTTGAGTGCAGTGTCCATGAAGACCAGAAGATGGCACTGAGTCCCCTGGAGTTAAGCTGTGTGAGCTGCACATGGGTTCTGGGAACTGAACCTGGGTCCTCTGCAAGAGCAGCAAACCATCTCTATAGCCCCTAGTGGGTCTTTTTCCTCCTCCTCCTCTTCCCCTTCCTCTTCTTCTTTCTTCTTCTTTTTTATTTATTTATTTTTTGACCCTTATTTTTATTCTTGGTGTTTTGTTGTTATTCTTATTGTATGAAGTTTTATGAAAGTAAGTACAGGTCCCTGCAGATACTCTAAAGGGCAAAGGGTACTGGGTCTCCTGAGCTGTAGTTCCAGCCTGAGCTGTAGTTGCAGGCAGCTATGAGCTCTGTGACGTGGGTGCTGGGGACCACACAAATCTTCTGTAAGGGCAGTGTGTACTCGTTACCACTGGTCATCTCTAGCTGGTCTCTGATCATTGTGCTCTTAAGAGTAGTCCTCTGTTGTACGCTGTCATTTCATCATGCCTAGGGATCTGCTTGAAATCATTTTGGTCATTAATATATGGTATACCTGCTGTAACATAATTATACTGAGTACTTTTGCTACAAATTATGCTTTTTCCATTTCTCCTTTTCCTTTCATGTTTTTTTAATTTAGAAAAAGTTAAGACCTAGAAATATTTTAAATTTTTTTAAGTAAGTAGTATTTTGTTTCCTCTGTGTTTCTCTCTCTCTTTTTTTTCCTAACAACTTTTCTTTCCCAAGGGGTCGGTGCTATTTATATCCGCCGTAGGCCCAGGGTACGTGTGGAGGCCCTACAGAGTGGAGGCGGGCAGGAGCGTGGCATGCGGTCTGGGACAGTGCCCACACCCTTGGTAGTGGGCCTGGGAGCTGCATGTGAATTGGCACAGCAAGAGATGGAGGTAAATACTGGGGAGAGCAGTACCCCCCCCCCCCCCCCCCCCCCGGCACTCCCCTCAAACAGGGTCCCCATTTAGTGATGTATCAGCATCGATGAGCGATCTCTGATGGAAGAGGAAGACTGAGGAAATCCTGCCTTTGAGCAGCTGACATCCTATGCTTGTAATTCTAGTTGCTTGGGAGGCTAAGGCAGAACAATTTTCAGTTCACGCCATCCTGGCCTACATAGCAAGACTCTGATCAAAATAAAAAGTGAAGGGCTAGGTCAGTAGTAGAGTACTTGCCTAGGATGGGCAAGACCTTGGTCTCAGGCCCTTGTAAGTAAACCTAAAATGTGCATGCATACACACAAAATTAAATCAAAGCCTGCTTTGTCAAGCCTACAGCCCCTTGTTCTGAAAGAGGTGATTCATAACCCATACATACCCTGCTTACAGTTACCAGTCCATTTTTCTGTAGGTTGTTGGCACCCTGTGTTCAGCTCCTGTGTATCTTTTGTACACCAGACACTGCCCAGTGCTGGAGATAGAGTGGTCTCCACACAGAACAGGTCAACAGAAGGGCCTGTGTGATACATCGTCACTCCTACATAGGGGAGAAGGGCTTCTGGAGTTATACCGAGCTGATTGGTGGTCACTGTACTTCGTTCTCCTCTGCCTTCTTCTTAGTATGACCATAAGCGAATCTCAAAGTTAGCAGAGCGACTGATACAGAAAATAATGAAGAACCTTCCAGATGTGGTGATGAACGGGGACCCGAAACAGCACTACCCTGGTATGGGCTCGCCCTTTCAGTCTTCCTCTGCTTTGCTTTCTGCTTTTTTACTTTTATTTTTTAATTTTGGTTTTTTGAGACAGGGTTTCTCTATGTAGCCATGGCTGTCCTAGAACTCACTCTGTAGACCAGGTTGTCCTTGAATGCTGAGATCCACCTGCCTCTGCCTCCTGAGTGCTGGGATTAGAGGCATGCATCACAGCGCCCAGCTCTGTTTTTCTTTGTTATGTGAGGCTGGAGGATGCCCTCCATGATACACTTTTGGAGTCACTTCTCTCTTCCCACTATCCCCTAGGTTTCAGAGATAGAATTCAGGTCATAAGCCTCTTGCAGCAAGGGCTTTACCTGCAGAGCCTAGGATTTTGTTTGTTTGTTTGGTTTCTTTTGGCTGTCCTTGTCTCCTTCATGGTAGGTACACTGTACCCCTGAGCTTTCTCCAGCTCTCGGTGTCTTTCATAGTAGGCACTCTGTACCTGAGCTCTGTCTCCAGCTCTCGGTCTCCATTCTGGCAGACACTGAGGCCCAGAGCACCATCATTGTGAGTTCTCTTCTTCAGGCTGTATCAACCTGTCCTTTGCGTATGTGGAAGGGGAGAGCCTGCTGATGGCACTCAAGGATGTTGCCTTGTCCTCAGGGAGGTGAGTTGGACGGCATGGACAGGCACTGTGGCAGCACCGCTAGCTTGCCTGGCAGGTACCCAATTTCACTGAGCTTCCTGGTGTGGATAAGACAAAAGCTCTTGATCACAGCAAAGCTCAGACTTCAGGCAATGGCCATGGGCTGATGCTACTGTTTTAGCAGCTTCCTTTTAGAGAGAAATTGGTGACTTGTAGGTCCTAGAAGATGTGTCTTGTTTTGAGACAAGATCTATGTAGCTCTGGCCATCCTGAAATTATCTCTATAGACTAAGTGTTGGCATGGTAGCAGGGATCCTCCTGCCTCTGCCTCCTAAGTGCTGGGATTAAAGGTATTCACTACTATGCTTGACTGAAGATGTCTTTTGCAGGGTTGAGCTAACAGTTTGGATGTAAGCCACCAAGGGTTTGTCTGTCCTCCAGGCTTACATACTGTATTTTCTGCCCTGGCTACAGAAGTTTCTCTGGCTGTTTTGTCAGGTCCAGTGTGTGGGCTCTCATACTCTTTCACTCATTGGCAGTGTCCTTAGTCCAGGAAGTTATCTTTAGGGACCAGAGAAGCTAGGTTTACGTCCCAGGATGTACAGGGCATCACCAGGCCCAATGACATTTCCAGGCTGTTTCTTTTGTCCCTGTGGTATGATTTCAGGGAAGCATGACCCTTGGTGTGTCCTGTGGACTAAAAGCATCATGTCTCCATCCTTAGTGCCTGCACTTCTGCATCATTGGAGCCCTCTTATGTCCTCAGGGCAATTGGTACAGATGAAGATTTAGCACACTCCTCTATCAGGTCAGTGAGTTCAGCTGCAGAGAGAGAGAGAGAGAGAGAGAGAGAGAGAGAGAGAGAGAGAGAGA
>JANHMN010000002.1:216730884-216797201 GCA_030674055.1 Rhabdomys pumilio | reverse complement strand
AGAGAGAGAGAGAGAGAGAGAGAGAGAGAGAGAGAGAGAGAGAGAGACTGACCCTGACCGTGCATGGGTGTATATATGTGAATGTATGTATATGAGTGTGTGTGAGAATGTGTATGATGTGCATTTGTTTTGTGTATGTGTGAGTAGATATGTGTGTATATGACTCTGTGTGTATGAGTATGTGTGTGAGTGTGTATGTGCATGTGGGCATTTGTGTATGAATGTGGGGGATATTTGTGTGTGTGTGTTTGTGTGTGAGAGTGTTTTAGTGTGTGTGGCTGTATGTGGGGGCAGGTGTATGTGGGGTGTGAGTGTGTGTGAGTATGTTCCTGGTTTGTTAAGGTCTTGTCAGAAATTCAGGCTGGTCTCGAACTCTGTCCTCCTCTCTTTGCTCCAGAGTGCTGAGATTACAGGAGTATGCTCACCATGTCTGACTTATGCAGTTTGGGGGAGTCATAGGTGATAGGCAAACACTCTTCCTGCTGAGCTATTTCCCCGCCCTCTTCTTGAATCTTGGTAAAGATGAAGATGCCTGAGTTCTGTACTCAGATCCTCTGCCCACGAGGTCTACAGTAGACGTAGGAAACTTGTCAGTGGATTCCGATCCTTGAGCTGTGGTCTCAGAAACTTTTACCTAGAAAAGTAGGTCTGTCATCTCCTTTTGTCCTCTTTTGCTCCAGTAGCTTTCATGCAGCCCAATTGGCTTCCAGTTAACTCTGTAGCCAGAGAATGACTTTGCTTGCTCTGCACCTTTGAGGGCTGGAGATGCATCACCTACCCAGTCAGGGATTGAACCCAGGACTTTATGCATGCTAAGCAAGAATTCTATCTATTGAACTATATCCCCAGCCCTTTCTTTATCTTTTATTTAGTAGGTCTCGGTGAGTATTGGTCAAACAAACAAACAAACAAACCCCAAAAGCAAACCTGCTGCCCAGGTGTTGAGATCTTCTGTGTTCTCTCAGGTTTGGCATCGGCCGCTTCACTACAGAGGAAGAAGTGGACTACACTGTGGAGAAGTGCATCCATCACGTGAAGCGTCTTCGGGAGATGAGGTGTGTGCACCGGCATGCAGTCTCTGTGGAAGACAGTACCACTGACACTTTTCCTGTCCTTAGACTGTGTTCATACTGCCAGAAACCCAAGTGTAAAGGGATTGTGGGATGTAAAGAGTCCACAAAGCAAGGACGTAGACCTCTTTGGCTACTTTTCTTCAGAATATGTTTTAAAAACTAGGTTTTTGCATATAACATAGAGGTTGCTTATGTATCATCAGTAAAGGCCATGGGTTTGATCCCCAGCCCTGCAAAGGCCAGTGGAAGGCTGAGGATACAGATCAGTGGTAGAGCACCTACCTAGACGCCACAAAGCTCAAGCCAGGGGTCATGTGTGCACCTGATGTAATGGCCACAGCTGCAGCAGGAAGACTGTGCATGAACACTTTTCTGAGAAAAAAAACAAAGGGTGGGATTCAGTAACATTGAGGAAAACTAACTGGGGACATGGAAGCCCAAAGCTCAGTAGTTGGGTGTCAGGCTCAGCTTAGCAGAAGATGCGGCCTTGTGTGTGTGTGTGTGTGTGTGTGTGTGTGTGTGTGTGTGTGTGTGTGTGTGTGTGTCTGCTTCTCATCTTCAGTGGCAGAAGCAAAAAACGAACTTCTCATAGTCATCACTCCCACCGCCCACAAAGTCAGGCCGCAGGCCATTACCCGCAGGCTTCTCAGTAGCATCTCTTATATAAGAGGGCGGGCACTCAGGCCTGAGATCTAAGGTTAAAGCAATAGATAGTCTTCCTGATTCTGCAGTTTAGGAAGAGCCTGGGACTCAGCAGGACTTAGAAAACCTAGAAAAGCCTTGTTTGTCTCTTGTATTGGGCAAGGGCAGAGGAGCAACAAGGACAGGAGGCAAAGGATTGCTCGGGCCTGAGAGGCAGGGTCACCCGCTGCTTCCTGTCTAAACCTCACCCATTCGGTCCCTCTTGTCTTCGGCAGTCCTCTCTGGGAGATGGTGCAGGACGGCATTGACCTAAAGAGCATCAAGTGGACCCAGCATTAGAGGAGTGGGCTGTGACTGTGTGCTGACCTGCCTGCTCCAACCTCACTGATTCATGCACAGCCAGGAACTTCACTACCTGCAGGTGGTCCATGCTCAGACCAGATCGGAAGTACTTCAGTGACTTCACCACACAGCTTTCAAGTGAGAAATTAAAGGAAGTATCTTTCCTAGCCTCAGCTCCCTTGTAGGCACATATTCCCTATTCTTCCTCAGGAGCTCTTCTCTTGTCTAGTATGGCCATTCGTTTTTCCTTTTTTTTTTTTTTTTTTTTTTTTGGGGGGGGGGGTTGGTTTTTTGAGACAGGGTTTCTCTGTATATCCTTGGCTGTCCTGGAACTCACTGTGTAGACCAGGCTGGCCTCAAACTCTAGTATGGCCATTCTTATCTGAGGGTCTGTAGGCACTGCTATGTTACTGCTACGGGGAGTACTACTCGTGGGGAGATGGAGGAACTGGAAGAAGGCTGTAGGTTCAAAGACTGTTTCTCTGTGAACATTCGAATCTTCACTCTTCCTGCTCAGCTGGACTGGCGCCATTAGGACTGGCTTAAACAAACTTTATTTTAGCCTTTTTTTGTGACTTCAAAAGACATCTCTTTATATCGACTTGAGCTGAAGAACAGCAAGTTGTATTAAAGTCTCGTTTCCTTTGTGGTCTCATCTTCCTTTCTCTCTTTTGACTTAATGTAAGTAGAAATCTCCATGACCCTGCTCACTATTATAATAATTGGCTTAATTCATTCAACGTTGTTAATTTGAAGACTGGAGAAATAAATTCCCGTTTTCCTTCCTATTCTGTGAGTTTTTGAGCATCTGAGGGAGAACTGCACTTGAGAACTGTGGAGACTTCTTTCCACCTGCCTTTCTCAGACGACTCAGTCCACTTGCTTTCATCCAACAATTTAAAGGATTTCCACGGCACACATTTTATTCTGAGTATTGGGACGCACTGGTTCATAGGAGCAGGAAGGGCCCAGTGTCCTCAGTCAGCTTTTATACTAAAGGAGAGATAGAAACTCAGAAACACAGACTGTCATATATGAGACAGGGCTATGGAAAAACGAGTGTTTTGAGGAAACAGTAGGTGTAAAGACCCGAGCTGCCCCACGCTTGGTGCCAACCTGTAAAGGACCACTCTGGCCCACGTTTGGGGGCCAAACTGTAGCGGCCTGCTCTGTTCCGCAGGTCAGGGTCTAACAAAAGAGAGAGTGGGGGGAAGAAGGGGAAGAGACTCGAAGAATAGAGACAAGCCAGAAGATCTGCAGTAAAGTCTTGTTTACTGTCTCCACCATACACACACCACTACAAGGAAATCCTGGGTATTTATAAGCGCAAGCAGGAGAACTCAGGTGAAGACATTTTACCCTGTGCACCATGCAGCTGGGGTCACCAAACAGCAAAACAAGCTATGTGGAATAAACAAGATGTTTGTCAGAGCGTGCTCAGCTGTTGTAGGCTGCTGAAAACCAAGTCTTTTATCAGGGTATATGGCTCCAGATGGCTGCAAAGTTGATAGCTGCTTTCTAGCCGCTTTCTGCTAAAAGTCAGCTCCCAACAGTAGGGAGAACCATGATGATTGGTGCCTCAAGAAGCTGTTCGGGCCATGTGTGAACACACTGGAGAGCCAGTGCTTGGTGAACTACATAGAAAGGAGCAGAAAGAACCTGCAACTTTTTATTTTAATTTACTATTCATATTTAAAATTTAAAAAGCGCCGGGCAGTGGAGGCACATGCCTTTAATCCCAGCACTTGGGAGGCAGAGGCAGGCAGATTTCTGAGTTCTAGAACAGCCATGGCTACATAGTGAATCCTTGCTTCAAACCGAAACAAATCAAAACAATACAACACCTTTTAAAAATTGTATACCAATTTTTTTTTTCTTCCCGACACAGGGTTTCTCTGTGTAGCCCTGGCTGTTCTGGAACTTACTCTGTAGACCAGGCTGGCCTTGAACTCAGAAATCCACCTGCCTCGGTAACTCTTTCCCCGCCCCACCCTACCCCATCAGACTCCAAATCCACCTGCCTCGGTAACTCTTTCCCCGCCCCACCCTGCCCCATCAGACTCCACAACAGAGTCTGAAGGGATTTGAACCAGCACGGGAAGGGCCGTGCCCGACCTCTAGAGGTGGATGCCCAAGGGCTGCGCCACAGCACACTCACTTGTGACCTCGATCTTGAGGCCAGAAGACACAAGCTTTGGTCCAGATTTTTTTGTTTTGTTTTGTTTTTCGAGACAGGGTTTCTCTGTATAGTCTTGTAGCAACCACTTTGTACTCATTTATAACACTTATACGTATCAGAGAATAGGAAATAAATCCAACCAAAATTCAAGGACCATCTACCTCAGTGAAATTCTTAGGAGTCCAGTGGTGTGGGGCATACAGAGATATTGCTTCTAAAGTGAAGGATAGCTTATTGCACCTGGCCCTTGCTATCACCAAGAAAGAAGAACAACTTTTAGTAGATCTATTTGGATTCTGGAGACAGCACATTCCTCACTTGGGTATGTTACTCAGGCCCTTATACCAAGTGACTCAGAAAGCTACAAGCTTTGTGTAGAGCCTGGACCAGGAGAAGGCTCTTCAACAGAGTCCAGGCTGCTATGTAGGCTGCTGTACCACTTGGGCAGTGTGGTGATTTGAATGTGGTTGGCCCAGGAAGTGGCACTATTTGGACGTATGGCCTTGTTGGAAGAAGTGTGTCATTGTGGAGGTGGGCTTTGGAGCTTTGCCAATGTGGACTACTCAGTCTTCTGTTTCCTATCAGAACAAGATGTAGAACACTCAGCTCCTTCTACAGCACCATGTTTGCCATGCTGCCATGTTTCCTTCTATGATGCTAGTGGATTGAACTTTTGTAAATGCAATCCAGTCACAATTAAATGTTGTCCTTATAGGAGTTGCCTCAGCCATGGTTTCTGTTCACAGCAGTAAAACCCTAACTAACGAAGAAGTTGGTACTAGGAGTTGGGTATTGCTGTGATAGGCCTGACCATGCTTTTGTTGGGAGGAATGTGGATTTTGGGACTTTGGATTTGGGAAGCAGTGGAATGCTTTAAATGGGGCTTAATGGGCCATCCTACTAGGAATACGGAAGACATTGGTGCTGAGTGTGATTTGAACTGTGTAGACCTGGCCCAAAAGGTTTCAGTGGAGAAGGATTTCAGTATGTGGCCTAGAGACTGTTCTTGTGGTATTTTGGTGAAGAATATGGTGCTTTGTGCCCATGTCTGAAGAGTCTACCTGAAGCTAAGGTAAAGATTTATACTAACTCTATTGATAAAGGAAGTCTCAAAAACCCCAACAGAGACTTGTTCTCTGGGTAAGTCTCATGAAGAGGATTTTGAGCAAGTGTAGCAAGCTTATAAAGAAAAAAAATATAAAATGTATAATTCAAGTAATAAAGGGACACCAGGAAATAAAATGGAGCTGAATCCTGTGTTTAAGGAGATAAAGAGCCGGGCAGTGGTGGCTCACGCCTTTAATCCCAGCACTAGGGAGGCAGAGGCAGGCAGATTTCTGAGTTCGAGGCCAGCCTGGTCTACAGAGTGAGTTCCAGGACAGCCAGAGCTACACAGAGAAACCCTGTCTCGAAAAAACAAAAAACAAACAAACAAAAAAAAACTAAACAATAAAAAAAGGAGATAAAGAGATTAAGAGTGTGGTGACTTTGTTGCAAGATTCCACCCAGCTAGGTTTATTGTTTGTTTGCCATTGAAGAATAGTCATATCATATTAGGTGTTATTATTACTGCGTTATTGACTTCACTTGGACTTTTTTTTTCTTTTTTTTTTTCTTTTTTTTGGGGGGGGGGTGTTGAGACAGGGTTTCTCTGTGTAGCCCTGGCTGTCCTGGAACTCACTCTATAGACCAGACTGGCCTCGAACTCAGAAATCTGCCTGCCTCTATCTCCCAAGTGCTGGGATTAAAGGTGTGCCCGGCAGGACTTTTAATGTAGAATGGAAGACACAGGCTTTTGATCTTGATCTTGAGGCATAGGCCCAAGCAAGGAGGTACATGCCTTTTAATTACAGGAGATGG
This sequence comes from Rhabdomys pumilio, assembly GCA_030674055.1. Lineage (NCBI taxonomy): Eukaryota > Metazoa > Chordata > Mammalia > Rodentia > Muridae > Rhabdomys > Rhabdomys pumilio. Next base: position 216,791,105 of record JANHMN010000002.1, on the reverse strand, counting down.
GGCAAGCAGATCTCTCTCCCTTCCCCTCCCCCTCCCCTTCCCCTCCCCTCTTCTCTCTTACACACACTCACACACAAACAAAATCAAGGGGCAGAGTTTGGTAGAGCCTAGGACTTCCTGTATAATCAAATACTGGGGATTATTATATGGGCCGTCAGGAGAGATAGAAAGATATTTTACTTCTTTTTACATTTATTTTTATATTTATTTTCATTTTATTTTTATTAATGTCTCTGTGTGAGAGTTTGTGCATATGAGTGTAGGTGCCTGCAGAGGTCAGAAAAAGGCATCAGATCTGAGGCTGGAGTTACAGAAGGTTGTGTAGCTCATAGAATTCAAGACCTCAGGAAGAGCAGTATGAATGAGCTTTTAACCTTTAAGCCATCTCTCCAGCCCCAAGGCAGAATATTTTCAATAGTCAAAAATAAGATCAAGTGGGCTGAAGAGATGGCTCAGCGGTTAAGAGCGCTGACTGCTCTTCCAGAGGTCCTGAGTTCAATTCCCATCAACCACATGGTGGCTCACAACCATCAGTAATGAGATCTGATGCCCTCTTCCGGTGTGCCTGAAGACAGGGATAGTATATTCACATACATTTAAAAAAAATAAAAGGATCAAGTTTTTGCTTGGTGGTGCGTTTAATCAAGACAGTTCTGCAGTGTAGGCACTGTTTCCCTCCTTTCAAGGGGCCTCCAAGAGCCAAAGGAATTTGTACAAAAAAAACCTTTGCAACGAACCTTGGACAATAGCTTCAGGCCTGACTTTGCAAACAGCTATTAAAAAGCTGGGTTTACCACAAATACCTGCAACTTCCGAGGTTTTTTCCCCCCCACCTCAAACTCTCAGCGCGCCTGCGTCTCCCACCAGGTGACGTCGCAGCGGCGCTCCGCCCACTCTGGGAACGCGGAGCGGCGGAGCGGGCGGGCGGCCATTTTGTGCAGCGGCAGCGGAGGTGTTGGCTGCAGCGGGCTCCGGGAAAGCCGTTCGGGCTGGGGCTGTCGGCCGCAGGGCTGAGGCACTCGCGCGGGGGGTAACTCGGGTCTGGGTTCTGGTACCGCGCAAGCTCTCCCCGGTAAGACTCCCGCAGCCCCGGAACGGGCGGGGCTGTGCGGGGCTCGAGCCGCCTCCTCGGTGCCTCGGGGCGGGGCCTTCCCAGGCCTCGGAGCCCGCGGCCGCGAGCGCCCCACACAAAGGGTCGCGGCGGGGCTGCGGGGGTCCTGGGGCTCCGCTCACGCTCCGCGGCCTCCGAGGATGAGAGAGGTGGAGTCTGCGTGCCGAAGTGGGAGCGAGGCCTAAGCGGGGACGCCCTGGTGGTCCTGAGAGGGGAAGCGGCCAGCACTGGGTGGCCTCGCGGCCTGCGAACTACCGGGTTGGGGGATTGCGATGAAAACGCCTGCACGCAGAGTGGGGAAGGTTTCGTTGGCTTTAAGCGGGGACGAGGTTTTAACTCTCACCTCTGCCCTGAAGTGAAGAGGTCCCAGTGGCCTATGACCTGCAAAAGGGGACTATCACTAGGGACACATGTAGTGGGAGGAAGGTCTCCTGGGAGGCCGGGAACTGGTCGCCTTAGGGCCTGAAGGTGCAGGGAGTTGCAGCGAAGTGCTTCCTAGGTCCAGCGCTGAGGAGGGGTTTCCTGAGGAGTGTAGGTAATTAATTGAAGCCGCCCTGTAGGTAGAGGGGTGAAATCTTGGAGAATTGTAGATAAGATGACTGGTCCTTGGTTACCAAGTAGGGAAGGGACTGCTATCTACAGCACCTTATTGCACCTTAGGAAGTTAGAGGGAGGAAGGAGGATGGGTGCCTTAGAGAGCTTACTGTCTGAAAGTTGGCGGCGCTACTTTGCAGCCGCGTAAGATAGAAGGGAAGGCGTCTTAAGAATCTACAGTTCAGTATTGGGGTATGGACTAATGGAGCAGGTTAGGGTCCCCGTGTAAGTGAGCGAGTGGGCCCAAGTGTGTGTTTTATAGTGAAAGTTGTAAGGAGTTCCATGTGGTCCACCTAGGGTTAATTCAAGTTCTAAAGATTCATTCATTCTGGTAGATAAAGTAGAGAATTACAGACTGTGTTGCAGAAGTGTTCTGGGTCCTAAAGCCTTCTTGGCTCCTAGGTTCAGAGATGACTGAATGTGTGCATTTGGCAGGATCCATTTTATTGTGTCCTTTAAGATTTAAATTGATGCGGATCTATTATATAACCCGGTGGGGAAAAACTAGGATGGCAACTGAAGGGAGAGACTGTGAGTGGACTATTTCTCTCAGAGCTTTTTGGATAGTTTGAGGTGTAATTTTTGGCGAACTTAGAAACAAAAATTGTCCGGGACCTTGTTAACCACTGTATACTGTTAAAAGTGTTAAAGAGCGTTTGCAGCTGGAAAAAAAAATTCTACAAAAAAATCTTTATTTATAAAATAATAGATATATAAAACTGGTGGACTTGTTTTTGAAACTTGTTGCTTTTGATGAGGTGGAGACCTGGATTAGTAGAAAGTGACTGTGGAGGAACTGTAAACATAACTTAAAATATAGTTTTTGAAGGAAACGAAATGTTTGTGTTTAGGTGAGTTCACAAGGCTGTGCTTAGTGTGTATTGGGTAGTTTATCAAAACTTGTTACATTTTTATATCACTTATGCTTGATTAAATGTTGGTCGCTGTGGATTGTAATGCATAATTTTATGTTCAGATCTGTGAACATCAAACCACTGGTGGTTACTGTTTAGGCTACTAGCAATATACTTAGGCTTCTTTCACTCCTTTGTGACATGTTGGATGTTTAGATTGACTTCATGTTGAACGTTTGGGACTTCTTGGTAGCTTTTAGGTGTAAAACTTATTATAACTTGTGTTTTATACTGTGGGCCAGATGCTAGAAACCAGTGCCAGTCGTGATAGTCCCGCTTGAGTTTGCAGAGAGCTGCTCCACTGCGTGATTCTTGGAGGTTTGGTTGTTGTTTGTTCCGAATTGGCCATAGGATCATAGCTTAGGCTGACATTGAACTCTTAAGCTGATGGAGTCACTGGTAACAGTTGGCTTTTGATATTTAGTTTGAATAAGTGACTTTTTTCCTGAAAGTGTCATTAGTAATTAGTTGCACATTGTATACTAATTTCTAAATTTTCCCCTAAAATGCAGAGTCCACTTTAAAATCTAAAACCTAGCCTACAATATTTTTAAGTGTATGAGTATTTTGCTTGTATTTATGTCTGGTGTCTTCAGGGGCCAGAAGAGGGTGTCAGCTCCCCTGTGACTGGAGTTAAAGAAGGTTGTGAGCTGCCATGTGGGTGCTGGGAGTCAAACATGGATCCTCTAGAAGAGCAGCCAGTGATCTTCACCTCTGAGCAGGTTCTTCAGCCCTCTACTGTACATATTCTTAATAAATACTCACAAAAATGAATGCTCACTAAAAGTTTTAGGCAGACTAAACAGACAATTTCTCTTGTAGTAGCAGCAGCTTACTGCCAACCACCTGTGTACCTATGGTTTGCAGAGGTGTTTTTTTGTGTTTTTGTTTTTTGTGTTTTGTGTTTTTGGTTTTGGTTTTGGTTTTTTTTTTTTTTTTTTTTTTTTTTTTTTTTTTTTTTTTTTTTTTTTGGTTTTTCGAGACAGGGTTTCTCTGTGTAGTCCTAGCTGCCCTGGAACTCACTCTGTAGACCAGGCTGGCTTCGAACTCAGAAATTCGCCTGCCTCTGCCTCCCAAGTGCTGGGATAAAAGGCGTGAGCCACCACTGCCCAGCTGGTTTGCAGAGTTTTAAGTTTAAAGCCAGCTTTTAAGACTAAAAGCCATAGTGAAAGTAGATGTGGTTAGTTATTTACAAATGTCTTGATTTGCTGCCTGAGTACTAAATGAGAAGTTAACAAGAACATTATATCAGTGTCAGAAAAATGTATTTATAAGGATGGTCCCAGGATCTGAAGTGTGTTTTATCTGGTGATGAGGGGGGGGCAAATAAATTCAAGGGGGTGAAGCTGTGATTTCATGGTTTCTTTGGTGGTGGGATTACACTGCTGATAACATTGTGCCCGTTTTAATAGGCTTTGTTGCTGGTCTCTGAGGTGAGCTAAAGGGGTTGTTGGGATTTTTGTTTCTTTTGGATCTTAAGTGCGTTGTTCTGCTTTATCCTGATTCCTGTCAAGTAAAGGTTGATGACTTTACAAAATGAAATTTTACTTTCTCAGTGTTTATTGCCAGATAAAGACCTAAAATACTGGAGTTTTAGTTTGTTCCTTTTCTTCGTAACTTAAAGGTTTGTTGATGGACATTTTACTTTGGTGTTTCGAATAATGGGAATGGCTAGCAAAATAAGTTTATCTTGTCAATATGCAAAGACTTATGTTTGTATCTGGTTTCTGGTATGCTGAAGCAACATCTGTTAGGAAATGAAGTGGAAAATGGACACCAAATGAGCAAGCTTGTTGTTTAGGTCTTCTGAACTATATCTATGAATCAGTGGACAATTTTCTCCTTGTAGATAAAGTATGTTTATAAGATAGACTGTTGTAGTCCAGGCCAACTTCAAACTCTTAATCCCTCTGCCTCTTAAGTGCAGCATTACATGTGCAGTGTGTCTAGCTATACAGACTTTATTATTATTATTACTTTTTTTTTTTTTTTTGGAGACAGGGTCTCATTGCCTGCTCCTGGCTATCATGGAACAAGACTGGCCTCAAACTCCAGAGATCTCCCTGCCCCTGCCTCTGTGCTTTGGACTTAAAAACATATAGTCACATTTGGGTCAATTCTTTTTTGGTTTTGATTTTTTTTTTTCCTGAGACAGGGTTTCTCTGTGTAGCCCTGGTTGTCCTGGAACTTACTCGGGCTGGCCTCAAACTCAGAGATGCCTGCCTCTGCCCCCTTAAGTCCTGGGATTAAAAGTGTGCAGGCTTCCTCTATTGCCTTTTTTTTTTTTTTAATTGTTTTAGTCATGACCTTCCAAAGTTTACCAGAACTTTTGGTGAGCGGACTTTAGGTGAGCAGGATAGATTTTTAAATTTGGAATCCTGTGTTCAATTAGGCTCTAGCTCACATTTGAACACATAGGAATAAGCAGGCTCTGGGAAAACAGTGCTACTTCTGTTAATTTGTGATCTTGGGGTTGGAGAGATGGCTCAGCAGTTAAGAACACGGAGTACTCTTCCAAACAATCAAGGTTTAATCCCAGAACTTAATTGGTAGTCCATAGCCATCCATAACACCAGTTCCAGGTGATATGCTACCTTCTTTCTGTCTTCTGCCGATACTGTGTATGTGTGATGCACAGGTACAGCATGTAGGCAGAACAACCTTACATGTATAATAATGCATAATTCTTTTGAGCTAATAAAAATTGCTGGTCTTTACAAAGTGAGATTTGAAACACAAATGCTGCAGTTCTCAGTTTCCATCTGTCTTATTTGTGAAACTGTGGTTAAAAAGGGTGCTGGTATTTAACCTTGATGTGTGTACTTTTCCTTGGTAGGGGATGCTTCTGATGGTGTTTCTGGTATGTAGATTGATTCTGTACTGTAAGTTGAACACAAAAATTAAACTACACGTTTGCTGAGATCAGCTGGGCTTTCAACATTTCTTAATGTAATATGAATTTTCCTTACTGTTAATTTTTTGGAACCTTGAGTGTAACTGGCTAGCCTAAATTTGTCTTTTTCAGGATGGACGTGGGGTATCTTCTTATGTCTGAAAGGGAAAAAAGACTTAGGAAACTCAGTTCTCTAATATGTGGGAGACATGCCCAGGCCCATACCTTTTGTTTTGTTCCTACTTGGTTTTTCTGCTCTCGTTACATTACATCTTGGCTGGACCTAAATTCACTATGTAGTCCATTCTGACTTCAAACCCAGGATCCTCCTGCCTCTTGCCTCCTGAAGCAATGAGGTTGCAGGAATACAGTACTACACCCTGCTATGCCAGACCTTTCACATTAGAATCTCTAATAGGTGCCAGATGTTTAGCACAAAAATTAACTAGAAAATTACCCTGGTTCTTAGCTCCTAGTGCTGACCTTTTATATAGTTAGGGATAAATATTGCAATAATTATTTTTACTATTTCAATTATAATTACATTATTTGAAGCAAACTTTCTGTTTTATATTTCCCTTTGTGACTAGTTATAGAAACTGCTAGATACAGGTTTTGTTTTTGTTTGTTTCAAAACAGAGTTTGTCTTTGTAGTTGTCCTGGAACTCATTATAGATAAAGCTGGCCTCAGACTCAGATCCACCTGTCTCTGCCTGAGTGCTGGCATTAAAGGTGAGTGCCTCCACTCTTCGCTCAAAGAACCAAGAGTTTGGTTAGGTTGTGAGATGCTCCAAGTGAGTGAAGGTACTTGCCATAAAGCTTGACAATCTCGCTTCAGTCTCTAGGACCCATGTGGTGGAAGGAGAGGACTGAGCCTCCAAATTGTCCTCTGACTTCCACATACATGCTGTGGCTTCTGTGACACACAAATATACTAACGAAATAAATGTAATTAAATGGAGAATTTAAGAAAACAGCTGGGTAGGTTGCTCAGAAGATAAAGGCTTTTGCCACATAAGTCTGGGTGACCTGAGTTTAGTTCCTGGATCACATATAAAGGAAGAAAGAAAGACTCAACTCCACAGAGTTGTCGTCTTACCTCTACAAAGTGCTGTTTGGCACATGTGCATACATACACATCATATACATGTACACAATAATAGTTGACAAAAATTTGTATTAGGCCGGGCAGTGGTGGCACATGCCTTTAATCCCAGCACTTGAGAGACAGAGGCAGGTGGATTTCTGAGTTCGAGGCCAGCCTGATCTACAAAGTGAGTTCCAGAACAGCCAGGACTACACAGAGAAACCCTGTCTCAAAAAAAAGAAATTTGTATTAGGATAGATTTGTATACAACATGGTAAGGATTAATGCAGTACTCTGTTCTTTTAAAAGTGGGTTTTTGTTGCAAAACTCACTTTTGTATAATATGTTAAGTTAGAATAATTTTGCTTTGTTCATTAGGTAAGTTTAGAATAACAGGATTTTTAAACATTTGTTTTACTTTTTGGTGAAAAAAATTATTACTGTGGCTTACTTGATTTCAAAGAATATTAACAAAGTGAGTATCATTCAGATAAGTAGTTCTGTTGCTAATCTTAGTACCAGAGAGTGGCGAGTTTTTTTCTCATTCTCTGAATTTAGAAATGACTGTCTGAGACAGTGGTTTAATGGGCATGAGGATCCCCAGAATCTATGTTAAAAAAAGAAGTGCACACCTGCAAGCCCACTGCTCCTCTGGGGAGCTGGGTGATAGAGACAGAATCCTGGGAAGTTCTTGGGCCAGCCAACCTGGTGTATTACAGCCAAAAAACAAAAAAAAAAAAAAAAAAAAAAAAAAAAGAAGCCCTTTCTTAAGGTGAAAGATGGCAAGACCCAAGATTCTCCTCTGACTTATACAAGCACACAGATCTTTTTTAAATAACTATTTTTAAAAACAATGTCACATGCCTATAATGCCAGCATGAGCTACAATGTGAGTGAGACCTTCCCCCAGAACAAATCACACCTTTCAGTGGATCATGGTGGCACATACCTGTTACCCTACCACTTGGATGGAGGCAGGAGGATCAACAAAGGCCAGCCTCAGCTGCTTACTGAGTTTGAGGCTAGTTTGGGTTGCCTGAGACTTGTCTCCAAAACAAAAACAAACTAGTGTATTTGAGCCAAGAGGATCACCAGCCTGATTTAAAAAGTAGACTAGGGCTGATAAAATGATTCTACTTGGTGCCAGCCTTAATGGTCTGAGTTCTAACCCTCCAACCCACATGGTAGAGGGTGAGAACCAACTTTTCAGAGTTGTATTCTGACCTCCATATGCATTCGGTGGCATGCACACATTTGCACACTATATACACACATAAAACATGTACATACAATAAATTAAAAATAAAATATTGAGCTGAGGGTAGAGCTCAGTAGTAGAATATTTACCTAAAATGTGTTAGGTTTATGTTCAGTGTGGGACTATATTACACCACCCACCAGTAAAGGTTAAAATTTAAAATGACCTTTTAAATATAATTATGGGGCTAGCGAGAGGGCTCAGCAGTTAAGAACATTGGTTGCTCTTTGAGAGAATCTGAGTTTGTTTCTCAGCACCCACATGGTGGCCTACAACTGTCTGTAATAGCAGTCCCAGTGAATCTGAAGCTCTCTTTTGGCCTCTGGGCTCCAGGCATAGATATGATGCACAGATACAAATTCGAGCAAAAACCTGTACACATAGAGATTAAAGTTAAAAGAAAGATATGGTTAATTGTTTGGTGTATATATTGCTTGTAAATTGTTAATAACGTCACTAGTTTGGAAAAAATTACCCTGAAAGATAAGCACCCTGTTGCCTGTTTGTGCTTTGGAAAGTGTCATTATATATTAAGACATTTGCCCGTAAAATACTTGGTTTTTGAGATGGATCTGTTGTTGGCCTAGGTTGGACTTAGAACTTAGTATGTAGCCCAGGCTGGTCTAGACTTAGTAGTATTTCAGCTTCTGCTTCTGGAGTGCTGGGATTACAGTTGTGCTTTAGATACTTTTTAAACAAGTTTTTTTGGGAATTACATTCAAAGAAATCTCCCTTAATGTGTTGAATACCAGTGGAATTAGTGCTTAGACTTTGAACTTGTGTTTCAATTGTGTTTTATGATCTATAATATTATGATGCAGATGTAATCTATTTGAAGGAGGCATTGCGGTGATGTCTGTGAGTGTCCCACATTTATGACAGTTGTCCGTGAATTGTTATTGTGCTGCTTCTTCAGAAGTTTGGTGAGAAGTTGTTGATAGACTTGTGGAATTTTCAGGATTGTATAAATGTTAAGTGACAAAGCAATTATCATCTGAAGCTGAGCTTTCGTACTGTTTTTAAATTTATTTTTTGGCTATTTTATGGCATATTCTTGATAAAATTACCTGATGGCGTTTTCTTGATGGAATGGTTTTCAGACTTGAAAGCAACATCAAATTAAGAATACGTTTGGGGTTTTGGTGTCTCTTTCCTTAAAAAAACAAAATTATACATTCTTATGAAATACTCTGCTGGTTTCAGACTCTTCTTCATAATGTACAGTTCAGTGTGGCCTGTGCGTGTTGTTTCCTGCATTGATTTTTGCCTTCATTTATTCTTTATTGCAGTCTAAAAGTTGGTTTTAATTGGTTGCCCACAGGATTGACTTGGCCTCTACTTCTTAAGAAAATACATCTCTTGTTTTACAAGGTAAGAGATTTTGAATAGGTTCATTTTTATACAAAATAAAATGCGATACCTTAAGCAGTATGAAAATAGGTTTAGTGCACTCTGTGTGTGTGCGCGCGTGTGTTTACTGAGGGATGAGAGTGGGATGAATAGTTGTTTTCCTGAGAGTGTTTTATTTATGTGTACATTTCTTATTACTAGGTAGTGAGCTCATGCGCCATCCCCATAGCACTGTGATGATGATGGACTCCAGTGCTTCCTGGCATGGTTACTTACAGTTGTAGAAATGCAGGTGTAGATGTTAGGTAATAGTTTGTACAGCACAAATTTTAGACCTTAGCAATTGAATTTAACCTTTTGGCGGAGGCCAAGCTAGACTCAAGATAGGTTAAGATTTGCTTTCAACCAAGTACTTAGTAGCAGAATAACAGATATTTCTTTATATTTTTCAGAACCTAACAACTGTTTCTTCTTAAAATGGGCTTAGGAGTAGATCCTGTACTCTGCTTGATTCAATCAACCATCCCTTTCCTAATAGGCAATCTTAGGTTATTAATATTTGGGATATTTTCATTCATTGGGTACATTGTATCGACTTTCAGTAAATCTCTTAGCAGTATGGTGTAGAAACTTACATGAATGTAATTTAGGCTTGTGTTCTTGGGACCATTTTAAGTTCTCATTTTATTCTTAAGTTACAAACTAAAGCAGTTTTTCGTAGGTTTTGAATACCTAGCTTACCTTTTTTACCCACATAGAAAGTGATAAAACATTTTTTTGAAGTTGACCATAGTGCCATGATTTGGTTACCTACATGATAAACATGTTTCAGATTCAGTAAGGAATGTGAATTTGACGCAGTTATTTGTAAATGTGCTGAAATACTTCCATATTGCAATGCTAAATAGGAAATAGAGAAGGTCTATTGGTGGTGATCTTTGTTGTGTTTTTTTAAATAGTTGTATGTATGTATGTGTTTATATTTATAGGAACTAGCATTGCAGTGACACACTTGTGGAGGTCATAGGGAAGGTTGCATAAGCCAGTTGTTTCTTTCTCCCAGATGGACTCCAGGGATCAAATTCAGGTTTCTTGAGCCTTCTCACCAGCCCTCCTGTTGACTCTTACAGACCAGGCCTAAAAAGCTTTATTCACCCCCCACCTCCATTTCTAGTATGAGTCCATCATTCTTGGTTACATTTGAAGGTTGCTTATCTTTGTATATAATTGTAAGAGTATGAAATCAGTTGGTAGAGTTTGCTTAACAAACACAAAGCTCTGGTTCAATCTGCAGTATAACATAAATTGGACCTGGGGTAGCACATCCAAGTGCTAGGAAGGTAGGAAGGAAAAATTCTAAATACGTAATTTGGCTGTGTTTGGTTTATTAATTTTTTTTTTCAGGTGTACTAAACAATGAGATGAGTTTTGTTGTTTTAGGCTGCCAAGAGTGGTGGTACACACCTTTAATCCCAGCACTCAAGAGGCAGAGGCAGAGGGGCAGAGAGAGAGGCAGAGAGGAGGCAGAGGCAGAGGCAGGCAGGTTTCTGTGAGTTGTCCAGTGTTACATAGTAAGAACATATTTCAAAATAAACAAAAGATAAGGGGAATATGTGTTGAGAAGCAAAAAAGAAAACCAAATCAACTATCAAAACTAAATAATATATTTCTATTTTGTATATAGCAATTATAATATTGTTGATATTAGATTTTATGTTAAATTGGAGTTCTTACCGTATTTGTCATTGAAGAATTTCTTCCATTTATTTGCATCTTAGAGCTTATAGCAGGAAGCTTTGTTCCTTCTAATGTCCTTATTTGAGAAATTATTAAACCAGATCTCAAGGAATTAAAATTTCCCTGAACACTCAGAACCAGCTTAATAGGTTTATATTTAAAACTTGATCGATCATATTAGTTTCAAATTGACATTTTTCTAATCCCTAAATTTTGATTCCCATTCTTTTGCAAAAGTTGTAGAAGCAATTAAAATTGAAATGGTAATGCTGCCAGGTATTACAATGGCAACAGGAACAACAAACAAATAAATGAATGGAAATCTTGAAATCAAATTCAAACCTGGGAGAGACTTCTTTAAGATTTCTCTTAAAATATTAAAATTATTTTTTTAAGATGTAATTATGAGTGTTTGCATGTCTTTGTGTGAGTATATGTACATGAGTGCAGGTACTTGTACAAGCCAGAGGAATTCGATCCCTGGAGCTGGAGTTAAAAAGCAGCTTTAAGCCTCTGACATGGTGCTTATAACTGAACTCAGATTCCCTAGAAGAGCAGTTTGAGCTCTTAACTGCTGAGCTATTTTATTTTCATTTCATGTGTATGCGTGGTTGTCTACATGTATGCGTGTGTACCTGGCAAGGCCAGAACAAGGTTCTGGAGCCCCTGGAAGTGGAATAATAGGTGGTTGTGAGTCACTACATGGATGTTGGAAACTTAACCTGGGTCTACTCAGGAACAAGTGATCTTAACCACTGAACTATCACTCCAGGCCCTCTTATTATTTTTGAAATAGTCTCATATCTCAGGCTGGTCTTAGATTGGTTATGTAGCCAAGAATGACTCTGAACTGATCATCCTGTAACTAATAATGATAGGATTATAAGCATATGCCTCCATGCCCAGTTTATGAAGTGCTAGGGTTGAACTCAGAGCCTCATGGATAACATGCAAGCACCAACTAAGCTACATTTCCAGCCCATGTTGTTGCTACTTTTTGTGTTTTGAGACAGTATCTCATATAGCTCTAGCTGGCCTGGAGGCTGTCCTCAGACTCACAGATATATGTTTTCCTCTGCCTCCAAAGTGCTGCCATAAGTATTAGTATATATAAGTATTTTGCTATGCGTGTATGTATGTATGTATGTATGTATACTATATGTGCCTTGGTTCCTGTGGAGGACAGCAAAGAGCATTAGATCTCCTGGAAATGAGTTAGAAGTGGTTGGGAGCTACTATGCGGGTGCTCAGACTCAAACCGATGCACTCTTAACTGCTCAGCCATTTTTCCAGCTGAACCCTATTATTATTATCAGTGTAATTGTATAGTTATTTATTTGTATGGTGTGTGTGTGTGTGTGTGTGTGTGTGTGTGTGTGTGTGTGTGTGAGAGAGAGAGAGAGAGAGAGGGAGAGGGAGAGAGAGAGAGAGAGAGAGAGGGGGGGGGGGGGGGGGGGGGGGGGGGGGGGAGAATGTGTGAGGGAGAGGGAGGGAGGATTCTCTTCAGTGTATGGGTCCTAGGGATGGAACTCTTTTTTTTTTTTTTTTTTTTTTTTTTTTTGGTTTTTTTTTTTTTTTGGTTTTTTGAGACGGGGTTTCTCTTTGTAGCCCTGGCTGTCCTGGAACTCACTCTGTAGACCAGGCTGGCCTTGAACTCAGAAATTCTCCTCCTCTGCCTGCCAAGTGCTGGGATTAAAGGCGTTCGCCACCACCGCCCCGGGATGGAACTCTTAAGCATTTATTAACGAGTTAAGCCATCTCACTGAGGCCCTTTTCCTCTCCCCCTTTATTTTCTTGAGACAGATTTTGCTATATAAAGAGATAGTGAGCAGCCAGCAATTCAGCAGGAGTTAAGTTGGGTTGGAGGACTCGAATAGTCTATTATACACTAATCTGTATAATTTGTGGTCTTGGTCTTGAACTCAAGATCCTCCTGCCTCAGCTCAAATACTGGGATAATTTATATCACTGCCATACTGAGCATCTGTGGTATTGGAGACGGATTCATGAGCTTTATTAGTGCTAGGCAAACATTCTACCAACTGATCTATGTTCCTAGCCCCTATTTTGTTCATTTGCTTCTTTGAGACTAAGTTTGACTTATGAAGCCCTCACTGACCTGGAGTTCTATAGAGCAGAATGGCTTCAAACTCAGAGAAATTGGCCTGGAATTAAAGGCTATTCTACCATGCCTGGCCCTAGTTGTCTTTTTTTTAAAGCAAGATTTAGTAGAGTCACTGGACCGGAGTTTTGGTCTAATAGCCATGGCGAACAGTGGTGTAATAGGTTCTACTTTAGGACAATAAATAAAGGTTAACTTAGGATTTTTGCTATTCTATTTAGTGTTTCTTTGGAATCTTAGTATGTGTTAACTTTGCTTATAGTAAGTCCAGAAAGAGAAAAGGAGAGAGAGAGAGAATGTGTGTGTGCACCTGCATGCATGTGTGTGCATGTGTGTGCATGGTCACGTATGTGAGCCTGTGAAAATAGACAAAGGCTGGAAGAGGATGTCAGGTCTTCTATCATTCTGTGCCTTATTACTTCTTGAGTACCTTTCGTTATACTTGGATCTAGACTTCCAGCTAAGGTCTCTGACATATGTAGGACATAGCCATACACATTTGGATGCTGGGAATAGAACTCATGTTCTTATGATTGTACATAGAGCAAGTTCTTACCCAGTGAATCATCTGTACATCCTCAGACAGTTCTTTCTTTTAATAAAACTATATAACATGTTGAAAAGGTTGTACTCTGAATCTCGTTTGAGATTTCTTATGCTAAGGATTGACTTGGGGATCAGTCTTTGAATGCTAGTCATACCCTGATCTTCCATTTGAGATATAAACCTACTTTATTGTTAGGAATTTGTAATCCAGGAACATTCTAGTTTTCCTTCTTCTGGGTTTTGAGATTGATCCTTAAAAGGTATCACTCTGATAACTATGAAATTATGAAGATGCTAAATCAGTTTTAAATATTAATTTTGATGCATCATTTGCATAATTTCCCCCTATAGATTTTGCACATTTATTTTAAATCTTACTGAAGGCTTAGTGATTTAAGTATTTATTGTGACTTTACTGTCCTCAGTTTTTCCTGGATCTTTTGAGTATTAGACTGAACTTCTTTTTAACTGTTGCCAAAATGAAAGCCTTTAGAAGTTGAAATTGTTCAGATCTTTGAATTATCTAAATTAAAGACATTGTGATAGCTTGAGGGAATGTTTATGGGATAATGTGGTAGCTGGTCATTCTTGCAACTAAAAACTTGGTAAAATAATAAGGAGTCTGACATGGCCGTTGCCTTTTCTCATCTGCAGGTGTGTGTGGTTTCAGCGCAGCATGGCTGTGGTCATCCGTTTGCAAGGTCTCCCAATTGTGGCGGGGACCATGGACATTCGCCACTTCTTCTCTGGATTGACCATCCCCGATGGGGGCGTGCATATTGTAGGGGGTGAACTGGGTGAGGCTTTCATCGTTTTTGCCACTGATGAAGATGCAAGGCTTGGTATGATGCGCACAGGTGGTACAATTAAAGGGTCAAAAGTAACACTATTATTGAGTAGTAAAACAGAAATGCAGAATATGATTGAACTGAGTCGTAGGCGTTTTGAAACTGCCAACTTAGATATACCACCAGCAAATGCTAGTAGGTCAGGACCACCACCTAGCTCAGGGATGAGCAGCAGGGTAAACTTGCCAGCAACAGCACCCAACTTTAATAATCCTTCGCCAAGTGTAGTAACTGCTACCACTTCTGTTCATGAGAGCAACAAAAATATACAGACATTTTCCACAGCCAGCGTAGGAACTGCTCCTCCAAGTATGGGGACTTCTTTTGGGAGTCCAACATTCAGCTCAACGGTTCCAAGTACAGCTTCTCCAATGAACACAGTCCCACCACCACCAATTCCTCCAATTCCAGCGATGCCCTCTTTGCCACCGCTGCCATCCATTCCCCCAATACCAGTTCCTCCTCCGGTACCAACGTTGCCTCCCGTGCCACCTGTTCCTCCTATTCCCCCAGTCCCTTCTGTGCCACCTCTGACTACATTGCCTCCCATGTCAGGCATGCCACCCTTGAATCCACCACCTGTGGCACCTCTTCCTGGTGGAATGAATGGCTCTGGAGCGCCTGTGGGTCTGAACAATAATCTGAACCCTGTGTTTCTGGGTCCATTAAATCCTGTTAACCCTATACAGATGAACTCTCAAGGCAGCGTGAAGTCTCTTCCCATCAACCCTGATGATCTGTACGTGAGTGTGCATGGAATGCCCTTTTCTGCGATGGAAAATGATGTCAGAGAGTTTTTCCACGGGCTCCGAGTTGATGCAGTACATTTGTTAAAAGATCATGTAGGTCGAAATAATGGGAATGGATTGGTTAAGTTTCTCTCCCCTCAAGATACATTTGAAGCTTTGAAACGGAACAGAATGCTGATGATACAACGCTATGTGGAAGTCAGTCCTGCCACAGAGAGACAGTGGGTAGCTGCTGGAGGTCATATCACTTTTAAGCAAAGTATGGGGCCTTCTGGACAAGCCCACCCTCCTCCACAGACACTTCCAAGGTCAAAATCACCCAGTGGGCAGAAGAGGTCAAGATCAAGATCACCACATGAGGCTGGTTTTTGTGTTTACTTAAAAGGGCTACCATTTGAAGCAGAAAACAAACATGTCATTGAGTTTTTTAAGAAGCTGGATATTGTGGAAGATAGTATTTATATAGCTTATGGACCCAATGGGAAGGCAACTGGTGAAGGCTTTGTAGAATTCAGGAATGATGCTGACTATAAGGCTGCTCTCTGTCGTCATAAACAGTACATGGGCAGTCGCTTTATTCAAGTTCATCCGATAACTAAGAAAGGTATGCTAGAAAAGATAGATGTGATTCGAAAACGACTTCAGAACTTCAGCTATGACCAGAGGGAAATGCTGTTAAATCCCGAGGGGGAAGTCACTTCTGCCAAAGTCTGTGCCCATATAACAAACATTCCATTCAGCATTACCAAGATGGATGTTCTTCAGTTCCTAGAAGGAATCCCAGTGGATGAGAATGCTGTACATGTTCTTGTCGATAACAATGGGCAAGGTCTAGGGCAAGCATTAGTTCAGTTTAAAACTGAAGATGATGCACATAAATCTGAACACTTACACCGTAAAAAGCTGAATGGGAGAGAAGCTTTTGTTCATATAGTTACCCTAGAAGATATGAGGGAAATTGAGAAAAATCCCCCAGTCCAAGGAAAAAAGGGCTTAAAGATACCTGTTCCAGGTAATCCTGCAGTACCAGTGATACCTAGTGCAGGGATACCCACTACTGGAATACCCAGTGCTGGAATACCAGGTGCTGGAATGCCTAGTGCAGGGATGCCTGCTGCTGGAATGCCTGGTGCTGGGATGCCCGGCTCTGGAATGCCTGGTGCCGGAATACCCGGTCCCGGAATACCTGGTCCTGGAATACCCAGTGCTGGATTACCTGGTGCCGGATTACCTGGTGCCGGAATACCTGGTCCCGCAATGCCTGGTCCCGCAATGCCTGGTCCTGCAATGCCTGGTCCTGCAATGTCTGGTCCCGCAATGCCTGGTCCCTCAATGCCTGGTCCAGCAATACCTGGTCCAGCAATGCCTGGTCCTGCAATGCCTGGTCCTGCAATGCCTGGTCCAGCAATACCTGGTCCAGCAATACCTGGTGCTGGCATCCCCAGTGCAGGAGGAGAAGAGCATGTCTTCTTGACTGTAGGATCAAAGGAGGCCAATAATGGGCCACCGTTTAACTTTCCTGGTAATTTTGGTGGACCCAATGCCTTTGGGCCACCACTCCCCCCTCCAGGATTAGGGGGTGGCTTTGGTGATGTTAGGCCAGTTCTTCCTTCGGTTGGAAATAGTGGTTTGCCTGGCCTAGGACTGGAAGTTCCAGGTTTTGGAGGTGCACCAAATAATATAAGTGGTCCATCAGGATTTGGGGGGATTCCTCAGAACTTTGGAAATGGCCCAGGTAGTTTAAATGCTCCTCCTGGTTTTGGAAGCGGACCCCCTGGTCTTGGAAGTGTTCCTGGGCATTTGAGTGGGCCTCCAGCCTTTGGGCCTGGGCCTGGGCCTGGCCCGATCCATATTGGGGGTCCCCCTGGTTTTGGAGCTAGCTCTGGAAAACCAGGACCTACAATAATTAAGGTGCAGAACATGCCTTTTACTGTATCTATTGATGAAATATTAGATTTCTTTTATGGTTATCAAGTAATTCCAGGTTCAGTATGTTTAAAATACAATGAAAAAGGTATGCCTACAGGTGAAGCCATGGTGGCCTTTGAATCTCGGGATGAAGCCACAGCTGCTGTCATTGACTTAAACGATAGGCCTATAGGTTCAAGAAAGGTAAAACTCGTTTTAGGGTAGCTGTTCACATCAGTTCCTTACTGGATATATCTTTATTTTGCTGTGATTAATGCATTCAGATTGTTTTCCTAGTAGTTCCAGGTTAGAACCTGTGGGTTGTTCAATTGGAGATAGATTGGTTTCTACAATACAGAGCATTGGTTGGCTGTTTACAACTCACAGAATAAACATTGCAATTTGTTACAGTAAAGCTATCTGGAGAGATCACAAAAATAATTTTGGCATACAGTAGAGACCATTTGTAATACTCGATCATATAAAGCTTATCAAGGAGTCTAGATTGGTTTTGTTTTATACCACATGGATGAAGAAAATAGAAACGTGGGTAGAGCTCGTGGAGGGTGCTCTTGCCAGTGCTGACAATTAGAAGTTGGCTACTTTTGCAATTTGATTTAAAGTTGGACATATTTGCTTTGTTATAGGGTCAAAGCTTTGTCTGGAACCTTCATTTTCTTTTAAAATTGAATAAAGTCTCTGTATCCAGATTCATTGTATGTACCTTTATTGCTTCTTGAGGGTTCTTGCTCTATAGACAGCCCTGCTTCAGTGTTGCCGCTCTGTTTGCCTAATTGACTCACTTGTAATACGTACAACTATTTTGTTAGTTTTTAATTAATTTCTAATATAAAAACTCCACACTTGTGGTTTGTGCTAAATAACCCTGAACTTTGGTTTTTAATGTCACACTTATGATAGTGTGAAATGACTTTTACCATAAAAATAAACTATGGAGTTCTCTACTGACCTTATTTGGTTTGACCGCCAAGTTTTAATTTAGTAAGTTTAAAATTTGTTCAAATTGTTTGGATGACAGTGAAAATCAGAAACCTCTTGGTAATCAGTGTTTAGGTGTTTGATTTGAAATCCTTTACTGTGATGGACTAATTTAGCAAATTGTTTTTGTCCCAATTTATGTGAATCTTGGAACAAAGGAATCCATAGGAAGAGCATTCTCTCTTGGAATATAAAACTGAAATTGGAAGTGGCGGTTTTGTTAGCAGTAGTATTGTAGAATAAAAGATCCTAAGTTGGATCATAGGTGGATGTGTGTTTAATTCTGTTAATTTGGAGGCTTTTTGGTGTAGTTGTTTGATCATGAGCCTGTTCACAAACATTCTTTATGCAGAGTCTAAGTATAGCTGTCAGAAGAGAGAATTGAGGTCACTCCGTGCATTTTCATATTCTTTCTTTTTGGCAATCAGGACACTAAGACGGGGAAAATCTTTGGTTGGCTAAATGTCCTTTCCTTTAAGAGCATTTGGTTTATCACATCTTATTCACTGACACTTATGGCTCTTTTTCTAAATTTAAAATGCTTGAAAGCTGTTTCACATTTCACATAACAGAATTGGAGATTGATGAATAATAACAGGAAATAAATAGCATCTTTTACATAACGTAGCTTTGGTTTGAACAACATTGAGAAGTCTGCATTTACTTTTTAAAAGAAGCATTTCTCACATACATTTTATATATGTGTATGTATGTATGTATATACACATATATACACATATACATATGCATATACATATATACATGTATGTATGCATGTATACATATGCGCACGTATGTATGTATGCATGTCTATATAGAGTGCCTTTTGTGGTCTAAGGGAATGGTACACTGAAGTAAAGTTTCGTCGTGTAATTTTTGAGTTAAGAGTGGCAACAGTCTCTTGTGTGGAAAGTTTGGAAAGCCTATTCACTACTGTAGTCTTGGAGGAGAGAGAGTGTGGGGGTTTTATTCAGGGGAAGGGTTATGCAGACTTTGAAAGTGGCTGCATTGTGAATCACTTGGTAACTCATGAACACAATTTGCTTGACAGAGAGCTACTGCCTCAGAAAGCAGTATGTTTATATGTGATGTTCTTTGTTAAGTAATCATTCTCGCTCCAAAGACAGAGTGTGAACACTTCAGAACTATTTTGGGCAACTTATTTCAACTGCAGATTATTTTCCCCATTGGAAACTGACTATCTTTATTTTAGGAAAAAATGGTTGTTGAAAGGTGGAAATGTTTTATCCTTTCTCACAATTTATTTTGGTTGTATCTTCGTACATGCTTATTAAATATTTCATACACTCAAGTGCAACTATTTTGTTATTTCTACATCTCAGATAAATGCTAAAAAGAAAAACCTGGTTCTCACTGTTCATTAAATGAATTAAGAAAATAGCGTTGGTGTAGAAATCAGAGAATTGTGTTCCGAATTCCCTCTTAATCACAACAAAGCTTGTTGTGAAATGTAATGAAATGCTCTGCCCTCTGGAAGTTGAGCATGCATATTTGAGACAGACCTAATTGCTAAGTATATTGTTTTATCTTGTTCGGGCATTGAAGTTTCAGTTTTTATTTTTGTTTTAATAACCATGAAAATGTGTTCTATGAAACTATTCATACTTCTCATCGGACAAATTTTTCTCCAGAACTAGACTTGGTATAGATTTGAATTTACGTAATTTTTTTTTTATTTGTATGGTGTGAAGGTTTTGTAAAGCTTTGATCAAAGTGTTTGTAAACACTGTCAAGGTATTCTCAATTTTCATGTGTAAATTTTATTGACTGTTTTTGGTGACTTTGACATTTATGGAAAAGAATATTTTATTAGGTTTAATTTGTTTCTCCTAAGTTTTTACTAGTGTTTATTTTTCTTTTGGTTTTATAGGAGTAGAGAAACGTACAAATGTATTGTATAAATAAGCAAATTTGTAAATTTTTAAAACTCCAGTGCCAGATTTAGCTCATAAGCATAATTTGGAGGTTTTTCTGTGTCTATACTAGTCTGGATGTACAATTATTAGTGGCTGTTTTAGGTTTTGTTTTAATGCAATGGTGTTAAGTGAAATGTAGTTCCTGACTTGTTATTTTAAGTTGTCAAAGCATTGACAATTAAAGCTGAATTAGGAAATGTCAAACTCACAGACAGTAATAATTCAGTGTAGCTAAGGTCAGTCTTGATCTGCTTGATGAAAATGGAGGAGTACATACATATATGGAAGTAAGCAAGCACACATGGTTTTAGGTGGAAATACTTGCTCACCTAGCACAAAAATAAGGACACAAAAGCTAACTCAAACTCCACTTTGCTGAATTCTGTGATTGATGAAGTGTGTAAAAATAAAATGCACTCAGTTTGAAAGCGCTGGAAAAATGAGTGAAGAACGTGTACAGTGACTCCTAGCTCGTGTGCTGGGGACGTTCTGGCGGTGATCACTGAGTCCTTCCCACTCACAATTGCCATGTGTAAGCTCTTTCACTTCAGCCATTTTATTGGCAGTTCTGTAGTCCAAACTTTTGAAATCAAGCACAGCCAAAGGGCTGTTGACAGTGTGACCACAACATTGCCAGCACATCCTACTTTGGCGTCATTTAGCAATTTTTGTTTATAAAGAAGTCGTCTTGGATACTGTTCAATAAACTTGTCACAAAATAAAGGCTGACGCTCTGATGCTTTAACTGCACAGTACTTCTTTGAGCTATAATACCACATTTTGGGTTTTTGTTTTTAACTCAAGAAAATATTTTGTGCCTTTGGAAATGTGGATTTGGTGATCTTAGAGGAAACAATTGTTGCTTCTTATTGTCTTCTAATGCTGAAGTGTGGGAAGAAGAGGAAACTTGATTCTAGGTCAAATCTGTGGTATCTTTGTTTTCAGGATTTCATTTATTGTGTGTGCTTTGTTAGCTAATGGCTTCGTTATGTGGACTTGGAAAGAACTTGAGGACCAGATACTACTCCTCACCAGGAGTCTCCAAGGGTCTGTGGACCAGTGTTTTCAAACACTGGTTGCAATGGAAAAGGGGAAAGAAATGCTTTGGAGTAGGTTCTTAATTGCACTCACCGAAAGCTTTGCTTTTGTATTCCTGTGATGGGTTTGAGGTGGGGAGGAAAAGGTAGCCAAAACAATTGCTGCTTTGTGACATTGGTGTTCTGGGTTTTGTCCCTTCTACATTTGTTAAACTTAATGAAATTAGCAAACAGAGTTGTCATAGACTGCTGGTTTTAAAGCACGGGTTAGAATTTCTAGAACTCGTCGGCTGTTTCTTAAAACCAGTCTTGGGGAATGCTTGTAATTTTTATCTTTATCATGTAAGAGTTTAGCTTGTATTTGAATATCCTATTGTGTTAGAAAGTCCAAGCAGGCAGTCTGCCGCTGAACTAGCTGCACATCCAGCTTTAGAAGAGCTTAGACTAATTAGTACATAATTCCACATAGCAACTGAGTGATTTTATTAATTTTATTGCCCAGGCTGCTTAGAACTAGATTCAAGCATTCTTCCCACCTTGGCTTGTGGAATAACTGGACAACAGACAGAGGCTACCTTGTCTGATTCTTTTTAAAACTGACCAGTGTTGAGTAAGCATTTGCAAAATGATGGAGTGGCATCAGCAGCTCTGCACACACAGCCGGGGTGGACTCAGGAGAGATCACTTCTGCAATTTGTTGTTTTCTGCTCTCTAGCATTTTATGAAAGAAAGTATATCTGATAATATATAATCACCATCCTTTTAAGGGGATATGGTAGGATCTAAACTTAAAGCTTTGCCTTTTCATGTAAAAAATGGTATTTTTTTAGTCTAAAATCTGAGAGGGTTTGAAGAGTACTGTGGTAGCACATTTGCAGTGGGGACAGACCGTTCTGTGAAAAAGCCCTTTATCCAGCAACATAAGCAAGCTCATCTTCTATTAAATGCTAATTCTTAGTATGCTCTTCTGGACTTGTGATGTTTTGAGTTCCACTGTATGTGTTTGAGAGTCAGAAGCATCCTTAAGTATGGCTCCTTTTTTTTGATCAACATAATGTAACAATAAGCAACCAGTGCAGCAAACCATGCTTTCTACATACCATTCTGCTACTGAAGAGTCCAGGAGAAATGACCCTGATGTAAGCATTTCAGCCCCAGGCACAAGGCAACACTTCAAAAGCACTGAGGCTGCATATTAGGAGAGAACTCTCATTAACCATGCTCTTTGATTTCTGTTTAGCCTCAGGTGCCTTCCTCTAATGAAATGTTAGAGGTTAAGACATGAAACTCAGCAAATAGTTGCAGAGAAGTGATGAATGGCATAGAGTATTAATATTGGCATCCTCATGTCAAAAATCTAGACTCTGGCCTAGGGAACAATTATTTCTAAGTTCTTCTCAACAATCTATTTTACCTTGGAAGGAGGAAGAACAAATACAGATGTTGGCAGTAGTCTGACTCATCCCAGGAGTTTATACCAGCTCCTTGATGTTTCAGTCTCTGCTTCTACCACCAGTTTTCTCCTTTTGCCTCCTCACATGTAAATCTGCTGTAAACCAGGGTGATTAGTCTCAATGAACTGTAGTCTCCTGACAGTAGAGATAATTTACTTAAGAGGTTTTGATTGCAAAGGATAGTTATATGATTCATAGCTAACAGTAACCACATTATATTGCTACACACTGGTTGTGGTACATCCTAATTCCAGCACTCTGGTTCAACCTGGTCTATATGGTGACTTCGAGGCCAGCCAGCTACATAGTGAGACCTTGTCTCAAGAGGGAAAAAGAAAGACTGAAGGAGCCAAACCACTTACATAGTCAAACATACCAGCCTGTGCTGCTGCTGAGTTTCTCATGCTTTGTTGCACTCTTGAGTTAGGCCTCTGTTCCCTGCTCCATATGGTACATTGCAAATGGAGGCACTGCATCTGTAATTCCCTTTGGCCATGCGATCTGTTTATGAATCCAGCAATGCCCCTTGGCTATGAACTTGCTCAGGTTGCTATTTACTACAGCAGATTGGAACGTAACTTTGTTGGGTCTTCATACCCTTATGTTTTCATGTAACTGTAGCTTAGCCATAGCTATGTGCCATGCTAACAAGTTTTTGAGCAGTCTTGTGTGCAGAGCACAACAGGACTTAATGGTGGGAAGGCAAATATAAAGGCCACAGGATCTGAGTAATGGCTTTCCTGGCCAGTTGATGGTCAGACAGTTAACTTGTGTGGAAACAAGTTTGTGGCTATACTGTAGTTTCCCTGTTGATGTTTTATTGGTTTTCCAGACAGAACTTTTGGAGGCTAATACTTAAGACCCTCCACATATCCCACCCAAGCGCGTAATTAAACCAGTGAGAGGGAAGCATGCATTCTGAACAAAGGCTCTGGTCCACTGTGCTGATGAAGCAGCATGCACACAGGAGAGGCAATAGTTTTTGACAGTGTTCTTTTCCTGGTGATACTCAGGAAGATGATTTGGTAATTTCCTCACATCCAGCATGTCTAACAGGCACCAGATACTTACGTTGTAATAGGGCAGTATAGAAGCAGAAGTGGACCATCCTTGAAGGAAGCTGCTGTAAGCCACTTTCTGAGATGAAGTTTGCCATTTATGAACTATTTGTTTTGTTTAAAAACTATCCCTTTGATGAAATCCTGTAGGTTTGGAGTCCTGCAAGTCCTCCGTTGCTGTTTCAGTGATGAGATTATGATGGATGTGTATAAGGCTAGTTAGTATATGTAGGCCATGGAGAGAAGGCCACATAGTACAGTAGGGGACTATCTTAAGTGGCTCCCTAGCTCTAAGACTGAACTGTAAAATGGGAACTAGTGACAGAGAAATTCCTTTTTATTACATTAATTCTTGTGACCCATAGCTAATGTGTCCTTGGGCTTTGTTCTTTAAAAGACTTCAAATCATTCAGTGGTGTCTGTGGTTCTGTGGCCCAGCTATTCCATTTCTTTTGGAAATTGGTATGATTTTGGCCCTGAAATGAAACTTAAGTGTGTTTGACTTGGCTGCTTTGGTAACCTCCCCTCCCTCTTGAGTGCAGTAGACTAGAAGCCACACATCGCTACTCAGAAGACACATCAGTCACTGTTTTCTATCATAGCCTGTCCCCATCTTGCCTAAGTGTCCCACAGCATGAGAGTTAGAAGGGTGCTACACCAACACCCAAAGGCTCATTTACTTACCTGTGAGCACTAAAGGAGAACACTTATTGGGCATCCCACCAAACAAGACGCCCTTATTGATCACAGTGCAACCTTAGCCCCCCAGACTTGGCATCCACACTCCCATTTTATTGATGGGGAAGTCTACAGTGCTGGGATTTCAGGTATAACCTACACAACTACAAACAGAATTTTCATGGATACACTCATACTTCATAGGTAGCAAGTGTCTCCTGCTTCTCCCTCATCTAAGAGATGTCAGGTGGGACTGAATTCAGTAATCGTGTTCATATAGTGGATCCCCAGTCTAGGGAAGAGCTTCCCTCAGTGCTCGATTTTAGTTCCCCAACTAAAGTAAACAGAGTAACAAGCACTACCCACCTAACGTGTGGTACTGATCAGGTGTAGGACTTAAGTGGGCAGATGAAGTTTGATATAGGATGTGTTCAGAGTCTCTGAGGGGAGAGGAACTCCATATCCAGTTCCCTCTGGGCTAGGTTTCCTATTATGAAGAGTCAGCGATGGGTGAAATGTGTTTGGCTTTGGGAAGATCTTTGGAAATGGTAGAATCTAATGAGTGGCATTCAGATTTTTCTGACCTTTTTCACAAGTTGGGAACCTGCTGTATTTCCCACTTATGTTCTTGTGTGCACACTTTAGGCTTTGTGGTATTGCCAGATTCTGTCTGACTCTTAGGCTTAGAAGTACATGGGTCTAAATAAATTTCATTGTTTAAAATTTTAATTTATGAGCATACCTTTTATTAGACGTGAGTCGTGTGAATAAAGAATGTCACTATAGTAAGAACTTGGACTTGGTCATGCTGTAGCAGTACCTTTAATAACAGCTCTTGAGAGACCGAGGCAAGGAGGATCTGGAGTAATAGTCCAGCCTGCTTTACAGACTATCTCAGAAGAAATTTATTTGGGTCAGTTTGACTTTCGAGAAATGTCTTTGGAGCTGCTGATTTAAATTTGGAGAATCCTAAAGTTACAGGGAGATGCAGGGTTAAGAAGAACAACTGCCTTGTTCCTTGCAGAAATGAGAAGGGAAGAAAAGTGCTGCTGGTGGGCTTGGGCCGTTCCAGTTCTGTGGGGGAAGGGCTATTAGTGGGTGGCTGTGCTTCAGTTGGGAGCCTCTGGAGGATTTCCTGATTGGCCTCCAAGATTCGTTCCAGCATCTGAGCTGCTTCATTTTGCCAAGGTAGGCAACAACAGGTGTGAACATGACTGAGTTGTCTGAAGGAATGATGCTGTGCACAGACTGATCGACTTGTAGCCCCTGCCACTTCTATATCGTGACTTTGGATAGATAAAGGGAGATAGGGATTGCACGGTTTTCTGATAAACCTCTTGAGTATGAAGGAGACTCATAATTCATGAGCTTCAAGGACCAATAAGTGAATTTTAGGCCATATGGTACTGAGCTGTATGCAACTGAACCCAGGAGGGAAAAAATCTGTCCTTGGGTTTATGAAGAGCAGTTAGAGCCTGCTAATCCTGGGGAAAGAACATAAAAAACTGTGGGCACATTTTTTTTTTTTTCTGGCTACTGAAGAGAGTCCCTATCAGCAATGGTATGCAGGAAACCTCTCCAGAGATAACCAGGGGAGGGCAGCATTTAATTTTTCCTTATTCTTAAGTATACCAAGGCCACCTACTCACATTATCCTGTAAGTCTGGTCCAGTACAGTGATGCCAGCTTTCTTGAAGTTTTTACTGTATATAGGTCTGTGGTGTGTAGCTAGGGATGTGTTGGCAGAGTTTGTGACCTACAATCAAACATTTGGAAGGTAGAAAGATAAGGACCAACTTTGGCTTTCCTGAAAGTTGGAGGGCATCGCATGCTCTATGAGACCCTGCTACAAAGAGTTTCTCAATAGGCAAAGTGGTGGAAAAACATGGAAAGAATACAATTGTCCATTGTAGATTAAATGTGGCACCTCCGAAGAAGTTGAGTGCTGCTGTTGAGGAGCTTGTATGAGGCTTGAAAAGATGGTGATGGCTAAAACATGCTGATAATTGCAGCACAGGTCCGAAACACCTAAGAGCCTTGCACATATTATCTACACGAGTCTTCAGAGCTAATCATATCCCCCTTATAGCCAAGGAATCTGAGACAGGTATTTTGCCCAAATTTTATAGGCAGGACACCATCTGGTACAGTAGTGTCTAATGACTGGGGAGAAGTAGGAGGAAGCAGTATTTGGTGCCTGCTCACTGTTGGGAAGTCCATCCTTCTGTGTTCTCTTTCAGATTAATAGTGAATATAGGGAAAAGTTTTTCAGGAAAGAATAGAGTTTAACTATGATTCAGAAAGTTCTCAGCCAGGCATGAAGGCACACGCCTTTAATCCCAGCCCTTGAGAGGCAGAGGCAGTGACTCTGCAGCCCTTGAAAGGCAGAGGCAGGCGACTGCAAGTTTTAGGCCAGTCTGTTCCACATACCAGGTTGCAGGTCAGCCAGTGCCACGTGGTGAGGTGTCTCAAAAACCAAAGTTCTGAGGAGGATTTAGGAGTCCAGATGTTTGTATTCTCTCACCCGAATTTCACTTAACCATATGGCCACATCCAAATCCTGCCTCTCCTCTGCTTGGGGTCACAGAATGTGGGCTAGACAATTAATCACTCGTGTGTGATATTGCAAACTATAAAAGTGAGAAAGGGTTTTTCATTTGTTTTACAACACATTTTTATTATGTAAACTCACAGTTGACTCAAACCTTCAATCCTGCCTCAGCTGAGACTGGAGAGCTGCACTGCCATGCCCAGCTGTGAGTCTCTGCTTTAAGAGAGAATATATAATTGTGTTCTGACATAGTATGGGGCTTAGAAAGCTCTGAGGTTGGCTGTGGGGGGAGAGGCAAAAAACAAGGAAAATGGAAGGGAATGAGTCTTATACCCCGATGTATATGATTATGAACAAGATAGAAAAAGTTAGAACTCAACCTAGATATTGCCATCTGAAACTCTGTACTAGTCCCAAATGGAAAGGAGATAACAGAATACACCAGAAAATTCACGTTTCCCATGATGGATTTCACATTAGACCAGGTCACTCTGAAGTCATTTCTGAAGGTCTTTGGCTCATCCTGTAATTGATTGAAGAGGAATTCTTCTGTGCACACAGATCTAATAAGTATAAGCCAGACCTCTTAAAATGAGAAAGCTTATTTTCTCTTACTGAATCACCTTACTGTGATATTCAAGGAAGTTGGAAGCCTCATGGCGATAACAACACTGTATGAACAGTAAGTCTGGGTGAAGTCTGTAGCTATTGACAGTGCATGGTGGGCACAGGCTGTAATCTCGGCACTCTGAAGCCCGAGACAGAAGGACAGTGAGTTTGAGGTCAACCTAAGCCATCTGAAGAGATGTCTCAAAACAAGGGGCATGTAGCTGCTTAGGAATAATAAAAGGGTGGTCAGACGTGCACCAGTAGTTTTAAGAGTTGAAAAGTTAATAATTCCACAGATTACAGGTAGTTTAAAGGAAACATCAAAAGCTCAAAAAGTAGAACACTAGCTATAGTTATCAGCTGCAATCCAATTCAATTGAGATGAAGACAAGTTGGTACTTCAGGCCTGCCTGGGCTCCTCCATGAGTCATGCCAGGGTGGGGACTAGGGAGGTAGCTTAGTGAGCACTTACATGTCATACACAAGACTCTGAGTTTGGTATTTCAAACTCAGATGTATCACAGAAAACTACAGGTTTGTTTCTGTATCCTTGAGTCAGGGTCTTGTGGCTCAAGCTGGCTATGAGCTCCTCTGGCTTTTACTCTCCAAATGGCTGGGATTGTAGACCTGATTCCTAGTGGCCAGTGAAACTGCAAGTTATCAAGGTGTTTCTTTTCCACACAGTAGTATTCCAATAAGAAAAAGGGGAAATCTGTGAGACATAGGAGCCTTGTTGCACAGGAACCTGTGACATTTAGACTAGAAGCCAGGCCAACTTCATAATATCGCTGAGAGTTGAGCCCTGTATGCTTACTTTGCACCCAGTGGGGCCACAATAGTATGGATGGAAATAAATCCTACCATGGTAAGGAATCTGGCCATCCTTCCCTAGAGTTCTGGCCTTTCTCTGTCAATACCGACCTCTCCCTGGGGGTGAGGACACCAGAGATTAGGTTTTGCCAATTCTAAAACTAATGAATTCAATCAATGTTTTTATCGTTAATATTCATCTGGATTTTATCAGTTATTAGTTCATCAGGTATTAATCTTTTTTGTTGCTGATTGATTTTTCTATAATCATAACTGTCCATTCTGTTGATGGGCTCTAGTAATGTTTTGGGCTACAGTGACTAAAGCTGCTGTGAGAATTCTGTAAAAAGCTTGCTGGGGTGTCTCCTGTCTCTTAGATTAAAACCGGCCAGGGCGATTAGACTTGGCTCTGTATATATTTGGCTTCCTGACAACTTGGCCAGGCTGTTTACCAAAGTGGCACATTTAATGCTTTACCAATTCTTAGGACTCACTTATGCCACGGATCAATTCATTAGCTTATTTCTTACTAATTTTGGGGAGTATTTTTGAATCTTTTGCCTATTTAGTTAAATTGGTTCTCATTGATAGGGAATTATAGGAGTCTTGCACTGAAATTTTATGGTTTGATTTTTGTTTTTTATATTTTTAGTGTTGAAGGTTGAACCCAAGGCTGTGTGTAACTAGGCAAACTCTGACTACATCTTAGCCCTCCAGATTACAAATTGTCAGCTCAGTTGTT
Organism: Rhabdomys pumilio; assembly: GCA_030674055.1. Classification (NCBI taxonomy): domain Eukaryota; kingdom Metazoa; phylum Chordata; class Mammalia; order Rodentia; family Muridae; genus Rhabdomys; species Rhabdomys pumilio. The sequence goes on along the minus strand of JANHMN010000002.1, from coordinate 216,762,113 downwards.
AAAGGAGCAAGATAGGGAAGGTTTATTGCTATGCATTATTTCAAATGAAAAGAACATGAAGTTATTCATTCCATTCATAAAATACCCATGAGCAGCAGTTTCCCACACTGAGTACTGGGCCTTTAGAGAGAATGCTTAGTGCTAGTTCTAAGGAACCCACATTTAAATGGAAGAGGAGGGGAGACAGGATTCTGCTGTTGTAATTTCAGCATTTACTCAGCTACTGAGTATTGCTGAGTATCTCTTGTAAGTATGTATCAGAGTTACAGACAAACTAGACAGGGTTCCTGTTCTTAACATAGCTTGCTCTCCTTGGGAGAAGACATGGTACAAACACCCTGAGCTGGAGAATGGACTTGATACTTGAGTGAATCAGAAAGAACAGTCCAGTGGGAACACACTTGGGTGGCTGGGTGACTTTTTACTCAGGGGTTAGATTTTGTATATCGTTGTAAGAGCTATGGATTGGATTTTTAAATTTTTCAAATTATATTTAGTGTTGGGAACATTGAGGAGATGTGGAGTCCATGTGGCAATCAGAAGATAATTTGCTTCCTTCCATTGTGTGTCTCACCTTCCATTGTGTGGGCCCCAGGGATCAAGCTGTGGTGTGATGGCAAATAACTTTACCCACTAAGTCATCTTATCTTGCCTGCCACAGAACTTTGGTGGTGGTGGTGGTGATGTGTGTGTCTGTGTGTTTTGTGTACTTGTGCATGTCTGTGCCTGGGTTTGTGCATATGATTACAGTGCCTGTGGATACCAGAAAAGGACATTGGATTCCTTGCTGCTGCTGTTGCTTCGTGCTGATGGGGGTGCTGGAAGCTGAACTCTGGTCCCTGCCACCTCTTCAGCTCTTAAACTTGGGATTTTATTTTCAACGTACTGAGAAACTATCCCAGGGTTTTAAACAGAGAGATGACATGATCTGCTCTTCATTTAGCTAATAAACACAGAAATGGCTAAGTAGTTACAAAGGACTGATAAAGGAAACTACTGCAGTTATCTAAAGACAATGAAATCTTACTGGACAAGAATTCATAAGGGGAGTCATGTCAGACCAGAGCTGTAGATGACAAGATACTCATGAAGTAGGATATTGGTTCTAACATTCTGCCCATCCCAACTGAAAGAGCTGAGGAAGGTGGCAGGCTAAGAACGGTCTTAAAACTTGAGCCAGAGAATGCAGGGTTAATCACAACACATCCTCTTCCCTTCTGCAGAAATTCTCCCTCCTCTCTCTTTGGGAGAACAAAGTAGCTTGCTAGAGAGTTTGGTATTAAATGTAAGGGTCACTGGGCAGTTATTTAGGATTTTAAATTAGAGACTGGAAATTGGCCAGCTGAGGCAGTACTGAGGCAAAGAAACCCCTGAGGGTCAGAAATGTTACAGCTTGATTGTTCTTGAGCTGAGTAGTAGATACTTAAGCTAACAAGGCCCTGCAAGTGTATAATGTTGAAAACAATGCTGAAGTGTATAGATTGTAATAACCTGGGCTTGGTGCTGCATAGCTGTAACTCCAGCTCTTAGTAGGGAGAGAGGTCAGAGGATCCAGAATCTAAGGTCAAATGTCATCCTCATCTGCAAAGTCTCAAACTATAAAAAGCGGTTGTATAGAACATAAGAAATTCTTGGTTTTATCTCATTTCTACAACACCCCTAAAAGCAACATTGACATGCTTCTGTTTCCCTGAGTATATTAAGTATATTACTCTCTCTCTCTCTCTCTCTCTCTCTCTCTCTCTTTCTCCCCTCTCCTCTTCTTTCCACCTCTCACACCCTCCGTGTGTGTGTGTGTGTGTGTGTGTGTGTGTGTGCAGGTTTGTTGCATGTATACTTAACTAAGTATAACACATTTAAAACTGGGTTACACTCTTGCTGACTTACAGTGCTTTCAAGTACAGCAGACACATGGTTCTCCCTGATGCTCAGCCCTCCTTTGTGTGTTTGGTAGGGATCCCAGCCCCACCCAGCTGTTGTACCTTTGAGTTTCCTTGAGTGTTTTGGATCTCTCTGCTGTTAAAGCAATAGCGAAATGAGTAGCAAACACTGCTCTAGAGAACATGAAGGGATGACAGACATGAGATTTGTTTATGATGAGGCAAAAGCTATGGTCTGTTGAACCTCTAAGGGAGCCAGCAGCCATCTGGAAGGTTGAAAGTCTGCATGCTTCTTGTAGACTAACCTTAGAACACTGGGTCTGCCAATCACAGTTTGCTTGCAGTTGTTGACTGCCTCCAGACCATGACCTCATGCCCAGGTGAATCGCATTCTGGGGAAGCAGGCTGCTTTCTGGGTGGGAGTGAAAATATACACATCTGGCGTAGTTTGTCTCCAGACTCTTGGATGAAGAGTAGTGAGGTTTTCCTTATTACTTATTATCAAGTGCTGACGGTGACTCTTAACAACAGTGTGGGTGCTGATCTGGGTGGGATACTAGAGCTGGGGATGAAGTCAGTGACGGATGGCTGCCTGGCATGCACAAGGCTCTAGGTTCAATTCCCAATACCATAAAACCAACAACCAACAGGAAACTTAGGGACCAAAGTGAGATGGTATAGGCTGGGAGGAGGAGGTTGGCTGAGGGCTAATCATAGGGCTCCTGAGGCTGGTTGGCATCCCAGGAAGTACTGCTGGGAAGCTGGGCTGCCGAGGCAAGTCCAGCAAGGAATCTGTGTATACTTGACGTAGATAGGTCATGTCACCTGCACATCATGATGGGTTGTAGGAGGCACTACATTGTAGTCACTCTGGTGACTCATATAAGTTGATGTTTCTGACAGGAAGCAGGTGAAAGTGGAGAGGTTTGTTGCTGCTTGAATTGGAGACGGGAGACAAGTCCGTCTGAGAGTTTGGGCTAGAGATGGCCTTTTGGATTACATGCAACATGCATATCTGGGTTCTTGGGATAGAGTGATGCGCAGATACATTCTCCTTCACACATGGAGTTCCCATTCTAGTACTAGAGACTGCAACCAACACATGTTTAGTAAGCTAGATAAGGGTGTGAGAGCCACAACTGAGTCTGCCTGTGCAACAGATGTGGTGAATGAACTTCACAGGAGAAGAGACTGTCTAGTGGGTAATAAAAACAAGAGTACCTGGTGCTGCAGGCCTTTGGAGTAGGAATCTGCTGGGCTTGAGGAATGGCGAAGGCCAGAATTGAGTGCACCAGAGAACTGACAGCAGGTGGTGGTAGAAGGATGTGAGAAAGAGGTCGTGCATCAGACCGCTGTGCCGCTTGTGCAGCCTCTACAAGTTCATTGGGGAGGGCCTGTTGTTTTAGTTTTAATTAATGTGTGTCTGTGGACTAAAGGCATGAGCCAGAGGCATCAGATCTCCTGGAGCTAGAGCTCTACACTGTTGTAAGCCACCCAGCACAGGTGCTGGAAATTGTACTCAGGTCCTCTGCAAGAGCAAAACATTCTCTGAGCTGCTGAGCCATCTCAAGCCTTTTTGTTTGCTTTTGAGTTGGGATCTCATGTAACCCAGGCTGGCTTTATACTCAGTTTGTAGCTCAGGCTAGCCCTGAACTCTTGTTCCTTCCCTTTGTTTCTCCAGAGCTAGAATTACAGGTTTAAGTGCATTTTCTGTTTGTTTGTTTTTTTTTTTTTTTTTTTTGAGACAGGATTTCACTTTGTAACCGTAGGTAGCCTGCAACTCTGTGTGTGTTACTGAGGGTGGCCTTGCATTTATACCAGTCCTGCTTCTGCCTCCTGTGTACTGTGATTACAGGCCATGCCATCATTCCTGGTGTGGGTATTTTGCCAGGATTAATTTGGTTGCTATACTAATAGCCTGTTGGGGTGGAGTCTGAAGCGGAAGTAGGGATGGCACAGGTTTCGAGACCAGATGGAGAGGCCATTGCTGTTTCTAGGCAACATAAGTAGTGGCTTGGACTGGATTATGACATGGAAATGTTGAGGAGTGCACTTGGGCAGCAGAGTAGAGATGAGAAGAATCAGCGGATGGGCAGGAGCCCCAGAGGTTGTAGGGATCATTATCAGCTGTTGGAGAGCAGTGACTAAATGCAACTTAGCTGTGACCTTAGTGAGGCAGTGATCAGAGGGAATTGATTACTCTCTGCGGTGGCTAAGGCTAGAGCCCAGGGCAGGACGGCATGCTGAGCTTAAGGCTCAGAGTAAGGATTAATTTTGAGCCAGAGTTTGGTGTCACAACTGCATACTCTGCTATTGAGCTTACTTGGAGTTTAGGGGTGTGAAGCGTGCAACTTTCCCAGACTGAGAACTATAGTCAGTGAAAAATGGCAGAGAGGCCCTGATGCTTGACCCAACTCTTTTCCCTCACAGATGGCTCATTGTGTGACTTTGGTTCAGCTGTCCATTTCCTGTGACCATCTCATTGACAAGGACGTCGGCTCCAAGTCTGACCCACTCTGCGTCCTTTTACAGGATGTGGGAGGGTCCTGGGCTGAGGTAAGATGGACCGTAAAGGTTAAGGTCACAGAGGGGGGTAGCATTATGTTTGGGGTGGAAGGTTTGTCACTGATGCCTAGTGACCTGTCACCACAGCTTTGCAGGACTGAACGTGTTCGCAATTGCTCAAGTCCTGCGTTCTCCAAGACTCTGCAGATAGAATACCACTTTGAGACTGTCCAGAAGCTACGCTTTGGAATCTATGACATAGACAACAAGACACCAGAGCTGGGGGATGATGACTTCCTAGGGGGAGCTGAGTGCTCCCTAGGTCAGGTAAGTAGAGTCAGGAGTTAAGTGATCCCTGGAGCTTGAATGTCTCTGTCAAGCAGGACCCAACCCTGCCTGAGGTAGATGCTGATAGCTCTCCTACCTCACTCTCCCCAGATTGTGTCCAGCCAGACGCTGACCCTCCCCTTGCTGTTGAAGCCTGGGAAGCCTGCAGGGCGGGGAACCATTACAGTAAGGAATAAACCTCGGGCAGGGAAGCTTTCCCATCGGTGTAATAAATAATTCATGAGGTGATACAGCCTTCTCTTCCTAGGTTTCAGCTCAGGAGCTAAAGGACAGTCGTGTAGTGACCATGGAGGTGGAAGCTAGAAACCTAGATAAGAAGGTGTGTCTGGAAGGAGACCCTGAGGACCCAAGAGTTAAGGGGACAGAGGGCTGGTGCTATGGCTGTCTTCCTGTGTCTTATAATTTGGGTCTCTTTGGCATCGGCAGGACTTCCTAGGAAAATCTGATCCATTCCTGGAGTTCTTTCGGCAGGGTGATGGGAAGTGGCACCTGGCGTACAGAACTGAGGTGACTCCTAGCGTTGGTTGGATTGGCAGAGGAGAGAAGCTTGTTATAGTGAACAAGTTTGGGGATGAGAGAAAAAGACTGTTGGTGGGTGGAGAGACGATGGGAGCTCTTTGTGGACCAGACCAGCTCTCTATTCTCCACCCCTAGGTAGTCAAGAACAACTTGAACCCTACTTGGAAGCGCTTCTCAGTCTCTCTTCAGCATTTCTGTGGTGGGGACCTCAACGCACCCATCCAGGTGAGGAGTTTACCTCCTTAGTAGATGGGTCAAGGGAAGGGGTCCTGGGAAGAGACTCCTTGCCTGTCATGTCATGCATCTCCTTTATACACATACATACCCCTCTCTCAGGTCCGCTGCTCAGACTATGACAGTGACGGGTCACATGATCTCATTGGTACCTTCCACACTACCTTGGCCCAACTGCAAGCAGTCCCGGTAAGTGCTGACTGTTTAGAGTGCCTCAGTGGCCTACAAGGCTGCCACCCAGAGGGACGTCTGGATAACACGTGGCTTGGGTCCTCGGCTAATGCTGTGGCCGGTTTCTTTAATTCTTGCTCCAGGCTGAGTTTGAATGTGTCCACCCTGAGAAGCAGCAGAGAAAGAAAAGCTACAAGAACTCTGGAACCATCTGTGTCAAGACTTGCCGGGTGAGATGGTGACCCATGTGACCCAGGCTCTGAGCTCCGGGCTCCTTGACGCTAGCTGGCCCATTAGCCCTGTCCTAACCTGATCTCATCTGCAGGTGGAGACTGAGTATTCCTTCCTGGACTATGTGATGGGGGGCTGCCAGATCAACTTCACTGTAAGTAAATGGGCGGGCGTGCCTTCCTGGGGCAAGTGACGAGCCCTACTAAACAGCCTTCACCTCCATTCTTGCTCTCTTCCCAGGTGGGTGTGGATTTCACTGGCTCCAATGGTGACCCATCCTCACCTGACTCCCTGCATTATCTGAGCCCTACAGGAGTCAATGAGTATCTGACAGCCCTGTGGAGTGTGGGCAGCGTGGTTCAAGACTATGACTCGTGAGTCCCGGGTTCAGGCCACTCCACTCCTGTATACACTTCTGCTTCTAGACTAGATCCTCCTGCTGCCTCTTTTATAATTCATTGTCCCCCACAGAGACAAGCTGTTTCCGGCATTTGGTTTTGGAGCCCAGGTCCCCCCTGACTGGCAGGTAAGCGCTGTTCTTCCTTTTCTCTATTCTCTTTTTAGTGTCAGGATCCCAAGTCCAGAGTCTGTGGTAAATGTATTTATTGCTTGGCACCCAGCTTCAAGGAGAGGTGCAGGGATCCATCCTTGAAAACATAGATACTGCACGCTCTGGGCTACATAGCTCCTGTTACAATCCTGGCATGTATCAGAATGCTGTGTTTTGATTTTTTATTTTTGGTGCTTGAACCCAGGGCCCTAAACATGTTAAATATGCACTCTGCTGAGCTACACATGGACCCTGGGAGTGCCTTTTATCTTGGCTTGGAAAGGGCTGGGGGTGTTCCTACACAGATGTCTCAGCAGTTGAATTAGCACTTGCTGCTTTTCTAAACAACCAAAGTTCAGTTCCCAGCACCCACATAGGAAAGTTAGCTACCTATAACTCCTGCTCTAAAGGGAACCCAGAGCATTCTTCAGATCTCTTTGGACACACAGACATCGGCATAAAGAAAAAATATAACCTTAGCAAGACACGGTGATGCACACCTTTAATCCCAGCACTCAGGAGGCAAAGGCAGGCCAATATCTATGAGTTTGAGGCCAGCCTGGTCTACATAGTGAGTTCTAGGACAGCCAGAGCTACATGAGATCCTGTCTCAAAACAACAAAGCAAATAGACAGACAAACAAACCCAGATTCTTTGGTGAGTACAGTGGCGCATGTCTTTATCCCAGCACTTGGGATGGAGCAGCAAGTGGATCTTCCTTCAAGAGTTCAAAATCAACTTACCTGGTCTACAAAGACCATGTTTAGGGTGTTGTGGGGGCAGAAGGGGTGTTTGGGGGGGATTCAAGAGGCTAAAAGGGGGGAACGTAGAAAGGACCTCATTTTTTCTTTTTGGGGTTTGTTTGTTTATTGAAGCTGACCTAGGTGTGTAGTGATCCTAATGCTGCCACTAAAAACGGCACTTCTCTGCCCAGCCATGTGTCTCACTCAGGCTAGGTCCTGGTCGCTGTGTGCTCACATGAGAGCATCGCACTCCGGCCCTGGTTCTTATGTGCTAGCATGAGAGAGTTGCACCCCAGCTTGGTTCACTCCTTTTCGTCTTGCCCTCAGGTCTCACATGAGTTTGCCTTGAACTTCAATCCCAGTAATCCGTACTGCGCAGGTAAAAACCCCTCCTCTCCATTGTGGGGCACTTGCACACCCGAGGAGTGAGCATATGTGGGTACAGACCACCGGGAGGGAAGAGCTAACCCAATGGAGATAAATTCATTTTATTACTGTAAGGACTTGGGGCAAGTTGCTTACCTCTGTGTGCTTTGGTTTCAAAATAAAGCTAAAATTTTCTGGGTCCAGTGGCAGAGCTACTTGGCAGGCTGAGGCCAGGGAGTCAAAAGTTCAAGGCTTGCCGGGGCAAGTTGGTCTCAAAATAAAAAACTGGAAAAGAGCTGGGTAGGCAACCATTGTGCTAAGGATCGAATCCAGAGTTTACATATGTGAGTAAACGCTCTCTTACTGAGCGTCGTCCCCTGCCCAGTGCAGGTTGGTGTTCTGTGTGAGCTTCCCAAGCTGCTTTTGTGAAGTCCCAAGACTTGTGACTTCCTAGCCTTCACATGAGGCCAGGTTACAATGGAAACTGATCTCACCTGACCTCGCCCTTTATCTTTTTAAATTTGTATGCGTGTCTGTCTGTGTGTGTGTGTGTGAGTACAGAGGCCAGAGTTATCAGGTCCCTGGTGCTGGTGTACAGGCGGTTGTGAGCCGCTGATGTGAGTGCTGGGAACTGAACTCAGGTCCTCCGAGAGAGCAGCTCAGCTCTTAACCACCGAGCCATCTCCTTTCACATTAGACAAGATCTCACTCTTGGCCAGCCTGTTCTAGAACTCACTATTTAACCAAAGCTGGCCTTGAACACCAAGTCATCCTTCCTGCCTACGCCACAGAAATGCTAAGAGTGCAGCCAGTGAGATGGATGCCACGTGAGGATTGGCCTCAACTTTAGAACTTTCTTTTTTCACTTTGTATTTTGATGTAAAATTGTATTTAGATGCTTACATAATCTTAGTAGAGGGAGTAAAATTAGAGTTCATGACTAACCAAGGCTACATAGCATAAGCGTGTCTCCGAACAAGGCTAACCAAGGCTACGTAGCATAAGCGTGTCTCCAAACAAGGCTAACCAAGGCTACGTAGCATAAGCGTGTCTCCGAACAAAACGTCAGACTTAGAGAAAAGTAGTCATGGGAATTCCAGAATCACTTGAACTGCATGATGAGTGTATTTGTGTGGAGGGTTACGTCTTTTAAAAGTTCAATTATATATATTCATTATATATGTGTTTGAGCACTGTGGCATGACTTTCTGGAAGTCCTCTCTTTCTACCATGTGGTTCCCCAGGGATAGAACACAGGTAGTCAGGCTTGGTGGCAATTTCTTTAACCATAGAGCCATCACTGGCTCTGATTTTGTTTTCTGTAAATCCTTTTTCTTGAAGTATTTGGTAATACTATAGAAAATAGGTCGGCCTCCATCAACATTGTACCTGGTATCATTCACATTGCCCTTTACCCTAAATACTTTTAAGTGTATTTCCTAAAATCCAGGACGTTCTCTTGTTTTTAAATAATTCTGTTACTGGATTGAGCTTCAGCCCTGTGTATGCGAGGCACTTTACCACAGAGCTTTATCCCAGCCCCTTGTTACTTTCATTAATTTGTGGTTGGCATAATGATTTTATTATGACTTCTTTTTTGGATATGTTTTTGAGTCAATTCTTTAGCTCACACTCCTTTCAAACTGCTGTGCCTGCTGTGTCCATCTCTCAGCTGTCGAGGTTACAAGCATGTTCTGTTTGCATACATGTATATCACTATACTTTGTGCTTATCTTACCTCTAGCCTCTCCTCATCCACCTTATTGCTGGTCCCCTTGCCCAATAGTCCCCCAGTCTGCTTCGTATCACACGTTCCATGAACTTACCCGTGGGCCCCTCTCTTTAAGACCTTTTCTGCCCCTCATAGTCCCCTTTCTTTTATAACCACCACATGTACATATACATCCAAGTTCTGTGTCCTTCGTCTGCCAAAACATTTTTTTTCCCTTCTTGAGACAGTCTTTCTATAGACCCTGGTTGGGATGGCCTAGAACTTTGTGGGCTAGCCTTAAACTTGTGACCCAGACCTGTCATGAAGGTTCACTCCTTTTTCCCAGCATTTGGGAGGCTAAGACAGGTGGATCTTTGGGATCAGTTCTCTCCCTCCTCTGCGGAGTCTGTGGATGGAGCTCAGATCTCTGAGCTTGTGTAGCAAGCGCCTTAGCTGGTACACCGTCTCACTGGTTGTATTTGCTTTTTTTTTTGTTTTGTTTTGTTTTTTGTTTTTCGAGACAGGGTTTCTCTGAGTAGCCCTGGCTGTCCTGGAACTCACTCTGTAGACCAGGCTGGCCTCGAACTCAGAAATCTGCCTGCCTCTGCCTCCCAAGTGCTGGGATTAAAGGCGTGTGCCACCACCGCCCGGCTTGTATTTGCTTTTTTAAAGAATCTTACTCTATGCCATCCTCTTCAGCATCCAAAGGACTGATATAACCAGGCTCAACTACTCCCAGCCCTAACTCTTATTTTGGGTTTTCAATTCAAGATGTTAATTTATAGCAACTCCTATCTCATCCACCCCCTTAGTTTCATTTGTTGGAAAGAATTGTATCCTGATAGGATGAGACACTTTGAAGTTTCTAAAATTTTTGGGCTAAGCTGAGCTGATTTTAGGTCTAACTTAATCCCATGAGGTCTAAGGTTGAAGTATTTTCTGCTTTTCTCTGTAGGTATCCAGGGTATCGTAGATGCCTACCGTCAAGCATTGCCCCAAGTTCGTCTCTATGGCCCCACCAATTTTGCACCCATCATCAACCACGTGGCTAGGTTTGCAGCCCAGGCTGCACAGCAGAGGACTGCCTCGGTAAGAGCTGTGGACAGCAGTGGTGCTGAGCTGGCAAGGACTGTGTAGATGGCGTCTTGGGCAGTGGGAATGTGCATCTGGTTTCTTGCAAGGGGGTTGGGAAAGACAATCTGCCTCAGTATATGAATGGACTTGTCTCTAGCAATACTTCGTACTGTTGCTTTTGACTGACGGTGCTGTGACAGATGTGGAGGCCACGTGTAAGGCTGTGGTGGAAGCCTCGAAGCTGCCCATGTCCGTGATCATTGTGGGTGTGGGTGGTGCTGACTTTGAGGTCATGGAACAGCTGGATGCTGATGGTGGCCCTCTTCGTACATGTTCTGGAGAAGCAGCTGCCCGGGACATAGTGCAGTTTGTGCCCTATCGACGATTTCAGAATGTGAGTGGGGAAGAGTTTGCAGGGTGGTAATCGGGTTGAGGGCCAGTAGATAAAGCCTTTTTAGTCAGTGTCTGGGAAAGATGAAGTTTGGGGTAAGATATAAACCCTGTGAAGCTTACAGGCCCTTACTGACCTTGCCTTTCTTCTCCTGGCAGGCTCCCCGGGAGACACTTGCGCAGACTGTACTTGCAGAAGTGCCCACTCAGATGGTTTCCTACTTCAAAGCCCACGGATGGGCCCCATTAAAGGCACCTCCAGTCCCAGCCAAGAGCCCCAAACAGTCCCCACAAGCATAGGTCCTCTTGGAAGAGTACAATCATTCCTCAGCCCTCAGCCCGCACCATCCTCTGGGCATGGACCAACCATACACATTCTTTCCACTTCATAGATGATACTTTTATATGTGCTTCTGCTATTGCTTCTCTTTGACACACCTGCCTACCCGGCACCCTCTCATTCAGAAAAGAAAGACTAGTAAATCACCACTTTCTCTCAAAATTATAGACTGCTATAGATAGCCACACCTGCTCTGACCCTGGGCTTGTTGAGCAGAAGAGCCCTTTCGTCTGATAACCCCATTCAAGCAAATTGAGTCCATTCACTCCAGTCACACACACTTTGAAAAGACGAAGGCTGAGTATAAAGTATGCGTGTGGTTGTCTTTTCCTCTGGGGCAAGCTGAGCCGGGGCCATGAACAAGGTGGATTCGAGGTACATAGTTTCAAGTCAGAAAAAACTTTAAAAAGTGAACACATATGCAAACGGGAGAGGAGAGTAAGGGCTGTTAGACTTCCTGTGCTAGCTATGTCCCTCTGTGTTTCTTGGGAATATTTGTGTAGCCCAGGTTGACCTTCAGTTTACCAAACTGCCACAACCTCATAGATGCTAGAATTACAGGCATGTGCTACCATGCCTGGTTTACAGTCCTTATTTTTTTATTTGCTTTTTTGACATGTGATCTCATATCCCAGGCTGGCCCTATATTTTGTAGCCAAGGATAACTTGAATTCCTGCTCTTCTACTCCGACTTCCCAAGTGCTAGGATTATCAGCATGCCTCAACTATGCTTGACCTGTAACAGCTCCACAGTTTAATAGCTTTTTTATATTATTAAAGATTTAACATGCATGTTCATTTTGGGGAACAGTTTAATAGCTTTTTTTATATTAAAGATTTAACATGCATATTCATTTTGAGAAATCTTTATAGGACACATCCTAACCATTTTGCCTAGACTGCCCTTAGACTCAAGAACCAGAGTTCACTCGGTACCTCATTTAGCAAAACAGGTTTTGTTTGCAGGGCGGAGAACGGGAGCTCCTAAATGCAGAATTAAAACTTCACTTGTTCTGATGCTCAGTCATGGTGGGGCACAGTGTGAACCCCAACTCCCGGGGTACTGTAAAATTTGTTTCCTAATCTAATGAAACATTTTTTCAGATACTAGTATTATATAAAAATAGACAATGGGAACAAAGATTGGTGGCTCATGGTTGTAATCCCAACACTCAGAAGTCTGAGGCAGGAGGATTGCTGAGTCTGATGTGGATTTGAGGTACAGAGAGTTTCAAGTCAGAAAAAAACTTTAAAAAGCTACCACATATGCTATTTGTATCTGGTTTGGATTTATTTTATTTTGAATGCCTTATCCACCAATCCTTCCTGCCCCTTCTCCTTTTTCATGTCAATTATTCATTTGTGAGAATATACCAGAGTTTGGTAATTCCCTTCCTTACCGAGATTCATTTTTTTGTGCTTACACACATATTTTTGAGGAATTGGTTTTTCAGTGTGGAAACTATATTACTGTGTAAGGGATATTTAGAATGCTCGCAGTTATTACAGGTTGCCTTCTGTAGAGGGGTATGGTTTGATTCATCCCATCTGTTAACCTGTGGTCACCTTCCTTCCCCAGATCTCATTTCTAGTTGCCATTTACTTCTCTATGCGGGCTAGGTCTTATTTCATACACATTTCCTCGTTTCTTGGGAACCTGTTCATGGAGAGCTTTTATTCTGTTATTTTTCCTGACATGTTGAAAGTATTTTCCCCTCAGCTGTTACTGTTTCATGTTTTTTATACTCAATATGTAAATTTATTTTTTATATATGCTAACCTTTTACAAATGTATCCATATATCAATAATAATAATATATACAACCCCATCAGTGACTGCTTTTGTTTTGTGTTTGGTGCTTGGGACTATGTCTAGGGCTAAAGCCTGCTGAAGTCAGGCTGTGCCATTTACCTTATCTTTGACTATATCAAGGGACATCTTCTACCACACAGTTTGAGGATAGCCAGAGCTACGGAAGACCCTGTTTCCAAAGCATAGAGGACATTGCAAGGTTGGTCACTGGGTATAGTATTTGCTGTGTAAGTCTAACAACCTTGATTCTACTCGTAGAAGCCATGTAAAGGCAGGAGGAAAGAATTAGGTCCAGAGTTGACATCTGATCGCCACTCTAGCAGTGTTATACACAATCATACATGTATTAAAAGTGTGAACAGCAGCCAAGCGAGGTGGTTCATGTCTGCAGTCCTAGCCCTGAAGTGGCTGAGGCAGGAGTACCACCTTATTAACCTGGGCCACATAGTGAGTTCTAGGCCAGCCTTAGAAGAGGAGGGGGAAAAAAATGAAAAGTCTTAAAAGATTTTGGTTCCTATGACTAAACTGTCCTTTTTGTGTGTACTGAGGACTAAAACCAGGACCATGGACTGGTTTTTAATAGTTTACTTTTTTCTGTGCATTGATGTTTTGCTTGCATGCATGTCTGAGGGTGTCAGATCCCTTGGAACTGGAGTTTCTGACAGTGTGAGCTGTCATGTGGGTGCTAGGAATTGTATCCTATCCTGAAAGAGTAGCCTGTGCTCTTACCCACTGGTCCTCTCTGCAGCTACAGGACCACAGACCTTGCACACTAGGCACACTGTGCTCTGCCAGCTCTACCACTGAATCACTGAACTACACTGCCAGCATTAGTTCTTTCTTTTTCTTCTCTATTTTTTGGAGACAGGGTTTTACGATGTAGACCAGGCTGGCATAGTACTAAGATCCACTGCCTCGGCCTCCCAAGTGCTGTGATTAAAGGCGCGTCCTACCATGCCCCAGTCTTTAGTTCTATTTCTTTCATCTGTTTTTTGGAGACAGGGTCTATAAAGTACCGACTCTCTTGGATTCAACCTTGCAGAAATCCTACCTCTGCCTCCTGAGTGCCAGTAGAAGCATCTGGACACCACTATGCTAGACTTTGCTTGTTTTTAGTCTTAGATTAAACTTTTTCCCACATTTATTTCGTATGTGTGCACATGTATGTTCCACCGTATACATGGAGGTCAAAAGACAACCCATGGGAGTTAGCTATCTGTTGTATGGGTCCCAGAGATTGAACTCAGGTCATTAGGATTTGGCAGCAAGCCCCTTAGCCTACTTGAGTCATCTTAATGACCCAGATGACTCATCACACTATTTTGTGTTACATGTCATGGTGTATGGAGGTCAGAGGACAACTTTTATGGAGTTGGTTCTATTCTTCCACCATGTGGGTCCCAGGGATTAAATTCTGATTGTCAGGCTTAGTGGCCTTTCCCTGCTGAGACATCTCACCAGCCCATTAGGTTTTGTTGTTAGATTTTTATGTGTTTGGATGTATTACCTTCTTTTATGTATCACATGTACGCCTAATGCCTGAGAGGCTAGAGGGGGCATCAGGTTCCCTAGGACTGGAGTTACAGGTGGTTGGGATCCACCATGTTGAGTGCTGTGAAGCAAACTCAGGTCCTCTGCAAGAGCAGCCAGTGCTCTTAACCACTGAGCCATCTGCTCACACTCAGTCCCTCCTTTCTACCCTTCTGCTGCCTGGTGGCTCTCCAGCTGAAGGGGAAGGCTCCTTGAGGAGGCCTGTTCTATGCTGGTGGTACTTTTTACTAGTACTTGACTGAAGCAAGTTGCTTGCCTGAGCAGTTTCCTTCTCTGTTGAGGATCAAGTTGTGTCATTTCCAGTGTAAAATGTTCACAGCACATTCTTTTGCATATGTTAGACACTGTGAACATCAACTGCTACTATATGACTCAGGACTTTTCCAGGCAAAGGGGATGTGTTGAGGGGCATCCTGCTGGCATACTGCTGTACCACAGGCAGCAGGGGCTTTCCTCAAAAGACGAGCTCCTGGCACTGATGCACTTTTTTTTTTTTTAAGCACAAACCTCGATTCTACTCCAACCATCAGCATTTTTAATGGGGTCCCCCTGTGACCCCCGTGGCATTATCCTCTGCCCACTCTGAGGTCCGCACACCATGGGCACGGACTCGATATAAGCATGTGAAGCGTGGATGGCCCCAGTTGCTTAGAATCTGAATCTTCACCTTGGGGAAGGCAGATGGAGGGTCATTCTGGGGAGACAAATGGATAATGCCATTAACTGCTCTGTCAAGATTGTCTTCCTCATCTTGCCGGGACATTTCTGCCTTGTCACCCCCCAAACTAAACACACCTGGAGGTGGAAAGTCTGAATTTCAGATTTCTGCACATCAAAGATGAATTTTCCCAAGAACACTTCAGTCTCGTCATCAGCTTGGAGCCCCTGGTGGATGAAGTGAATGGAAGATCAGAGACACAGGGAGGGAGAGACAGCGGCTGTTCAATAGCTACACGTGCCCTGGCTGATGATGCTCCTACAGTAGGGTGTGTAGTTTGGAACATAGACGTGAGGAAACCAGCAATGGTAAGCCAAGGTTGTTAAGTTGAAGTCAACCCGGGCTGCATAGAGTGAGCCTGTCTTAAACAAACAAACCAGGCTATTAGAAAGTTGTTAGCAGGGCTGGAGAGACAGCTCTTACAGAGGACCCTGGTTCGGTTCCCAGCACCCACACTGTGGTTTGCAACTGTTTTTAACTCCAGTTCCAGAGCATACAACACCTGAGGCACTGAGCGTGCATGTGGTGCACATGGGCAAAAACACGCATGCATTTTAAAAAATATGGTTTTTTTAAAGTAGGGTGACTGAGTTTGTAATCACTGGGCTTAGAGCACTATTGTCCCTCTTCAGTTGGGGGGTGGGGTGGAGAGACAATAGTACTTCCTAGGTCTTGCAGTTCCAATGAGATAATATAGAGTTTGGCAGTCCATATCTAATATCTGGATATGGTTACACTCATTTATAACCTAGAGTGGCCTGTGAGGCAGATGGAAGTATGCTCAGTTTTATAAATGAGCAAACAATGGCAAAACACCACTGCCTAGTGTTCCCTAATCAGAATTCCCCCACCTCCAGGCCTCAGCTCCACTCACAAAGACTGCAAAGTCCCGGGGCGCACTGCTGGCTCCTCCGGTGTGTGCCACAGTGGGTGGAGGATGCTGCAGGGTGATGTCACTTAACTGCACATGACCTGGCAGTCGGATCACCACCTGGCCTTGATCACCTTCAAAAGCCCAGCAATTTCCAGGGAACACATCTGGCTGCAGGGGTTTGGGCAGGCCGTCAGACGAAAGATGAACACAGAAGACTAACCGGTCAGGACTGCTGCTCAGCCCAAGCTCTGTCCTCTGCCCTGCTTCTTGCCTAGCCAGATGAGGCAATGCTGGATCCCCCCAGTTCTCTTCAGTTTAACTCCAGACTCCTTTTCCAGTGGGGTGCCTCCTGAAGCCAAACTGACCTCAGCTCCACTCCTCCCTGCACCAATCTGACTGTTCTTTTTTTTTTGGTTTTTCGAGACAGGGTTTCTCTGTAGCTCTGGCTGTCCTGGAACTCACTCTGTAGACCAGGCTGGCCTTGAACTCAGAAATCTGCCTGCCTCTGCCTCCCAAGTGCTGGGATTAAAGGCGTGTGGCACCACCACCCGGCAAGCTGACTGTTCTTACCCCAGCTCTTGCCCTTGGTACCATCCCCACTCTCTGGCTCCAGGCCCACCTCCAATATGACAGAGGGCGGGCGGGCATAGTTCCAGAAGCTCAGGCGGTTCCAGAAGTAGGCAGTATTCCGGTCCTGGTAGTCACTGGATGTCTTCTCCAGGTCGATGGAGGCTCCTGCAACAGGCACAGGTCACTCAGCTCCTCCTAGGCCTCCACATCAATGCGGTAGAATGGCCATCTATGACCGCCACTCCAGCTCTCCACACATCTGTGTCTTACCCACAGAGCTCAGTGCATAGTCAGGTTTGCGCACGAAGTCCTCATTCAGCCTCTGGAACACAAGCTTGGCCACTCTCTAGAGAAGCAGAGGGTGGATCAGGAGGATGGTGAGCTAGTTTACAAGTAGGCCTGCGTCTCAGTAACTCAGTGCTCTGACGTGGGAACTTAAGGGCCTCGTGAAAGACTCCCCACCGTGGAACACAGCTAGGCCCGAGCCTCCCAGCTGCCACCCAGCCCCGTGCAGGGGCCTCACCTCACTGTGGGCTGCACGGACGCTGGACACCTCCTTGTGGAGTTTGTTCAATTCTGCCTGGAGCTGCTGCAGTTGCTGGCCCTGGGAGTGCACGCGGTGGTGGTATTGGCTATTGTTGGGAGGTAGGACCACGGGTTAGTTAGTACTTGTCCCTGTGCACTCCTCTCAGAAAGCACCCACAGACACATTGTCAGTGTTGCCCAGTCCCGCCCCAGCTGCCTTCCTTCACCTTAGAGTCAGCATCTCCTTAGGTTCCTGTGGAGGAAGGGATCAGTAAGTACCCTTCTCCCAGTCAGCATTGCCCTACCATTCTGGGTTGGCCCATGGGGATTGTGCTTAGTGCTTCCTACACTACCCGCTTCCAGCAGCCCAGGGATACCCCCTCCCCCATACACACAACCTCCACCCCACCCGGGGACATAGGTCTTCCCAACTCACATTCTCCAAAGGAGGGATCAGGTACAGGAGCCCCCACCAGAGTGCTAGAGAAAGAAAAAGAGGAAAGGTGTCTTCTGATATAAGAGGACAAGAAAGAAAGCAAGAAGATGGGGTGAAAGCTAGGGCTGCAGGAGTCCGTGCGAGACCAAGTGGAGGGGTCACTAGAGTGGGCTGAAGGCCACTAAGACAGAGGAAATAAACTTGGCTGCAAACCCGCAGAGCCGGGGCCCCAGGGAATCCATGCTCCTCACCTGCCAGAAAGATGCTGAGGAGCGACACAGCAGTGAACAGGAAGCGAATGGAGCAGATTTCCCTGAAGAACCGGGGTGGAAGCTGATGCCTAGAGGTCCTAATCCACTCAAGCTTTGACCCCTGGGTCCTAGACCCGCCCTGTTTCTGGGAATACGACTCCACCAGATCTGGATCCACTCTATCTAGCCTTGGTGGGGCCCAGTCCTGCTGCCCTCCCCTGAGCCCTGCCACTCCCTCTGACCTGTACACACAGACCAGCCCGTCGGCTGCCAAGGATAACAACACGCTCAGCACCTGAAAGAGCAGGCCTAGGGACAGAGACCAGAGAAGCAGCTCAGAGAAAGCGATCCATGAAAGTGTGGTGGTTCAGAAGGGTTCAGTGGGGTGGGGGATGGGGGGTGGTGCGGAGGACAAGAGCCTGGGGCTCAGAAGGCAAAGGTAGGTTGGGGAAACGAGCTGAGACTGGACAGTCGAACATGGGCTCAGGCAGGAGAACGAGGAGGGGGGTCCGAGAGCAGGGGTCAAAGGGGATCTGGGCTGGATTCTCGGACCCACGCTTGAACAGAACTGGGGTTCCGAGTGCCGAGGTCAGAGGGGATGGGGCTGGCCTGGCTCATACTCAGGAAGCTCTTGGACACCCGCGGGGGCGGCATCTCCTGCCTCAGATCCAGGATCGGGAGAAGGTTGAGTTGTTCCTCCAAGACTATATGAGATCCAGACGGTTCTGCGAGAGCCCAGGGCTCCATTGAGGTTTTGTGTACCGCAGGCCCGCTCTTCCCCTCGGGGCCCGGGCGCAGGCTCCTGACCCTAGTGCCAAACAGCTGAGCAGCCTCTCAAACAGGCCTTTGGTCCTGCCGCACCGCCCTGTCACACTCCCTGCGCACCCCCAGACCCGGAGCTGGAGAGTCTCAATCAGTAGAAACCGCCCCAGTCTGAGTCCCGGTGCGGCCGGACCAGGGGCCAGGCTGCCACGCAGGCCAGCCCTGCGGCACCTCCTCAGTCATGCCCAGGCACAGGATTTCCTCTGCCCCTTCCCGAGACCGGCCAAGGTACCGAGCTCGCCCCTGAGGAACACGTGTTGAGCACGCCCCCTCAGGCGCCAGGTCGGTTCTGCACCCAGGTCCGCGCCGGGCCCCGCCCCTCTCGCCCGCCCCGCCCTCTCGCCCCCGGGTTCGACCCCGCCCGCACCCGAGGCCCCGCCCCTCACGGTTGCCGCGCCACAGGCGGTCTGCTTCCGCCAGCTTCCGCCGAGAGCGTCCTGCCCATGTGTCTCCTCCGGGTACTCCTGGGCTTAAGGCAGGCTCACCACAGCTCGAGCCCCGGGCTCTTCTGCCCTCGGGCTCCCCGAGCTCCGGCCCAACGGACCGGCGCCCATTGCTGTCCCCCGAAGTCTCGCTGTGGGAACTATTGCTGTTCTCGCTGTAGAAGTTGGGTGTGTGATTGTGAGAGGATGCGGCCGAGTCTAGGCGGGGGCTCCGCCGCATCCTGACCTGGGCTGTCCCTCTGGGAAGCCGAAGTCGCTGCAGCCAAAGCCCCCGGCCCTCCCTCAGCAGCCTCGCGCCGCCGGGTAGGACCCTGCGTGAGCCCCGGGCGGCGCGGCCGACTCCGCCCTGGCGTCTGCGACCCTCCCCCTGCTGTGCTGTTGCCACCGTCACAGAGGAGCCGCGTCACAGAACGCCCGTGACGTCACTGGGAGCCAAGCAGCCCACCCCCACCCCCGTTTTCTGATTCTTTTGTCGTTGTTCATGGTTTCGTGTATGTGTGTGTGTGTGTGTGTGTGTCCTGGAGTTGATGTCTGCTGCTGCTGTCTTCTGCTTTCCACCTTAGCTTTTGAGAGAGTCCCTCTTACTGAACTTACTGTTTTTGTCAAGGAGGCCCCAGCGGTTCTTAACCCTCCTAATGCTGAGAGCTTTTACTACAGTTCCTCATCTTGAGTGACCCCCAACCATAAAATTATTTTCATTGCTATTTCATAACTATAATTTTGTTGGGCTGGAGAGATGATGGCACAGCGGTTAATCGCACTGACTTCTAGAGGTCCTGTGTTCAGTTCCCAGCAACCACAGGGTGGCTCACCACCATCAGTAAATGGAATCCGATGCCCTCTTCTGGTGTGTCAGGAGAGAGCAACTGTGTTCTTAATACATAAAATAAATCTTTTTTAAAAAAATCTTTAATTTTGTTACTGTTATGAAACAAATATTTTTGGAAATAGAGGTGTGCCAAAGGGGGTCAACGACTCACAGTTTGAGAACCACTGAACTAGGACCTGGAAGACTTCATGGTTCTACTTGTCTTCCGTTTCCAAAGAGCTTCGATTACAGGCATGCACCATAGCACCCTTCGTTAACAACTAGGTCTTCATACTTAGGCAGCAAGCATGAGGTCTATCCACTGAGCCATCTCAACTCCTTCACTTTGTTTTCTGAGTCATAGTCTCTTACAGGTTTGACTAGAGAGCTAACCAATGAGTCCTAGGGATTCTGCTGTTTCTACCTCTTCAGAGTTGGGATTACAGTTCCCTGAGCTCTGGCCTGCAGCTTTTTAACTACAGTGCTGAGTATCTGCACGTGGGTCCTCGGACTTCCACGGCAGCCATTTTATTGACTGTGACATTGCCCTCTATGTAGGCTGTTGGGAGCTGACTTTTAGCAGAAAGCGGCTAGAAAGCAACTATCATCTTTGCAGCCACCTGGAGCCATATACCCTGACATGAGACTTGGTTTTCAACAGCCTACAACAGCTGAAGCACACTCTGATATCCCACATATCTTGTTTTGCTGTTTAGTGCCCCCAGCTGCAAGGAGCACACGGTATCCATGCCTACAAAGCATGCGATACATGTGCTATCCACGCTATCCACGCCTGTAAGGCTTACGTCATATCCACACCTGCAAGGCACGTGTTATCCACGCGCCTACAAGGCACGTGGCAAAAGCCTATAAATACTCCAGACTTCCCTTCAAAAAGAAAAAGAGAAGAAAATAAGAGGGACAAATAAGAAAAGACAAATAAGAAAGAGAAAATAAGAGAGAAAAATAAGAGGAGCCCTTCAATGAGATAGACAATAAAAGGGAGACAATAAAGGAGACGTGAGAGACGTGAGACTTGACTACAGATCCTCTGGCTTGTCTCTATTCTTCGCGTCTTCCCCCTACTCTCTCTCTTACTAAACCCTGACCCGTGGACTGGAGCAGCAGCACAGGCCGGGACATTTTTGGCCCCCAAGCCAGGCAGAGTACGGTCCTCAACAGTAGGTAGGTTTTTTTTGTTGTTGTTGTTTTGGTTTTTTTTTTGTTTTTGTTTTTTTTCGAGACAGGATTTCTCTGTGTAGCCCTGGCTGTCCTGGAACTCACTCTGTAGACCAGGCTGGCCTCCAACTCAGAAATCTGCCTGTCTCTGCCTCCCAAGTGCTGGGATTAAATGTGTGCGCCACCATCTCCGGCTCTCTATGTAGTTTAGACATGAGAGTTTGCTATGTATCTCTTGCTTGTCTGGTACTGGATATGTAGCTCAGGATGGTCCCAAGTCAGAACCGTACTCCTGATTCAGTCTCCTAGGTGCTGGGACTACAGGCATTTCATTGTGTGTCATGACCAGCTACAGTATCAACTAGGCTGTGTTCACGTGTGTGTCCCGAGCACCTAGACAGGCCTGGCCTGTAGTAGGTGTCCGGGTGTATAGGGAAGCAGTAAATATTAGGAAGGAACAGAGCATCACTCAACACACTAAAACATTTGTTAGGTTTTAATCGCCCCTCCTACTCACTTTTAAAACAGAGTCTCACTATGCAGCCAAAGCCTGTCTGGAGCTCAGATCTGCCTGCCTCTACCTCCCAAGCTCTGGGGTAAAGACATGCACCCCAGCTCCAGCTGAAAGAGAGAGAGAGAGAGAAAGAGAGAGAGAGATTTCTCTGCCATGTGGGACCTAGGAATCAAATTGAAGCCTTCAAACTCTGCAACAAGTGCCTTTAGGAGGATCTCTGAGTTCTAAGTTCAAGGCCAGTCTAGCCTCTATAAAGAGTTCCAGGACATCTAGAGCTATATAGTGAGACCCTGTCTCAAAAAAAAAAAAAAAAAAAAAAAAAAAACCACACACAGTGTCAAAAACAGAATTCCAAAATCCTGCACCCACCCACCTAGGCTTTTGTCACATCACATCTTTCTTAAAATGCTAACCAGCTTGTGGATGTCGCAATTCTTAGAGGCTGAGGTATAGAGACAGTCTGTTATGCTAAATTGTGTTCCAGCCCAGAGGAGGTTCTTGTACCAGGCTCTTGAGAGGTGACATTACTGTTTCATTAGATGCCACAGAGCCCCAGAGGAAAGTAAAGCAGGAAGACCAAGAACTCTGATCTGACCTGTCGGACTATTTGTGGCTGAAGTGGCCCTGGATCCTAGAGGAGAATCTACTATTATCATTTTCTGAAATCAAATATAACTTCTAATCATATTCTAAATACGTATCCTCTGTCCACAGGGAAGTGTAGCTCTCAGCCCTCGTCAAAGGGGCTTCTTTGTTCAGCACACAGAGCCTACTACAAAGATCCCAGACTGGCTAAAATGCAGAGAGTAAGTGACAGAGGGCATGAGGTCCTTATGACAGTGTCATCTTTCAAAGAAAGTGATGTATAGCCTGTTTTCCACCCAGAAGGTTGGGAAAGGATGTAGTTTACACCCTGGTGACCTCTGTGCTCTCTGTGTGGCTAGACCACACTTAACTCTCCCAGACTCTTGTATTTGCCTCAGCCACTCTCCCTAGACCGGTATTGAGCACTGTTTCTCAGTGAATAGAACCTAGCTGTATGGAAGGGGCGACAGGTACTTTCCAGTGACTTTCACACCTATCTGTATGACCAAGACCACACTAGCTCTCTCAG
Organism: Rhabdomys pumilio; assembly: GCA_030674055.1. Classification (NCBI taxonomy): domain Eukaryota; kingdom Metazoa; phylum Chordata; class Mammalia; order Rodentia; family Muridae; genus Rhabdomys; species Rhabdomys pumilio. The sequence goes on along the minus strand of JANHMN010000002.1, from coordinate 216,739,433 downwards.
CAGATCCTTATGATGACACATGTAGTCGATCTATAGGACCCATCTTTATGAAAGAGGTCACATGTACTTTTCAAAGAGTTTCAATGTAGTCATGCCTTAAGCTTTATTGTATGCATGGGATTGAGTTAATTATCAATAGGAATCGTTTTTTCCAAAATTATGAGTTCTCTGTTGCGTTGTGGGTCTGTGAGTCTGTCACGGCTCAGAATGGCAGGAGCTCAGGAGTTCCTGGGATCTTGACTGAGTTCATTCTGTGAGACACCGGGTGGGCACTGGGCCATGAGAGGCCACCGGGGCTCCCCCTGGCGGGGAGTGAACTCAACTTGATTCCAAGGGGGCACAGGGCTTTCCAGTGGGGACCCCCTGGCCCAGAGGCGGCTGGGGGCTGATTGGTCTCAATTCTGAGGCTCTGGGGCTCTGGGAGGCCGTAGCAGAACAGAGACGAGGAATGTGCGGGCACTCGGCTGGCCCATGCATTGAGAGAGATGAGGGGGAAGGGAGAGGCTCTGGAGCAGCACCCTGCGGGAAGTGCTCGCTTGTTCTACTGGCTTAGCCTGAACACAGAGAAGTCCTCCAAGCCGGCAGCACAACCGCAGGCCCCAATAATATGAGAAAGTCCGGGGTTCTAGGAGCTTTATTGACATGGTGGATGATAGCAGAATCTGGATGTGCACCCTCCACTTAAGCCAGGGGGACCCGACTTAAATAGGAAGGGAAAGGGGAAGAGGTCACTTAATTAGCTATGGCCTTTAGGTAACTCATTATATGGAAATCTCTTGAGGCTGAAGCCTGTAGTCGTGCCCTCTACCTGTGTAGGGTGAGGTACACCTCTCGGGGAGGGATTGCAATGTCCGATGTGACTGAACGGTGCAGGCTAGTGGAGTTCCACGCGTGAGGAGCCTGGGTTCTGGGAGTGCGGCAGAATAGGTGCCCATCCCTTGCAAGGTCTCCAGGCTACTTGGAGCCAGAGCTTCTACCAAAAACCAAGACCCCTTTCATGTCCCTACACTGCATAACAATGATGTCAGGCAGGATAACCTAGATGGGGGAATTTCATAAAGCTCCATCACTGGAGGAAGAGCTACTGGCAAACGATGGCTACCAAGAGAGGAGAAATAAATCTCCTCCAGAGACAAATGTGCCAATAGGGGTCAACTCTAAGCGTGTATACGTAAGAGCAAAACTAAATGGGCTTAGTAGGGTGTGTGTGTGTGTGTGTGTGTGTGTGTGTGTGTGTTGCAATAATAATTACAGGATTACAGGAGAGGTCATGAATTTGAGAGGGAGTGGGAGAACATGGGGAGAGTTGGTGGAGGAGAGGTGTCAGAAATGGTACAAACCCCACCTAGAGATGGCACCTAGGAAGTTCTGGAAAAGTTAAGTTAAAAAGCAACCTGTCTTTCTTGTCAAATGTAGGGTTTTGTTGTTTGATATTTGTTTGTTTGTTTGGTGTGATTTTTAGGTTTTAGAAACAGGGTCTCCTGCCTCAAACTCACTATGTAACTAACAAAGGCCTTGAACCTCTCATCCTTCTGCCTCCATCTCCTGGGTTGTGGTCACCTAATTTATTGGGTGCTGGGGTCTAACCCTGTAGCCTCCTGCATGCTAGGCATGTATCCTACAAACTGATTACACCTCCAGTTCCTCCTGATGCCAACATTGAGACGGAAAAACATACAGAAGGAATAACCATGTTCTACAGCTTATAACTATGTAACAAGACCCAGTTCTTCTGATGGTCCAGTCTTAGGTGCAGGCTGCCCTGAACATTCCTTGAATCTCAGCCAAGCTGAATAAATTTCAAGTTCTAGGACACATGAGTGTCCAGGTCCTAGAACATATTATATTCCTAGTCCCTGAATGCGGGTTTCTGGTCCCAGCTTCTATCTTTGAATCCTGTTTTAAAGACTTCCTCTTCAGCCCAGTGCCTCTGTCCTTTTTGCTGGGAGATCCTGAGGTCTGACCCTTACCTAGTGTGAAAGCAACTGTGGTGTATTGGAGTTGGCTCTGATATTGGCATCTCCGACACTTCTGAAAGAGAGAGAGAGAGGGAGAGAGAGGGAGAGAGAGAGAGAGAGAGAGAACTACACATCTGTTTCACTTTTCCTTGGCTGCATCTCTTTCTTTGAGAGAACATAGGAAACGTGATGCACACAGGAAGTGAAGCAGAAGAAATGAAGAAATGAGCCGGCCGGTGGTGGCGCACGCCTTTAATCCCAGCACTTGGGAGGCAGAGGCAGGCGGATTTCTGAGTTTGAGGCCAGCCTGGTCTACAGAGTGAGTTCCAGGACAGCCAGGGCTACACAGAGAAACCCTGTCTCGAAAAACCAAAAAAAAAGAAAAAAAAAAAAAAGAAATGAAGAAATGATTGGGAGTCCTTTCAGTGGTGACGCACAGCCTTTACCCCACCACTTGGGAGGCAGAGGCAGAGTTTGAGGCCAGCCTGGTCTACAGAGCTAGTTCCAGAACACTTGTCTTGAGAAACAAAAAAGAAAACTTTGCTACCAAGTCTGGTGACCTGAGTTTGATTCCCAGGACCCACTTCATGAGAAAAGAGAACTCACTCCTGCAAAGTTGTCTTCTGATCTCCATAGATATGCTGTGACATGTGCACACACCCTCCAAAACAAACAAATGAATAAATGAAATTCAAAAATTAAAAGCTAGTCTAGGGAGCTGGAAAAATGTCTTTTTTGTTTTGTTTTGTTTTTGTTTTTTGAGACAGGGTTTCTCTGTGTATCCCTGGCTGTCCTGGAACTCACTCTGTAGACCAGGCTGGCCTCGAACTCTGCCTCTGCCTCCCAAGTGCTGGGATTAAAGGAGTGCGCCACCACTGCCCGGCTGGAGAAATGTCTTAGGGTGAGGAGTGCTGCTCTTCCAGTGGACCAGAGTCTGGCTCTCAGTATTCACATCTGGACAATTCACAACTGCCTATAACTCCAACTCCGGGGGATCTGAGCCTGCGTATACTCATACACGTCAATAAAAAATAGTGAAAACAAAATCTTTAACAACAAAGTAGGACATTTATATACAGAAAAATGCACACATTGTTAAGTTTTGGTTTAATTCAAAGGTTTGCAGACCCCCCCTCTGCCCCCCGAGCCCATTTACAGCTTCACTAGAGTCCTTGTCACTGAATTAAGGATTCCTGGCTCCTGGTTAAGAAGCACAAAAGACAAGAACTGTATGTAGCTAGGGATGCATTCAACCACTCACTAATTCAACAAATGTGTTGAGTGCTTACCTGGGGAAAGGAAGGTCATCTTTTACTCTGTCTATTCATCCTGACAGCGTGTTTTTTGTTTTGAGACTAGGTCTTACTATATAGCTCAGGCTGACCTTGAACTAGAGATGCTACTGCCTCAGCCTCTCAACTATTGGCGTTACAAGCATATGCTACTATGCTTGGCCCCAGCCAGTGCTTTCAGGATCTGCTATGTATGGTATATCTGGAAGTGGACCCTGAGAACTCAGGACAAGAAAGCTTAGAGCTAGGAGTGGTGGTATATGCTTTCAATTCTATTGCCAGGGAGGCAGGAGAGGGTGGATCTCCACGCCTGATCTACACATTGAGTTCCAGGACAGCCATGATTACACAGAGAAACCCTGTCTCAAAAACCAAAGAAAATTATTTATTTATGTCACAAACTAGAATCATCTCAGAAGGAATCTCAATTGAGAAAATGTCCCAGTCAGATTGGCCCGTAAGCAAGACTGTGGGGCATTTTAATTAAGGGTTGATTTGGAAGGGCCCGATCTTCTGTGGGCTGTGCCTGCTCTAGGCAGGTGCTTCAGAGGTACGTGAGAAAGTGAAGCCAGAAGTAGCAAGTCAGCACACAGTGGTCCTCCATGATGTCTGTTTCGGTTCCTATCTTAGCCTCTCTTGATGGTGAATTACCAGTAACCAAATAGACCCTTCCCTCCTGTCCTGGTTAGTTTTATGTCAGTTCCACACAAGCTAAAGTCATACGAGAGTCCTCAACTGACAAAATGCCTCCATAAGATCTGGTGTAAGCAGGTAAATCTGTAGGCTTCTTTTTTGTTTTTGTTTTTGTTTTTGTTTTTGTTTTTTTGTTTTTTTTTTTTTCGAGACAGGGTTTCTCTGTGTAGCCCTGGAACTCACTGTGTAGACGAGGCTGGCCTCCAACTCAGAAATCCACCTGCCTCTGCCTCCTGAATGCTGGGATTAAAGGCGTGCGCCACCACTGCCCAGTGGCTATCTTCTTAATTAGTGATTGATGAAGACAGAGGAAGAACCAGCCCATTGTGGGTGAGAACACCCCTTGGCTAGTAGTCCTAGGTTCAATTAAAAAGGAAAAAAAAGAAAAAACATCAGGCTGAGTAATCCAGTAAGCAGCACCCCTCCATGGCCTTTGCATCAGCTCCTGCCTCCAGACTGTATGTGAAGAAGGACATGTTAACGAAATTAACCCTTTCCTCCTCAAGTTGCTTTTGGTCAGGGTGTTTCAAAATGGCAGTAGTTAACCTTAACTAAGGCAGAAATTGGTACCTGGAAGTGGGATCTTACTGTGACAGACCTGACCATGTGTTATTGGAGAACTACAGAAGACCTTTGGGCTAGAAAAGCCATTGGGTGTTCAAAGCTTGGTGAACAGTTCTGTGGGAGCTTGGAAGATAAGAACGTTGAGAGCAGTGCAGACGATGGAGGCCTGGCTTGTGAAGTTTCAAAGGGAAGCCTGAGAGTCCTTTAATGACTCCATCATGGCTGGTTGATATTTTAAGTTAAGCATCTGTGGTTCTGGGCAGCTGGGGCTGAAGAATAAGCTGTGATTGACAAGATACCAAAACCTTTAATGTGAAAACCTTTCTTGTGACTATCAACACTGATCAACTCAAGCTGAGAAATTAATGGTGATTAAGAAGACTCCAGTGTCACTGGTGAGGTCTTCTGGGCAGCATTTCCTTGGCTTAACACATACAAAGCTGTTTTCTAGAGGCGGCTACATTGTACCTCATACTGGCAGCCGAACTTGGTTATTTGGAAGAGTCTCTCAGGTGGTGCTGGTTTTGAAGGCATGAAGGGGCCATGGAAAGCAACTGAGGCTTGGCACTGTGAGAGATCATGGTCAAGATGTAGCCTGAGTAGCAGCTGAAGGCCCAAGATAGAAGGTTGGGCACCGTAAAAGCAGCCGAGGAGAGGCTATTGGTAACAGTGCAACCTCGTTTGCAGCAGGAGACCCTGCATTTTGGAGATGCCAGTATCACAGGATGACCACCAAGGACAGACACAGCCTTGTAGCGGAGCTGGCCTGAACCTTTGAGACAAGCTTGTGTGCTGTGGCAAGGCCTTCCCCTTGGAGGAATCCAGAAGATTGAGAGTGAGACATAAAGTCTTCTTTTGCTTTGTTTAAATCATGATTGTGCCCTGGATCTTCCTTCTTGGAGTGAGAAAGTATGTATTTTTGATTTTACAGGAACTCACAATTGAGAGGCTTTGAACTTTTAAAGGGATTTTGGAATTTTATAGAGGCTGATATTTCAGAAGAGACTGAATTTTTGAGTTTGTAAAGACTGCAAGACGTTTACGTCTCTAATAGGGTTTATATTGTATTGCTTATTAACACAAGATCTTGGGGGTGAACAAAAAAAAGGAATGGTTAAATATTGTTAAATACTGTTGTCTTGGTGTGTCAAGTTGACAGAGGGTCAATTGTTCTCGGTAGTTTTATGTCACCTTGAAACAAGCTGACGTTATCTGAGAGGAGGGAGCCTCATTTGAGAACAAGCCTGCCGGGCGTCTTTTTAATTAGTGATTGATGGAGAGGGTTCAGCTCATTGTGGATGGAGACAACCCTGTGCTGGTAGTCTTTGGTTCTATTTAAAGAGGGGAGCAGGCTGAGAAAGCCATGAGGAGCAAGCCAGTAACCAGATTCCATAGTCTCTGCATCAGTTCTGCCTTGAGCTTTCTGCCCCACATAAATTCCTGCTTTTTGTAATTTAGAATTGTGGGTGAAGTAAGCCCTTTCCTCCCCAAGCTTCTTTTGATCATGGTGTTTCATCACAGGAATAGTAACCCTAAGACAACTCTCTAAGTTACTTCTGGTCATGGTGTTTTATCACTGTGATAGAAAGAAAGCCAAAGTAATGCCCTGGAGGCCTCCTAGGCCAGCACAGTCTAGACTGAGAGCCTGTCTTCTCCATTCCTACCTGTCCCAGCTCCCATCCAACTGAGGCTCACACTTCTTGGCATCCTGCAGATGGTCCAGGCAGAATTCTGTGCTGACCACAGGGACCTTACCCCCACACCTCTCAGCCTCCATCCTTCCCCACCCATGACCTCCAGGCCTGCCCCTCTGTGTGTTTGACTAAAGGGAAGGGATTGCTGAACCTGCTGGGTGAGTCCAGTGAGTCATGGACAACACAGGTGGGCAGAAGGGCAAGCAGGCAGCCTGAGAGCTGGTGGCACTGTGACCATGGCTCTGACTGTGTGTGTGAAGCACCTAGCAGGGCTGCCGGGCATCCATGACCGACAAGTGAGGCTCTGCTTTCGAGGTGAGACTTGTATGGATGGTCTAAGTCTTTTTAGAATTGGGAGTTCTACATTCTTCATTCCCTAGACTCCAACTTCTCCCTGGCTTCTACTTCTTTATCTTCTACTTTTCTTTAAGTGTGAGAGGGGAACTAGACAGTGAGGCAAGGGTCGGGGAGGCAAATGATTGCGTATATGTGTAGGGGATGATAAATCTCTAGTCTCATTTTTTGAGCAGGCTTTACCCAGAAAACAAGGAAAATTCACTGTGGCCGAGAAGCAGACGTGGGTGAGGTCAGTAGAGCTGGTTCTTTTCTGGGTCCAACCTGGGGCAGAAGGGCTCATTCCTGGGCTTGGAAGGTGTAAATCTCAGGTTGGAGAGTTCAGACCTGATTTGAGATGTCACCCTCAAAACTAATGGGATTAGTTCTTGATTGGCAATCAGTCCCATGTTAGCCCTAGATTGACACCAACTCCATGTTGGAGAGATTTGTTCCAGGCTTTCGGGATCAGTCTGAGAGGCAGCCTCATGTTTGGACTGTTGACGGTAGACTCTGGATTAGGTGTGAGGGTCAGTCAGCCTGGTACCTGGTATCACGAGCATCTTCCTGTTCCTAGCTGTTTCGTTGGCCCCACTATGGATCTCCACTGGCTGGGGAGAGCTTGTCTGTGCAGGTGGTCAACTGTAGCCGTGTGTTCAGCCCCAGGTAAGGGGAACGGAGGGGAGCCAGGTGATGGCTGCCATCCACCTGGCTCAGTCTTTTGCTCCATGCCATTCTTCTAGGTCCCTGGGGACCCTGGTGATTTCTCTGCAGCAGCTGCAGAGTGCTGGGCATTTGGTGTTGAGGGAAGCTCTGGTGGATGAGAGACTCCAGCTATCCCCGGTAAGTGCCACCAGCCTACCTTCAGCAACCCCGAGATGTCTTCAGATAGAGGGTTTGAATTAATAGAGAGGAAAACCTGAGCCAGACAGGAGTGGGAACAAGCACCCAGCCCAGCTTAGGTTCTGTTTGCAGCCCCTGCCTGAGCCCTACATGGGCCAGAAGCAGGCTCATTTCTGAGGCTCAGGGATGTGGTGCATGTACCTGTTACTCCTCGGGTCTGGGATAGGCTCTCTTCTTTTCTTATGGGAGACAATGGTAAAGCCGTTAGGGTTTTCCTGGTATTTCATAAAAAGTCGTATATCCTTAGAGGCGGACCTGGCTTCAAATCATAGATCTGCTATTTCCCATTGGTGGACCTGAAAGAGTTGTTAGCATCTCTCTCTAAGCTCTCTCCTCATTTACACAATGGCAAGTCAGACTTATACTTGACTTTTTTTTTCACTCGATCATTGGTTAAGTTAAAGGATGATGTTGAGCAATGAGGACTCAGTGGTAAGCAAAACCGGACAAAGGTTTGCTTTGTTAAAGCCCACTAACTTCACCAGGGGGCCAAACATTGAGCAAGCATCCACACAAGACAAAGTAAGTTTGCCACGATGAATGTTACAGAAGAGCCGGTACAGGCTGTGAAAGTGGCAGTCGGTGACCCTGATGGGGAGGTCTGAAGACTTTCCTGAGGAAACTATACCTGTGCTCAGAACTGGAGGTGATAGGCGCTAAGTAGAAGGGAGAATGCTCAGACAGAGAACCTAAAAACAAAATGCCAGTGTGCTGGTGTGGGAAGTTGGTTAAGACAGAAACCTAGAAGGATCTGGAACTGGGAAAACTGTTGAGGAGCAGGCTGTGAGGGCCGAGAACGGTGAAAGAACAGGATCAGGAGGTGGCGTGCACACTCAGGTTGAGTCCAGTTATTTGTTTGTTTGTTGTATGAGTGTTTGCTTTTGTATATTCCTGGTTTATGTTTTATTGTTTTCAGTGCTGCTGAGCCCAAACCCAAGCCTTCCTGAATGCTGGCCAAACACTCTACCAACTGAGCTGTACCCCAGCCCCAAGTCCTTTTGTCTATCTCCATTTTATTTATAGTTGAGTGTGGTAGCGCATATCTTTAATCCAAGCAGATGGCAGAGGCAGAGGCAGAGGCAGAGGCAGAGGCAGAGGCAGAGGCAGAGGCA
>JANHMN010000002.1:216719136-216730484 GCA_030674055.1 Rhabdomys pumilio | reverse complement strand
GAGGCAGAGGCAGAGGCAGAGGCAGAGGCAGAGGCAGAGGCAGAGGCAGAGGCAGAGGCAGAGGCAGAGAGAGGAGGCAGAGGCAGAGGCAGAGGCAGAGGCAGAGGCAGAGGCAGAGGCAGAGGCAGAGGCAGAGGCAGAGGAGGCAGAGGAGGCAGAGGAGGCAGAGGCAGAGGCAGAGGCAGAGGCAGAGGCAGGAGAGGCAGGTGGATCTCTCTAAGTTCAAGGCTAGCTAGGGCTATACAATAAAACCCTTTCTTAAAAAATTATTATAAACATTTATTTTTATTTTTGTTAAGGTTTATTTATTCATGTATTTTATGGATATGTATGTTCCCTGACTGCATGCACATCTGCATGCCAGGAGAGGGAGTCAATCCTATTATATATAGATGGTTGTGAGTCACCATGTGGGAGCTGGGAATTGAACCCAGGTCCTTTGGAAAAGCAGCCAGTACTCTTAACACCTGAGCCATCTCTCCAGTCCTTTAAACATTTATTTCTTATGTGTTCATGAGCCTTTGTGTAGAAGTTAGAGGACACCTTCTGGGAGTTGGTTCTCTTCCTCTGTTTAGTGGGTTCTGGCATTAGACTTAAGTTGTTAGGCTTGGCAGCAAACGTCCTTTAAGCTCCCAAGCCCATTGCCATTAGTTCTCAAGAAGGCTGTGACTATTTACAACATGATAATTTATAATTCTATGAGAATTTAATAGGATGTGTTTGATCATATTCATTCCTCAACTCTTCCCATATCTCCTCTCCACCCTCACCTCCCTACCCACGCGATGTGAGTTTTCTTTATTTTTCACCCCTTGATAAAAGTCAATTTGTGTTATCCAGCTGCGCTAAGGAGTAGGGCCTTCCTTGGAATGTAGTTAACCTACCAGGGGTCATCATTAAAGAAAGCCACCTTGGCTTCTAGCAGCAGTGCAGAAAGTTGTGAGTATTAACATTATTATAACCGGAGAGGAACACGCGACTGCAGACATAAGTGGAGAGCTCTCTATTCACAGGTGGTGTATACGGTATTGGCATCCTCTCAGCCCCATGTCAGTTTGAGGGCACCGACTTGGAGGGCACTGATGGGCGCTGTATTTGGTTTCAGATTCAAGTGGAGCTTGACCTAAAGTATCAGCCCCCCGAGGGAACTGCTGGAACCTGGGCAGAGGAGGACTTTGGGACACCCATTCGAGACAGGTAACCCTCTAGTAACCTATGCAAGGCCTGCTGTCCCCAGATGAAGAGAGAGAGGTAGCGTTCACGTCCACCTAGGTCTGCTGGGTGGATGTGATCTCAGCACTCTATAGTCGGGTCTTATCCTCTCTATTTTCCCTCCTAGCTTGGAGTTGATCATCCCCAATGTGGGCTTCCGGGACACGGAGTAAGTATGTGGCAGTGACAGGGAACAGACAGGGTCAGTTTGGGGATGAGGAGCCAGTGCTTGATCTAGTTCTAGAGTCTGAGATCCTGGTGATCGAATTCTAAGGTCAGAGGTCAATCCTTGCATCCAGACTAGGTTCTGAAATTAGACAGACCTCAGGGTTAAGAAGTTAGTCCAAAGCTGGGTGTGGTATGCATCTCTTTAATCTCAGCACTTGGAAGGCAAAGGCAGGCGGATCACTGTAAGTTTGAGGCTAGTGTGGTCTACAAATCAACTTCCAGACAGCCTGGGCTACACAGTGAAACCCTGTCTCAAAAAAAAAAAAAAAATCAAAAACCTAAATAAAAAAAGAGTTAGTCCCAGGATAAGTGGGGTCAATCCGCAGGTTAAAGGTCAGTTCTAAGATAAGCAAAGGCAAGCTGCTGCCCAGCAGCAGGTGACCGGTCCTATGAGGCCTTTCCTCTCAGGCCTGGGGAGGCCCAGCTGGAGCGACGGGCAGTGGCTATGGGCCGCAGGTTAGCTCGAAGCCTAGGAACACAGGACGATGAAGAGAACGAGCTGGACCTGGAGCTGGAGCTGGAGGACGAACCTGACGTGGAGATTTCTGGGGTGGTGTTCAGTCCTCTCAAAAGGTAATGTACTCACATGCTCCTGGTCTCACACCCTGTCTCTGAGTCAGTTTTCCTCACACACATGAGCCACGCCCATCCATCCACACCAGGGTACCGGAAAGGGTAGATACTCTGGCATCAAAGGTCATTCATTTACAGTACAGACTCTGCCATGTTCAGTCACTTAGAGCGGCTCACACAGATTTGTAAAGGAATTTGATAAGGACAGGTTGTGTCTGCTCTTCATGTCAGTGGTATAGCGCTTAGCACAGTGTGGCCACAGAACGGGTCTCAACCAACTTTTGTTCAGAGTGAGTCTGGATGTAGGCCTGAGATGGAGGCAGGGCAAGGAGATCTGACTCCTATCTTAGCGCCATGCATCTGTATGTGTGGGGAGGAGAGGATGGAAGAGCAGAGCTGACACTATACTTCTTTATAGCCGAGCTCTGGGCTTGCCCCGGGGAGACCCCTTCAAGGTGTGCAGAGCCCAGGACTTCCAGGTATGACTCTCAGGCCATATTCTAACCCTCGTGGAGTCTCACAGGTTTCTCCCCTTACCCAGGCAGCTCTGACTTTCTTTCTTCTCTTTCATTCCTTACCCAGGTGGGGGTCACGGTGCTTGAGGCCCAGAAACTGGTGGGAGTCAATATTAACCCCTATGTGGCTGTTCACGTGGGGGATCAGCGCCGAGTGACTGCAACACTGCGTGGAACCAATTGCCCCTTCTACAACGAGGTGAGGCGCCACCAAGGAAGAAGGTGGGTCTGAGAGAATGGGAGGGATCCAGAGAGATCTGTCCCTAGAGAGGGCGGGGCCAGGATGCAAAGATGTGGGTTCTGTGTTTTGAGCCAGGCCAAGGGAGTCTTCCCAGGGAAAGAGGGAAGAGTGTATAGGTGCCCTTTAGGAAAGGGGCAAGAATTCAGGGCAAGCTGATTGAGCATTTCATGCCTGACCTACTCTCGCTGCTCTAACCTTTCTCATCCCTCTCCCCAGTACTTCTTGTTCGAATTTCACGAGACTCAACTTCATCTCCAAGACTTGCTGCTGGAGATAACTGTGAGTGGGAACGTGGATTCATGTCAGGAAAGGGAGGTGCCCAGCTGGGCGTTTGGGTGACCGAGACAGGAAAATCACCATGAGTACAAGGCCCAGCTAGGGTTATAGACTGAGAGTGAAAAGGCAGGCAGGGAGAAAGATGCCAAAGCAGCAGTACTAACCCTTCTCTCCCCAGGCTTTCCACTCGCAGACTCTCCCGTTTATGGCCACCAGGATAGGAACCTTCAGGATGGACTTAGGGATGGCCTTGGACCAGCCAGGTATTAAACCCCTCCTCTCATTGAAACTTATTTATATGAACAAATTAAGTGAATTCTGGGCAGTGTACTAACTTCGAAGACAGCCATCTCTTGTGAATGCTGACCTTTCTTGTATGGTGGTTCTTCTCTCTGTACGAGACAGGATGTGTTGCCCTAACCCCAGGCATTATCCAAAATCCCGAATCTGTGTCCCTTAGATGTCCCCTCACTCTCTGTCCTCTTCCTCCGTCCTCAGATGGCCACTTCCATCAAAAGTGGGCTCCTTTGCATGACCCCCGTGACACCCGCGCCGGAACCAAGGGCTTCGTCAAGATCACCTTGTCTGTGAGGGCACGTGGGGACCTTCCCCTTCCACCGCCACCCCCATGCCCAGGGACCAGTTCGGACATAGAGAAGTGAGCCGGAATGTGATGGGAGGGGAAAACTGGATGAGGCGTGGCATGGGGGCGTGGCAGAGAAGCTGAGTGGCTCAGACTCCAGCTTCACTCCTCACGTTGGCTCCTCTTAGGAATCTACTCCTGCCACGCGGGGTGCAGGCTGAGAGGCCATGGTCACGGCTGCGAGTCCGCGTGTACCGTGCAGAGGGGCTTCCCACGGTGCGCACGGGGCTGCTGGGCAGTCTGGCCCGAGCCCTGCATGACCAACATGTCCTCCTGGATCCATACGTGCGAGTGAGCTTCCTGGGCCAGCAGGTAAGTTACTCCTATGCTCCATGCTGCAGCTCGAGTCTTTTAAAAAGTACTTATTTACTAAATATAATCATTATTTATTCATTTAGACAAGGTTTTGCTATGTAGCCCTGATACTCAAAAGATCTGTTTGGTAGGATTACAGGCATGTGCCCCAATGACTGGCTTTTTGTTGTTTGTTCATTTGTTTTTCAAGATATGGACGACTTCTTTGTGTGTAGCCCTGGCTGTCCTGGAACTAACTTTGTAGACCAGGCTGGCCTCAAACTCAGAGATCTGCCTGCGTCTGCCGCCCACGACTATTTTTATTCTTAATTATGTATGCATGAATAGCTCTGTGGAGTTATGAGCACATGAGGACAGGTACACACCTTTTAGTAGTGCCATTCCCTGGCCGAGCATATACAAACCATCACGTACCTCTCCAGCCTTTATTTATTTTGTGTATGTGTGTGGTGTGCTGAGTGCCATAGCACATGTGTGAAAGTCGGAGGACAACCTATAGAAGGGACAACAGTATAGGACCCAGGAATCAAACTCAGGTCATCGGGTTGATAGCAAGCACCATCTCCTGCTGAGCCATCTTTTAGGACCCGCACTGACCCCCTTCCGTCTGACTTGGCCTTCAGGGTGAGACTTCGGTCCGTGGAGAAGAGACAGCGCCTGAGTGGAACGAGCAGTTGAGTTTCGTGGAGCTCTTCCCGCTGCTAACACGCAGCCTTCGCCTGCAGCTGCGTGACGACGCACCTCTTGCGGATGTAACACTAGCCACGCATGTGCTAGACCTGAGGCAGATCTCGAACTCAGGTCGCGCAGGTGAGCGTGTCTGGCCCGCAGGGGGTCCTTGTCTACCGTGGCTCAGGTCAGCTCCTCAGAACAAAGCTCATCCTTGGAACACAGGTCGCCCAGGGGGAACCATCACCCCACAAAACAAACTGTTCTAAACCAGGCTCCGCCTTCCGACCATGATCCCGCCCTCAGTTTTACAAAGTCTTAAGCACATGGCTACTCCAGTCAAGGCTTGCAGGGAAGTGACCACTCTGAAGTATCTGCCTCACCCCCAAACCTTTACCACAAAACCAGTACTTTCACCCCAACCTCATCTCCTCCCTAAAGCCCAGGGAGGTCCTTTGCCCGATACTGTATCACTTCCTTTAGAAAGAACCGAGCCCTGCCTTCTTTCCCCACCCCAGCCCCTGGAGGATACCGGTGTACAGTTCAGAACAGTATCCATTTATTCTGTGTTCTCCTCTAAATCCTGTTCTTGTCCCCTACAGCGGGGTTTAACCCCACTTTCGGTCCAGCCTGGGTGCCCCTCTATGGCTCGCTCCCCAGCGGCAGGCTCCGGGATGGTCTTCAAAGTCTCAACGAAGGCCTTGGAGAAGGCATTTGGTTCCGGGGTCGACTTCTGGTAGCTGTGTCCACGGAGGTGTTTGATGGCAGAGTTGAACCTAAGTCCTCCCAGAGCTCACAAGGGTCCAGATTGTCCCGGCTCACCGGAAAGAAGAAAAAGAAGAAGGAGAAGACCAGACAGGGTCAGACCCCAGCTGGTATTTTGCAGCCTGCCAATGGCAGCACCAGCGAGGCTGCGCCTGAGATTCCTAGTGCAATGGAGGTGGAGGTGGAGGAGCTGCTGCCTCTGCCAGAGGTAGGGGCTGGAGTCACCCTCAGCATCAGACATCATGATGCTGTTTCCAATTTGGAGACTCGGAAGAAGAATCCTGTGTATGTGTGCACACGTGTGCTACATGGTATATATTGAGGGGGTCAGTTCCCTGGGGGAGCTACCAGGGGTAGAATGGGAGGTAAGACACAGAGCCTCCTGGGTCTTATTTTTGATGTCTTTATGTAGACATTGTGATCAAGTAGAACAGACTGTTCCTCAGAAGGGCAGGAGCTGACCCCAGGCTCACTCTCTTTCCTAGAATGCCCTGGCATCCTTTGAAGATTTCTTGCTTTTCGGGGTGCTCTTTGAGGCCACCATGATTGACCCTTCACTGGCCAAGAAGCCCATCAGCCTGGAGATTTCCATTGGTATGTGGCCTAGATGAGCCCAAAAAGCCATGGGATGGAGAGTGGTCCCTTGTTTCAGATGTTAGGCCACAGGAAGGGGTGTTCACTTCAGGGAGAGGAGCGGGTGCTGCTCTATTGAGGGAGGGTTTTTTGGAGGGAAATGCTTGGCCTTCAGCCTGATGCTCTGATCCTCAATGGGGCGCAGGTCATGCAGGCCGCCGGGAAGAGCAATTGGGCCAAGGATCAAGGGCTGATGAGGGATCTGAAGGCAGCACACTGGAAGCTCGGCCTCTCTTGGAATCCGAGGACAGAGGGTCAGGGCAGGGGGAGCAAGAGTTGCTGGGAACACCTGCTCAGTGGCCTGAACCCGTGGATGGCAATGGGTAAGTGAACTGAGTCACTCGAGGAGGGGTTAAAGAGATCCTTGAGCAATCAAGATGTCCCCAGGCTCCCCTCTTCTCTCTATCTGGCCAGACCATATCTCTGCTTGCCTCTGCGTCACCGAAAGCCCTGCCTACATGTGTGGAGCCGCTGGGAGGATTATACTTGGCGCCTACACAGCAGCAACAGTGTGTGCAAAGTAGCTGAGAGGCTGGTGAGAGCAAGACACACCTGATGGGAAAGGCCTAGCCACAGGACGCAAAAGACCGAGGCTTCTGAAGGTGCTCCAGAGTACAGGCTAATGGGGTGGAGCCGATAACCTTGGTGCAGGGAAGGGAAATGCTGGACAGAGCTTGAAGCTTCTAGGCAAACTGAGGGGAACAAAGTTGTGAGAGACAGTAGAGCGCTTGATGGAGTGGAGACAGAAGGGGACCAGAGGATCGGAACCAGAGTCCAGTGAAGGGCCACCAGGAGAGTGGTGTGCATGGGTAGGGTATGGGCCAGGGACTCTCAGACTGACTTCTTTTGGAGCCCACACAGGACCATGGTCTGCAGGAGGTTGAGAAGATGCAGCGCAGGTCAGGGCTGGGTGCCTGCACACGACTCAAGCAGACTCTGGAAGAGCTGGTGGCTGGAAGCAGGTGAGCTGAGCGTCAGCCCGCAGAGCTGCCTACCTGCGGCCAGTTTCAGGATGGAAGAGAGGCTCACAGTGACTGTCTAGACCTCGGGTAGTTTCAAGCTGTGTTTGTCCAGCACCTGCAGAAGAATGAGAAGGAGAGGAGCCATATCAAGGGAGCTCAGTAGAGATCAGGGGCGCTGGGCTCCTCAGGGCTTATAAATAAGGCTTCTCTTCCCTCCTATTTCATAAAGAAAGTAAAACTCTGCTTAGTTACAATTTCTATTGCTGCAACGAGACAGGATGATCAAAAAGCAAACTGGAGAGGAAAGGGTTTATTCACCTTACACTTCCACATCGCTGTTCATCACTGAAGGAAGTCAGCACAGGAATTCAACCAAGGCAGGAGCTGCTGCAGAGGCCATGGAGTGCTGCTTACTGGCTTCCTGCCCCTGGCTTGCTCAGCCTGCTTCTGTATAGAACCCAGGACCAGCAGCCTAGGGATGGCACCACCCACAGTAGGCTGGGCCCTCCTCTACTGATCACTGATTGAGAAAATGCCTTACAGCTAGATCTCATGGAGGCATTTCCTCCTTCCTCTCTGATGACTCTAGCTTGTGTCAAGTTGCCACAAAATCAACCAGTAAACCTGCCTTTCTTCTTCCGGTCTGTACCTAGCCATTTCTGCATCCACACGAGGGTCCTACTTGCTGATGCAGGAAAGATGTGATACTGATTGAACCTCTCACCTCCTGCATAACTAGCTCTGCTGGCATCTGTCTCTCCTGCATCCTTAACTGGTCCTTCCTCAGTCACCAGTTGTTGCTCTAACCACATGAACTAGTCCTAGTTGTTTCTGTCTTTCATCTGCACTTCCATGAATCTGACCACCTGCGCCAGGTACTCAAGTCCTTTTCTGACACTTCTCAAGAACCTCCTCTTTATTCGGCAGACACCTGCAGCACCTGCTATGTCATTGTAGTGGTTGTAGTTTCTTCTCTGAGTGGCAGGGGAGAGCCACTGAAGGTCTTGAAATTCTCACTTATATTTTAGAAAAGGATGAGTTGGGAGGGAGAGGTTGTAAGAGAGAAGGCAGGACTGCTAAAGAAGGCTTTGTAATGTTTAGGTGATAGGAGAGGAACGGAGCCATGCGGGGAATGGACTCACTTGACAGAGTGATTGTCTAGTATGTGTGCACAAAGCCTTGGGTTCAGTCTCCAGCACTGCAATAACCTGGCATGGTGGTGCATGTTTGTAATCTCAGCACTTGGGAGATAGAGGCAGGAAGATCAGAAATTCAAGATCAAGTGTGAGACCAGTGTGGCACACATGAGATCATTGTCTAGAAATAAGTGAGTAAATAAATAAATAAATAAAAGCCTGAGCAGAGGTGGCACACGCCTTTAACCCTAACACTCAGGAGTCAGAGGTAGGTGGATCTCTATGAGTTCAAGGCCAGTCTGGTCTACAGAGTGAGTTCCAGCACTGCCACGAACTACACAGAGAAACCCTGTTTCAAAAGCCAAACCAAAACAACAGTAAAAGGCCAGGTGAGTGAATTCAAGAGAAAATTTGCAGTTGGATATGTCAGCACAGTGCAGCCCAACACAGCACAGCACAACGCAGCACAGCATGGCATGGCATGGCTAGGTGATTAAAAGGAGGAAAATGTGTGACATCACAAAGGCCCTCCAAGACTTTAGGTATTGTATCTGTTGCTTTTCTCATCGCTATAAAAAGATACCTCTCAAAAACGACTTAAGGAAGGAGGAGCCTATTTTGGCTTATAGTTTTAGGGTTATAGTCCATTATAGCTGGGGGGTAGGGGGGGAAGCATGCCAGCAAGAGCCAGACACAGATGGTCACACGGCGTCTGCAGTCAGGAAGCACGGGGTGAGAAATGCTTGGGGCTCGGCCCACTCCATTTTTTCAACCCAGAGCCTCAGCCCATGAGATGGGGCCACCCACAGTTCTGGTGGGTCTTCTCAATCAAACTAACCCAGTCTAGAAAAACTCTCACAAACATGCTCAAGGGGTTTGTTTCCTTGGCAACCAAAGAACCTGTGCAGGTGATGGTTGACATTAACCAGGTGATGGTTAACATTAACCAGGTGATGGTTAACATTAACCATCCCAGCTTGCCTGGCTGTGTAGACTGGGCTGTTAACTAAGCTGTAGAAGGAGGGAGGGAAGGAGGGAAGGAAGGAGGAAGGGAGGAAGGAAGGGAAGAAGGGAGGGAGGAAAGGAGGAAGGGAAGAAGGAAGGATAGAAGGGTGTTGGAAGCTTATTTCTGGAGATGTTAGCTAGCCTTGAAAGTGGGCATATAGCTAGTAGACAGCCAGCAAGATGAACTGGATTCTGGGGATAATTCTTTGCAGGAAATGCAAATTTAAATTATGCTGATGAGGCTAGACATTTCAGGAGCACAGAGAAAGAAATCTGAAAATCTGCAGAGACTCAGTCGTGACACCAGACAGAAGCATCAAAGTCACAGGCTCTGGATGCTCACTGTCCATCCATACTGTGCCAGGGGACACAGTAGAGCCCACTCTGTCCAGAACCACGGATGTTGACTTCTATAACACTCCAAGCTTTTTACCTGAATGGCCTGCTCGCTCCTTTCACCCCCCCATGTCCCCCCAAGGAGCTAGAGCCTCCCTGTATAGCTGTGGTGGGAAATGTGTGTGGTATAAATTTGTAGAGGTTCCCTGCAGGCTGGAAAACAACCCATGAAGAGACAAGAATGAAACCTGATTTCCCTGATTTTTAGATACTGGTGCCGGGCCAGGACTTTGGTATGCTGACCCAGATCATTTACTTTAGCCATTTTTGAGCACAGCACAATTTTGGGGGGAAAACGTATTCTGATAACTCAGTCCCAGGAGGACAACACATTTAAAACATGTTTACCATTGAGAACTTTTGCATAGTGCATCTGGCTTCTTTCACAAAGATGGGTATTGTTGACTCCGAGACAGGTAAACATAACACCTGTGGGTGTCAGGATTGCCCTGGGCCTAAGATAGCAATAGGAGTCACTTAGGCTGTTGTAAAGTACAAGTGGTGTCTCTCATCAGGATGGGTTTTATGGCCTAGAAGCAATGCTCAAGGTTTTAGGGGGAAAGGACCTGGGATAAGCAAAACATAAATTCTGGGAGATGTGGGCAGAGCCTCACTCACCAGGCAGCAAACGATCACTGGGTTAAACTATATCCATCCATCCCCGGCCTTCCAAGAGGACCAGCTAAGCATCTCGTTCCACGGAAGAGGCAAGCTGTGTGTTTAACTTTCCTGCTGTCTCCAGTGCTCCTCTGTGTGCACAAGGACATTTTGCTTTCTACATAATTTGTGAAGGAGTAAAGAGGCCAGTGTGACATAGGGTTGTCCTTGATGGCACTGGTACATTTAATGAGGTTTAGAGGTAATGGACCAGACATACCCAGCCTTTTAGTCCATTTTTAGAGTTTTATATTTGACCCTTAGATAGGTAACTGCAGTGGAGCAAAATAGATGGGAACGTGCTGACAGGCTTCTGGGCACTTTTGAGGATGCTCTATGCGGCGAGGGTGAGAAACAGCAGCCGGTGTAGTGAGGAGGTGTCTGCCCTGATCCTGTGTGAGAAAGAAACTTAGACTGGGTGATCCTGGGAAAAGATGGGAGAAGGGGCTAGATGCTGGGTGCTAGTGTATGCATGCGTGTGCTGGACATTAAACTCAGCCTCATGTGTCCAAAGCGTGTGCTCTACTGCTGAGTCTTGTACCCATCCTGGTTCTGGATTTTTAAGAAAGAATGTAAACAATTTAGTAAAAGATAAAGGTAACAATTGAAATTTTGACTTCTATGTGGGTTTTTTTGTTTGTTTGGTTGGTTGGTTTTTGTTTTTCGAGACAAGGTTTCTCTCTATGTAGTCCCAGCTGTCCTTGAACTTGGTCTGTAGACCAGGCTAGCCTCAAACTGATAAGAGATCTTCCTGCCCTTGGCTCCTGAGTGCTGGGATTAAAGGTGTTTGCTACCACCAACCAGCTTGACTTCTATGTGTTTTTAAAAACATCCCTTAATTACACTTTAAAAATATTTTTAATTGTGTGTGCATGCATGCATTCATATTATGAAGGGGATGGGAAAGTTAGAAGGCAACTTTTGGGAGTTGATTCCCTCCTCCATGTGGGTTTTCTTATTGTTAGGCATCTAGTGCCCTTTCCCCTGAGGCCATCTCAGCAGAGCAACTTTGATGTGAGTTGGTTGGACATGGTCAGAAATGGTCACTGGGTCACTGGAAATCATGCATATATTCTCTCTCTCTCTCTCTCTCTCTCTCTCTCTCTCTCTCTCTCTCTCTCT
>JANHMN010000002.1:216704487-216719126 GCA_030674055.1 Rhabdomys pumilio | reverse complement strand
TCTCTCTCTCTCTCTCTCTCTCTCTCTCTCTCTCTCTCTCTCTCTCTGACACAGGGTCTCACTTTATTGACTTGGCTGTCTTAGAACTCCCTGTGTAGAGCAAGTTGACCTCAGACCCACAGAGATCTACCTTCCTCTTCCTCCCAAGTGCCAAGTACCACCTCACCTGGAAGTCTAGCTGTCTTTTAGCTAGGCTGCTGGAAACTAAAGCAGGCATTCCTTTCTGATTAATGTGGGGACAGGACTCTCCCAGAGTGTAAACAAGTAGGCCTTGATGCTGTAGGCCTTGGGTGGGGTTGGCATATCTAACTAGCAAGCAGGAGGTAGTCAGGCTGTTTGTTGGTCTATGGACTAGTAGCTGAAGTAGCCCAGGCAGGAGATGTTAAATATTGGTGGCTGCAGGGCTTAAAGTCCAGGCTGTGCTTGTTGTATTTGGGCATGGGGCTCTCGGAGGAGGGACTGTCAGAGTCAGGAAGTAGGAGGTCTTCCCAAAGGAAGAGGTTCCAGGGTTCTGATCCTTGACTTCTCTCTGCAGACAGTTTTGTCATGGTGCTGAGCGCAGGACGATGACTCGACCCAATGCCCTGGATCGTTGCCGAGTGAAGCTCCTGACATACAGCCTGGTACACAGCCTGGTACAGGCTGAGAAGGGAAGGAAGTAGGGATGCCTGGCGGAGTCCTTCTGTACTCATCTTCTCTGCCTGCCCTTCTAGAATCTGATGGCAAAGCAAGGACTGCGGCTTTTACGGAGCCTGAGGCGGAACAACATGCAGAGGACTGTGGTGCTGGCTAAGAAGCTTCTGGCAAAGCTGCACTTCCTGGCTCGGGAGGTGATGCCTTTCCTACCACTAGACCCTTCCACAGACCTCTGGGCAGATGTAACTGTTTGGATGCTACATGCTTCCTTTGGTGTAGTTAAGAATGCCAAACTCAGCCGGGCAGTGGTGGCGCTTGCCTTTAATCCCAGCACTTGGGAGGCAGAGGCAGGCAGATTTCTGACTTCGAGGCCAGCCTGGTCTACAGAGTGAGTTCCAGGACAGCCAGGACTACAGAGAAACCCTGTCTCAAAAATACCAAAAAAAAAAAAGAATGCCAAACTCAGGGTTTGGCTGGGATCCCGGGATATTCAAGATCTGTTTGGAAGGATAGGTGACCACATGCTTTGGGCATGGATGGCCTCCTTTGACTGGAACATGTGAGGAGAGCTTGTGCACACAGCAGAAGCTGACAGGCTAGCCATCGTGGTCGGTCCTGGTGGGCAGAAGCTGCAATTCCAAGCACATTTGATAGTTGTAGTTTGGTGTAGAGAGAGGAAGGATAGCAGGATAGGAGTGACATTCAATTAAGTCTTAGAGCAACATCAGTAATCTTCCTTTCTCCCTTCCTGTTCCTCTCCCTCCCTCCTCTCTCTCTTTCTCCCTTCCTCCTTCCCTCTCTCCCTTTCTTACCTAAGCATGTTTTACCATTGAGTTATACCCATCTTAAAAATGTTTAATGAGATCCTCCCTTTGTCAAAGGATACTTCATGACATAAATATGTATCATATATAGTTTCATTGTTGTTGTTTGTTTGTTTGTTTGTTTTTTGAGACAGGGTTTCTCTGTGTAGCCCTGGTTGTCCTAGAACTCACTCTATAGACTAGGCTGGCCTCGAACTCAGAGATTTGCCTGCCTCTGCCTCCCAAGTGCTGGGATTAAAGATGTAACCAACCATGCCTGACTTCATCAGTTTGGTTTTTTAGAGTTTACGTAGTTTGCCTGTATAGATTCTTTGCCTGCATGTATATTTTTGCACCATGTCCATGCCTGGTGTCTGTAGACAGATAAGGCATCAGCTCCCCTGGAACTGGAGTTACAGAGAGTGAGCCACCATGTGGGTGCTCAGAACCGTACCCAGGTCCTCTGGAAGAGCGGTAAGAGCGCTTAAGCCCCAAGTCAGCTCGCTCTTCCTAGTTTTGTTGTTTTTAAGTGTTACATTATTTTGCCTTTTTGTGTGACTGGGAACTGGACCCTCAGTTGGAGATGGGTCTTAGTGGGAAGAATTCAGGAGATGCATGACTGTCAGCACAACTGTGAGCGTGCTTAATACCACTGAACATTGGATGTAAAAATGACAAGGGCAGAAGGCTGTGTGCCAGGTGAGGACTTCAAGTTGGACCTCCAGTCTGAGATGGTCTATGGTGCATCCAGGAGGAGTGGTCAGGGAGCAGGTGGCCAGCAGTTCAGAGAAAGTTCAGGGCATTTAAAGTACCCATCAAGCTTCAGGGTCAGGTGGTCTTAGTTCCAAATTCCCTAAGCAACCCTGTCCCCCACATGCAGCCGCAGCCACCCCTCCCTGACGTGCTGGTCTGGATGTTCAGTGGTCAGCGCCGTGTGGCCTATGCCCGTGTCCCTGCCCAGGATGTGCTGTTCTCTGTGGTTGAGGAAGAGCGAGGCCGAGACTGTGGGAAGATCCAGAGTCTGCTACTCACAGTGAGATGGGGCTGGGGAGAGTGGGGTGAGGTTCACAGACAGGACAGGACAGGATATCAGCGCTGGCAGCCTGTGGTTCCCACCCAGAAACTCCCTGACTGTTTGCAACTGTCCAGAAAGGCAAAAGGTGGGTGGGGCTTTGTCCAGGTCAGCCTGGGAGTGAAGTCAAAAGCAAACTTGTCTGCCCTGGGCCTACAGTGGTCCTGACACATAGGCAAGGTGATATGGAAGGAGAGTGAATCTCGAGAGCAGAGCTGGTTTACAAGTAGAACATTTCCAAATGATCTGCCTCTGGAAGAGATACTAAAGCAGATTTTTAATGGTGAGAAGCTGTGACCCTTGGGGTAAAGGACAAAAAATACAATGTGCTGAGGACAGAGGAGACCGAGAGGGCAGGTTACACACTTGGGGTTAGGGCTGTGGATATAGGAGTGGCATCATAAGGCATGGGGTAGGATCATGGGGTGGGATGGAGGGCCTGAGGAAGGATGCAGACATGGGAGCAGACCTTCTACACTAGGGAACTTGGGTACCACTTCTTCTTGGCAGAGAGATTTGGGGTAAGGGGTGGCTCCAGCATTTCTCCTTCCCACACAGGCACCCGGGGCAGCCCCTGGAGAGGTCTGTGCCAAGCTGGAACTCTTCCTGTGGCTGGGGCTGGGCAAGCAATCCAAGGCTTGCACCTCTGAGTTGCCCCCAGATCTTCTGCCTGAACCCTCGGCTGGACTGCCCCACAGCCTATACCGGGATGGTGAGTTTGGGCCCAGGGTCAGCTTACCTTGCTGTTTGCCCTAGGCAGGGCTTCACAAATGAGGGAACCCCAGTGGTTCCTGAGCAAGTGTGTCTCCTTCTATTTCCTCATCTCAGACTTCAGCTACTTCCAGCTGCGGGCTCACCTGTACCAGGCCCGAGGTGTGTTGGCAGCAGATGACAGTGGCCTCTCAGATCCCTTCGCACGTGTTCTCATCTCTACCCAGTGCCAGACTACGCGGGTGAGAGCCAGACTGGGACACAAACGGGGGGTGGGGGGGTGGAGGGTGGGAGGGGAGCAGGGGACAAGATGCACTGTTGTCCAAGGACCTATGTTTCTCTCCCCACTTTGGATTTTCAGATAAGACTCTGGCCTGACTCAGGCCCTGGTTTCAAAACAGACAGCCATTGTTTCCTGGGGTTGACTTTAGGGCTAGGAAAAGGCAGATGGTCACAGAGAGACACCGGAACTGGACAGCCATGCCTTTGGAGATAAACAGCTAGTTAAGGCATCACGTTGACTACCCACCTGGCATATGAGGGGGCTCCCTTCTGACATCTGTCTTCGCCCCTTTGTCTTCATGGTTCCCAAGGTCTTGGAGCAGACACTGAGCCCCCTGTGGGATGAGCTCTTGGTCTTTGACCAGCTGATTGTGGACGGCAGGCGGGAACATTTGCGGGAGGAGCCCCCACTAGTGGTCATCAATGTCTTTGACCACAATAAGTTTGTGAGTGTGTCCCCTCCTCCATCCCATTTCCAGCTGCCTCTTCCCAACTGTCTTCATGCCTTCCCCTTTAGCTTCTGAGCATCCTTCCCCTGCCCCCTGTATTTTTGGGGTTGCAGGCAGAATGTCTTACTATGCAGCCCTGGCTGGCCTAGAACTCGCTGCTTAGACCAATCTAGCTTGGAACTCACAGAGGCTACTATCTGTTTCCTAAGTGCTAGCGTTAAAGATGTAGCCACCACAACCAGCTGTCTCTTCCTTAGTTCCTACTGCTTTGCCTCCTACAGGGCCCTGCTGTGTTCCTGGGCAGGGCATTTGCAGCCCCAAGGGTAAAGTTGATAGAGGACCCATATCAGCGCCCTGAGCTGCAGTTCTTCCCCCTGAGGAAGGGGCCTCAGGCTGCTGGAGAAGTCATTGCTACCTTTGAACTTATTGAGCTGGACTACAGTGGCCATCTTGAGGTTAGGTACCCTGGCCTGACATCTCTGGGTGTCTCAAGGTCTAGTCTCTTGCCGAAGGGAATGCTGGCTACAAGTGTCTCCTGGGTTGACCTCATTGGACATGCCCACCCCAGGTTTACTGATGGATATATCCAAGGTTCATCTTGTCGGGTCTCTACCTCTATAGAACCCATATTGCTGTTCATCCTGGGGTTATCCCATCCCGAATGCCTCAGACCCCGTCCCCCCACTTTCCATACACACATCTGCATCTGGGAGGTCCTCCCTCCAAATCCAGCCCTGTCCAGCCCCCTTGTATTGGCACTTCACAGAAACCCATGGCTCTTCTCCAAGCCTAGGCTTTCCATGTTTTGGTGTGAATTTTGATTTGTTTTTTCTTGTAGCCCTCAGTGCCCAGTGATGTGGAGCCCCAGGATCTGGCTTCATTGGTTGACTCCACCTCTGGACACCTGTCTCTGCCTCCTAGTGTGCGCCCTGTGCTCAGGGAGTTCCGTGTTGAGGTACCACCAAGCACTGAAGCCTCTTCACTTCCCCCAACCTCACTTCACTGGAGGCCTCATCTCGGCCATAGCCCTTGACTCTCCCTCTTCCTGACCTTAGGTGCTGTTCTGGGGTCTGCGAGGCTTGGGCCGTGTCCACCTGTTTGAGGTAGAAAAGCCTCAGGTTGTTCTGGAAGTGGCTGGGAGACATGTGGAGTCTGAAGTTCTGGCCAACTACCGTGAGAACCCTAACTTCACAGAGCTCGTCCAGCACGTGACAGTGGTGAGAATGGGCACAGAGCATGTCCTGTGTGTGGTGAGGAGCAGGCACAGGGCGTGTCCCACATGTGACAATGGTGAGAGCAGGGACAGAGCATGTGCTGTGTGTGGTGAGGAGCAGGGACAGGGCGTGTCCTACATGTGACAGTGGTGAGAGCAGGGACAGAGCATGTCCCACATGTGATAGTGGTGAGAGCAGGCACAGAGGGTGTCACACATGTGACAGTGGTGAGAGCAGGCACAGAGGGTGTCACACATGTGACAGTGGTGAGAGAGGGCATAGAGTGTGTCCTGTGTGTGACACTGGTGAGAGCGGGCACAGAACGTGTCCTGTGTGTGACAGTGGTGAGGAGCAGGCACAGGGCGTGTCCCACATGTGACAGTGGTGAGAGGGGGCCAGGACACAGCCTGAAGGGTGGAGAAATGAGGAAGCAGAGGCAGTGAATTCGAACTGACTAGTTAGGACGATGCAGGAGCAGCATCCGAATCTAAGGCCAAATACTAAATATGTTAGGTTCTCATCTGCAGCTCTTCAGCTTTGCTACATGTGGGACACGCTCTGTAGCATGAACTGTTTGTAGATGAAAACAGCAAGAGGCAGTGTAGAAATTAATATGGCTGTGTTCTAATAAAACTTACAAAAACTGCTAGGAATCTTGGCTGTAGTTCATGACTTCTCTGCATTAATCGTTTATTGGTGGCAATCTCTTGGTGATGTTGAATGAAGGTGTTAGCCAGAGGCCTGAAGAATAAACATCAGAGAATCTATCCAGTCTCTGAAACAGGGGAGGAGAGGAAAGACACCATAGCGGCTGGCTTCAGAGATGGCTCAGCCATTAAGAGCCAGCCCCTACTCCTCCAGGAAGAGCTCCTCCCGCTCCTCCTCCCTTCTTTCCCTCCCCTTCCTTCTTCTGGAGTCAGAGGATGTGGTTGAGGAGTCAGTTTCCTTTCTACCTTTACATTTGTTTTGAGGATCAAGCTAAGGTCATCAGGCTTGTACAGCAGGGGCTTTACCCACTGAGCATGTGTGCCAGCACTTCTTAGCTTTTTGAGAAATTTCCATACTGGCTTCCATGGAGGCTGGGCCCATGACACACCTACCAGCATCAAATAAGGGATCCCCTCACCCACATCCTTGCCAGCATTTTTGTTCTTGTTGTTGTCGTCATTGTTGTTTTCTCTGTGTAGTCCTGGCTGTCCTGGAACTCACTCTGTAGACCAGGCTGGCCTCGAACTCACACAGATCTATCTACCTCTGCCTCTGAGTGGTGGGATTAAAAGTGTGTGCCACCACCTTCTGGCCTGCTTCTTCTTCTGAAAGCTGCTAAACTTGCAGAATCAAAGAAAGTCTTGGCCAGCTATCTACTTCAGATGGGGACTACTGTCTAGGAAATACAAGGAAGTGCAGAGACTAAACACATACACAACCAAGACACCCAGACAGCCAATTCTTTTGATTTTTTGGAGGCAAAGTCCCACTATGTAGCTCAAGCCAACCTTAAACTTGTCATGCATTCCATGACCCCCAAATACTGGGATATCAGGTGTGTGCCACATCTTGGTATCAAGGATGCTAATTTAAACTGTACTTTTATGTTCCCTCCAAGGGGTATGTTTAGGGAGCAGATACAGTCAGGCATACTGAGACTTCCTCCAGGGCTCGGGTCAGGCAGCATACACCCTCTTCCCACCGTGTACCTGAAACCTCTTGTTGACTTTGATGGTCCATAGACAGATCGGCTAGGTCCAGCTGCTTCCTATTGTTTCTCATGCCTCTTGAAATTCTCTTCATGTTTTCTAGCCAGTTCTACCCATTGTCAGTATTAGGGTATTGACACCCCAAGGCTGTTATTCACGTCTCCCCAGCTCTGTCACTTCTCTTTTTCAGTGCTAAATATTGGTTCCTGTGAACCACACATGCTAGACATGCCCTGTAAGACTCCCTCATCTTCATCTGTCACTTCTTACCCTTATGTGTTTTGAACTCTGTTGTTTGGTGCATATTTGTTTACAGTCGTTTTAGCTTCCTGATGAATCAACCCCTTTACCACTGTAGAATGACACTCTGTGTCTCTAGTAATTTTTTTGTTTCTTGGTCTATTTTAACTAATGGTATAACATCTCTGGCTTTCAATTACTGTTTGCCTGATTATCTCCCAGTTCTTCCTATGTATGTATGTCTTTTTAATTTGTTATTTATTTTTGTGATACTGAGTGTTGAGCTCAGAGCCTCAAACATGCTATGCTATGCAATCAATCTACAACAGAGTCACATCCTCAGACTTCGACCTGTGTATGTCTTTGACGATAAAGTTTCTTTCATCTGGGTGTGGTGGTATACGTGTTTAATCCCAGCACTTCTAAGGCCAAGGCAGGTGGTTCTCCATGTGCTTGGAGGTTTCAGGGAAGTCACAGTGATAGGAACCTAAGATAGCTTGTCAAATCACATCCACAGTCAAGAGAGGGAATCCATCCATCCATGCTTACCTGTGCTCAGAATCCTCTCTATATCCACACAGTCCTTACACACTTACACACTTATGTAGTCCAGGATGCCTTGCCTAGGGGATGGTGCCTCCCTGGGTAATCTGGGTCTTTCCAATTTACAATGAACTCAATTGGGAAAACCCCTCCCACAATCTGACACAGACAATCCCTCCCAAGATTTTCTTCCCAGCAACTCTAGGTTGTATCCAATAGACAAAATGTCACAAATATGAATGCTGATTTTTCACAATTTATTTCAGATTATTGTTCTTTTTTTTTTGAGACAAGGTCTCACTGTGTAACTCTAGCTGTTCTGGAATCACTATGTATACCAGGCTGGCCTCAAACTCACAGAGATCCAGAGATCACCTGCCTCTGCTTCCCAATCTGGGAATAAAGGCATATTCCATCACGCCTAGCTATGATCCTTACTCATTTCCGGGACATGGTGGTATATTTCTGTAACCTCACAACTTAGGAGACAGCAGCAGGAAAATCACAGCAACTCTGAAGCTGGCAACTTCCAGGCCAGCCAGGGCTACATAGCATTTTGTTTTTGTTTTGTTTTTTGGAGACAGGGTTTCTCTATAAAGCTTTGGCTGTCCAGAAACTTGCTCCATCAACCAGGCTGGCCTCAAACACACAGAGCCACCTGCTTCTGCCTTCTGAGTGCTGGGATTAGAGACGTATGCCACAACTGCCTGGCTACATAGCATCTCATTAAAAACTTTAAAAAAACTGATAAGACTTTAATTCCAGAGAAAGGTATATGCTTTTCTCCAGTATAGCTCTATCTCTTCTCCTCTTTGTACATGATAAATGAAGCCATTGATCAAGTGCGATCATTGTCCTTTCCCCTCTTAGGCGCCAGGGACAGTTAGGGAATCCCCTGGTTAAACTCCATGATGTTATGGCTCAGACTCATATTGTTACGGCTATTTGCATGGTGAGCGTTGTCTTCGACCTGAGGGCAACACTAACCTGGGTTCACTTTGCAGGTGCCACAGTCCTTTGTAACAGTTATGTCACCATATTTAGGACAGTCTATTAGTCCACTCTGTGTCCCTTTTGTAGCAGGGCAGAGACAGAAGGCCGTGATGACTTAAGGGGCTGACAGTGTAGCAGATATGGGCCCAGAATGGCTTGTTTCCTCTCCGGCTGTCTGCTCCTTCTTCCTTCCCCAGAGCTTGGACTCACTTCCTGTTTCCCTGTTTCCAGGACTTGCCAGAACAGCCATATCTGCAGCCCCCACTGAGCATCCTGGTGATTGAGTGCCGGGCCTTTGGACGGACCGTTCTTGTGGGGTCCCATATCGTTCCCCACATGCTCAGATTCACACTCCAGGGTCATGAGCATCCCCAGGAGGAGGAAGGAACAGAGGAGGAGACAAGAGACCTGGTGCCACAGGGGCCTCAAGGTCAGGAGTGTTCTTGGCAGGGGCCACCAGACAGAAGCCCCTCTGGATCCTGGTAGAGATGGCTCCAGTGAAACCCTCTAATGGGGCACGGAGTCTGGTTTCTACTGGCCTAAAACTCATG
The DNA here is from genome assembly GCA_030674055.1 of Rhabdomys pumilio. Taxonomy (NCBI): domain Eukaryota; kingdom Metazoa; phylum Chordata; class Mammalia; order Rodentia; family Muridae; genus Rhabdomys; species Rhabdomys pumilio. The sequence continues at coordinate 216,709,935 of JANHMN010000002.1, read as the reverse complement.
ACATCATTTCCCTACTCCCAGGAGAGAAGTCTGAAGCAGGAATATCCAGACAGCTCCTGAAGGTGATTGGATGCTCTGTAAGCTGGGAAGGGATGTCAGGGCTGTGGTGGTGCTGCCTGAAAATCACAAGGTCCTCTCTGCCTCAGGCCCCTCTAAAGAAGCTCACCTTAGGGCTCCTGGGTCAAGGCTCCGAGCTAGAGGAAGACATTCCAGATCCAGAAGAGATGGACTGGTGGTCCAAGTACTATGCCTCACTGCAGGAGTTCCAGGGGCAGGTACAAGGAGCAGGACCCAGGGCTGGAACTGGGGGATGAAAAGCAAGGTGGGGTCTCATGCAACAGACCCCTGTGTGTTCCAGAGCTCTTTATTGCAGCCATCTTTCCTCTTCAGCTCAGTTTCAGTGGTCGGACATCTGTTGGCTACCATTCTGTTGTTTAATAAAAATAGGACCTGAGCCCATTAAACCCAGCCTTCCATCCCTGTGAGTTGGAGGCTAGCCTGGTCTACATAACCAGTTACAGGCCAGGCAGGGATACATACTCTATAGACCAGGTTGGCCTCTAACTCAGAGATCTGCCTGCCTCTACCTCCCAAGTGCTGGGATCAAAGGTGTGTGCCACCTGGATCAATTTTTTAATTTTAATTTTTATTAAAAAAGTAAAAGGGAACCAGGTGTGGCAGCGCACGCCTTTAATCCCAGCACTTAGGAGGCAGAGGCAGGTGGGGCTCTGCGAGTTTGAGGCCAGAGCCTGGTCTTCAAAGCCAAGTTCCAGGACAGCTAGGGCTATTACAAAGAGAAACCCTATCTTGAAAAACAAAAATGTAAAAGGGAACAAATGAGGTTAATTTTAATAATGTTTTACATACACACATACACATACATACACACACATACACACACACATACATACATACACACACACACATAATACACACATACATACACACACACATATATAACATATCATTTCGAGTAGTAACTATCATTACAATAATAAGCTATTTTGCCTTCTCCTAGTAAGTCTGTTGTGTGTTCTAGCTCACAGCACCTCTCAGTGCAGACTAACCTCATGTCAAGGACTCGGTGACCATATGTGAGTGGCAGTGACTGAGTTCACAGGACCAGACAATAAATGCAACTTCTGAAAAAGAAGTGGCTGTGTAGCTGGAAAGGGGGTGGACCATAGAGGGGCGTGGCCAGGGGGGCTTTCTGACCTGCCTTTTGATTTCAGTCCAGCTCCGATGATGAGATGGACGAAGCTGGAGATCCAGGTGAGAGTCCCAGCTCTTTGCTCTTGTTCTGTTTGTCCTCCCACCCCCACCCCATGTCTTACCAGGGGCAATTTTGCTGTTTCCAGATGGGACTCACCTCATTTCTGGGGACAGGGAGGCCCAGGAGCAGGGGGAGACTGATATCAAAGTCTCTGTGCCTCGGAAGAAAGCAATTGCTACCCTGAAGGTGACAGGGTGTTGGGGAGAAGGGAGTCCCTGGGATTTGGGGTATAGAGTTGTCACCGAAGCCCCTCGCCTTTCAGATCTACAACAGCTCCTTGGAGGATGAGTTTAACAACTTTGAAGACTGGCTGAGTGTGTTCCCCTTATACAGAGGACAAGGCGGCCAGGATGGAGATGGAGAGGAAGCATCTGGACACTTTGTGGGCAAGTTCAAGGTATATGTGGGGAAAGAAAAAGACTTGGAAAAGGACTCGTAGGGCTTTCCGACATGATGGAGAGATGGCTCAGAGGTTAACACTGCTGCTCTTACAGAGGACCTAGATTCCATTCCCAATACCATAGTATGGTTCACAACCATCCTTAAATCCAATTCCAGGGGACCTGACATCCTCCTCTGACCTGTGGAACCACACCTACACAGGAGCACAGACATAGCTGCAGGGAAAACACTCACAAACAAAGCAAAATAAATACATCTAATGTAATTGATTTTAAAAACTTACCTTTCTTACCAAGTCTTCTTCTGTCTCCCCCACCTCAGGGCTCCTTCCTAATTTACCCTGAGTCAGAAGCTAAATCCTTCTCTGAACCTCAGATCTCCAGGGGGATCCCTCAGAACCGGCCCATCAAACTCCTGGTCAGAGTATATATAGTGAAGGTGAGTAGTGATTGGTTCATCCCCATAGCAGCAAAGACAATAGTGTGCCATCTACAGAACAAAGGCTCTCAAAGGCTCCTCAGAGATCACAGAGGCTCGTTCCTTCAGGGTTCAGGTAGAAATCCTGGGTGTGGTTAGACTTCCCCTCTCTCACAAAGCTTGCTGGTATCAGGACTTATTCACATTCTGGTCATGGGTGCAGGAAGTCAAAGATTGTAGTGCCAAATTCCCAGTTCCAGAACAGACCCCCAGTTCCAGAACAGATCCCCAGTTCCAGAACAGATCCCCAGTTCCAGAACAGATCCCCAGTTCCAGAACAGATCCCCAGTTCCAGAATAGATCCCCAGTTCCAGAACAGACCCCCAGTTCCAGAACAGATCCCCAATTCCAGAACAGATCCCCAATTCCAGAACACCTGTAGTTCCTCCCATTGCTATGCCTGTCAAGCAGGACTAGTGGGGTCCCGGAACTTTCTTCAAGGAATCTTGGGGAGCAACAGGGAAGGAATAGGTTGCTATGCTGGTTGCTATGCCCCCCACTCGGCTGTCTCAGTCACCAGAGCAGACACCATGCTTTATTAAGGATCTAAGACATCATAGGAAGAGACATTCTGTCATGCCTGACCCTCCTAGGGAACTGCTGGGTATTCATTCTTACTGTTCCTTTTAGCAACAGGGAAGACAGGGTGATCTGAGATAAGTCACTTTGTAACATCTGGACACACTAGACAAAATTCTATTAAACGAACACCAAGCTTTAAAGAAAGAAAAATTTTCCTTTCCCTGAGTGAGGAGGCAGCTGTAGTACTTCCAGATGAGCCCCAGAGCCCAGGCTGTCTCAAAAGGGTTTGTTCATATCTGAACTTTGAGCCAGGGAAGGGGCTGGAAACAAGACCCTGTAGGAAGCAGGTCAAGAGATGGCTCACCCATGGGACAAGAATCTATTCCAGGGAAACTGTCTTTCTGGGGAATGTGTGTTTAGCATGGTCCCACACTGATTTAAGACTGGGATTGGTATTTTCTGTTTAATCCAAAAACTTTAAAACCGAGAGCTGAGGTTTGGTTCAGATCACTTACAAGGCCTGCTCAAGGCCATGGGGACTCAGCAGAGGAAACAGAAATCTTAGGATCAGATCTGTAATCCCTGCTCTCAGGGAGCTGAGATGGGAAGCAGATTACAGTGAATTCCAGGCCAACCTGAGCTACATAGTGAGTTTTAACTTAACCTGGGCTACACAATGAGACTAAAACCCAACACAACCCAACCCAACACAACACAACCCAACCCAACTCAATCAACCTAACACAACCTGACTCCCCTCCAACCCAGAACCAAAACCAAAACCATGACTAGGTGTAGCCATGCAGACCAATAATTTTAGCATTTGTGGAGGCAGGAGAATCAAAATACCAAACCAGGGCCTGAGAGGTAGCTCAGCAGTTAAGAGCACTGGCTGCCCCTCCAAGGGACCTGCTGGGTAGGATTCCCAGCACCCAAGAGGCAGCAGCTCACTAACATCTGTAACCCAGTTCCAGGGGATCTGATGCTCTCTCCTGTCCACTGTCTGAGGCATTCACCTGGTGGGTACATAGATATACATGCAGGCAAAATACCCACACACATAAAATAAAATTAAAATGAAACAAAAACCCTTACCAAACCAAAGAAGCCAACTAACCAAAACCAAGTAAGCAAACAAACAAACAAACAAACAGGACAAACAAGCTAGTTGTGTCTACTCATTCTACAATCCCAGAACTGTAGCAGTGGAGGCAAGAGGATCAGAAACTCAAGGCCAGCTTCAGCTACATGCTAAGCTTTAGGCTAGCCTGCTCCACTAGAGGCCCTGCCTCATAAAACCAAAGATTATAAACCAGCAAACAAAACCAAGCAAGAGATTGTTCAAAGTGACCATAAACCCAACCTCAAAGTTTCCATAGGGTTAAAAACAAGTGTGGACTCATGACACAAAATTATAGAATATATAAGAAAACAGTATCAGGAAAAAAATGACAAAAGTCCTGCACAACAAGGATAATGAGACATCACGCTGTTCTGGATGTTAGAATTGTCAGTCATTAGACTGAGAACTAGCAGCTTATATTTTGTAAGCAGAGAGGGCTCAGCTGTCAGAAGTGACTTGAGAAGATGGCGGGGTCTTAAAGGGTTTGTTGTATCAGCATGGGGACCCAAGTTCCTTTGATCCCATAACTCACTTTGGGGGAAAAAATAAAACCCAAGTGTGATGTTTTACACTCGTAACCTTAGCACTGAGGTGGGTGCTTGGCCAGTCAGCTAAACTTCATTGTCATCTTCCAGGCCAAAACACACACACACACACACACACACACACACACACACACACACACACACATGACCCAGGAGAGCAGGAAGGTATCTTGGTAGGAAAAGTATTTGTCCTGGGTTTGATCCCAAGAACCTATTAAAAAAAAAAAGCCAGGCTGTGCCACATACTTGAAACCCCAGCTGGAGAGCTGGAGACGGCTGGAGCCCTGGGGCTCACTGGGCACTCGCTCTAGCTTGCGTGGCCACTTCCAGTCCAGTGGGAGATGCTGTCTCAACAAAGTGTAGACAATGAAGAACAGCACCTGAGGAGGTGCTTTGACCTCAGCGTGCATGCAATACACATGTGTCCTCATGAACACACAAAAGCAATGCAAGAACTGGGCCTGGTAGCCTGTGCTACCTGTAATCACAGCTACTTAGGAGGCTGAGGTAGACCAAGTGGAGAGTTAAGACCCCAAGGACTGGAACCATGGCTCAGTGACAGCATGCTTTCTCAGCATACACAGAGCCCTGGATTTAATCCCTAGAATCACACATACCAGGTGTGGGCATGCCTGTAATGCCAGCACTCAGGCGTGAGGGCAAAGGGGTCAGGAGTTTAAGGTCATCCTGAGCCACAAAGCAAGTTTGAGGGTAGCCTGGGCTATGTGAGCCTTTGTCTCAAGCTTGAATAGGGGCTGAGAGATGGCTTGGTAGGTAAAGTGCTTGCTTGTACAAGCATGGAAACTTTTGGATCCCCAGTGCCGGTGTAAAAAGCTGGGCTTGGTGGTGTATACCTATAATCCTGGCACAGAGAAGGTTGGGGTGAGAAGCCCAGTGAGATGTGCCAGCCGGCCAGCCGAGCTAAATTGGCGGGTTTCAGGTTCAGTGAGACCATATCTCAAAAATAAAGATAGGGACTGAGGAGGCTCCTGTCATTGATTTTAAGCCCCTCAGGCAGCATGCACACATTCATGAAGGCATATGCATATACGCCACACTACACACACACACACACACACACACACACACACACACACACACACACA
>JANHMN010000002.1:216623975-216704477 GCA_030674055.1 Rhabdomys pumilio | reverse complement strand
ACACACACACACACACACACACACACACACACACACACACACACACATTCAGAAAGACTTAAAAGGAGGTGGCTGACAACATAGCTAGATGGTGGAACATTTACCTACCATCCAGGAGGCCCTGGGATCAACCTCCAGTCCTGAGAAAAGGCTGGCTGAACAGTTGGAAGAAAACCCCTATGTTTCTAAAAGTGAAAAGTCACTATAAAAACAAATACACAGGTATATAAGAATGAGTAAATAGAGTGTTATAGAACAGTATAAAAGGAGTGAGGACGAGCTCTGTGTCCTTAAACAGAAATTTCCAGAAACTGGCATAAGGTGAAAATAGGAAGTACAAAGGACTCTGGGTAGTGTATTCTTCATGTATGTGAGAAACACTGATCCTCATTTCATAATAAAAGTCCTGGAGACTCAGTGTAGCAAAAGCAAGACAGATTTATTTTCAGTTCAGACACCAGATGCCAATCTGGACAAAAGGCAAAAAATGACAGGTATGCCAGTTTGGTACAAAATAGTGAGTTTTTTACCTCTAATCATATTTCCCATTCCCACAGCTCCCAGGCAAACTCTTCAGAGAGGTCCATCTTCCTAGTGTCTAGTACTGTCCCTCCCCTAACCTCATTCTATGGCTCATCTTGTGGCTGAGTCACTCAGTAGAGTTTTCTACCTTGTCAATCCTAGGCTGAACTGTTAACATGAGATAGGCAGCAACTGCTGGAGCCCAGGGCCTTGCGCCTCCAGCTTGTCTGATGGGTTCTTAGCATCCTCCCACTGCAAATGGGTCATAGGATTTATTTCTTATTTCTTACAATGTAATGAGGAAGAGACAGGATTGTGATATAGCAGTTGACAGAGTCCTTGGCTAGTATGGAGAAGACCCTGGGTTTGACCTTCATGGGTTTGACCTCTAGTAACTCATGAAGTTGGGAGGTTCTATCCAACAAGGGCTCGGGCTTCCAGGATGCTATACCTCCTGACTACACTGGATTTGGATTCCACCCCCTAGGCTACCAACCTGGCTCCTGCGGACCCCAATGGCAAGGCAGACCCATATGTGGTGGTGAGCGCTGGCAAGGAGCAGCAGGACACAAAGGAACGTTATATCCCCAAGCAACTCAACCCCATCTTTGGAGAGTGAGGCTGGGCCCTGGGCTTGGGAAGTGGGGCATCCTGGTGCCACAGCTTCTTGCCTAGGCAGCTGTGGCTAGGGCTGGACACTGTCACCCCAGGTCTCCTCTGAGGGCATGGAGCTGTCCTTAGCTACTTTTCCTTCCTACCCAGGGTCCTGGAGCTGAGTGTCTCCCTCCCAGCTGAGCCAGAGCTGACTGTGGCCATATTCGACCATGACCTTGTGGGTTCTGATGACCTCATTGGGGAGACCCACATTGACCTGGAAAACAGATTCTATAGCCACCACAGAGCCAACTGTGGGCTGGTCTCCCAGTATGATGTGTGAGTCCGGCAGGGCCCCAAGAAGACATTCCCAAAACAAATGCATGCAAATCTCACATTCCCACTTAAAATGTCTTTAATCTTATAATATTTTGAATGTCTTGTGTTTGTGTGAGTACACTCATATGAGAATCTGGGCACATGTATTCCACAACATGCACATGAATGTCTGAGGACAGACTTGGGTGTTGGTCTTCTCCTTCCATCTGGCTTGAGGCAGGGTCTCCTCACTCTTGTGTCTCAGGCTACCTGGCTCATTAAGCTTCCAGTCTCCTGTTTTCACTTCCGTCTTCCACAGGAGTGCTGGGATTACAGACACTTGCACTGCGTATAGACCTTTATGTGGTCTCTGAAGATTTGAATTCAGGGTCTTGTGTATATGCCACAAGCCCTTTGATACATCTCCAAACAGATGCATCTCCCAGTTCTCACAATCCCCATTGTTGTCTCCAAAAGGGGAATTTCTTCCACCCCACTCCCCCACCCCCAGCAAGACACCCTAGTTTAGTGTCTAAGACTTGAACTTAGGTACTGGAGTTTCCATACTAATAAGTCATTTCCTCAGCAGTGCCTTTGTGTCCCATTGTGCTCTCATACAGCCCCAGTTGATACATTGTTCCCTTCTGCCTGCAGGGATGGGTACAATGCCTGGCGAGATGCATTCCGGCCTTCACAGATCCTGGCCGGGCTGTGCCAGCGCTGTGGCCTTCCTGTCCCTGAATACCGAGCCGGGGCTGTCAAAGTGGGCAGCAGAGTCTTTCTGACACCATCCGAGGCCCCGCCTCCAGGTACCAGACCCTGTCTGTTGGACAGGCCACAGTGGGTACTAGGGAGGCAGATCAAGACACAGGGCACATCAGGTGTCAGGTTCCTGTGCCCAGTAGAGCCCACTGATTGCAGCAGGCACAGGGATATTTGTGAGTTAGGACAAGATTCCTGGATGTTGGGAGAAAATGACCTCAGGTAGACTCCTCAGAGCATTCAGTCTGTGGCTATGGAAGTCACACTTCACAAGGCTGGTGGCATACTCTCTAAACAGGGTTTGATCAAAGGTGATGGTAGCTCTTCACAGTCTTCAGTCAATAGTTATAGCAGCACCCCATCCCCCAACCCCTTCTTTTTGTAAATGATAGATTTGCTCTCCCAGGCCACAGGCTTTTCGGGATTTTTGTTTTGTTTTTTTTTGTTTTGGTGGAGGGCAGTTGTTGAGGAGATCTCTATGTATCCCTGGCTGTCCTGGAACTTACTATGTAGACTAAGTTGTCCTTAAACTCATGGAGATCCTCCTGCCTCTGCTAGGATTAAAGGTGTGAGTCACCACCCAGGGCACAGGCCACAGGCTAGTCAGTCTCAGTGGAGAGCTACTGAGGAGGATGGGGCGGGGGAGGGGCAGCCAGGGTGTTGTGAACCCAAGCCCACACCCCCTTGTTTCAGATGGCAGGAATCCCAAGGTGACAAATGAGGCTTCTGAAGAGGCCCAAGCGTTGCTTGTGTTGAGGCGTTGGCAAGAGATGCCAGGTCTTGGGATCCAGCTGGTACCTGAGCATGTGGAAACACGACCTCTGTATCATCCCCGGAGCCCAGGGCTGCTGCAGGTAAAGGGACCTCAGCACCCCTAAGACTTACCAAGACTCCCACTTGCCTCTGGACCCTTTCCCCAAGTCCTCTGCCCACACAGCACTACCACTGACCCTGGTCCTGGCACAAGCACCCCACCAGCCTTGGAGTCTTGAACCTGTCATGGGCTGTTATACCCCAGTCCTGATTCTTGTCCTATAGGATCCCCAACCCTGAGCCAACAAGGTTGAAACTCGGCTCCATCCTGGGTTACCTGGGCCTTGAGAACACCATATACTACTCTTGATTTTAACTTTCTTACTCTGGACCCAAACTTTGCCTTGACTTTGGGGCCCTCACTGCAGACTTGACCTTTACCCTAACCCCATCTACTCAGTAACCCTGCCCTTGACCGTCCTCTTTTCCTCATAGGGGACGGGGCAGCCACTGGACTCCTTGTAGAAAAGGAGTTCTCTAGCAGGACCCACCATCCTGGTTTTGTGCTCTTAGGGATCCCTCCATATGTGGATTGACATCTTCCCCAGTGATGTGCCTGCCCCACCCCCCGTTGACATCAAGCCTCGACAGCCAATCAGGTGAGAGAATTTGGGCTCTTCTACTCTCTGAAAACCTGAGCCCCCATTGAATGAGGCCAAGACTTCTGAGGCTTGTGAGTAGTTGTGTTTCACACCCTCCCTTGCCCATAAGCCATGCGCCTTGTCTGTATAGTGTCCAGATGTCCTTCGGTAAACCCTGCTCCTGCCTGGGCTAGCACAAACGCAGTGCTGTGAGGGGGATCTCTTCCACTTCTGGGCTCTGCTATTCTTGGTATACCTCTCAGGGAGCCTTTTTTCTTTAATGTGTATTGGTCTTTTGTCTGCATGTATGTCTGTGTATTGCAAGCATGCCTGCGGCCTGCAGAGGCCAGAAGAGGGATGGCAAAAGACCTCCTGAGCCACAGATGATTGTAAGCCACACTGTGGATGCTGGGAACTGAACCTGAGTCCTTTGGAAGAGTACCAAGTACTCTTAATCACAGAGCCATCTCATCAGCCCCTCAGAGAGCCTTTTGCAGCCTAGGGACAAGATAGTTTCTAAGAATATTGGCTTATCTCTTATGAACCAGGCCTCCTGAGTGGAAATAAATGCCTTTAGAGCTAAAGCCCCAAACCACTTCCCACTGGACTGGCTGGTTTAGATGCTGCCCTCTCTGTCACTGTGGGTAGGGTCTCTGGTATCACAGATTGGCCAGTTCTGTGTGGTCCTCCCAAGCCTGTCTCACCAGAACCATAGATTGACAACATGGTTGGACAGAAGGATCAGGAGTTCAAAGGCCAGCCTCAGTTTTCATAGAGAGATCAAGGGTAGCCTGGGCTACATGAGATCCTGTCTCAACCTAACAAAATCAGAGAGGATTAATAAATGAAGGGAAGAGACATACAAGCAACCCCCTGACAACCACGAGGCCATGCTGGGGAAGAACCAGAATGTTCCCTTCTCTCTCTGCCTGTCTTTTCTCACACTTCTCTATACCCCAGAACTTTGGGTTATGTCACGTGGCTTGCTGTGGCTCTAACTGCAGCTGATCGATGCTGAACTACCCAACAGTTTCAGGCTTCTGACCCCAAATGTAAATAAAGGACCTCAGTGTACTGGCTTGGGTCCCGACACTCCTGATGCTGCAGCTGTAGTGGGAAATGGCCAGTGATACCCGACTCAGCTTTCTGTTCCCACATCCCCCTCTTTTCTTGTCTTTTGAGACAAAGTCTCACGTAGCCCCAGCTGGCCCTGAACTAGAGATACAGCTTTGGATGGCCTTTGAACTCTCTTAACCCTCTGCTTCTCCATTGCTGGGGTTCACAGGCCTGTATCACACCTTTGCTGTATGTAGTGTTGCTGGAGCTTGAGCCCAGGGCCTCTCGAAAATTAGGCAAGCACTCAACTGAACAAAGATCAAAGATTCTTCAGCTGTTGTGGTTTGGGGACAGGGTCTCATGCAGCTTCAGGGATGAACTCCAAACCTCCGGGGGCGGCATTGATATGACAGGACTGTGTGCCATCATCCCCGTTTAAGAGTTGCTGGGTAGTCAAACCAGGGACTGTGGTGTGTTAGGCCAGCATTCTACCCACTGAGCTACACTCCCAGGACCCTTAACAGTTTGAAACCACTACATCCGCAGCTATGAGCTCAGAGTTGTCATCTGGAACACAGACGACGTGGTTCTGGATGATGTGAATCCACTCACTGGAGAGATGTCAAGTGACATCTATGTTAAAAGGTAGGCCTATAGGGCAGGCTGGCCAAATGGCTGCCCTGCAGAACACTGCAAATGGGGACCCTGTGTTCACATCCTGTGTGCTGACAGCTGAGTTCTGGGTGTGGCCCTAGTCCTGATACCCATCTTGCCCTGGGCCATCTCCCTCCCTCACCCAGCTGGGTAAAGGGGCTAGAGCACGACAGACAGGAGACCGATGTCCACTTCAACTCGCTGACTGGAGAGGGCAACTTCAACTGGCGCTTCGTGTTCCGATTTGACTACCTGCCCACGGAGCGGGAGGTGACCGTCCGGCGCAAGCCTGGACCCTTTGCTCTGGAGGAGGCTGAGTTCCGGCAGCCGGCTGTGCTGGTCCTGCAGGTCTGGGACTACGACCGAATCTCTGCCAACGACTTTCTTGGTACTTAGCTTTCCTAACCTCAAGCTCACACCATCTGTCCCCATTCTCCTTGCACCACCTCTTCCTTTTTGTCCCTTACTTCACACTCAAACTCAACTTCAAATCCTGTTGCTCTCAGACCCCAGGCATATTTCTCATCAGTGTTCAGGGAGCTTGGTGTAGTCACCTCTTCTCCAAGGCTCTGTAACGTTTCACTGGCAGTCTGATTCTAGATACCTATAGCTGTGGTCTGACCACTGTCTTCCCTCTGGGTCTTTGCAACCCTGTGCTGCCTCTTCCACTCCTGGTCCTAACCTCGTGAGTTCTGCTCTCACAGGGTCCCTGGAGTTGCAGCTACCAGACATGGTGAGGGGGGCCCGGGACCCCGAGCACTGTTCTGTCCGACTAGCCCTGGATGGGGCAGGGCCGAGGTGCAACCTGTTTCGCTGCCGCCGGTTGCGGGGCTGGTGGCCAGTGGTGAAGATGAAGGACATGGAAGACGTGGAACGGGAGGCCAGAGAGGCTCAGGCTGGCAAGAAGAGGAAGAGGAAGAGGAGGAAGGGCCGGCCGGAGGACCTGGAGTTCACAGACACGGGGGGCAACGTCTACATCCTCACAGTGAGTAGCCCATAATGACCACGGTCTGGCTCAGGCTGGACTGTGTCGACTGACTGCCCCACCATTTCCTTCTAGGGGAAGGTTGAGGCGGAGTTTGAGCTGCTAACTGTGGAGGAGGCAGAGAAGCGGCCGGTTGGGAAGGGGCGAAAGGAGCCAGAGCCTCTGGAGAAACCCAAGTAAGTAGCCCGAGCTTTGGGAGGTGGGGTCACTGGCAGTGGCTTTCTGGTCACGGTGACTCCACCCTTCCCCAACAGCCGCCCCAAAACCTCCTTCAACTGGTTTGTGAACCCCCTCAAGACTTTCGTCTTCTTCATCTGGCGCCGGTACTGGCGCATCCTGGTGGTGCTGCTGCTGCTGGCGCTAATCACCATCTTCCTTCTCCTCGTCTTCTACACCATCCCTGGACAGATCAGCGAGGTCATTTTCAGCCCAATCCACAAACACTAATCCACGTGACCAGGGACACACCTCAAAGTCCTAATCTTTCAAACCTGCTCTTGGAAGTCCTTCCTTCCAATGTGACCTGGAACGGTTCAGTCCTTGGGTTCAATAAACTTTATCACAGACCAGAGGCTGTTTTTTATAGGTGGTGCAGGATAAATGCTCTCAGGTAGCACTAAAAGCTGGGGAATTGCTAGAACATGCAGGGATGTACTGCCCACATGGGATCCCAGGAAAGAACTAGCTGTAAAGCCTGAGTGGACTGTGTCACCTGTGGTCCCAGCAGCAGCCTCTCAGTTCCTGCCAGTGGCTGGGTCTCTCTCTCCATCTGCTCATGGCTCTGCCTTCCATGACATCTAAGCACTTTTGTTTCATTAACTTGTACCAGCCCCGAGATTGGGACCTTCCTATGAGCATGGGGTCCACAGAAGTCAAGGACCGCAGGTAAACAAGGGAGAGAGTCATCACCCCGACTTCTAGGGGACACTGGACGTAGCTCTCAGGTGGTCCGTCACCTAGACCTCAGGTACAGTGCCCTCCAGTGATCTTGCTGTCATCACTGCACTTTGCTTCCCTGCCATGGTCTGATGAACTGGAGAGGCCTCTGGGTCCTCATTCTCTACACACAGATAAGGGTTCTAATGAGAAGCTGACGGTCTGGTGTGGACTGTGCTCTAAAGTGGCAGAGGCTTCCTCCCTCCTTGCTTTTCACCTTGTCTTATTTAACAGTCTGCAAAGGTCTATGTGTTTCCTCTATGCAGAGACACTATGGGCTTTGGCAGTGAGAACCACAGGACTGAGGCAAGACTGTCTGCTTTAGTTGTCCATCAGTGCAGAGGTGACCAATTCCAACCCAGACCCAGAGCTCTGTGACAGTGGCATTTGTGTCATCTATCCACAGGCTGTGGTGGCTCCAAGATATTTACCTTAGAAAGTTCTATCTGGTCACAGAAGAGGGACCAAGGACACGGCTCGAAGCAGGGATCAGTCTGGTGTAAATAAAGCCATATGAAACAGGGATGCACATGGGACTCTCAAAGGGCTGACCCTGGCCTGGCAGTCATGATGGATTTCAATACATGACTAAGAAGGGGCTGTTCCCAGGTTCCAGCCAGATCCCAAGAATCACACTGAGGCAATCATTACTATCACAATTCATATTTATCACCCTGGGCTGGGCTGACTGAGGAGGAGAGGAGTATGGGTAGTTGACAGGCTAGAGGATAAAATCACAGGGGAAGAGAGGGCAGGATGAGCAATGGGGAAGGAAGAGAACTACGTTGTCTTCCCTAGGTCAATCTTCTTCTGGATGGCCCGAGCAGAGTGGTAGATGAGCGAGTCAATGAGTCCAGCCACTGAGGGAGAGACCGTGACTAGCAGTGGCTCCTGTGGACCCCTGCCTGTCACCTAACTGGCCAGCTAGCATTTTCCTTGGTCCTTAAGGCTTTCCTCTTCCCCAACCAGAGCCTGGGGCACTGATGAGGACACCACTCAGCAGTGGATGCTTGCCCAGAACCTGTACACCCTCAACCCTACAGCACAGGGAATTCTGGGGCACCTGTTCCCTGCAAAGGAGTTCTGGAATCTCTTACCTGTAAACATGCCTCCAATGATGGCGCACACACCCGTCAGGAAGTGGGTGAAGGACCTGCAGAGGCAACAGGAGGGCTTAGCAGGCAACTGCTCTCATTGGCCTGAGCCTTGACTCCTCCCACTCCATACCCTCACCTGTGTTTCTCTGTCAGCTTCACCATCATTGGTGAGAACTCATACAGCACAAAGACCCCAGGCAGGCCCTGGTCACCCAGCAGTCCGTTGGCAACCTTCTCATGCCTGGTCACGGAGAATTGGTTTGTCCTCAGCACCTGTGGTAGGAAGGGACCCAGAGGCAGAGTAAGGCTCAGAACCTGGCTCAGAGGTGTCTGAGCCCGGCCCCTTGTAAGGCTGTGTCTATGAGGATCCCATGTTGGTAACTAGCACTGTAAGAGCTCCTGTGGACCCCTGTCTGGTCACCTAACTGAACTGGCCAGCTAGCCCTACTAGTCAGCACCTTCCAGCTGCCCTGTCCTAGCTACATCTCACTGATCCTTTTGCTGGAGGTCCAGATGTGAGGAAGCCTCTTACAGAGGTGCCCTAAGGCTGGTGCTCACTTCCCTGCCCTGAGCCCTGTTATAGCATTCCAAGAATCCTGCTCTACAGATCACAGAACAGAGCAGGCCCAAGGGATGCTCGGCCTGGCTAACCCAGCCCAGAACATACAATGGGAGTCACTAAGCACCCAAGGAATGTCTGGAGGCAGTGTGGGAAGCAGGCAGACCACGTGGTGTTGAGCCAGTGACTGCAGTGAGGTCAGACTTTTACCCTTCGGGCCTCAGCACTGCCTCCATTGTACAGGAGAGAGAGCAGTACCTCCTTCCCCAGGCTGCAGGACTACACAAGGGCTTCAAGTGCTGGGCAACAAGTTGGAGCTTGTCACCTCTCCTAACTCACCTCCCCGTCCACTTTCATGTACACCGTGGGCACCACTTTCACAAAGTACTGGAACATCATGGAGGCTGTGTGGAGAAGCAGTCACAGGGCATGGGTGCCAGGCAGGGTTTTGATGAGAGAAGGGGCTACCTCCCAGGATGGTACCTTGGGGTGCAGTGACATTGGTGTGGTCCAGGGGGTTCACAATGCCTGGATAGTCCTCCCCAAATGACAGGTGCTTGATGTAGTGGGTCATGTTGATCTGCAAGCAATATCGGTGGCTGAGGCCTCACAGTACACAACCCAAGCCACCCAAAACTATCCAGAGTAGCAGAGAGGGATGCCCGAGTCTGTCAGTAAAGGTGGGAAAGGGAGGGATGAAGGGAGGACCCCTGGATGGGAGAGGCTATGACTCTAATGGAAGGACTGGCTGTACCAGGCATCTCCTGTTTTCACTTAGGGATTCCCTTCTCAGGCCACAGGTTCCTGGGGCTCCAGGGTTAAGGTACAACTTCAAAGAGTCATGGAGTGCACAGCAGACATTGGTCCTGCCTGGACCTCTCAAGGGCTGAAGGCCTAAGCCAGAAGCCCTAACTGCCAGCTTTCTTGAGGGATGCTTAGAAGTGCAAATCTGATGATGTTATGCCCCTGATTAAGGTGAGTGGGCAACTGCCTTCTGTACTGAAAGGAAAGAGTAGAGTCCTCAGTCTGACTGCCAAGTTCTCTCGCCCTGACAACTTTGTCAGTCTTGGCCACCTATACCCACCCTGGTGGCTTCCTAGAAATGTCACACTCCCTCCCAGCTTTGCTCTGAGGCTCCTTCTCAAGGATGCACTCCACAACCCCATCTCTGCCTGGAGTCTGAAGCATCAGCCAAACAATGGAGAGGGGTTTCTCTGTCCTCCATGTCAGATATGAGTAACCCAGTCTCCAGGCAACCCAACCTCCATGGTCTCCATCTGGTACGTACATTGTCAAGGCCAAAGCTCTGCAAGTCATGAACTAGGAGAGAAGAAGAAAGGACCATTAGGTAGCCAGGACCAGGCTCCTGGTTGCTCCTGAGTCTCCTCTCAGGCTGCCCTCTTCCCCTGAGGGGTGTGAGGCACCTAGCTCTTCTGGGACCCCCAGTCACCCTCACCTTGGTACCCTTGCTCTGTACCTGGATGAGTTCATACCTCACACTGGGGTGGATAAGAACACGATCTTTCCTCCCTGACAGAGGAGCTCTAGGCAACTGACTCCAGGTGGGGCTTTTAGCTCAGGAAACAAAACCTACTCACTGGATCACTAATGAGAGTTAATGGCAAATCACTGGACCTCAACATGAGCTGGGGTTGGGGGATGGTACAGGGACTCTGGTGCTTCTGCCCCCAAAATTCCCCAAAGGGATCTATCTCAAGGGGTTCCTGAAGCAACAATTTCATCCCATCTTCTAATCCCAACTGCCTGCTGTGAGGAACCCCACCTCAAAAACACATCCCAGACCCATCCAAACCTCCCCCCTTCCAGGAGGGCAGGCTGCCTCAGAAGTGGGGGCTTGTCCTCCCTGGGGGGCAGGGCCACTTACTCTCCACAGCATGGACTGCAGCATGGGGGAAGGAGAGAGGAGGGAGAGAACAGAGATTCAGAGCTTCACAGTGAGATCTATGGAGCAAGATCCTTGGTAGGAGGGAGGACTGACACTTCTGCTTCAGCATAAGGGTCTAGCCCCAGCTAAAAGGCCTCTTCTGGGACCAAAGAGGCACA
Organism: Rhabdomys pumilio; assembly: GCA_030674055.1. Classification (NCBI taxonomy): domain Eukaryota; kingdom Metazoa; phylum Chordata; class Mammalia; order Rodentia; family Muridae; genus Rhabdomys; species Rhabdomys pumilio. The sequence goes on along the minus strand of JANHMN010000002.1, from coordinate 216,693,536 downwards.
GAAGGTGGTTTAAGCAGAAAAATAGCCAATCTAAGAAAAACCAAAGACCTTAAAACCCTCTCCCAGATGCATGACATGGACAAAGTGCTTGGTCCAAGTTAGTCTCTGCAGAGGGCTGTCCTAAGGACCAGGGGGATCTAAGAGAGGCAATAGCTGGTCAGCTTTACAAGATATTACACCACCACATATCATTCACCCTACAATCAACAAGGATGCTAAAAAAAATACTCCAAGGACTCTGGCAGATGTCTGGCCACAGGTGCTGGAGCTCTGGGTCTGAGCATCACTGTACTCAGTTCTCTGGGGTTCATGACTCTGAGGGTAGACCTAAGAGGAGGCGCAGACACGCTGCCCTGACAGCTGCCCCAGCTCCTGAGTGATGAGGCCTGGAGCCACAGTTTAAACAGTGCCACACTGGTATCTTCCTATAGTCTCAACAAGTCCATTTACTCCTTAGAGTAAAGGGATGCAGGATGCCAGAGCTCTGCAGTCCTCTAGGCCACCCACCTACTCCCCTGCCTTTCCCCAGTGCAGGCACAGACCACCTGACAGACCTACAGGGCTACCGTACAGGACCACAGACATGATCACCTTAGTCACTCAGGCCAGCAGACCCTGCTCATTCCCTGCATTCCTCTTATCTGGCAGCCATCTCCCAGTGTGATCCTAACTCCCACCCAGCCACACCCCACCAGGCAGCAAGGACTCCTGCTTCAGCCACTGTCTAGGCCCCTCACTGTTCTGTGTCACCCACAGGCACCAGCTCTATTCTATCTCCTCAGTGACTATGTGGTCTTCCATACCTATCTCCTCGTTGGCCAAGACGGAGGCCTTTCTAGCTCCTTACTGCCACTGTCAGGTCACTGTCCCCTAATCCACTCTTAGTCCTCAGCTCTGGTGAAGATCAAGGCACCCCTACTTGTGTAATCACAAAATACTACTAGGCATTCCCAGAACTGTCCATCCTTGATGACAGCTGAGTCACAGCTTCTGGTGAGCCCCACCTCATGTACAGGAGTCTCCAACATCTGGTCCTCACAGTTCCTGGGCAGCCCCCTTCTCTCTCTCAACCTGTCTCCAGTAGCTACATCCGTTCTAGTTTTAACCACAAGTACCCCGTGCTCTGGTCACCAGCCTGCTAACTTCCTCCTGTTCCTTCCCACCCAAATCCAACCATCCCGTGCCACCACATGGAAAGCCTGCAGCAGTCTGTTGCCAGTTTCCTCACTGGCTTCTACTCCTACCCAACCCCGAGTGCTCATCTCTCCCATGGTTCACCTGTGATCTCTTCATGCACTCGTGACTCCCTTGTCTGGGCAGCACGGAGCAACCCTCAACCCCAGAGAATCCCAAGGGTGTTCTCACTTCTACCCACTGTCCCAGAAAACAGAGGCGCCCACTGTGGCCTCTCTCTCAAATCTCTGCCACCTCCATCCCCCTCTCCTCAGCCTTCAGCTAACGACCTTGCTTCTTACGCCAGAGCAGCAGTGAGGGGCGACCCTGCATGTGCTCTCCTGGCTGCCACAGCAGGCCTGTCATGCTCAGGCTCTAGACTGCCTCCTCTCCAGACCTACTGGCCACGCTCTCATCTCTAGCCTCACTTCTGCTGGGCTACGGTGACTTCCCGCAGCCCCGCACATACACAGCCCTGCACGTGAGCCTCCTGAGGTCTGTGCACCAGTTCCTGGACACTCTTTCCTTCCTTCTCGGTGTCATCCTCCACTTCCCAGTCCTCAGCTGTCACCATTGTCTAAACTTTGACAGTGGCAGTGATGACATGTGTCCACAGCTTCAATTTCTTTCTTTTTTTTTTTTTGGTTTTTCAAGACAGGGTTTCTCTGTGTAGCCCTGGCTGTCCTGGAACTCACTCTGTAGACCAGGCTGACCTCGAACTCAGAAATCTGCCTGCCTCTGCCTGCCAAGTGCTGGGACTAAAGGCGTGCGCCACCACTGCCTAGCCACAGCTTCAATTTCAAGCACCTGTGCCCTTAACACAATCTTAGAACACTTTCCCACACGGCCCAGTTACAGCCATGTTCTGTCAGGGCCACCAATGCCCCTAACATTCCATTGTCCGCTCCCTTGGCTCACCAGCCATTCTTCACATCTCCTCTAATGCTTGAGGCCTGATGGACTCAGCCCTTTGAGTTCCCTTCTCCAACATATTTCACCTGCAGGGAGAGCTCTATATACGTGGGAGGTTCAACATCTGTGTCTCCCAGCTAGTTCCTCTGCCCTAACTCTCAGGAGCACTTACTTGGTAACCACAGAACCTAGGAAATGAAAATCCTACCGGTCTGAAAGGGCCAGAAGCTGAGTATCTGTTCTCTACCCACACCCACACCTGTACACAGCCAGCCCCCCAATCAACCCTCCTTAGGTCTTCCAAATGGTAGTTCTGACCTCTCACTACCCAGGCATAAAACTTAGAAACTCTGCAGTTGTCCTGGACTCCTTTGTCCTTCTCTGTCACATCCATCAGTGTCTTCTCAGTTCTACCTTAATGTATCCAGAACCCACCACTTCTCCACCCTCTGATCTCTGCTCCACCATCTTTGCCAGGTCTGGTCACTGCGACCTCCTCCACTGAGCTGTCAATGCTGCCCTGTTCTCCTGCCTTCTACACACCACCAGGTGCTGTTACCATGTGTTTCTGTAATTTTTTGGGTGTGTGTGTGTGGCAGGGGAGACAAGGCCTCATTATGCAGCACTGGCTGGACTAGAACTCACAGAGATCTTCCTTATTCTGCCTTCTGAGTGCTGGGATCAAAAGCTTGAAGCACCATGCTTGACCTTATTTGTAAAGGTGAGGTCAGACCACACAGTACAGAAGCCTGGGCCCTGCTGCCCTATGTAGAGGTTCTCCCTCAGCTTGTGGTCAAGCCATGTTCTTCTGTGTTCCAGGCACCCTGTCTTAATGTCACTGGGACTTACCAAGTGCACGCAGGCCCTTAGCACCTGTATCCACTGCTTTCTCCCTGCTACGCTCCCTAGGCACCAACACTGCTGGCCGCCTCACTTTGCTCAGGTCGTTGCACAAACGTAGCCCCATAGCTTTCCAAAACCACCTTAACTAAAACAGCGGGCACTGTCCCTCCACCATCTTTATTCTGCCTTGCTTTGGTCTACATTATTGTTATGTTATCTATTTATTTAGACACAAGGTCTCACCATATAGTACTGGCTAGCCCATAACCATGTAGACCAGGCTGGTCTTTGGCTTGGTCCACATTATTTAATAGTAGAGGATTTATCATGTATTTTATATGCCTGTCTCTCTCTGTCTCTCTGTCTCTGTCTCTGTCTCTGTCTCTCCCTCTCTCTCTCTCTCTCTCTCTCTCTCTCTCTCTCTCTCTCTCTCTCTGTGTGTGTGTGTGTGTGTAAGGAAGGTGTTGAGGCAGGGTCTCATATAGCTAAGGCTAGTCTCAACCCTACTACACGAGGATGGCCTTGAACTGATCCTTCTATACTCCTTCCCAATGCTGTGCCTGTCAGTATGTGGACCGTGCCCGGCTGTCTGTGAAGACTTTACTGACCGTGTATCTTCATATCTAGACTAACACACGGCACCCAGTAGGTGACTACTAACGTCTAGAGAATGAATACATAAACACAGCTAAGGGTACGGAATCTGAGTTCCAACCCAGCTTTGCTTGCCCAAAGCCTCACTCACAGTCAGCTGATTTGGGGGCTGGGGAGGAATGGTTAGCACTAAACAAAGCAGCACTTAACCCAGGCCCTGTGCAGTAACCCTCCCTAACCCTGCACCACACAGACAAGATCAAAGCCAGGGCTTCAGGCATGCTAGGTAGACACCACTAACTGAGCTAGCCATATCTCTGCCCTACACTCTTTAGGACTCCGCTAAACTGCTTGCCTACTCTGGCTCCAAGTTAAAGAACACTGGCCTGGTAAGGGGCACAACAACCTGCCACCAGGGAATCCAAGAGCTAAGTGCCCCCGGCTGACCCTGGATCACTCACCATGCACATGAGACTGTTGGAAGCTCTTCCCAGGGGCAAAGTGGAAGTTTCCAGCCACCTGTGGGGGACATTTCCTCTCATTCTCCACATCAACTACAGTGCTCTCCCAGCCTGGCTCACCCAGCTGCCTCGCCTCGTTCCCTCCTGGTACCTTGTTGACCTCTAAGAAGCCATACACCTGGCAGCCTTCGTTCTTCTGCTCCTGCATCTTCTGGCTGAAGCCCTCTCGACGACACTGCTCAATGGTGTCTGGGTTCTTGAAGGCCCAGCCTCGACGGCGATAGGCTTCCCGTACGTCTTCACAGCTATTACAGCACCTGTGGAGGAGGCACGAGGGGATTCGAGCCCAGCCATGGTGCCCTGGGGAGGAACACCAAAGCTGTTCTGCCTGCTGCAGAAGGCGGTGTGAATGTCCTTAATGCCAATTACTGTACACATAAGAACAGCTCTAACTGCAAACCGGAGGCCACATGTACCAGTGTTATTATTTCCTCCTCTCCTTTCTAAAAAGTACATCTCCCTAGACCTGCCGAGTCAGTCTCTCAGGGGTCTGGGCTGGGAAATCACATAGCAGTTGGTACACTCCAGAGGCTTAATAATGTAGCTTCAGCTTTGTAAGTCATGGCTTTACATACAACATACACTTAACTTTGCAAGGACGGGGTTATTATCCTCCTTTATTAACTCACAGAGAAGCATATGGCTCAGACTGAAGACACGGACTGGATGCCTGGCAGCTGACTCTCTAGCCTGAGGAGCAGCAGCTAATTCCGTTTACCCCTGGGTGGACGCTTGTCAGTGGGCCTGCTCACTCACTGGCCTCACTTGCAGCAGGATCAGTAATGAGGAGTGCACCCCTCTAAATTCTCAGTTCTAACTCTCCAGGCAACAGTCTGGACAGGGCTGAGGCGGGCTAACTACAGAGCCTGGTGACAACCCTGCTTCATGCCCAGGGCGTGGCTCACTTGATATCTTCTGACTCAGCGCCGTAGCAGCTCTCACAGCGATTGGGGTCCAGGGAGTCTGGATCAAACACTGTCACCTCGACTTTTCCAAGCTCTGGGCAGGGCAGAGGCAAAAGTACAGCATGAAGCAGACACAGTGACATCCATGGCCACAGTTCCCTCCCACATGAGTCCCTGGGCCAGAGAAAACCGACAACACATATGAAGGTCAGGTGTTAAGCCCTTAACATACGCTCAGTATTAGGGAACAACAGGAAATACTAAGTATCGGCTGGTATAGGTAACTTCATGTTGTCTGTCATTCCATCAGACTCTGAAACTGGGTCTGGGCTGGTGCAGTGAGTGGCACACACCTTTAATCCCATTACTTGGGAGAAAGAGGCAGGAGGATCGGTGAGTTCCAGGACAGTCAGAGCTACATAGTGAGATGGGCTGAGGGTAACAGAGACAGCAACTCAGGGTAAGTGCTGAAAGCAAGCATTCTTACCAAGACGTTTCTAAGGATTACTTATGGATTGTGTGTTACTAGTTATGTATTACTGATCCCTCACTCATGATGAGGTTACAGATGGTACAATATCATAGTCAGATATTCTAGAATGCACTTAATACATCTAAGATACGGAACATTATTGCTTAATCTATACTGCCGTAAACACGCTCAGAATACTTACACAGCCTACAGCTGGCAAAACCATCTGACATGAAGACTATTTCCTAACAAAGTACTGAGAATCTCAAATAACTTACTGACTCCTCTACTGAACGTGAAGACCCAAGTGGTGGTACGAGTGTGCATTCAAACCATCTCAAAGTCAAAGCACCATAAGGTGAGAATGGTCTATAGTGCGTCCAACCCTTCATCTCATGTACTGGTTCCTACTGCTTACTAAAGCCAATGCTCAAACTGCAATGGGGGAAAAGACTTTAGTCAATGAGCTGGGCAAGTAGACGTCCTTTACCTAAGGAAGACCATGCTCAAGCCCGAGAAATGACAACCAAGTCTTCTGCTCTTAACCACTGAGCCAGGGCTGGAGAGATGGCTCAGCGGTTAAGAGCACTGACTGCTCTTCCAGAGGTCCTGAGTTCAGTTCCCAGCAACCACATGGTGGCTCACAACCATCTGTAATGGGATCCGATGCCCTCTTCTGATATGTCTGACAGCTACAGTGTACTCATATTAAAAAAAATAAAAATAAATTAAAAAAACAAAACAAAACACTGAGCCATCTCTCCAGTCCCTAAGGTATTCATTACACTCAATGTCCCAATACTAGAAGCATGGCTTCAACTGACTCTTGACTTGGAATAGCTGTAGAACCCTAAGCAAGTCAGCCGACTTCTGTCTAATGTGTTACTGAGCCTGTAGCAGCCCACTCGTGGAAAGCAGGGCAAGAAGGTCCAGCTCTAAGATTGGACGTTAACCATTGGAGCGGTCCAGCCCTCCCTTGGTTACCATGCCGCTCAGCCTCTGAGCTCACGGGGATGCCATCCTTGTCTAGTCGTTTCTTGAACAGGTTGTGCTCCACATCCAGCTGCTGCTCCCCTGCCACATCCATGGCATCGATGCTTAAGTCTGGAAAGAGAGAGACAAGCGATTAGCTTAGTGCTAAAGCATAGCACTAGGGACGCGGAGAGCTGAGCTTTGATGGGAAAGATGGATCTCGAGGAAGAACCAGATTCGGGGAATGAGGATGACCTGGCATCTACTCCGGGATCTCGGGATCTAAGGCTAGAGGTGTAAATCTGGAAGCCCACCTGGTACATCCAGGAGTCAAACTCGCACTCATAATCAGGTACTCACAGGCACAAGGCATATGTGGGAAAAGAACATCGATGTTGATCTTCAGTTTATCCCCCCGAGACTTGTCCACGTAGAGCTCAGGATGCACCTAGAGCGTGACTACCTCAGTCAGATTCATCTCTATTCCTCTATTCCCCTCTCCCACCTTTAAGGGTCCTACCCTTAGAATGCCCAGGCCCCGCCCACGTTCTAGGCCACGCCCCTTACCTCGGTAGTGAGATAATACTGCAATTCTGACAGGAACAGCAGGAGCATGAGAAGGCCACTGACGATGGTCACTGCAGGGCGAGAGCGAGATTTGGAATGGCCTGTATCCCACCCCTCAGCCCCTAGCAAGGCCAGGGAGAGTCCGGGAGCCCGGGCCAAACGCGAGGACAGCTCCCTCCTTGCAACCTTGCCCGCGCCGAGACCTACCCGTGGCGCCCCCGCAGGTCTTGACCCGGAAGTCCTCCAGAGTCTTAGGGTAGGCATCGAACTGCTTCAGCTTCCCCAGCGCCTCCATGGGGACCGGCCGGAAAGGGGATACCAGCCGGCCCGCCCCTCCAGCCTCCCGCTTCCGGCCTGGAGCCGGGGTCACGCCCCTCGCTGTCTTGCGCAGGCGTAGTTGTGCGTAAGTGGGGCTCCACCCCTCACCTGCCTTCTCAAAAGCTATCTGGCCTGCATACATTGTCACGCCCCCTGGCGCGGATTGGACGGTGCTCCGAGGGGGGCGGGCCGGGAGCACAGAGGGCGGTGCTTGAATGCGGAGTGACAGCACCTGTGGTAAGAGCTTCTTCTGGGACCTTTGGATCTCTTAGGACAGCACTTCCAACATGAGCCCGCCATAGCCACTGCAGCACTAATTAGAATTGGTTCCAAACCGGGGTGGGCGCACACCTGTAATCTCAGCACTCGGGAGACAGAGGCAAGCAGATGTCTGTGAGTTCGAGTTCAGCGTGGGTTACAAAAGGACAGCCAGGGCTGTTACACAAAGAAACTCTGTCTCAAAACACTACAAAAGAAAAGGAATCGGTCCCAAGTAAATAATTGGTTCCCTCATCAGGAAGTCCACAAGTGGCTCCGAGGTGTTTCCAATGCGGTTAAGGGATGAGAATCTTTGCAGGGGGAAGTGGAAATTAACTGGTTGACAAGTTGGCTCAGCAGGTGAAGACAGTTGCTGTCATTTCTGAGTTCTAGACCCAGGATCCTTATGGTGGAAGAAATTTGATTCTTGCAAAATATCCTCTGACCTCCATATGAATGCTGTGGCATGCCCGTGGCCACACTCACAATAAGTAAATATAATCTATAAATAATTTTTAAAAGAATGTGGATGTTAACTATTACATATATATATGTATGTATATGTATATGTATATGTATATACACACACACACATATGTATATGTTTTTAAGCTCAAACCGATCAATAGTGAAACCCAGTTCTGGACCTCAAAGTACCCTAGGTTCTTAACTCAAACAGCTTCCCAGCGCTAATCCCAGTGTGGATCAATAAATAAAATATGGACGGTTCACCGACTCCACTGCTCCAGGCCAAGGCTATAGAGTGGAGATTAAGCAGACCCTTATTTACTTTCTGTTGTAACCCATGGCTCTAGACTGCTATGCTCAATAGTTTTGTTTTGAGACAGTCTCTTTATGCTGCCCTGGCTGACCAGGAACTCCTGGATTCCTGCCTCAGACTCTTAGCATCTCATGGGAGGTTTTTGTTTTGAAGATTTATTGCTTATTTTTATGTGTATGTATAGCTACATGTGTTTATGTGTGCCAGGTGATAGATAAGGCATTGGATCCCCTAAATCTGGACTTATGGGCAGTTGTGAGTCACCCAATGTTTATTCTGGGAACTGAACCAGGGTCCTCTGAAAGAACAGCAAGCATTTAACCATGCTGAGCTCTTTCTCCAGCCCTGAGCTTAAAGGTCTTGATTTAGAAATCTTGCTTCAGGTAATATATCCCACTTTAGGAATCTGTTTTATGCTGTTGAATGGTTACATATCCATAATATTAGTTTCCCTTTAACCTAAAGAGTTTTTAGAATTTTATTTTAAACAGGGTCTTACTATGTAGCCTGGGCTGGCCTTGAATTCACAGAGATCTGTTTGCCTCTGCCTCTCAGGGGCTGGGATTAAAGGCATGTGCCACCACACCTAGACCTTAAATGTTTTTATTAGCATATGTTGATTATCCACAATAATGGGTTTATGACATCTTCATAATATATTTCTATCACACACACACACACACACACACACACACACACACACACACACGTCCAGTTACCCTCCTTCAGCGCCCTTCTTCTCCCATTAATCCTCTTCACTTTCTTTCTACATTCATGTGTTTTTTGTATGTGTGCTCCTGTGACTCACAGCTTATGAAAATCTTTCTGCTTCTCCAATCAACCATTATCTGTGTACAAATCCTCAGATGCTGACTGGCCTATCTCATGGAGATTTTTGTACAGATAACCTTAGCTGCTTTGAGTTTGATAGTATAATACCCAGGTCAAGCCTGGAATCCAGAATTCCACACTGCCTCTCCTGTGTTCTGTAGCTCTGACATTCTCTTCCCTGAACCTTAGCAGGGGTAATATAGTTGTCTGCTTTATAGCTAGCATTCAACAGCCATTTCTTCATGGCACTTCAGTCAGCAATTCTCCCTGGGCACTACACAAAGGTTATAGCTACACTATCAGAGGGATAAGGTTCTATATATTTTTAAAAAGATTTATTTATTTTATGTATGTGAGTACACTGGTGCTGTGTCTTCAGACACACCAGAAGAGGGCATCAGATCCCATTACAGATGATTGTGAGCCACCATGTGGTTGCTGGAAATTTAACTCAGAACCTCTGAAAGAGCAGTCAGTGCTCCTAACAGCTGAGCCATCTTCAGCCTAAGGTTTTATATTTTAAAGTTTACTAGGCAGTTATATTTTGGTTGAAACAGAAGGATTCCATGTTTGAAGTTAATGTGAGCTATGTAGGGAGAACCTGTTTTTAAAATAAACAAAACACTGAAATGACAGCCAGTCATGTTAATACTTATAATCCTGACACTTAGTCGGTAAAGGAGAATGATCAAGAATTTCAAGGCTGAGGGCTGGAGAGGTGACTCAGTGGTTAAGAGTACTGCATGCTCTTCCAGAGGTCCTGAGTTCAATTCCCAGCAACTATATGGTGGCTCACAACCATCTGTAATTGATCTGATACCCTCTTATACACCATATACATACACATATATATATATATATATATATATATATATATATATATATATAGAGAGAGAGAGAGAGAGAGAGAGAGAGAGAAAGAGAATGAACACTCATACATAAATAAATAAAAATTAAAAAAAAAGATTTCAAGGCCAGCCTAGGCTACAAAAACCCATCTCAGAACAAACAAAAATTATACCAGGTAATTAAAACTTGTGCATGAGTTCATGAGATTGCTCAGAGGCAAAACACTGGAGTCAAAGTAAATGCCCATATAGAGGGCTCAGTTCTGTAAAGGTAAATTGTCAGGTCGCCACACACACACAAAAAAAAAAAAAAAAGAATAAAAACTATTTGATCTTAAAACCTTAGAACTTAAAAGTATTTGACCTTAGAACTATTGAACCTTAGAACCTGCATTTTAAAAAGATGGGTACAGGGGCTTTGAGAGATGACTCAATGGTTAAAAGAGTATAGCTGCTCTTTCAGAGGACCCAGGGATCAGTCCCCAGAACCCACAAGGTGGCCCCTAACCATCACAAACTCCAGTTCTACAAAATCTGAGCCCTCTTCTGGCCTTTATAGGTACTGCATGCACACGATGCACATATATACATATAGGCAAACCATCCACACTTACCAGCTTTTGTGGGAGCTCTGTATTGGGAGCCTGGTAGCTGATCCACAACACAGCACCAGAATGACAGCCACCAGCTCCCTGGCAACTTAATGAAGACGGATGTGAACAAGATGCAGACCTAAGCCAGTCAAGACAAATCTCTTCAAGCTGCAGGATCAAACTCAGGTCATCAGCTGGTGTGGCAAGGGCTTTTGCCACCACATCATCTCACTGACCCTTGTAACTGCTTTTACGTTAATTATCATTTCTGGGAACTAAGAATAGCCCTGGCTGGCCTGGAACTCCATATGTAGACCTGGCTTGTCTCAGACTCACAGGGATCTGCCTGCTGCTGCCTTCCAGGTGCTGGGGTTAAAGGCTACACCACTATGTTAGGCTGGAATGTTTTTAGTAGAGATGAATATATCATTCTCGACTCAAAATGAAGTATATTGTTTTGTTTCATTTTCATTTTTGCCAAAACAGGGTTTCTCTGTGTAACCCTGGTTGTTCTGAAACTCATTCTGTAGACCAGGCTAGCCTTAAACTAATGGGATCTGCCTGCTTCTGCCTCCCAAGTGCTATAATTAAAGGTGTGTGCCACCACTGCCCATCTATTTTTGTTTTTATATGAATTTATGCAGCCAGGCGGTGGTGGCGCACGCCTTTAATCCCAGCACTTGGGAGGCAGAGGCAGATTTCTGAGTTCGAGGCCAGCCTGGTCTACAGAGTGAGTTCTAGGACAGCCAGGGCTACACAGAGAAACCCTGTCTCGAGAAACCCTGTCTCGAAAAACCAAAAAAAAAAAAAAAATTTCTTCAATGAATTTATGCATATGTATCAAATCTTGGTCTTGTTTAATTAGTCATGTAAAAAATAACAGCATTCTAATGGAAATGAAGTTTAGCCTAGTGGTTTTGAAGGGAGTGTCATTGTTTCTTGCTTTTGTTTTTATCTGGCTGTTTTGAGTACATGAAAACACTCTGCAGTGCTAGTGAGGTAACTTGGTGCTAAGCCTGACACTTCCTAGAACCCACATGGTGGTCCTATGACCACCACACACATGAACCATGACATGTATGCCCACACATATATGCACAGACACTCTAAATAAGTAAGTGTGATACAATTTAGAAAGCTTTCTCTAATTGCTTCCTTTGTTAGGAGGTAGTTTCGATACCCCGTAGTATGTGTACAAATATGTATTGGGGGCTGCAGAGAGTTGTCATATCATAAATCTAGAAAAAAATGAAAAAGAGAAAGGGTCGTGATGATATCCAATACTCTATGTTGATTTAAAAAAAAAAAGCCTTACAGGAGAGAGTAAGAATTCTGGAGGACCACAGTGAGACCATGGCAGTAGGGGATGGCAGGGGATTGACTGACATAACCATCTTGGAAAGCTTGGCTTTTAGTGAGCAATCTCAGACACCTTATTGAAGAGAGACGAGTACATTGTGTGCCCCTGGGCTCTCACTTTCAGTACTAAAGAGCCTGGTGACTGTCCCCTTCAGGGTACAGAACAGTGATCACAATGTTGACTCTGATATAGCGAGTGGCACTGACAGCCAGTCTTTCCTTCTGCAGGAGCACTCAGGACAAAACTTATGCTGTCTGTGACAGTACCTTCACTAGGCCCAGTCAGAATCCTCCCTGCGGGTGAGAACATGGACACGAAGGAAGCTGAAGGGACACATGGAGCTGAAGGGAAGGTTGGGGAGCTGTGGAGGCTAGCGTGAAGGGATCCTCATGCAGTCCGTGGCCTCAGCCCCATGTCCTTTCAGGTGGAGAAGCCAGTGTGTTGCCTGCCACATGAGCCATTATCTGGGCAGACATGGAGCTCTGCTGGGTCTTCTGGGGGCTTATCTTGTGGCTGATGGCTCCCTGCCTGGATCTGACACACGAATTGGCACCCCAGCAGGAATGGACATACATGGTACCACAGCAATGTAACTGCTTGTGCTTCAAATTTGGAGAGCATGGCTGCCCTTCAAAACCCCACAACTGTTCCACCTGCCACCACACAACTGGAGAAGCATGTTATGAGAAGACCATGGGGTACTGGAGGACAAAAGTTCTCTGGTGGCTGGTCAGTGGTTAGCACCCAGCCCTGTGCTATTGACTTCACTCCCCAGGTCTAGTCCATTTTCTATCCTCTGGCCCAAACCCTTTCTCTTGGCTGCTGTGTGCCTCTCCCCTCCCCAGCCATGGCCCCTGGTCTTTCCTCCTGCTCCTCAGAACTGATGGCTGGTGCCAAAGCCCCCACCTTGTCTTTGTGCTGTTATCAGGGCATGGACTCAGTGAGCAAGCATGGGACAATGTGGAAGAAGCCATCAGAAGTGACTCCCAACTCCCTCCTGCACCATTTTGATTTCCACTGTGTGTCCTGTGACGTGCTGGGGCATTCTGGCCTCAGCAATATCAACCAATTAATCTACATGGCTTTCAGGTGGGTACTGGAAAGATAGTAGGGTCCAGGTCAGGCTTGTCCCAGGTTCAGTCAGTTTCTGCCTTTGTTCCCAGGATGAATCAGGCCTCCAGTCACAGCTCTGAGGCAAAGATAAGGAGACAAACTGCAGGACCCTTCATCTGTCCCAGGAACTCCAGTCACCAGGGTTCCTGGGGGCAGCACTGGTTACTGCAGCTTTCTGATCTGGTGTCCCAAGTGACAAGGTAATGGAGAGTTGCTAGACATTCTCAGTGTGGGGGTACAGGAATTCTTTCTGAGGAGATGAGAGGAATGCTGGGGAGTCTGGGCTGCCTTGCTGAGGACACCTGAGGGATTTTCTCAGCTCTCATGAGCTATCTAGAATTTCACCATCTCCAATTCTTCCATAGATTTTGGAAGATGGTCTGATTCCCTAGAGGCACAAGATGGTAAAGATGAGGTAAGAAGGATGAAGCTCTGACCTGCTCTGGGTGAGGACTCAGGCTAGCCCAGGTGCGACTATAACATAGGCAGCTAGCTGGGTAACCAGGGTGAATGGCCAGTACTGGAATTCAGTCTGATCTGTCTGGTCAGCTCGGACCGTTGCACACTTGATACCTTCGGCACAGCGGCTAAAGCTGTGTGTCTACATTCACTCCTCTCTGCCTTCCTCCGTCCCATTCTGCCCTTTATGTTTAAAAGGCTTGCTTTATTTTATGTGCATTAGTATTTTGCCTGCATGTATGCATGTGCATCATGTTCATGTCTGGTGCCCTTAGAGGTCAGAAAAGAGGCTGGATCCCTTGAATATGGAGTTACGGATGGCTCTGAGCCATCATGTGGTGTAGAGAAGCAGACAGGTTCTCTGCAAGAGCAACGAATGTTGCTAACCAACGAGCATCTCTCTAGCTCCCATGCCGGTCCCCAGCACTCTAGCTCTCTAGCTGCCTTTTGTTCCCCACACTCCCCCCAACCCCTTCGCTTTGAGACAGGGTTTCTCTGTGTAGGCCTGGCTGTCCTGGAACTCACTATGTAGACCAGGCTGGCTTTGAACTCACAGAGATCCTTTTTTGTGAGACTAAAGGCATGGGCTATCACCACGAGGCTACCTTTTACCTTTCCACAGGCCCTTCCCTGTCTGGAATCCCCTTCCCAGAGCATACCAGGGATCAGCTAGTTGATGCTCTTTTTGAGGTCCAGGGTAAGTCTATGAGAGTGTTGATCACACTGTGTTGAGTCTGTCTTCCCTAGGGAAGTGAAGCTCTATCCTCTTCCAGCTCTAGAGACAGCCTATCACTAGATGATGAAAGAGGGAGCTTGGGCTAACGGACAGGAATTCAGCCTGCTGACATGAGCATCCTCGCTCATATGCTAGGCCACCCTCTCTGGATTTGGATCAGAACAGCAAAGAAGAACGGTAATCAGACCCAAGGCTCCCAGAAGGATCTGTGCACATGGACTAGAGATGCAGAAATGGAAGTTGCTTGTCAGCATAAGATGGGTAGACAAGGCCACCATTCCCAAGTGACAACGAGCTGAATGCTGGGTTTTTAGTTAATCACAGCAGTCATGCAACTGTGGAGACATTCATGGTAAAGATAAAATGGTGTGACATCAGTCTGGTTCTGAATAAAATCTTGGTCTGGTATTCTTTGCAAGCATAGTGTCTTGGGAGGAAGGGTCAGATCTCAGGGACAACTTTCTTTCTCCCCCTCCCTCTCTTTTTCCTATCCATCTTTCTATCCATTTATCCATCCATTTGTCTAGTTATCATCTGTTTAATTTGTTTTTCTTGGGCAGCAGTTTGCAATGTAGCTCCAGGCTGACCTTGAACTCATTAAGCTCCTGTTTGAGCCTTCTGAGGACTGGCATTATAGGTGTGCACTGCCTTGCCCAGTGGTATATATAGCATTTTCTTGCAAGACAAAAACCTTTCATTTTTGGAGCAAAGGAGAGGCAAAAATTCCATCCTACAGGGAAGACTCCCAAGTAACAAATCAAAAGCTTCAGGAAGTCCCAGAAACTGAGCAGATTTACTAGACCCCTTCACTCTATTAGTACATATAAACTATGAGACCTGCAGAGTCACTCACAGACAAGCCCAGCTGCCAGGCAGGAAGCAGAGACCAACTGAACTGCCTGCAAGACTTTCCAACTTGTGAAGCTGCCTGCAAGTTATGCAATGGGCTATAGATTTGCAGCATTTGTAAGTGTCACCCTTTGTGGGGTGGGCTTTTGGTTATGTAACTGTGTTTGGGTCATTTTTACTATTCCTATTAAGTACCCCAGCCAAATGCATTTGTTCATTCTCACTGTATAGCATGAACAACCTCATCAAGTTAGCTCATTATTTTCAGAGGGGACTCCAGTACAAGGAACCAGAAAAATGACATATGAAAAGATGAAACTGGAATTCTAATATATGCAATATATGTGCATGTGCTTGTGTATGTGAAGAACGTAACTATCAAAAATACAATCTTCAAGAGTAGCAAGAATGAGCATAGCATGCTGAGGTCAAGCATAGAACACTTAAAACAACCGTTTTGGGGGCTGGTGACATGGCTTGGTGACAGAACTCCTATGTAGCATCACTGATACCTCGGGTTCTAGCCCCAACACTGAAAGAAAGGTGGGCACAACTGCTCTTAGGCTCTGAGGAAGTCACCAACAATGGTCTCAGGCCTGGGAGCTCTAGTCTATATCCACTAGGCCCTTTCTGTAAGTGATAGGTTTGGCCAGTCTATATTGATTGGCTTGATACATGGTTGGACTTAGGGGCCAGAGTCACTTCTAGTTTGATATGCTCAGGGAGGGACACAAGGATAATCAGACAACTATGTGTTATGGGGAACAAAGCCAGATGGACTTATCAAATCAAGGCTTTGACTTTATGCAAAGGTCAAAGAGCCTGATTTAAGAAAAGAAAGTTGGTGCTATATAGTACCTTTTATTCTCCTGTAGTAATTGTCTCCAAGGCTTATTGACTCCATCTGCTAACCTAGGCCTAGTACTAGAATCTAATCTAGGTCTGAAGCTTACTGCTGAACGAGCTCACCCTTCCTAGTTGCCTCTGACCTCTGGCAGGCTGGTCAACTCAGCAGTTCTGGTCCAAACTCCTTTCCATGTTAACTGATTCAGACCGGCTAGAGAAGGCTTCTCCTAAATTGTTCTGTTTGGCCTCAAACTAACTCTAGCAATATGTTCTAATCTCTTAGCTCCACCTTTACCTGCCCAGTCTAGATTGTTCTCTTCAACCTCTGGCTGTAAAATTCTCCCAGTCAGACTGTCTCCTCCTCCTTTCCTCTCTGCACTTGCCCCTTAAGTAGCTTCTCTTTTTCTCTTCTTGTAAGAGTTGTACAGATCCTATTCTGTCAGATTTTTCTGTGATTTGCCATTTTGTCTGACACTCAACTAGACAGCACTTTCTTCATTCCTTTTTTGTTTGTTTGTTTTGTTTTGTTTTGTTTTGTTTTGAAGACAGGGTTTCTCTGTGTAGTCCTGGCTGTCCTGGAACTAACTCTGTAGACCAGGCTGCCCGGCCATTCTTTTTTTGTTGTTGTTGTTAATGTATTTATTTTACGTACGTGACTACACTGTAGCTGTCTTCAGACACACCAGAAGAGGGCCTTAGATCTCATTACAGATGGTTGTGAGCCACCGTGTGGTTACTGGGAATTGAACTGAGGACCTCTGCAAGAACATTCAGTGCTCTTAACCACTGTGCCATCTCTCCAGCCCCTGGTGCTTCCTTCCATAAACTGATTTTACCTTCACAGTTTGGGATTAAAGGTATGTATTATGGGCATGTCTGTATTCCAGCCAGAGGGATTAAAGGTGTGTGCTAAAAGTTGAGCCACAAGACAATTATTTTTCTTCAGTAAACAGTACAGTCTCAGGGTTCACAGTGTGATCAAACATCCTTCAGCAGGTGGCTGCTTAGCATCTGGGTTAGAGCTAGAAGCCTGCCCTAACCCAGCCTCTAACCTTAGTCCCACTCTTTGCTACAACAGACCAGTTGCCCACCAGTGTGCTTAGCAGCACTCCCAACTTCTCCATCCCTAAAAGGTCAGTGGGTGACTCCCTTGCTCTATGGTCCTTGTTCATACTCAGAGGTCTCTAACTCATTAATGTGTTACTTGGTTCTTGTTTCGTTTATAGTATACATGCATGTATACAGGCATGTACGTGCTATTGCACATGTGTGGAGGTCAGAGGGCAACTTAGTCCCCTATCTTGTGGTGGGACTGGGGACAGAACTCAGGCTGTCAGGCTTTGTAGGAAGTTCCTTTACTTGCTGGTTCTTATCAGTCACACTTCAGTTTGGCCCCAGGCTTTTCTTTTCTTCTCTCTTTTTTTTTCCACTTGGTTTTTCAAGACAGTGTTTCTTTGTGTAGTCTTGGCTTTCCTGGAACTCACTCTGTAGATCAGGCTGGCCTCAAACTCAGAGTTCCTGCCTCTGCCAGTGCTAGTGCTAGGTTACCACCACCACTCAGAGGAGATTTTCTTATGTAGCCTTCCCAGTTAAGACAACATACCATGTAATATGTTCATGTAAGAATCAGTAGTAAATCTTCCTTAATTCCCTTGATGCCCTGCTTCTGCCTATCTACATAAGCAGAGACAGAAGCCAAGGACTAATGCAAAGACCTAGGATTTATTGTTGAAGAGAAGCTGAGGGAGACACGGAAGACAAGTAGGCCATGGACACTTCCTGTACCTGATACCTTCAGAATGCTCCTGCCCAGGACAGAATACCATACGCTGTTGGGTCTTTAGGCTTACTGTAGATTGTGGTTGCTTCATCCGGCAGAAAAACAACAGATGCCCTGTAGTCAGGGCAAGGCACTTCTCGGGTAACGGTAGGTTAGTAAGCAAATGTAATTTGCCTCATTCCCACGTGTGCTGGGACCTTCTCTAGCCTGGAGGGTTCTTGTTTTCTTCTTGGGACTGTCAGCTGGCTAAGGTCTCCCAGGTTGTGTAACAGGTAAATCCTGCCTTTGGCAAATCTGTAGCTCGGTGGGGGTCAGGTGTGGGGGCTGTGGCCCCTCTGCAGTCATCTGATGCGTGTACTACCTGTGGGTATTTTGAGTAGTGTCCCGACTGGGTTGTAGCAGGAATGGCCCTGGGGTTGTCAGACTCTGATTCAGGGACTCATCCAGCTTTCGGGTCTCAGCCTCTAGAACAGTGGCCTCAGGGGCCTGGGCCACGGTGAGGAGGGAGTGAGACAGGCTGTGATGCAGGCCTGCTAGCTCACGGCTGGTCTGCACTGAGCGTGCAATGTAGTCCTGCCTCTGCTTTCGCTCCAAGGCCAGCTGGGCTCGCAGCAGGGCTACCTGGTGGATAGGAAAACCAAGGATGCAGTTGATGGCTCTGAGGCTGTCCTGGCCCTTCTGCTCTGTGCTCTCATAGAATCAACCCTGCTACATATATGAATCAGAATTAGGCTCTAGGGTTAGGAAAAGGGCCCCATGGACTCCAAATCCAGTGACTCCTAACACTGGCTCCAGTTATGATGGCTGGTTTAACTGTCAGCTTAACACAACCTAGAATCACCTGGGAAGCATCTCGGGGAGGGGTCATCTCTTCTACATAAACAGTGTGAGCACTCAGCTCATGTGGTGGTACCACTCTGTGACTTTGATTCCCGGACTGTAGAGCTGACAGTGGTCATGCCTGCATTCGCTCTCTCTGGGCTTCTGACTGTGATGTGACTAGCTGCTTTAAGTTCTGCAGCCATGAACTCCCTGCCATGACGGAGTGCTACCTGAAATCATCGCTAAAATAACCCCTCTCTCCTGTGCATTGCTTTTGTCAGTGTGTTTTATCAACACATACAGGACAACAGGTGACACACAGGGAGCTACAAGCAGCAACAAAACTCAACAATTTTTTTTTTAATTTTTAAAAGATTTACTTTTAAAAAGTGTATGATTGTCTTGCCTGCATGTGTCTGTGTGCACCATGGGTGCCTGGTGCCTGCAGAGGTCAGAAGAGGGCATTAGATCCTCTGGAACTGGAGTTTGTGGGTAGCTGTGATGGGAACTGAACCTGGATCCTCTGTGAGAGCAACAAGCGCTCCTAACCACTGAGCTATCTCTCCAGCTCTGAGTCAGATTTATTAAAGGAAAACTTACATGTGATAAAATGCCCAGAGTTTTAATTTTGATGATTTTGATAATGGATATGTCTATGCATAGCCACAATCTAATCAAGACATAGAACATTTTAATCACAGTAAAAGTTCCATCATCCCTTTTGGAAGAAAACATTCCAACTTAACTAGAATGGTGTGAGGCCCAGGTATCAGTATTTTTTCATCCCCCCCCCCCCCCCCCCCCCCCACGCCCCGGTGGCTCTAGTGTACAGTTAAGGTTGAGAATCACCAACTAAACTTTCCATTCCTCAGGTAGACAGCGAGCTAAGTAGAAACGGGAAGTGACTGGAGTGTCAGGATTATACAGAACTAGCTGAGAGGAGGTAGCAGAGAGCTGGTCTGTGTGGGCACTAGGAAAAGAAAGGGCTTTTCCTGCCTCAGGCTGAGTCAGGGTTGTGTCATAACAAAATTTTAACAAAATTAAAACCAACAGGCAAAGTCCAAGAGCCAGCCCTGACAGTAACAACTGCTGACTTCTGAGAGAGGCTCACAAGTCAAATTCTACACTTCTGAAGGCTCCATGGCAGAGGCTGGGGGGAGAGAGGAAGGGCGAAAGGTATGGGGGAAGGAACAGGGTGGGAGCTTTAAGTAAGATACTCCAGGCAGGGAGGTCCTGATATTTCCCTGAGTACGGTAGCCTGCTAGAGCTGTGTCTGGGTCCTCTGTCTGTTGCGCTGTTGGAAGTCCTGCCTGCCTACAGCTGAGGCAGAGGCTAGGTCCATTCTGTTCTAGGCACCCCTGCTTCCTTCCCTCTGTGGAGGCCGGCCTGGACTTATCCCTACACTTCAGGTGGGGTTGGAACTGCAGCACTATTTGCCTCCCATGAAGATGGAAGTTCTCTGAATGTCAAAGCTACTTCCCTTCTCCAGCTGGAAACACGTGGGCTAAGAACATAGCAAACACTAAACCTTGTTGCCTGCATAGTGAGAGGGAAAAGGAGACGAGAAAGTGGATCCTTCCAGAACATACCTCTTTCTGAAGCTCAACCACAAGCATGCTGTCCGAGGAACCCCTCTGACTTCCTCTCCCATTCTAGGAAAACAACCATGGATCCTGTTAGCTGGGGTACCCTGCTCTGGGGTATCTACAGCACCCTACCTCTGCTCCAAGGCCAGCCAGGCTTCCGGGGTCTATCTACTTGGCAAGCCCTAGGAGTACTGAATTCGTCATCCCTCTTCTGGGGGGTCTAGGCAACATCTGAGGGCCAGCAGAACCTGAGCTCAGACTGAAGCTCAGGGGGTGTTGTCCAGGGCTGGGGGAGGCCGAGGAGGATCCAGAGCAGCACATGGGCAACATCCTCTGTGAGGAACTTTTGTATTTAACATTAGGGTTCACAGTGGATCTGTTTTGTGGCACCTTGGGCTCTGATCCAAAGATACCAAGAGGAAGACAGTGTCTGTCCTTGGGAAGTGGGGTAAAGCGGATTTGTTCAGGTCCAGAAGCCGTCTCTCCCTCCCATAACGGGCACGCTGACCCAAGGCAGCCATAGCTAAGAGGATCAAACACCTTCCCTGAGGTTGGGCCTCTGTGCCAGGAGCTATCAAGAACCCCAACTTTGTAAACACAATGTTGTGATCCCACTCCGCATGTTAGGAGCTTGCAAGCACGACACAACTCCTAGATACCAGGGATTCTGGTTGACCCAAGGTGAACCTGAGGCACTTGTTTGGGAGTGAGTGGATCTGAACTAAGAATGCAGGCCCACTATCCCTCAGAACACACTTACCTATGTAGGCCTCCTTCTGAAGTAAGGGCAGACTAGGGAAGACTCAAGCAGGAGGGGCTCTGGGTTAGCTACATGGAAGAGTGCTGGGATGTGTGCTACAGAGGGTGGCCTTAGGGCGAGGTAAGGGCAGGAAGAAAAACAGGAACCTGCTGTGTGGGGGATGAATCCAGAGTTTCCCTGGCTTCCAGCGACCCTGCCCGTGATGCTCGCATGGAATCCCTCTTCAGCTTCCTCCGTTCTCGCTCCACCTGCCAATATGTAGTCGACAAATCACGTGTGCAGAGATGAATGTAAAGAGCTAGAAGACTCCTGGGCCGGGGAGGGCATAAGGCAGTGCAAGTGCTCCTGGCATACAGGAAGCAGGCTAGCTCTCAGGCCTTGGAAGCAGAGGCTAGCTTTGTGAGCTGTTCCAGCTCTGTCCCAACTTCTGCGCCCCCTGGAGTGGTGAGCAAGCACTCACAGACAAAACACAGCTGTAATTTAATAAAAGTGTTTCAGAAACAGCAGCAGGAGTGGAGACGCAGGCAGGAGACTGCAGAAGTTACTGACCTGCTCCAAGGTGGTCCGCAGCTGTGCATTGTGGCACTGCAGCTTGCTCCGGTCAACTTCCAATTCTGCCACCACTTGCTGCAGACGTTCAAGCCTCTGTGTCAGCCGTTCCTTCTCCTCCACTGCAGGCCCAGGCTCAGTCTCTACTACCTGTAGGAGAGACCCATGGTGCTCACCTGGGCACCCCTACATACAGGGAGAAGAGCTGGAGGGCAGAGGGACCCATTCCCAAAAGACAACAAGTAGGTGACAGAGCTCCTCCTGTGCCACTGGGCTGCACTCACCTCTTCAGGTTGTATGCCCTGTCCAGCCTTGGGTCCCCGGTCTGCTCTGCTGGTTGAGTGTGGGCCATGTGACTGCTGTCCTTCCAGAGCCTGTCTGCTGAGTACCAATTCCTCCTAAGGTACAGTATAAAAGTCACACTATGGCAAACCATGTCCAAAGTTGTCTCATCCCCTTCCATCTTCATAAGCGAGCCATGCTCAAGAAGGGAGACAGATCTGCAAGTGTGTGTTGTGTATGTGGGTGTGGGTGTGGTGTGTGCTATGTGTGTGCGCATGTGTGGGATATGTGTACATGTTTACGTGTGCTGTGTATGTGCATGTGTGGTGTTTATGTATGTTTTGTGTTTGTGTGCTGTGTGTATGTATGTGCTGTGCGTGGTGTTTGTGTGATGTGTGGTATATTGTGTGTGTGTGCATTCGTGCACATATGTGTGTGGTGTGTCACAGGCTCACAGGGTGCAGAGTGCAAGTGGTCTAATCAGAGTCATAGTCAGACTGTCAGAGCTAACCTACTTCAGGTGTCTGATTTTGGATAAGTTCAGGACTCTGGTATTTTTTAACTATGAAATGAAGAGTTCATAGTATCAGTTTCTTCTCTGAGTTTAATTAAAAATGAAAACAATGAAACCCGGCATATAAAAATGTTTACAGTATGTAAAATGCTAAGTGTAAAGAGAGGTTCCCAGTGCCATGGCTCACAACTACCTCCAGCTCCAGCTGCTCTCGTCTGCCTCTACAGGCACCCATAGAGACATGCATATGTGTCACATGCCTGGTCTATAGAGAGTTCCAGGACAGCCAGGGCTACACAGAGAAACCCTGTCTCCAAAACCAAAAATACAAAAACAACAAAAGGACCCCCACCACAAAGCGCTGTCTCTGAAAGGTGCTTCTGTAGGATCTGGGGACGGGGAGTATGCACAGGGCCTCTGACCCTCATTTGCTACTGACAACACTTGGTAACATAAGGGCATGGTTACAAGTATCCCCGTGCCCAGATTCCTGAATTCCAAGGCCAGTAAGATGGCTTGGGGTGGGGTGGGGTGGGGTGGGTAAAGATGCTTGTCACTGAGCCTGCTGACCTGAGTTCAGCCCTGGGAACCCACACAGGGAAAGGAGAGAACAACTCTTGCTAGCTGTCTTCTGACCTCTACACACGCACTGTTGGGCTCCACACTGCTGATAGCATGTTTTCTTCACCACAGGCCACAGCTGCCTGCTGGAATGTCCCCCATAGCCCACAGGTCCCTCTCTCCACTTCCAAACCAAGCCCACCTTCCTCAAGCCTACTTTTCTTTATCTCAGTGGGTGAAAACCCTGGCGCTGCCTCTGTCCTTTCCTTATTCACACTTGCCACCTAAAGTCCCTACCTCTCCCTGGACTTCTGTCAGTCAGTCCCTTTTTGGTCTTCCCAAGTCTGATGTCGCTACACATGCTGTCCTGAGCAGTTTTTCTGAACTTGCCCTAAATCTTCCATTTCCCACTAGTGACCCATTCCTTAGAAGTCCTGATGCCTTGGCTTCTGCTGTCCTCTTCTCTTGCCAACACCCTCTATGTCCCAGGTGATTTCAACCTCCCTCACAGGTCTTCCATTTGTCCCTTCCTCCTTATGTTTCCTCTGCCTTTCTCCAAGAAAGCCCTACCTCTACTCTACCTGGCTGATTCCCTACCAGTCCCTTCTAACCTAACCTTAAACACCACTTTTGCCAGGAAGCTGCTTGGTACCCACCCTTGGAGGCTTGAGTGTCCCCGCAGCAGCTCCCAGCACACTGAAGTTCCACTGTCAGGAATGAATGAGGCTGACTAGAGTTGCTCATCTTCCCTGCTAGCTCTGAGGTGTGGCATTCACTGTCTGTTTTCTCACTCTCTGAGGAAGCCCAGGCAGGCAGCCCTTAAGCTCAGTTAATGGCTCTGTTCCCTGCCCCCCCTCCCCCACATGGCATCTCACCTGCAGTCTTTGTTGTTCCGATTCCCGCTCTAGGACAGAGGCTTGTAGGAACATGGCTATCTCCTGCAGACTGCTGATGCTGGCCTTGCTTTGGGCCAGGGACAGAGCCAAGTCCTGAGCCTTCTCTCTCCATTCGATTTCCCTGGCCTCTGTTTGCCTTAGGGCATTCTGCAGTCGCTCCAACTCCAACTCGTGTTGCGCTGGAGACAGTTGTAGAGATGACTTCTCAGCTGGGAAGGTTCTGTGGCTTGGAGATGAGGCCTCCTGATTCTGCTTTTGCTGGGCCTCCTTCAGCATCAAAATCTCTTCTTCCTTTTGGGCTACAGTCAGCTGTAGCTCCTTTAGGCTCTCAAGAAGCCCCCTTGTTTCCTCTTCTTGGATTCCATTTTCTTGACTCCTGTGGGCCATAGCCTTCTCTAGTAGCTGCCTTAGCTCTTCTTCCTTCTGGCAAAGTTCCTGCTGGAGGTGCTGCACAACCTCCTGGTGTCGGAGAGCCTGGGCCTGGATCTCACCTTCTCGCATCCTCAGGGCCTCCTCCAGCTGCTGAGCACGTGCCTGGCAGGTGTCCAGGGTAGCTTGCAAGGTGGCAGTGCTAGCCTCCAGGGTGCAGCTCAACTCAGCCTGCTCAAGGAGACTCTGCTCTTTCTCCTGCAGGGCAGCTTGGGCTTTGCTGAGGGCCTCCTGCAGAGCCTCTGCCTGGCCAAATGCAGCATCCTCCTGCTGGCGGCAATACTGGTTTTCTGCTCGCAGAGCCACTAGCTCTTGTTCTTGTTCTGTGAGTGTGGCCTGGGCCTGCAGCCAGCTGTCCTGCAGGGTCCTGGCTTCTGCCTCATGTTCCTGGGCCTGTTCAGCACATCGTTGCTGAAGGGCCAGCACAGCCTTCTCGTGCTCCCGAGACTCAGCCCTTAGGTCTCCCAACACCTCCTCCAGGGCCCGTACCTGCCGTCCCTCCACTACTAGTTCTTCCTGAAGCCTTTGCACCTGTTCCCTGTGTTCTTCCAGCTCCTCCTGACGCTCCTTCAGTGTCACATGGGCCTGCTCCAGAGCGGCCTGTAGAGCACTTGTCTTTTGCTTCATGCTTTCTTCCTGACCCCGGGTCTGCTGTTGTTCTTGCTGGAGGGCCTCTAGTTCGTGGTCCCTCTGGGCCAGAGCTCTCTGGGCCTCTTCCAGCTGACCCTGAAGTACCTGCTCCCTCAGCTCCCCTTGTTCCTTGGCTTCCTGGAGGTGCTGCTGCAGGGTTGCTGTCTCCTGCTCTCGATGGGTCAGGAGTAGACTAGTCTCACCCACCTTCCTGTGCAGACCCTGGAGCTGCTGTTCCAGCTGGCCCATGTGCCCCTGCAGTTCCTGGATGCGCTCCTGCTGGCATTCCACCTCCTTCTCCTTCTCACGCAGGATCAGCTTCAAGTGCTCCAGGCTCCCTCGCTGAGCTTTACTTGGGCTCTTTCCATCATCTGCACGCTCATGCACCTGCAGCCGCTGAGAGGCCAGCTCCTGGCCGCGTTCTCTCAAGGAATGCTTGATCTGTTCTAGGTCCTCCTCTAAGATCTTGGTCTGCAGCGTCCTCTGATCTTCCAGAACCTGAATCCTTTCCTTCTGCAGCATCAGCTCCTGGCCTTTCCTCTCCAGGTCCTGAGTCAGCTGTTCCTTCTGCTTTTGCAGCTCCTCAATCTGCTGGCGTTGAGACGTCACCTCCTGGTCCCTCTCCTGTAGTTCTTTTGCCAGACGGGTGCTATGATTCTCCAGCTCATGGAGCTGGCTGCTTTGTGCCTGCAGCTCCTGGCTCCTTTCTTCCAGGTCCAGTGTGAGGTGGGTTAGAGCCACCCTCTGCATTTCCCTCTGGCCCTCCAATTCTGTGATCACCTTCTGTTGGCCCTCCACTTTGTGATGACTTTCCTCCAGTTCCAGGGCCAGGCATTCCAGTGTCCCCAGTTGCTTTTTCAGATCCTGAATCTGTCCCCTCTGGGACTCAATCACCTGAGCCTTCTGCTCAAGGTCCAGAAGCTGGTGTTCCAAGACAGTCCTCTGGACCTCCCGGTCATTCTCCAGTTCTCTGATCTGGTCCCGCTGCACACTCAGTTTCTGCTCTCGCTCTTGGACAGCCATGGGCAGGTGCTCTAAGACAGACCTGCATTGCTCCAGCTCCTGAATCTGTTCTTGTTGTAGGTCCACCTCCCGACTGCGCTTCTTCAGGTCCAGGGAGAGCAGCTCCAGAGCAGCCTTCTGCATTTCCCGCTGCTTCTCCAGTTCCTGAATCTCAGCCTGCAATGTCTCGACTTCCCGTTCTCTGTTAGACAGGGTCTGTGCCAGCAGGGCTAGATTCTCCTGCAAAGCTTTCCCCTGAGCCACCTTCAGCTCGCCCTGTTCTTTCAAAGCCTGGGCTCTCTCCCGTTCACTCTCTATCTCCTCATTCTTCAGTTTGAGTGCAGAACGAGCCGTTCGCAGATCTTCTTCCAGGACACCAGCTGCACTTGCCTGAGCCTGGGCTTCTGCAACACAGGCTTGCAGATGCTCAACCTGGGCTGATAGCTTCTCCTTGGATGCCTGAAGCACCTCTCGATCATTCTGAAACAAGAGGCAAAACCCTTAAGACAAGATTATTTCCTTTTTTATGGAGGTGGGATTGGGTGGGATTTAGACAGAGTTTCTCTGTGTAGCCCTGGCTGTCCTGGAACTTGCCCTATAGATCAGGCTGGCCCCAAACTCGTAGATCTGTTGGCCTCTGCCTCCCAAGTGCCGAACAAGATTATTTTGATACTGTCAGTCTAACCTGGCCTCTTTTATGGCACCAGCAGTAACCGGGCCTTAACAAGGACTGAAGAAGTGATGTTTTCTACTTAAGGTGATCCTATAAAGAGCATCCCCACCTCCTTCCAAAGCTCTTCTGTGTCCAGGGGAGATAGCCTGGTGCAAGGGGGCATTCTAGATCCTGATTGTCCAGACCAAGGAACAAGTCTCAACCAATTCAGGAAAAAAATAGAGAAGGTTCACAATGACCTTAATAACAGACACATCAGAGAGCCAGAGGAACTGTGAGACTTGCTGAAGGAAGCCACCATGTGAGCACAGGCCAAAGTGGGCCTGCCTCTAAGCAGTTCTACCGAGACATCCTTCCCCAGACAGGACTTTACCTGAGCTTCCATTTTTTGCAGCTCTGCCTGCCGTAGGCGACACTGTAAGGATGCCACGGTCTCTTCCAAGTCCCTTAGCTCTGACTCCAGGGAGTTCTGTTTCCCTTCCCACTTGGATTTCTCTTTTAAAAGAACAGAGGTGTTGGAGTCAGGTGCTCCATCACAGGAGGAAGAACACGGGTGCAGGCAGAAGCAGATGGAGGACAGGAGTGAAATCAAAGGGGAGTAAGGCCAGGAGGAGAGTTACACCCAGTGCCTGGACCATCCCTGCCTGCCAGCAGCCACTTTCAGTCTCACACCTGTGCTTGCTGCCAGCCTTGGCACAGCAAGCCTGCTAATCATTTAACACTTCCTCATCTGATCACCCAGAGCTCCTCCTATGAGTTCTCCAATGACAGTTGGCTGACAGCAGGTCCTTCTAGCCCCAAATCATCTAAGACTGAGGGAAGTTCCTAGAAACCCTCAAGCCTGAAGACGCCCAGAGCCAGCTGCCTGTAAGGGTCTCAGGGACCCTCAGATGACTAAAACAGGCTCAGACCCACCAGGTTGACCTCTCTCTTTCTGCAATGGAACTGCTCTCCTTTCCATTGGCCAGAGCCCCTCCAAGCCCCCAGCAGAAGCACATGACAGCAGGTTCTTCACCCATTCCCTTCCTAGCCTTTCTCACAGTAAGTTTATTACCACTCTGCCCTCAAAGGCTAATTTAGAGGGTAAAATGGGAAACGATAAAAATGATGGAAGAAATGACAAAAGAAACACAAATTTATGTTTTGATAGTTCTGGCTGGGGTTGCCAGGATTTTGTGCTTTAACCAAAAAATAAATAAATAAAGCCTCCTGCCTGGGCTGGTGAGCTGGCTCAAGAGGGAATAGCTCTGGCTACACACACACACACACACACACACACATATACAGAGACACATATACATTCGCTCTCTAATAAGAGTAAATAAATAAAAAGTATGGAAGTTTAAAAGTGCAATGAGCAACAGCAGCCCAGGCATCATCTTCTTTCAGTTACCAAATCTGTCCCTTCAAGTCCTCCTTCCACAATGGCCATGGCCACGGGAGCTAAAGTCACGTGGTAAAGGAGTTTAAGAGGCTCCACCCTTTCCAGGCCTTCTCTAGTCTCCCACTCCTGTTCTTACCTGCCCACCTGAGCACCTCACCTTCCCGGCTCTGTGAGAGCTGCCTCTGCAGGTCCTGCAGGTCTGAGTGGACCTGGCTCTTCTGGGTCTCTGTGTCAGTCAGGCGCTGCACCAGCTTTTGGACCTGGTCCCTTAGGTCATCCTGGGAAAGGAAAGGTAGGATTAAGCTTCCGTCCCTCAGGAGTTGCCCCTCTGTCCTTGCTCTGTAGCCTTTGCTGTTATGACCTGACTCTAAACCAGCGGTTCTCAGCCTTCCTGATGCTGCAGCCTTTCCTCATGCCCTGGTGACCCAACCATAAATTATTTCTGTTCTTACGTTATAGCTGTAGTTTTGCTACTGTTATGAATTATAATATAAACATCTGTGTTTTGCAGGGTTCTTAGGCAGTCCCTGTGGAAGGGTCATTGGACCCCAAAGGCATGGAGACCCACAGGTTGAGAACCAGTCCTCTAAACTCTCATGCATTTAGTCCCCTGAAGGGAAGGTGAGCCTGATGGGTGTGGGAAGCCCTCTGGGCCTATGTGTTGTTATTTCAGACAGTCTCATGTAGCCCAGGCTGGCCTTAAACTGACTATAAAACATAGGCTGGTCTGGAACTCCTGATCATCATCTTGCCTCTACACCCTAAGCACTGGGGTCACAGACACTCAAGGTCCTATACCTGCTATCTGCCCCAAATCTTTAAATTTAGGGGCGAGGGAGAGGACATGGTCTTAATAAACTTAGGCTGGTCTCAAATTCTCAATCCTCCTGCCTCAGCCTCCTGAGTGCTGTGACCACAGGCATGTGCCATCATACCTGGATGATTTCTTTTGAAATAACGGCTCAGTGTCCTATTACAGGGCACAGTCCTTCCCTCCTGAAAGCCTACTTCACAGTTTAGACCAGCTGCCTCTTCTCCTGATACTCCCTCCCAGTTCCAACCGTGCTCTAGCTATATCTGAACCAGTGACTTAGCAGTTCCAGTAGCAGAGTGCACTTTGGGCTCCACCGTGGAAGGCCTTCTGGAAGGTAGCTTGGGTCTTGTTTTGTATCACTAGCTCTGATCTGAGTGGTTGGGGAACAGGCAGCTCAGTACTGACAGGTGCATGGTGGGGTGGACTTAGTTCAGTCTTAAGTCTAGAATGTTCTTATAAACAGTGATTCCGTGTTCCCCCGTTTACTTGACTTTTCTCAGATGATCTGATACTAAGAATATACTCTTGGATGAGAGGAAATGCCACAAAACAAAACCCACGTGTTGTGTTGAAGGGTTTACAGTTCACAGGCAACTTCAAGAGTCCCACTCACAGGCTGGCAGTGGTGGCACATGCCTTTAATCCCAGCACTTGGGAGGCAGAGGCAGGCAGATTTCTGAGTTCGAGGCCAGCCTGGTCTACAGAGTGAGTTCCAGGGCAGCTAGGACTACACAGAGAAACCCTGTCTCGAAAAACCAAAAAAAAAAAAAAAAAAAAAAAGAGTGCCACTCACAGCAACAAGGGTATGGAGTGGTGTGTGATGGCGGGGTGGCGGAAGATGGAGATGTATTGTCTGCTCTACTTTCCAAGTGAAAACAGGGCCTAGGAAATCCAAATGCCCCATTATGTCTGCAACAGCAAGCAGAGCTCAGGGCGACCGTCCTTTGGCCCTTCTTCCTCCGTCACAAGTCTGTCTCAGCTTCACAAGAAAAGGAAGGAGGACAGAGGACATACCCTAGCCTGCTGAGCCTTCCACAAGTCCTGATGAAGCTTCTGGAGAGCCAGTGCCACAGCCTCAGCTGACAGTGCAGTCTGGAGGGACCCTTTCTTGAAGAGTCTTGAAGCTCCATTCTGATCTGAAGAAAGGAGGGAAATTCTTGTCACCTGGCTGCCGTAATAAGCAGCAGCCATCCCTGAGACAGGTCTTGGCATTCCCACTAGCTCCTCCTCTCCAAAGAATCCCTTATGTGGTTAAGCCACATACGTCCCATTAGATAATGCTGGCTATAGGCTGCTATGCTTTCAGTGTAAGTTGCAAAATTTATCTTTTTTATTTATTTGTTTATGTTTTTTTTTGAGACAGGGTTTCTCAGTGTAGTCCTGGCTGTCCTGGAACTCACTCTGTAGACCAAGCTGGCCTCAAACTCAGAAATCGGCCTGCCTCCCGAGTGCTGGGATTAAAGGCGTGCGCCACCACCACCCAGTTCATCTTTTTTACTTTTTTTTTTTTCTTTAAAGACAGGATTTATGTAGCTCAGACTGGTCTGCAATTTCCTATATACTTGAGGAAGATTCTGCACTCGTAATCCTCCTGTCCCAGCTCTCATGCCACGCAGGTTCCATCATGCCCAGCAACTCACATGTGTCTCAGACTGGTGGAGCTTAGAATCCTACAGTGTCCTGAGTGCTGGGGTTACAGGCAGGTGTCCCACATTTGGCCTAGCTCTTTATGTTTGTAATCTCCTTAGAAAAATCCTAAGATAGGACTTTAACACTTTCATTTTATAGTCAAGAAAAATCAAGTTCGGAGAAGTTAGGTAACTTACCTGCTACCAAACAAAATAGGGTTCAAACTCACCTGGAATCAGTAACAGCATCTTAACCTTGATACTATTTCATAAGAGGAACTACAGTCCCTCCCACCCCAGCTTTGGCCTACAAGATTTAGCTCTCATCTGGCTTCTCACCTGGATCAGGACCCCATAGGGTAGGAGCAGAGTCACCTCCACCCCTCAGCTCAGGCCGATTCTCACATCCAGACCCCAGGGCCTGCTGCAGAACAGAGCAGAGGCTAGCCAGCTGGGCCTGCGCCTGGTTCTCTGGCTGCTGTTCTGCAACCAGTGCCTCTAGCTGGCTCTCAGTGCTGCGCAGCTGCACCTGCAGCTGGGTTGCCTTGGCTTCCTGGGCCCACAAAGATGCTCGCAGGTGCTGCTCTGCGATCCGTGAGGCCTCCAACTCCTCCAGCAACTGTGTTTCCCGGGCCACAAAGTCAGCCTCCTTTTCTTTCACCTCCTGTCTCAGTAGTTCCACCTGTCAGGAAGAAGGAGAATCCCTGAGAAGTGGCACCCTCTTCTTAGTTCTCCCACACCTGACCCCACTTGGGAAGAAGTCTGGCAGGCTCAGCTCTGCAGCGGGTAGGAGAGGCCCTGAAGTGAGTTGTTCTGACAACAGGGTTCCTAGGCAGACAGCTATGCCGGCCTGGCTGTGACTGCATGAAGAGGAACAGGCAGACTCGCGCCCTGCCAGTGTCTAGCTCCTCTCTCCTCCCAACCCCATCTCTTCAGGCTCAGGCCCAGGTCTCACTGTGAGCAACCTGAGTACAGCTGTCCTCTTGTGGGTATTTTTTGATACCGTCCAACTTCTTCCTGCTGCATTTGCCAACCAGACAAAGCATACTGCAAGTGACTGCACGAGTCAGGTCCACATGGCCACTCTCTGAACACTGTTCAGGATGTCAGGCTCTCCACAGGGGACATTCTCTGGGTCAGGTTCTCAAGCTCCTGGCTGCCCAGCCCTGGATTCCCCTACTGCCAGGGATGCTGAGGTTCTAACCTATCCCATTTCTTAGACAAACCAATTCATTCAGTCCCGCTAAGTACAGCTTCACCAGAAAGTGGGGCTCAGGCATAGTGGGGTACCTGTACACTGAGCTCTCTTTGCCCTTCCTGGGCATCCTGTATATCCTGGCGCAAGGAGCTCAGCTCCTGCTGTCGAACAGAGTCAGCTTCTTGTAAAACAAGGAGTCTTTTTTCCTTTTCCACCAGTGACAGAGCCAGGCTGAAAACAGTTTAGAGAGGTAGGTCATTCTCTCAGGGAGTGAGATAGCATGCTTCACCCAACTAATCATTGCACTGTATTAAATACAAACAGTCATGGTGACAAGAGGGTCACGATGAAAGCCTCTATTTAATGAATACCTACTAAGGGGTTGTGGGGATTTCATACATTATGAAGACTCATTTCAGCACAAATTTATTCTTCTCTGATAAATTCCACACTCATATATGCACATATTTCAAATTTACTATATCCAAACTTCTGGACCCTTTGGGCCCTCAATTTCCCACTCAATCATTTCTCACTCTGTCCCCTGGATTTCTGAGAGGCTCCTTCATCAAGTGTCAGAGTATGGAAGCTATAACCATTTCAAGTCCCACGTGGTCCTACCCACATCTGGTCTATCATTATATATGATTGAGTCTTTAGCCCATGTGTCTCAAGGTCCTTTCTTCTTTCCTTCCCTACTACTTACCATGGCTCAGTCTTGCTACCTCTCACGTGAACAGCTACACCAGCTTGTCTTTAGGACTCAGGTGTCACTATCAAAAAAAATCCATCCCTTCTCAGACCCCTCAGGCACTGAGTGTATGCTGCTCCCATTCTGAATGGGCTCATGCCACTCCATGTGTTTCAGGCCATTACTGTCCCATAGAACACAGCAGAATCTGGATTGTGCTGATTTCCTCACATGAAATCCTCACAGTTTCCTGCTAAATATAACCTACCAGTTCCTTGCTATGGACTGTAGCAAACAGTACCTAATACCACACTCTGGGCATCACAGTATACAGCATGCTTCCATTGGCCACAGGGCTTCTAAGCACGGTCTTACTGAGCAGAGCTCTCTTCCTCTGCATGGGTGGCTCCCTTTCAGCTTTCAGCATTCAGTTGATGTATTTACTGTGTATGGAGGTTACATGTGGAGGTCAAAAACAATCTTCAAGAACAGATTCCCCTTCCATCATGTGGCTCCTGGAGATGAAACTCAGATTGGCAGGCTGGGCAGCAAGCATCCTTACCTGCTGAACCATACTGCCAACCCTAGCATTCATTTCAATCAATCGATCGATCGATCGATCGATCAATCATTTGTTTTCTTATTTATTTTATGGTTCTTTCAGATAGCCCTGGCTGCCCTGTTTATTTGTTTATTTCAGTGTTTATCTGTGTAGCCTTGTATTTGTTTGTTTATCTATTTATCTAAGGGTTTCTCTGTGTAGCTTTGTATTTGTTTGTTTGTTTCAGGTTTTCTGTGTAGTCCTGGCTGCTCTGGCACTCACTTGCTCACTATGTAGACCAGGCTAGCCTCAGAGATCTACCTGCCACTGTCTCCTGAGTGCTGGGATTAAAGGTGTGCACTATCAGCTCAGCTTAGCATTCAGTTTAAATTCAACTTCCTAGGAGAGACTTTCCCTACACCTTTCTATTTTTTTTTTAAAGATTTATTTATTTATTTATTTAATGTATATAAGCACGCTATACTTGAAATACCAGAAGAGCGCATCAGATCCAATTACAGATGGTTGTGAGCCACCATGTGGTTGCTGGGAATTGAACTCATGAAGAGCAGCCAGTGCTCTTAACCATTGAGCCATCTCTCCAGCCCCCAATCCCTACACCTTTCTAAAGCAAGTATCTCTCTCTCTCTCTCTCTCTCTCTCTCTCTCTCTCTCTCTGTCTCTCTCTCTCTCTGTAACAGCACCTTGCTTCATTCTTCCATGCCATAAGCAAAAATCTATAACAATGTATCTTGAAAAATTGTTTAATTAAAATTTTCCCTAAAGATATATTCTACTGAAGTGGGGGCCGCATTGCCATAAGACAATGGTGCATCAGTGGTCTTCTCTAAATAGTTACTAAATGACTCAAGTATAAGATTTGAGGTAGAGGGCTGGAGAGATATCTCAGCAGTTAAGAGCACTGGCTGCTCTTCCAGAGGTCCTGAGTTCAAGTCCCAGCAACCACATGGTGGCTCACAACCATCTGTAATGGGATCTGATGCCCTCTTCTGGTGTGTCTGAAGATAGCAACAGTATTCTCATATATACATAAAATAAGTAAATAAATCTTTAAAAAAAAAAAAAGAAGAAGAAGAAGATTTGAGGCAGAGACCCCTCAAGTAAGACACGGAGGTGGAGACAAGCATGCACAGAACATGCCACAATGACACATGGAGACATGTGGAGTCAGAGACACAGTAAGAAGGCAAGGCCACTCCTCTGGCTGTCTAGCCTACCTGGCTTTCTCTTTCTCCAGTTCCTTCTGAATCCGGCTACATTCCTGAGCCTCCTTCACCTTCTCTTCAATCTCTTGTTTCACTAGTCTCTGGGAGTCTTCGTGGATTACCAGCTGAGATGTTAAGTCCTCTATCTGGAAGGTGACAAGCATGAGGCTGAGATGGCAAACACGGGGCCAAGTGGGAAGGTACTTCTAGCCTAAGGCTCCAGGCTCCTGTAAGCTGTACCAGTCCGTGGCCGTCTCCACAGGTCTGGAGGTTTCACTAGTCCCTACACTATTTTGGTTTTTTTTTTCTTTGCATTTATATGTTTATTCATTTATTTGTGTACATACTTGAATACATGCCAAGACATGTTTGTGGGGGACAGTAGACAATTTGTAAGAGTTAGTTCTGAGCTATCTCACTATATGTGCACGCGCATGCGTGCATATGCATGCACACCCACGTGCATCTACACACATACACCCACAGACACACACAAACACAATGTGTGTGCACAGTTAGGTCAGAGGTTAATATGTGTCCTCTATCATTCTCTAACTTTTTTTTTTCTTTTTTTGAGGCAGGGTCTCTCTTTCTCCTTAAACCTGGAGTTTACTTTCAGCAAGACCAGCCAACCAGTGAACTCCAGAAATCCTCCTGTCTCTGCCTCTTCAGCCCCAGTGTCAGCACATGCCACCACACCTAGATTCTCATGAGGGGGCTGAGAATCTCAATTCAGATCCTTATGCATGTGTAGCAGGTACTTTATCAACTGAGCCATCTTCTTAGCCTGTTCTTGTTTTAGAGAAAGAATCCCACTATGCAGCTCAAATTGACTTCAAACTCAGCAGTCCACATCTTAAGTGCTGAGATTAAACTATACAGTAATTGAATATAACCTATTCACATTCTCCTATACATTTTAAACCATCTCCATACTACTTATCAAACCTAATATGATGTAAACAGTACCTAATGCAGTGTGAATGCTATGTAAATAGTTGTTCTATACTCTTTAGAGAACAAAAAATAAGTCTATACATTTACACTAAAATGCCTTCCCAATGTTTTCATTGGCCACTGGTACAATCTGTGGATAAAGAGGGCTAGTAATACAATCCCAGAACTCTCAGAGGTATGTGCTCAGCTCTGAACACCCTTCAACTCTGCATTAATTCTTGTGGCCTATCTCTGTCCTCCTGAGCTCAAGAAGCAAGCCCCAGGTTCCCCTTGTCTGTGGAAGGCAGTAGGACTGGCTATATAGGGAAGGGCTGCAGGGCAAGTAGCAAAGAAGTACCTGCTTCTGCAGGTCTATCTTGTCCTTCTGGAAGGCAGCAAGGTCGTCCCTATGCTGCTGGGCTGCGTCCTTCAGCTCCTGCTGTGCCCCCCGAAGCTGGGTCTGCAGCATGCCAGTGGTCTCCTACAGAAAGAAGTCGGTGAGTACAGAAGAGCTTCCACGGGAGCGAGCTCCTGAAATGCTTACTGTATAATGCTTACTTGATCTGTTTGTTTCTACTGAGTTGGCAGAAGCTGAGGCAGGAACTAGCAATGCATACTCGTTTCCCCTCTATTCTCAGACCCCATTTCCCTTCCTTCCATATGACTACACAGGTTCAGCCAATCTCTCTGGACAAGCGTAAGAGTTAGTGAATGTCCCTTTCCCAGACCCATTGGCAGCCTCCTGAACAGATCCCTAGTTCCACTTAACTGCATACACATACGCACATACTTCCACTTGGCCAAGTACTGCATCAAAGATACCCTGGTCAGGCGTGGTGAGGCATGCCTATAATCCAG
This sequence comes from Rhabdomys pumilio, assembly GCA_030674055.1. Taxonomy (NCBI): domain Eukaryota; kingdom Metazoa; phylum Chordata; class Mammalia; order Rodentia; family Muridae; genus Rhabdomys; species Rhabdomys pumilio. The sequence continues at coordinate 216,657,825 of JANHMN010000002.1, read as the reverse complement.
CTCTAGAGTAGCAGAGCATATGGAAGCTACAGAACAGAAAGACTCTGCCTCAAAAAAAAAAAAAAAAAAAAAAAAAAAAAAGATACCCTGGACTGGCATTGTTATTTTAGTAGTTGAACATTTGTCTAACATATACAAGGATGTAGGTTTGATCCCTAGAGTCACGGATAACAATAATAAAAAATATAAATATAAATATAAATATTATATATATATATATATATATATATATATATATATATATATATATATAAAAATAAATACGTAAACTCATACATGATGGGGGCTAGAGAAATGGCTGGTGGTTAAAAGCACTTGGTGCTCTTTGCTTCTGCAGAATCTCCAGGTTCCGCTCCCAGCACCCACATGGTGGCTCAAAACTTCAGTAACTCCAATCCCAGGAGATCTGACATCCTCTTCTGGCCTCTGCAGGTGCCAGGCATGAACATGGTATATATACATACATGCAGGCAAAATACTCATACACATAACATAAAAATAAGTAAGTCCGGTACTAGAGAGATGGCTCAGAGGTTAAGAGCACTGACTGCTCTTCCAGAGGTCCAGGGTTCAATTCCCAGCAACCATATAGTGGCTCACAACCATCTGTAATGGGATCCAATGCCCTCTTCTGGTGTGTCTGAAGAGAGCAATAGTGTAGTCACAGACATAAAATAAATAAATCTTAAAAAAAAAAATCATGTGTCTCTCCTGCTCTGAAAATACCATTCACCAGTTTTTCACTGGCCTCAAAACAAACTCCAAGCTTCTATGGCTAAAGAGGGGTACTTTCATTCTCTCCTTTCTTCTGTACTCACCCCAAGTTTAGCACACTAGAGCCAAGCACCCTATTTTATCCTTGAATTTTCCAAGCCCCTGTCTGTTTCAGGGCCCTATGACAATGGAATGGCCTATCATGTCCTTCAAAACTACCCTAAGTGGGTAAGGTGCTTGCTGCCAAGTGTAATGACCCGAGGTCAATCCAGAGTCCCATATGGTAGAAGGAAAGAACCAACTCCTATACGTTGAATTCCATATGCACGTCATGCTATGTGCACATGCATATACATGCACGCAGAATAAATAAATGGATGTAGTTTAAAAGCAATTAAAAACTGTCTCCTTCTAGCATTCAAGAAGCCCCAAGGTTCAGTTCCTAACAATACTTAAAACTGGGTGTTAGGGTCCACACCTGTAATCCCTCCATTTAGGTGGTAGAAGCAGAAGGATCAGACCCAGGACCACCCTCCATACCTGTTCCTTTAACTTCTGGATCTTCATGTCCTGCCTCAGCCTTTCCAGCTGTTGACCAGCATCTGCCAACTCCTTCTGGGTCTGGAGCAGCGTCTCCAGGAGGGATACTCTCTCCTTCTCTGTTTCTAGCTGCATCTGTGGAAGGGCAGGAAGGGTAAGGGCTTCATGGCTCTGGATTATCTTGTTCACCCAGGAGGCCATAAGCACATCACATCTGCTCCAAGTTCTTCCAACAATAGGAAGAGAGGCTGAGGAAAAAGGAAAGTCTCAGACCATTAACTTAGAACCAGGAAGTGCAAAGACTGCCACCGGTTCATAAGCTGACAGGATGTGGTTAATGCTGGCCCTCCCTCAGGAAGTATGACATAGTGCCTGCTTGAAGCTAACTGCATCATGTTAGTCTTCTCACAAGCAGCAGGGCAGTAGCTACACTCTTCAGGAAGCCCCTCTTGAGCCCTGCTCTCAGGAATGGAAATGTAAGAGGTGAGAGACTGGGCGTGCAGAGATAGAGAGTCCAACCCTCCGAGCTGCTCACTTGGTACAGAGCGCTGTCAGCCTGGCTTCGTTCCTCTTCCCTCTGTGCACGGAGAGCTTCTGTTTCCGTCTGCTGCTCTCTCAGCTTCGTTCCCAGCTCTGCTCTCTCCCTTTCTAGGGTTTCCAGGGTCTTATCCAGCTCCTGCTGCAGCAAGGAGCGCTCTTTCTCCTGCTCATGTGAAGGAGACCACAGTTACAACAGTGAGTGAGAGGGGAGGCAGGGAGCTTGTCTGGAACACAGATCTCTTCACTGTCTCACTGTGACTTGGGCATTGCTTGAAGCCCGGTGACTTATTTCTGCAGGGAGGTTTGAATCCCCGTCTCACTAAAATTTAAAGGTCATTTCAGATTTTAAAAAATACATATTTTTAAAAAATAATGTATAAGCAGGAAGTGGTAGTGCACGCCTTTAATCCCAGCATTTGGGAGACAGAGGCAGGCGGATCTAAGTTTGAGGCCAGCTTAGTCTAAAGAATGAGTTCTAGGACAGCCAGGGCTACACAAAGAAACTTTGTCTCAAAAAAACAAAACCAAAAAATAAGATAAAATAAATAAAAATGCCAACTGCACAATTACCATAAACACCAAACCTGGGTCAAAAAGACAACTATAAAAATAACAAAATTAAGCTGTTTGCGTCATCTAAATGTATAGCCACCAGAGAGCTAAACCTGTAATGTCAAAACAGGAAGAAATAGTCTATCACTGCTGGTTAAAATATGAGCAGAATATTTTGCTATTAAAAGTGCCACATTCTGGGCCAGCAAGATGGCTGAGGAAGTAAAAGCAGCTGCCACATCAGTGTGATAACCTGAGTCCCATCTCCAGAACCCATACTGGAGGGAGAGAACCAACTTAAGACTTTTGATTATTTTGTTTTTGAATATTTATTTTTATTTATGTGTAAATGTGCACCACATATGTATGGGCACAGAGGCCAGAGGAAGGCTTTAAAGGCAACTGTGAAGCCAGGCAGTGGTGGTGCACGCCTTTAATCCCAGCACTTGGAAGGCAGAGGCAGGCGGATTTCTGAGTTCAAGGCCAGCCTGGTCTACAGAGTGAGTTCCAGGACAGCCGGGGCTACACAGAGAAACCCTGTCTTCAAAAACCAAAAACCAAAAAAAAAAAAAGCAAAAACAAAAAACTAAAGGCAACTGTGAATCACCTGAGGTGGGTGCTAGGGACCAACTCAGGGAGATGCTCTGAAGAGCGGGCTCTAAACCACTGATCTCTCTAGCCCCTTGATTATGTTTTACAGTGAGTTTGCTGGCAAGACAGCAGCCAAAACTTTGCCCATTTTTAGAATTATGTGCTTAGATGATAGTGGATATTGGAAAATACTGGTTGAGTAGTGTCCACAAGGCATTTTCTCGACCAAAATTCAGGCATGATACCTACTGAAAGCCCCAAAGTCAAAGATTACAAACCTGCTGGTTGATAAGCTAACAAACAGCCTCAAGTTTGCTGGGAGGAGTGACGGTCATGGTCACACTTGGATGATGGTGGTCCCTTCTCTCTTTCCCTTTCCACACACTCAGACAGACTCTCTTATAACTTTTTTAAATTAAGTAAGTGTTTAGAAAGGGTCTCACTATGAAATCCTGGAACTCACTAAGTAGATCAGGTTGACACTGAACTCATAGACATCCACCTGCCTCAGCTTACAAAGTGCTAGAATTAAAAGTGTGCACTATCACTGTGCCCAGCTTAGAAAAGTGTTTTACAGAATATGTGCTCGACTCTCTCTGGTGCCTGTATCTGCCTTATTCAGAATGGCACTGGATAGTAAGCCCTGGTCCATGTACGTACCATACTTTTCCTTAGGAGTGTAGCTACCCTAGTTCCCCCATGCCTCCAAAGATATCTACATGTGAATAAAATAAAACTAAAAACAAGAAACAATTCTTTTTTTCCCCCAGACAGCTCCAGTCTTGGCTGTCCTGGAACTCGCTCTATAGTCTAAGCTGGCCTCAAACTCGCAGAGATCTGCCTGACTCTGCCTCCCAAGTGCCAGGATTAAAAGGCGTGTGCTACAATGGCTGAAGTCTCCTAACTTTTGGAAAAATGGTATTCCTTTGTAACACAGGTAGCCTTGAACTCACAAGCCTCCTGTCTTCTGAATGCCGAGATTATAACTGTGCTCTGCCAGGTTTGCTCCTAGGCTCCACACTTAATTCTTCATATACATCAAGCAAGCAAGCAAGTAAGCAAGCCCCCCCCCCCCGCCCTCCACTGGATTTTAGACCTTGGTAGTTGCATTTCATTCTTCTAAGCAGCAATAACTGCACCAAGAGGGAGCAGTTGGCAGACTCACTGAAGGGAGGCCATGTCTGCCTCTCTATCTCCCACTCACATCTACCACTTACCCACTTCTCTTGGAGCCTATTCACCTCCTCTTCGTGGGCCACCTTCTGTCGCTCCAGAGCTGCTTGGCCCTCTTGCTTAGCTTGGGCTAGCTGCCTGGCTACTGCATGGCACTCCTGCTCTCCCCGGGTCCTCTCAGCATCCAGTTCCAGCTTCAGGCACTTCACCTCCCCTGTGATATCAGGTAAGATCACCTCAGAGCCTCTGTACCACTCTTTCTACCTAATGATATTCTCCCTGCCAACCCACCTCATGAGCAGCTTCCATCTCAGAGGCCCCAATCTAGCTGAAGAAAGCTTCCCATTGCTTTCTTGGCTGTTACCATCCCTCTGGAATGCAGTGTGCCCCATCCCAGCGGGGCTCTCACCTTGAATTACTTCCTTGGCTTGAATAATAGCTTGAATCTGGACCTCCAGCTGACCCTTGGTGACCTGTATCACAGAATTTTGCTGTTGGGCCTCAAACAGATTGCTCTCCAGTTGTTCCTTGGCTGACCTATGAGATTTAGGGATCAGGAAGAGTTCTAAGCCATCAAGCCCCTTATCTCTCTCAAGAAGGACTGGGTTATAAGTACAGGTTTCTCAGGGAAGTTATGGCGCAATTACATGCCTACAACTCATTCAGAATGCATACACTTAGGACCGGGAGCTGAGCTTGCCTACCCTTGGGCTTGCAAAGCTCTCAGCGCTTGGCTGAACTAAGTGTGGACCCTACCTGAGCCCTAGAACTTGTTCAGTGAGGTCCTGTCGGTCCCGCTCCACAGCCTGCAGGCGCACCTCAAGAGCTGCCCTCTCCCGTACTAGGGCTTCCTTCTCCTGAACTGCCCTGGCGAGTGTCTCCTCCTGTCTTTCTGCATCCTGACGCAGCTGCCCTAGTTGAGCTGTAGCTGTTTCTTGCTGGTGATGTGCCTGAGGGAGAGAAACACAGAGTAAGGCAGAATCCCAGGATTCCTGTTCCAGAACTACCACCAGGAGGTCAGGACCGGCGTTTTCAGAGATTCTGAACTCGGCACTGTGAGCTCTCAGCACTGCTGATTAATCGGCATTTATTTATTTATTTCCTTGATCAACCAAGAGTCCCCAGACCAGAAAGGATGTTCTATGTGCAAGACACTGTGCTGAGGACAGCAGGACCTGCATATGCCAAGAAAGTGACTAATAACCTGGGAAGGGGCTCTAAGAATGGTATACTCTAAGTATTACCTTAGCTAATACTCCAAGCATTAGGGCAGTGAGCGGTTTGGTAGGGAAAAGTATGACTGTCATGATTGATCTTCATTGTCAACTTGGTGATTAAGAACCACCAAGGAGACACACCTCTGTGTGTCTGTGAGGATGTTTCCAGAGAGGATTAATGAAGAAGGAAAACCGCCTGAGTGTGGAGGGCGGCATCTTATGAGCTGCAGTTGTAGATTCAATAAAAAGGGCAACAGCTGAAAGCCCAGGGGGCACCTCGTTCCCCTTCCTCTGATGGCTAAGATGCAAGCAAGCAGCTGCCACATATGCTGGCCACCACAGACACCTGCTGCCATGTGTCCCCCACTTTGCCAGACCATATCCCAAGCTGTGAGTCAAAAAAATATAGGTAGACTCTGTCTTGAAAAGCAAACAGAACTTGGGAGGCAGAGGCAGGCGGATTTCTGAGTTCGAGGCCAGCCTGGTCTACAGAGTGAGTTCCAGGACAGCCAGGCTACTCAGAGAAACTCTGTCTCGAAAAACCAAAAAAAAAAAAAAAAAGAAAAGCAAACAGAGAGATGGATAGACAGTGTACAGGACACATGTATAGCTGTAGACGGTAGCTATAATCTCAGCATTCAGGAGGCAGAGGCAGGAGGAACACTGTAAGTTAAGGACAGCCTGGTCTACATAGTGAATTCCAGGTTAGAGTTAGATTTTCTCTCAAATGACCAATATAAGTAAGTAAATAATATAGGCTGATTTCTAAGGATAAACAGATAAGGAATTGCAGCATGAACTATCATGTTCGAACTGAGTATGAAGTGAGAGCAGGGAATACAGGGAGAGCATCGAAGACTGGGATGTGGGGGTCAGTGAAGGACCCCCATAGAAATGCCTTAAAACAATGGGAAGATCCACCTCACTCACGTCACTTCTCAGTCCTTTCTAGTAACAGTGAGCATGTGACATATTGCAAGTGACACCGGCGCTGGCCTCTCACCTCACTTAATTTCTCTTTAAGTTCTTCCTTCTCTTCTCGGGCACCCCTCAGTTCTGCCTGTAGCTCAGCCCCTGTCTCCTCTGCTTTCCGCAGCTGAGTCTCCAGGTGAGTTTTCTTCTCCCACAGGGCTTCCCTGCCCCTTTCTGCCTCTTCCAGGTCCACCTGCAGGGCACTTTTCAACTGTTCTACGGCCTCCATTCTGCTGCACATAGCCTGCTTCTCCTGCTCCAACTACTGGCCAGAAAGAGAAGGGAGTGCAGGGCATCACAGGTGAATGGTCAAAGTTCCCTCTGCAGACGGGGAGATCCAGTCATTCAATCTGGTGTCTACACTCTAGTCACTAGCTAGCCCTGATGCTGGGATAGAGATAAAAAAGGCAAAATCTTGCTTTCAGAGAATTCAGAATAATACCAGGTGGTGGTACATGCCTGTAATCCCAGCGCTTGAGAGGTGAAGGAGGATCAGGAGGACAGCCTTGGCTACACTGTCTCAAAACAAAAACAAAACAGCAACAACAACAACAACAAAAAACTCAACTAACTAACCAAATAAACACGTAGAATAATGAAATAGAGACATTTCTGGGTCTCGGGAGATCTAGAAACAAGAAGTTTTCTCTACTAAAATGGCAGGTTAAATTTCTAACAAACAGAGATGATTTGGGGGCTATTCGGGCTATTAGCACATCTGCCTCATGCAATAGCACAAAATACTTAGTCTCCCTTCCAGGTACGTGGGTCATCCTTATCCTGATAAATTAACCCAATGCTCAAAGGTTCTGCTGCAGGGGTGTGTGTGTGGGGAGGGGGGAGTCACAGTGCTTAAATCTCATCCTGGGCTTTCCTCTGTACTGCTGCAGGGGTGTAGGGGGGGGAGGGGGGAGTCACAGTGCTTAAATCTCATCCTCTGCTTTCCTCTGTACTGCTGCAGGGGTGTGTGTGTGGGGGTCACAGTGCTTAAATCTCATCCTCTGCTTTCCTCTGTACTGCTGCAGGGGTGTGTGGGGGGGGGTCACAGTGCTTAAATCTCATCCTCTGCTCTCCTCTGTACTGCAAATGTCTCTTGCTCATTTCAGCTATATTTGGGAACTGGCCTGCCTTGTTTGCCAGCTCATGGCTAATCTTCAGATGAGCTATCCCCGTCCTGGGAATCAACTTTTGCTCACCTGGAGAAGCTGCTGGTTCAGCCCAACTTTATCTAAAGCCAAAGCCTCGTTTAAAGTCCCAAGCTTGACAGCGGCAGCTCGGAGATCAGCTACCTCTGCCTTCAGGCTGTTCTCAGAGCTGGACAGCTCCACGATGGACTGTTCTGCCTAAAAACAAAAGGTTAAAGTGTTTCCTGCTTTGAGTTTTCCTGGAACAGTAAACCAAACACACTCCCAATACCTGCTTTTTTATTTGTAAACTTTCACTCCATTTCTTCCCTTGTAGTCTAAACAAGTCTTTCATTCATTTATCCATTCATGAGACATGTGGTTACAGCACAGAAATACAGAAAGCTATGCAAAGCAAACACCCACAGTTGTCGCACTATAGAAACTGTAAGTGCACTGAAAACTCAAAGAAGGCACCAGTTCAGTTAGAGAGGAGCTGAGGATGGAACACGACAGGAGCTGGTTCTTGGGAGTCAAGGTAAAAAAGGTGTATACAATGTATTAGTGTCACCTGGAGTGAAGGTCAGGCCACAAACAGTTTAAGGAAGGTAGCAAAAGGTGCTGAATGTGATGCCAGAGCTGACAAGCCACTGACGTTGTCATATACAGATATAGATAGGTTTTTTTAAGATTTATATATTTATATTTTAAAATTGTGTGTGTGTGTGTGTTTGTCTCTTTTCTCATGAATGAATGAATAAATGTACAACTATGAGTGTGGTGCCCACGTAGTCCAGAAGAGGATGTCAGATTCCCCTGGAGTTACAGGCAGTTGTGAGTCACCTGACGTGGGTGCTGGGAAATAACTCAGATTTCCTACAAGAGCAGTATGCACTCTTCACTATGGCGCCACCTGCAGCCCCATTGGATGGTTTTAAGAGACCAATAACCAGATTTATACTTTAAAAAACTCACTGAATTTCACTGAGGAGGGTGTGTGGGGAGGGAGAGGACCAGCAGCAGACTAGGAGCACAGATTGCAGCCCTAGCCTAGGAACACAAGGTGCCAGTAAGCGAGGAGACCCACGTACCCTGGTCAAGGCTGCAGCCACTTCCACTTGTTCTTGCTTCAGTAACTCTCCTTCGAGGCGACTTGACTCCAGGGCTTCTCGAAGAGTGATCAGCTCACTTAGTGATTCTGACTGCTTGGCTTCCAGGCCCACCAGCGTCTCCTGACTAAGAAGGGAAGGACAGGGAGCTAGGGAAAGTGTTTGGGACTGGCCACATTCCAACTTGAGGCAGGAAGATACTTACTTTTTCTATGCAAAACAACAAACCAACCAAAAGAAATGCTGTGAAATAGGAAAGCTCTCTCAAAGCAAGTGACAAGACAAAAGTGTACAACAGGGTGCTAGTGGGCAGTCCACGCAGAGAGAAAGTGGCATGTTGGCTTGGGGCAGACTGCGAAGATACATGAGCAATTAACTGAAACGGTTACCGACAGAAGGAAGGTGAGACAGAGAAAGCACAGATGGGGAAGACTTCCCTGTGTGCATCTCTTTAAATAGGTGGAGTTTTGCTGTTTGTTTTGTTTATTGAACCAGGGTCTTGCTCTACAGTCCAAGCCAGCTCTGAACTCACATCGATCTTCTTGCCTTAATCTCCCCAGTGTAGGATTACAGGTATGAACCAATATACCCTGGTATCTTTTGAAATAGTTTTGGCTTTTGATTTACCTAAGTATATTATTGAGTCAAACAGATTAAATTTTTCTTTCTAATCTAATCGGTTTTTTGAGACAATGATTCTCTGTGTAGCCTTGGCTATCCTGGAACTCACTCTGTAGATCAGGCTGGTCTCGAACTCAAAGAACTGCCTGCCTCTGGAGATTAAAATTTAAACACACACGTATCTGTGTGGACTCTCTGTCCTTTCCCTTGTGGAAGGACACAGGACATGGTCCTACCCTTTGGCAGGCCTCCAGGCTTCCTCAAGCTTCCACTGTTTACTAGGTGAAAGGAATGAGGCACACAGGAGGGGATATACCAAGGGAAGCGCCTGCTGCCAGGCTCTCTGCTCGCACTAAAAACTGAGTTCAAGCTGGGCAGTGGTGGTGCACACCTTTCATCCCAGCACTCAGGAGGTTGAGCTGCTGGGTCTCTGAATTTGAGGCCGGCCTGGTCTACAGAGTGAGTTCCAGGATATCTAGGACTACACAGAGAAATCCTGACTCAAAAAAAAAAGGGGGGGGGGGGGCAGGGATGGAGTAGGATTTAAGGCTAGCTAGGGCTACACAGTGAGACCCTGTCTCAAACAAACAAACAAACAAACAGTTATATTTATTTGTGTGTGGAGAGGGAACCAGAATATACATGTAGAGGTAAGGGGACAGTCCATGGGCATCAGAGGAGCGAACTCATATTGAGCCATCTTGACAGCCCTGTGCTAGCATTTGAAGTACTGCCTCATCTTTTCAATAACTCTTCAAATATCATCTTGATTTTGCCAAGAGATTCACTTATTCTGGTGGCAAAGCCAAAATCTACAGCAACTCTCTAGAGTCCCTTCCCTTTCTGTAGCATTACCTAGTGGAATTTACAGACTAGTTACTGTAGGCAGACTCGGGTCTCCCTACTTGACCAGTGGATCACTTCTCAGTGGTCTTATCTTCTCAAAGCCAGCTAACTCCGAACACAAAACTCCTACTTCCTTTTCTTTACTATTCTGTCTCCTTGGTCATTTTTTTTCTATAAATTAAAATAGATCAAGGACCCTCAAAGAAAATCCCTGACTCCATAAAGTGTCCCTGATTCCCAATAACTACTGCTCCTATACTTCCAAACACCAAGTTTGGACTCTAGTGAGGACATCTTTCCTTTAGCTTCATGTCATTTTAGCATTTGCTTGTCTGACTTCTCATTAGATTTCAGGTCCTTGAGATCATAGTCAGTCTCTTACTCATTTTTGTAGCCCTCACAGTCCCTCATCCGGACAGGAAACTCAAGAATGCCTAGATCAGCAGTTTTCAACCTGTGGGCCATGACCCCTTTGGGGCCACATACTACATATTCTGCATGTTATGTATTTATATTACAATTCATAACAGTAGCAAAATTACAGTTATAAAGTAGCAATGAAATAATTTCATGGTCAGGGGTCACCATAACATGAGGAACTGTATTAAAGGGTTGCAGCATTAGGAAGGTTGAGAACCATTAGACTCTACATAAACATACTGAACTCATCTTTCTACAGAAGCAGTAAGCTAATGTGAACCCACCAAGTGTAGGCTTTAGGTTCTCTGTTTCCTAAGAGTGGGGTTGGGGAAGGCCAGGCCCTTGTGAGGAGATGCCTGGTCACACTTACAGGCGCTCCCTCTCACGGACAGCCAGGTGCAGCTCCTCCTGCTGCTCCAGCTTCTCCCCTTGAGCAGAGTCCCCCTGCAGCTGCAGCTCTGTATTCATCCTGCGCAGTCGCCACGCTTCCTGTTCCAGCACTTCCAGTTGCTGCTGCAGGTCTCCCCTGGCCTTCTGAAGCAGCTCCCGCTCCCTGAAATTGAGATCAGAGATGGGCAGATCTAAGGACCAAAGATCAAAGATCCTGGTGGAAAAAGACTTTGTAGACCCAAAGGCAAGAGAAGCTTTCTTTTCAATAACAACAATAACAATATATGATATATAATACACACACACACACACACACACACACACACACACTTTTCTTCAAGCAGAAAACCATTTATAATATGATCTTAGAGACCAAAACCCAAAGGGTTTTCCCACAGGAAATAGAATAAAAACCAAAGCAGCCTTAAGCATCCATGGGTCCAGGGACAGCAGGAAGAGTCAATCAAACACAGGACAGTGGTAGTAAATGGCTTAATGAGGAATGAAACCAGACACTGGGGAACTGAGAATGTGGCTCAGGCCTCAGAGTGCTTTCCTAAAAAGCCTAAGGTTCTGGGTTTGATCCCAGCCCTGCAAAACTGTAACTAAAAACAGATATGTAGCAAATTAAAATTTGAAGGTTTTGCTTTTATTTAAAAAACAAAAACAAACAACCAGACAGGGCAGGGAAGAAGCAGCAGCATGCTCACTCACTTGCTGAGAGAGTCCACCTCTCCCTGAAGGTCCACAGTCTGGCCTGCCAGAGCATCCCGCTCCCCAGTGAGCTTCTGTAGCCTTTCCCTCAGGGCCTTGCCCTCTTCCTCCCACTGATTGTGCTGCTGCTGCAAGAAGCTCATAGCCTCCTGGCAGCCTGAAAGCTGCTGCCTGAGGTCCTGTGGAAGGAGATCAATAGAAAGAAGATAATGAACAAGAAGACAGAGGCAAGGAATGTCTCCAGGGTAAGGGGACTGGGAACAGAAACTCGGCCAGCTGAGATGCCAACAGATCAAGTTATTGGGCTCTGTGGTTCTAGACCTTGGAGCCCACCAAATGTGGTGGCATGAGGGAATACTAAGGTCTCTTGGAGTAGAGAAAGCTTTACATTCTCCCAGGCCTCTGCTTGCTGCCACTCAAAGATTACAGCATGCACTTGGTGTGAAGAATATATATATACCTGTAAGCCACAAGCACCACTGGGCAAACAAGAGATGTTAATGAGCATTTTGGGATGCAACTGAGTATCTTATGACTGCCAAGCTGAAGGAGTAGTGCAGACTAGAGGTATGCCTAGGGTCTGAGGAGCAGCCCTGAGGGCTCTCACCTGCACAGCCTGCTGTCTCCGAGTCAGCACTGAATGCACCAGAGTAAGAGCCTTGTCTGGGTCCTGGGGATCAAACTGGGAAAGGCTATTACAGTCCGACTGCAATGAGTTCTCATGACCCGAGGCTGGGGTCACAGTGTCCTCTTCTTCCACTGAGGCCTGAAATGCAAGTCAGTGTTACAGAGATTTGCACGAAGAGCCAGGCACCATGAAGGCTCCCTTCACAGGCCTCCCCCAGGAAGGCGCAGGGAAGGGAACCTAAGAGTAAAAAGGACTGGTCCCTTCAACTCCTCATGCTTGGTCACCTAAGTACAGCGTTAGCAACACGGCTAGAATCCTCTCTGGGGCAGTGAGTGAGGAAAAGGGAAGAAAATGGTACTGCAACATCAGGGGCAACTCAGCCTATGACCTAAGAGCATAGCAGACAAGTTAGAGGACCTGCCCACTACATAGCGCGGGAAGTGAACGCTTTACCTATACCTCAGAGTCTCAATCTTCAAGTACACTACGGAAGCTTATCCTTACGTGCCCCTCAGTCCAAACCTCAGTCTAGAACTGAAGGCAGCCGAGAGGCCATGGAGCTCAGACGAGAGGCTTACCAGTGCCTGGGTTATGCTCTTGATCACGTGCTGCAAAGACAACGTTTCTTCTTGAGCATTCCTACTGAGAGATGCCTCATGTTCCACTAACTCTGCATGGTTTGTCTCCTGGTAAGGAAACAGAATAGAGCCTAAAAGCCAAACTCCCAAAAGAGAATTCACCATTCTCATCCCCACATCAATCACAGACACATTCTATCTACTCTGTCAGCAGTACTTTCCCAAGGGGTCTAAAAAACAATGTAGTATGGCAATAAAAAGCTCAGAATAAATGATCAGAAATCTAAAGGACTGCCTAGGTTAAGGTTCTTCTTCTAACCGCAGTGACTACTATGACAGCCCAGGAAAACCAGAATTCTTTGCAGTCAACCTCACTCATTTTAAGTTACTTGAGCTCTGTGATGTCTGCATTGGTGAATTCCTGACTAAAAAGAGATAAAGGGGCAAAAAGAAGTCAGCTTCCTAGTGGACTCCAAGGTAAATGAGATTAGGGGTATGCATGTGGATAGGGGTTCAGGAGCTGCCAAAATGCAGTGACAAGAACATGTGTTGCAAAGAAAGGAAACATGAAACAAGCCAAGGATTCTGATATCCAATCCTAGAGAATCACTTCTGTATCATCCCTGACAGATGTATACGTCTCAAGTACAACCTCACTCTTTCACAAGACACGCACTGGTCCAGTGACAGCCCCCACTTGTCAAATCTCCTATCTTCCACAACTTACAGCCACTGACAAAACTTTAACTCACTTCTCCCTTCAACTCTACTTTCAGAGATGTGAAGGCAGCCAGCACATCTTCCTCATAGCCATTCTGCCCGGGCTAAGCCCTCCACACTCCTCAGCCGTTTCCCACGTGACTTGATTTAAATCTCTCCACAGATCCCTTCCCAGATACTTTGCTCATTCCCACCTTTTAGTTTTCCTTAGGGTTTCATGTAGCTCACATTGGCTTCAAATACACTATAAGTCACCTCTCTCTGATAAGGACACATTTCATATACATGTACTTTCCCCAGGAATATAGACAGTTATTAGTGTTTTATTGTGCAGGTAAATGAATGAGTTAACTAATTTTCAGATTCAGCCAAAGTTTATTTTCAGCGTTGGAGAATTTCATCAAATACCATTTAACTGGCATCATTCATTACTTGTCCACAAAGAACAAGGAACCTGTCAACACAGAGGACCACATACCAGAATCTCCATTGTTTCTCTTAGAGCCTTTACCATCTTTTCATAATCTTCATTTTGCTTCTGAGACTGGGTTAGCAGAGCAGAGAGTTCCGTCACTCTAAGGAGAAAAGCATAGCACTGTCACCTGAATAGCCTAAGGACGTGGACAGAGCCACACAATAGCACACCTCAGCCCCCACACGGATACACAGCAGCCCCCAGAATCCCTTAGGTATACCCAGTCCCTTGCACTCCCTGAGTAATATGTGATTCTATATTCTCGATCTGGTGGGAAATGCCAAAGCCACTCAGACACATGCAGGGATTTACCACATCTCAAGACTGGAACGCGGGTTTGAGGGCCTGAGAGCTGAAGGAAAGCCCCGGCCCAGGCCCTTCCAGGCCTCCCTTGATTGTGAAGTCAAGCACCCTGAAGCCAATAAGAACATTAGAATTGCCACAAGGGATAGTCCCAAGGTCCCTCCAGCCCAAGGTTTTGACTCTGATAGAAAAAAAGGACAGGTGACTTGGGAGACAATGTAACTAATGATGTTCTGCAAACTCAACAACATCTGTGTCATTTAAGAGCATCTTGGAGTTTCACGCCTAGCACTGCACACATGGCTTTCTTTCCGTTTTCCGTTTTTTGATATTTTGGGGCAGCACCTGACCATGAGTGCCAAGCTTGTCTAAAATTCTCTATGTAGTCCACAATGACCTTGAACTAGAAATCCTCCTGCTTCTAGGCAGAAGTACTAGGTTCCAGTCCTCTTGCCTGAGTACTAGGATTATAGGCATAAGCCATGACACTTGCTTAACAAGTATTTCTTAAATGAATGCTACCTAGGAATCATTCTTTCCTTTCCTTTTTTTTTTTTTTTTTTTTTTTTTTCCAAGACAGAGTTTCTCTGTGTAGTCCTGGCTGTCCTGAACTCACTCTGTAGACCAGGCTGGCCTCGAACTTAGAAATCCGCCTGCCTCTGCCTCCCAAGTGCTGGGCTTAAAGGCGTGTGCCACCACTGCCCGGCTCTTTCTTTCTTTACTTATTATTTGTTCGTTCATTCCTCATTTATTTATTTACTTTTGAGGCAAGATCTTACTACATAGCCTTGCCTGGCCTTGAACTTGCTGTGTAGACCAGGCTGACATTGAACTGATAGAGATCTACCTGCCTATAACTCCAAAGAGCTAGGATTAAAAGTGATGACTACTGCACCTGGCTAAAAGAAAAATTTAAGACTTAATAATTTTACTATGAATCACCTCTAGGGCCCAAATCACTGTATTATCTTTCATTTAATTTTATGAGAGATATATCACTTAACATTATGGAATAAACTTCAAAACACTATAGAGACACAACTTACTAAGATATGGTCTTTGTTCTTAATGTCTTCAGGAGCAAAAAGAAAACAAAACAGTCCCCAACTTATGTACACCACCAACAGGCAGACAGCCCTAGCCATGATATAGACTCTGCTCTGATAATCAGTGGAACTCTGTTCATATCTTCCCTTCTTATCATTTAAAAAAATTCTATTTCACTATAATCCAAAAATTAAAAGAGCCAAGGTAGAGGTGGAGCTCAACGGTAGAATGTCTGATTAGTATATGCAAGGTCCTGAGTTAAATCCCAGCACAGCAAAACCAAATAAGCCTAATGTTCCCCTAATGTCCTCAAAAAAGGACAGACAGAAAGAAACAAAGTTATTAAAGAGAAACAGTAAGATTAGTGCTATAAGGAGCAGACCAGAAAAACTCACAGAACTATGAGCTACTGAAGTCAGAGATGACACCCAAGAGGTGACATGGGAACTCTAAAGTACAAGGCATTCCCTTTAAGAGATGGAGGGAGGCATTCCACGCTAAGGCCGGCACACAGGACGACACGACTGTGGAAGAGTATGGCCACAGGAGACTGCTGCCACAGAGAGCAGCTGACATTACAAACTAGCAGGGAGGAGACTGGCTGCAAGGTAACCAGAGGACAGTGACAGACCCCAGCTGAGACACTGGACTCAGACGGCTCATTTCTGTTCCCTCAGGGTGAAGGTGTTTTTGACATCTTTTCTGCCCACCCACAAACCTCTAGGGAAGTCAGCTTTCCCTCAGTAGATTCCTCCTGGGCCCACATGTCACCTCACCGATCCTGGAGCTCTGCCTTCTCCAGATCCCCTTGACTCTTGAGCTGTATTAACTCCTGGCTCTTTTCATGGGCTTCCTTCTCCAATGCCTGGGTTTTAGCGATGAGCAGCAGCAGCTGGGCTGGCTCACTCTCATCTGTTCTCCCAGATCCACTGGACTCCCGGGACTGTGTTCTCAGGGTCAAGCGCAGACAGCAGGTCAGCAGGGACCCCGAAAGCCTTGCGTGTTCAGCCTTTAGTTCTGTCAGATCTCTGAGCACAGAAAGGAAGACTGAAGATTCCAAGGAACCAAGGAAGAGAACTTGGCCATAAAACCCAAGAAGTCTAAGGTACAGGTCTGAAAAAAATCATCTCTCCAGTGACAGCAAATCTCCCTCACAGCCACACACCCCCATTGCTCTTCTACAGAGCCTGCTACCTTAAGTCCAGAATCAGCAGAAGCAAACCTCTCTCAGCCCCACACTGACCTACCTGGCAGTAGCTGACTTCATCTTCAGAAAGTGACGTCGGAAGGTTACCACCTCTCGCCATAGACTGAGAAGACGACCATGTTCACCTCTCAAATAACCCTTGAAGAACTGTGTGTTCAGAAACCCAAGTCATACCCAAGGGCAGGGACCTTGCACCAACGCAAGAGTCTTGGATTCCTCATGGCTGCTGGGAGAGGGGTGAAGGGAGGAAGGATTTCAAGGCGATAGCGTACGGATAGGAGTCGATATTCAGGGTATACTGAAGAGGTTAATAAAGTTGGCGGTGAGATTCAAGAGGTCAGGGGGTGAAAAGTGGCCTTCTACTTGGCTAGATCAGAAGATATGCACTGCCGCTTAACAAATGGGAACTATTACTACAGACAGGAGAACTGGGTGGTTTAATACATGCGAATCACCCAGACCCAGAACCCAGCACAGGTTCAGGAAAATATTTGCTTTCTATAGCTCTGATCTGAAAATTTCCCAGGGCCCATAACCATTTTTTTCTCCTCCATTCAATCCAGCAGCTACTTGCTTGGCATCTAGCTGTGCAGACCTTCAGACGAAGGCAGATGATAAATTTTCAGATCCATTTGAAACCTAAGCTAGTCACTTATGCAAGAATTGAGCCTTATGCTACCTGCTAGCAAAACCTAGACTAGGCAGAACTAGGAAGAAAGCTGAAACAGGGCACAGCTGTCAGCTTAGGCAGAGCTAATCAGAGGCGGGAGCAATGACAGATCAGTTTCCACCCAGGTCCACGTTAACCCTTTCCAGTGCTGCCTGGGACAGCACCCAGAGTGCACATGTCACTCTTGTTCTCCTACCTCCTGTTCCATCCTCCACTGGCTCTCCTTCCTCATTAACTCATCTCGGGCCCGACTCCAGTCCACTGTCAGTTTTTCCACATCCTCCTGCAGGGCTTTATTCACCACATCGGCTTTCTCCATGTGCAACCGAAGCTCTGTGTTCACCTCCACTAGACTCTCACACCTGCGCTAGGTAAGAGCAAGTGCAAAATCAGGTCTGGTCCCGCCCTTGGACCTCGTGGGAGTAAGACAGTGAACAGAATTTTCCATCGCCAGGAATTAGAAAACTAGAATCTTGTTTGCCCTCAGTACATAAGATTCCCATGAGCCCTTCCCTCCCTCCCTTCCTGCTCCCCTGCCCCCTCTGCTTTCTGCCTACCTTAGGCTACACACAGGAACCACCATCCCCTGCCAGTTTCCCGCCCACATGTTCACTCTTGGAACAGAAGTTTTCCATCAGCCTTTCCCCCACTGGATAACCACTCAGGTCAGGAGAGTTGGGTCCATCACCTCTGCTGCTCCTCCTCCAACCGGGTCAGCAGCTGTTCCAGGTTTGGCTCTTCTACACTTTCCCACCGCTGAGGGATCAGTCCCTTGTGAGACAGAAACAGGCCTTATAATGCTGCAGGAAAACCTCACCCAGGACAATTCTCTGATGCTTCCTTGACAGTCATTTTTTGTTTTCTCTGGGAAGCAGTTGGCAGTTTGGCATCTAACCTGTGGAACGGAAGCTGCATCTTTCACTAAGGTCTTAACTTCTGTTATACTAACTTGGGTCCTTGGGAAGTTACTCTTCATCTCTAAGCCACAAAATGATGGTGATTGTCATTCTTCTCCAAGAGTTTGCAAGCGAAGTGACCCAGAACCGTACAAAATACCTAGGGGTGCCCTGGCCTGCACAGAAGGTGCCCTGGCCTGCACAGAAGGTGCCCCGGCCTGCACAGAAGGTGCCCTGGCCTGCACAGAAGATGCTCAACATATTCTGGTTCTTTCCTTCTCCCACGAACTTTTGTGAGGGGAATGAGAGGGTGCTTAAGAGAGCTGGAACAAAGAATGACAAAAGGGTCTTTCAAAGCCAGTCCTACCCAGGCAACAAAATGAACACATCCCTCTGCTACAGGCATGGCCTGTAACTTCCTGACGTATAAACACTGACACCTGCTGGATGAAAAATGAATTTCCTCTCTAGTACGACATATGCATTCAACTATGCTAAGTCCTCACAGACTGCATTTATACATGGAAAACCAAGGGTTGGAATCTCTCAGGACAAGGATCTCTAGAAGCTCATATTGATCGAGCTCTTAGGAGCTGAAGACAAAGGGACTCCTACTAAACATCCTATATAGCCCAGTCTCCTTTGGCAGTATATAAAGCCCAAAAAAGTATATTTCGTGGGCTCAGGGAAGTCCAAAACTGAATCTTACTCACTCCAGTGGCTTCTAGCCGCTTCTCCAGGTCTTGGCACCAGCTCCGGTACTGTAAAACCTGAAGCAAAGAGAGCAGGCCCTGAACTTAGCTACAGTTCATATTAACCGCATAAGCCAAAGGCTCCAGGAATCTTGTGCAATTTTGCTGTGAACATGGGAAGTGGGTGGTGATGGTGACGTAAGGCCACAGTGTCTTAAAGAGTTTCTGTCTGGATGTTTAAATAACAATTTCTGGGGAGACAGGTACCTCAGTAGGAAAGCACTTGCTGTCTAAGCATTAGGACCTGAATTCAGATCCCCAGACCCCAAGTAAAGCCAGAGGTGCTAAATCTACAGTCCACCTCTCCTATGGCAAGGTGGGAAACAGAGACAGGAGAAAGAGACCCTATCTCAAACAGGGTAGAAGGCAAGGCCAACACCTAAGATTGTCCCCTGACCTTCACAGTGTGTGTTAGGTACAGGTATGCTTACACTCACACCTAACACACACAAAGATTTAAAAAAACAAAACAAAACACTATTTCCTAGGGGTTGATGAGATGGCTTGGTCAGTAAAATGTGCATGGTGGTGGTGGCGCACGCCTTTAATCCCACTCAGGAGGCAGAGGTGGGCAGATCTCCAAGAGTTCAAGGCCAGCCTGGTCTACAGAGCAAATTCCAAGACAACTAGAGCCATACAGAGAAACCCTGCTTCAAAAGACAAATAAAAAAGGAGTATGTTTACTGGGCAAGCATCTAGACCCAAGTTCAAATCCCCAGTGCCCACATAAAAAGGCACCATCTCAGTGTTGAAGAGAGAAGGCAGCATGCTGATCCCTGGAGCTCCCTGGACAGCCAGCCTAGCCAAATCTATGAGCTCCAGTTCAGTGAGAGATTCCATCTCAAAAAATAATATGGTGGAGGCTGAAGAGATGGATCAGTGCTTAAAAAATTGCTGGTCTTTCAGAGGACCCAAATTCACTTTCTCTGGTACCCAGCAACCACTGTTACAACTCACAACTGCCTGTAACTCCAGCTGCCCTCCAAGGCCACCAGCACACACATGGCATACACTTATACAGACATATGCACACAAATACACAAAATAAAATTTAGAAAGTAAAGTGGAGATAGAAGGTGCTCAATACTGACCTTCTTATTCACTCACAGTTTTATGTGCATTTGAACACACACACACACAATTTGTTTTCATTGCTACTTCATAACTGTTATAAATCGTAATGTAAATATTTGCATTTTTCTGATGGTCTCTTAGGCAACCCCTGTAAACCCACAGGTTGAAATCTACTAGTCTGGAGCTAAGCCCAAACCCTAGGATGTCTGGGTTTGTCTTTCAAATACACAAGGCATATAGAAAGGTGTGTGTGTGTGTGTGTGTGTGTGTGTGTGTGTGTGTGTGTGTTCAAATGCACATAAAACTGTGAGTGAATAAGAAGGTCAGTATTGAGGAACTGTACTAAAAGGTCATAGCATTAGGAAGGCTGATCTAGAGATACTCCAGACCACTTGTCTAGAGTAAGAGAACAAACCTAGGCAACTAGTTGAACTATTGTGAATGAAATGTCTTTTGGAAAGAACACAACCTATACTCTGTGGAACAGTTGTGACTATCAAGGAGAGGCTATGGTTGAGAGTTGGAATGTTTGGGCCATCGTCGTCACCAGGATGTCTGGTCCTACATGGTCTCTCCCTCCTCCACCCCTTATCCCACCCTAGCACCAACTCTGAGGGAGGTTTCTCCCCTCGCCCCCCAGGGCCATCTGCCTCACCTTGGCTTGCAGCTTCCTCACGAGGGTTGCTTGTCTCTTCTGGGCCTCTTGGGAGTTCTTCAGCTTCCTCCAGGAGGCAGCCTGGTTCTCTGCCATCTGCTGCTGCAGTGACAGCACCTGCTCCTCCAGCACCAGCTGCAGGGCCTGGGGCTTCATGTTCAACCCAGGGCTTCCTGCCTCCATGGGCGTACCACAGAACAAATCCACAGCTCCTGGGTAGCTATAGGTTGGTTGCAGGAGGGTGTCTAACCATTGTTCTATGTGTCTTAGACCTCCTCTTGAGCTAGGGATCAAACATATGACAAAATTGAATAGGCTGGATTTCTCAGATTTACTAAGCACACATTTATTAGGTGGAGGGAATCTGGGTGGAATGAAGTAAACAGGTTTCTTGTTACAGGACTCCTCAGAACTTTCTTTTTCAACATTTATTTATTTATTTTTACATGTGTGAGTGTTTTGGCAGTATCCACGTATATGCATCATGTATGTACTTGGTGTGTGAAGAGGCCAAAATGAAAATGAATCAAATACATGGTCTTCAGGTGTTTCTTTTTTGAGATGGGGTTTCATACAGACCTGGCTGTCACAGAACTTGCTATGTGGCTAAGGATAAATTTGAACTCTCGATTCTCTTGCCTCTACCTCTCAAGTGTTGTGATTACAAGCATGTGCCACCATCCCATAAAAACGTTAAGATTTCAAAAATAGATGCCAACATTCATGACTGAAAGAATACATATGCAAACATGCATTTCAGACTCTTCTGAATAACCAGATGACCTACTAACCCATAAGGCAATAACCGGCAATCTCCTGCCTCTTCAGCATCTAAAGACCAAGACCTCATCTATATATTCATTCTCTAGGTAACACAGGTAACAATCTCCACTGGCAAAATTGGTGAGTTCGGGTTTAAGTGCAGAACCCTGATTCGACATATAAGATGGAAAGAGACTGAGGGAGACACCCCAATCAATCTCAGCCACACAAGTGAACATAATTACACCCTCGTACACACATCATACAAATAAAACAACAAAAGGAAAACAACAAAACCCCACCAAACCACACCCACCACCATCACAAAAAACTAAATTGAGCCTAAGTGGGTCATGGTGGTACAGGCTGAAGTTCGGCCACTCAGGAGATCAAGGCAGACGGACCAATAGTTTAGTCATTTTCAGTTACATAGTGGTTACATGAGATCCTGTCTCAAGAAAAAAAAAAGTGAAATTGAATCTTCTCTTTTTGAGTGTAGGATGGAATAAAGTAGAAATGCCTAAGGCGAGACAGTAGGCTCAGCAGTTAAGAGAACCGGCTGCTTTTGCAGAGGACCAGTGTTTAGTTCTCAGCCCCAAATGGTAGCAGTAGCTCAAAGCCACCTGTAACTCCAGTTACCAGGGCTCTGACACCCTTTTATGATGTCTGAGGGCAGAAATGTGGTGTACAAACACACAGGCAAGCAAAACACCCACACACATAAAATAAATCTTTAAAAATGTTTAAGTAGAAATGCCTTCTGAAACAAGGTCACAGAAGGTGCTATGCCTCGTTGCTTGTTCGATTTTTCTGATCAATCTCTCTGGAGAAATACCTACTCTGTCCTGAGGACACACGAGTACCTGAGGAGGCCCAGGAGAAAGCATCAGGGCCTTCTGCCAACAGCCCAGTTGGGAACAGATCTTCCAGCCCCTGGTGGAAAGCTTCATATCAAGGCTGGCCTTGCCTGAGCCTGCTAAGCCAGGAACAATACTTACTGATCTGCTCTTCACTTCTCCCTCACGTGAATGCGTGAGATAAGAAACTGCTGCTTAATACTAAACTTGGAGTAGCTCCCTGTACAGCCACACAGCCAAATCGCTGTTAAAGCTCCTCCCAGGTGCTAGTGATACTTCCTAAATTCTGTTATTTTGTTTTGTTTTGTTCTCAATGGGACAATTAGAGGATCCTTTCAAAATACAAACAGGACTGCTGAGGTGGCTCAGGGTTAAAGGTGCTAGTTGCCATCCTGACAACCTGAGATCAACCCACAGAACCCAAAGTTCAAGGAGAGAATGCCCTCACGAGAATCATCCTCTAACCTCCACCTGGGAAGGTCACCATATGCATGTATGTAGGAATGCGCTCAAAATCAACACAAACAAAACAAACAAACAGCCAGGTATAGTGGGAAATGCCTAGAAATCTCATTCTTGGGAGGCCAAGGCAAATGAACATCAAGTTCAAATCCAGCCTTGGTAAACTGGTAAGACATTGTCTCAAAATAAAAAGGAAAACGAGGACGTGAGATTAGTTCAGTGGTAGAATACTGACTAGCATGCAAAAGACTCTGGGTTCAATTCGTTACCCGCCCCCCCCCCAAAAAATCAACCCTTTTATTGAAATGTGAGTTGTTACCCTGACCTCCATATCTTACAAGCTAATGTATAAACAGCAAATCAAAGGCAATCTAGGTAAGTCATAATATATGTAGGGGATTCTAGCTCATCGTAGAACCTAATTTATAAGTGCGTGTTTCTTCATGCATAAAACGGGAATATACAGAACCCACGCAATAGATCGCTGCATGGATTAAAGGGGACTTTGTAGGTAATGCATTTAGCGGAGCTATCATCTTTCGGCTCTTCAGTAACTTTTTTAGTTACTAGTAGTCATCATGGCACATAAGAGCTGAAAAAAGACATTGACTTCTAACAAACAAGCTCAGAACATGAAAAAGGAGCAGAACACTGACTTGGGCAAAGATCGCAAAAGCCAAGAATCAGATTAGTTGAGCCTGGAGCAGGCCTCTAGGAAAGGTTTTGAAGAAGTGATCTTTGAGTTCTGAAAAATCAAAGTTCTGATGATGGGGCAGCGGGACTTTCACCGGTAGATCACATGCAAAGCCGTAGGGGCACAGGGAGCTGCAAAGCTCCCGGGTGCACGGAGAGAGATCCGCAGGGAGCGCAGCATCCATACCATCAGTTCCAGGCAGTGGGCCACCCGGGTGTGAGGTTCTCCGGGGCGACGGCAGCAGCAGGAAACTGAGGCAGGCAGGCCCCGACCCCTGGGACAGGTCCCAGCCCCTCTCTGGGCCCGGGGCTCCTCCCGGAATACAGGAAGCCGCTGTCCAGGCGACATCCCTGCGGGCGCCCAGGCCCTGGGCCTCGGACCGTTACGTTCGGCGCCTCCCGCCAGCCCCAGCCCACCTCACCGCGGCGGGTTCCCGAGGATCCCGATGCGCTCCGCAGGTACCGAGGCCGCAGCAGCAGCCCGCAGGCCAGGCCCGGTACGGCCCTCAGTCTGAACGCCAGGCCCCGCCCCCCAAACTCCCGCCCTTTCGTGGGAGACCGCCCAGCCGAACACCCGGGTTAAGTGCGCGGGTGCAGACCTCTCGCCATATTAGGTACTGGCAGCCAACTTACTAGAGAAGTCCAAAAGGAAACGGGGGAGGTATAGTGAGACACACAGTCGCTCTCCAAAAATAAAGACAGTCACAGTCTCTGAATTCTAGCACTGAACGTTCTGAGGTGGAGAAGAAACACTCGCCCTCAGTCTCCCGCCTGTGGCTTCAGAGTTAAGTACTGCGCATGTGTAAAGCCAAGGTCTCGGTGCACCTGCGCACTGTCGCACCAACAAAGCCGAGTTCAGTAACTGCGTGAAAGCGGCTAGCTGCAAATAAATCTGGGCTGATGAATGTCTCAGCTTTCGATCTTTCCTGATCCTCCACGCAGCCTCAGGAAACACAGCATTTGTAAACAACTCAGTGTCATTTGGAATGCTCGTGTAGAGTGAAAAATTATAAAGACCATTTTATAAAATATATACAGGCTTTTCTTTAAAGAGCATGGAAAATATAGAAAGTTTTTTGACCCCTAGACCTGAGCAAAGGAATGCAGGCTCGCTAGTTCCAAGAAAGTGGAACTGAATGTAAAATTTCAGGCCTTCACTGCCTTGGGATACATTCCGGGAGGAGTACATTATCCCTGAGTCAGAGGACACTTAGTGAATTAACATTCCTCGAGCCTCAGGGAAGAGAACCCACCTGTGGTTAGGGAAGGCCCAAAGAAGGACACATTCCTGATCACAAAAAAAGATGCAAGTCATCTAGGTGGGGCTGGGAAGCTAGTGACCACAATGACAGGGCAAGTGACTGGGCACAATCTGAGAAATAGTTGAGCAAGTGACATGACAAGACCACATTTTTGAGAGGAATGGTTATACAGAGTGTTTCCCACATGAGCCTGATTCACTTAGGTTTCATTCCTCTGGAATTCTCTGCTATTTTTATTGTTATATTTCCTTAGCAACCTTTCACCCCCTCCTCACAATCCAGGTTTGTGGTTTCCCCCTTTAAAAACCCTTCTCAGACTGACTGGCTTTGTCAAACTCTACTCCTGCGAGAGTGAGCAGTTTGACCATTGGCTGCCAACTCTGATCCCTAATAAACCTCTGCTGATTGCATCCAGGTACGGTGTCTTGTGAGTTTGTGGGTGGCTGTGACTTCCCGAGACTTGAGTAAGGGTCTCCAGAGTTTGGGGGTCTTCACTCGGTACTCCACAAGCCTTTGCACAGGATTGCTTTACATAAATGGTTGAAATGCCAGGAATGCTACTTTGTCCGGTTATGACTACCTGTACACGACTGCGTTCTGTTAGGCACGAGGAGTTATTTTGATAATATATTGTACAATCATTATTAATGCATTTTCTTAGCATTGAAATTTCATTTGTCTGATTCCCAGTTGGTTATAGTTTTAGTAGAGACAAGACAAAAACAAAACAAAAAACCAAACAAGCAAAAACAAAGCAAGAAATGGATTGTCTAAAGTATACACTTTGATTCCATCCCTGAAGACTCGGTACACTAAAGGTGAAGCCAGGAATCTGCATTCTTTCAAGTACCCCAGACGATTTTACACTACGAGAGCTACGCAAGACTGAGTCCTTGAGGATAGAGCACTTCTTGGGCATACATGACTCTAGCACATAGTACAAGGCCTGCCACAAAACAGATCCCCAGCAAGTACTGAGTGAACTAATGTATAGGTTGTGTGAACATAAG
Source organism: Rhabdomys pumilio (assembly GCA_030674055.1). Classification (NCBI taxonomy): domain Eukaryota; kingdom Metazoa; phylum Chordata; class Mammalia; order Rodentia; family Muridae; genus Rhabdomys; species Rhabdomys pumilio. The sequence goes on along the minus strand of JANHMN010000002.1, from coordinate 216,632,251 downwards.
AGAACTAGCCAGCTGGGCAATGGTGGCACATGCCTTTACTCCCAGCCCTGGGGAGAAAGAGGCAGGCAGATCTCTGAGTTCAAGAGCAGCCTGGTCTACAGAGGGAGTTTCAGGACATTCAGAACTACACAGAGGAGAGGGATGGGGGAGAGAATTAAAAGAGACAGAGAGATAACCATCTCAGCTTTAAAAATGTTTTGGGTTTTTTGGGTTGGTTGGTTGGTTGGTTTTTTGAAACAGGGTTTCACTGTGTAGCTCTGAGTGTTCTGGAACTTGCTCTGTAGACCAGGCTGTCCTCCAACTCAGAGATCCGCCTGCCTCTGCCTCCCAAGTGCTGGGATTAGAGGCAAAGACACCACTGCCAGGCAACAAAATGATTTTTGAAAAGTAAAACTTACTCTATGTTTTCCCATTATGGTTCCTTGTTTCTTTCATAGCAATTCTGCCTTTTATTTGCTGACTTACTGTTTTCATATGTTTCCTCTTTGAAATTTTAAGTTTCATGAAGTAATGAGAGTGCTATTCTGAATGCTTCAAGTGTATTCTCACAGGCACTGAGTAACTATCCATTGAACTGGATAAGTCAAGCCATCCTCAGAGTTAAAAACAGTTACTGAGATAAAAATCCATCAAGGGGTAGGGGGTGTGGCTCAGCTGGTCGTGAGCTTACCTAGCACTGTGAAGCCCCGGGTCTGATAGATCTGGGCATGGTGGACAGGCCTGCAACCCCACCCAGCATTTGAGGTGGAGGTAAGAATATCAGAAATTCAAAGGTGTTCTCAGCTACGTAAAGAGTTCCAAGGCTAGCCTGGGTTACATGAGACCCTGTCTCAAAAATTAAAACAGAAAATCCATCAGCAAACTGCCAGCGTACTTTAGGGAGTAGCCATAGGTTTCCAATTACCAAATATACCTATAAAAGGGACCAATGGGGTAGTAAATCAAAACCAAACAGTAATCATTGGCCTTTGTAAAGGGGGAACCATTCATGTCTGTACTAATTCATTTATTTACATAGCAAGTATTTGTTGGACACTTGTTTGGTATGTCCTACTATCAGATAATACAATGTGTTAACAACCAGTTGTAAATTCTATTAAAATACAATAAAGGGGGACCACTGGGAACTGCCTGGGCCAAAGCAGAAAGTGGAGTTCCTGTGTGGCAGAAAAGTGGGTGACACAGTCTGTCTCCCTCCAGACTGCAGAGGAGGGAGAGAGAAATAGGTGAGTTAAAAAAAACCCGCCCCCTTCCCGATAAAGTGCACATCTCCTTTACATCCTAAATTGAATCTCTGGGAATGCACCTTCAATCTGGGCCCAATAGGGAGTTTGCACCCCAACTTTCCTTATTGTTCTATGATCCCCACTTTCTCTTGTAAATTGTATATGTGAAGTTTCAAGGTGAGACGCTCCGTTATAAACTTCTTAAACTTCTTAACTGTTAAATACAACTAGGGCTCTTGAAGTTCGGAGTTTGTTTTACTATGTTGTTCATGTTGTTGTTGTTCTTACATTTATTTATTGACAATTTCCAGGAGTTAGTTCTCTCATTTTATGTAGGTCCCATGGATTTAACTCAGGTTGTTCGGCTTGGGAACAAGTGCCTTTACCCACTGAGCCATCTTGTTAACCATCTACTAGGGTTCTTAGTTTCTTTCTCTTTCTTTCTTTCTTTCTTTCCTTCTTTCTTTCTCTCTACTAGGGTTCTTATATACAAAGATAGAATTTATTTGTGTTTGTGTTTTAAAGTTATTTTGTTTGTGCTTGTGTCTGTGCAGGAGTGAAAGCGTGCATGTATCACGGCACTTGTTTGGAGGTCAAAGTCCAACTTTTCTGGACATTCTCTCTCTTCCTTCTTGCTGAGACAGTCTCTCTGGTTTCTGCTGCTCTGCTGTGTATTGTAGGCTAGCTGGTCTGAGGGCTTCTCAGTGATTCTCCTGTGTCTACCTTCCATCTTCCTGCAGGGGTGCTGGAATTATATATGCTATCCACTGCCTCCAGCCTTTTGTGGGTTCCAGAAACTGAACCCATGCTAAGTGGTATGCACTTTTACCCACCAAGCCATCTCACAGAGTCTAAGTATACAGTCCAAGCTGATCTTAAATCAGGATCCTTCTGCCTCAGCTTCCCGAGGGTTGGGATTACAGGATTGCATCACCATGCCTGGTTTGGGAGACTGAATCATTAGAATCCCAGACCATACAGTGCTGCTCTGTTTCCATCCTCATGGTTGATTCTGGGATCCCTGCTGGAGAGTCTGTCTGTGATTCTAAAAACAGACTTACCAGGTCCCCTGGTTCCAGGAATATGACAGGTACCATTCTCACCTCCCCAAGGAAATTCACAGACTGGAATGCCAGGGAAAGTGGTGGAGACACATACCCTGATATATAATGGGTACACCTCAACTAGAGGTCCTCCTCTTCCTCACTTCCCTGCCTCCTCAGAGTAGTGAGTCCCTCCTCTCCCATGACACCTAGGTATCATGGACAGCTCAGCTGCCAGCTTCTGCTGTGAAATTGTCCCCTTTCCTCTGAGATCCACAACAAGGGACTCTCCATCTGCCTTGTGGGCCTGAGCTCTCCTCAGAGCCTCTGCTGTGCCGCTGTCTGTACATGTCGTTGATAACTCTTCTATTAAATTTCTTCCTCCTAAAGGACAATCTGCCTAAGCGGTCCTCTAGTATCCCAAACTGAGGACTTCTGGAATGCAGATGGAGGAAGTAAGAATTGAAAGAGGAAGGGAGAGATAGAAGCTGGGAGTGGATGGTCCCGCAAGGACCTGAGGACTCTGAGCTCTAGAATGGCAAGAAGCAGAGGATAATGGCATGTAATCCCAGCATTAAGGCCAGTGTGATGAACTGTCAAAACCAGCTGAAAGGTTCCAGGTAAGAGCTTGGAATGGGAGGGAAGAGGAGAATCTTCTCTCTCTTTTTAACATCGTGTCAACTATATAGACAAGCCTCCAGATTGGAATCCTCCTGCTTCACACAGCCACGCCAGGATAATTTGATTTTAAAAATTCATTCATTTCCTTCCTTCCTTCCTTCCTTCCTTCCTTCCTTCCTTCCTTCCTTCCTTCCTTTCTTTCTTTTCTTTCTCTTCTGGTGTTCTGAGTCTATGTGCTTGTACTACTGGCATGCAGTGCCCGCGGACGCCAGAAGAGGGCACCAGATCCCTCAGAGAAGTACTTAACAGGAAGTTGGTAAGCACCTGGATATCCTTGGTAGGAATAGAATTCAGGTTGTCTGGAATGAGTCATCTCTCCCACCCCTGTCTCTTTACTTCTTCAAGACAAGGTTTTATATAGATTACTGTGCACTGGCTATGCGTGCGTCTATGATGGAGGAGGGGCTAAGTGTTCGGGTGCCCATGTGAAGGACAGGGAACAATTTTTATGGAGTCAATTTTCTCCTTCCACTTTTATGCAGGTCATGGGGATCAAATTCAAATCATCACGCTTGCCCACAAAGCGCTTTTACCTAACACTAAACTATCTCAGCAGCCGGCTGTCAACCTTGACACTGTATTTGACCTACTCTTTTACTTTGCTTTGAATAGTTTCCTTGCTCCTTTTGCAATTGGTGTGAGCCTTTATCTCAGTCCCTTGAATAAGAGGCTAAGAACCACAGGATATGGGAGTATACAACTCTGATCCCAGTGCTCGGGAGGCAGTCATCAAATCGCTCTGAACTTGAGACTGGCCTGGTCTACATAGCAAGCTCCAGATTAGCCAAGGCTACATAAAGAGTCCCTGTCTCCAAAAAATATAAGTAAGTAAATATATAAATGCCAAGAACCTAAAAACACATGGCCCAGATTCTGACCACTGGTAACTTAAGCGCTGATGGCACAGTTCTGTACCTCATACACAGCACACTTCTTCTAACTTCTTCCTTTTGTTTTTGGTTTTGTTTTTTTGTTCAGTTTGGTTTTTTGTTGTTGTTGTTGTTTTGTTTTGTTTTGTTTTGTTTTGTTTTTGAGACAGGGTTTCTCTGTGTAGCCCTGGAACTCACTCTGCAGACCAGGCTGGCCTCAAACTCAGAGATCTTTCTGCCTCTGTCTCCCAAGTGCTAGGATTAAAGGCATCTACCACCATGTCTGGCCACACTTCATTTTTAAAAATACTTAATTTATTTATAATTACTTGTCTATGTGGGTGTGTAAACGCAGGTGCCTGAGGAGTCAAGAAGAACATGTCTGATCCTCTGGAGCTGGAATTATAGGTGCTTGGGAGGCACCCCGTGTGGCTGCTGGGAAGTGAACTCAGATCCTTTAGGAGAACAGTACTCAAGTACTGCCAAGCCTTTTCTTGAGTCTCCCAAAAATTATTTTAATATTGGCATATGCTATTTCTAAACTAAGGCACAGAGAGATTAAGTAATAATTTAATCGTGATTACTTGGTTGGTAAATCAAGGCCCTGAGATTTATCTGAAGGCTAGTAGTTTCATATTATTTATTATGTGATACCTCGCCTCCCTAAAACCCTCCATTCGACTCTCCAGTGCACTACAAATAAAACTGACTAGGTGCTCATGGCGTACAAAGCCACAGGTACGGTCCTGACACTGTCTGACTGGGTCTCCCTCTGCTTCAGCAACATTAGCTTTCCTTGGTTTCTCACTTGAGCCCAGCACATTCCTACCCTGGGGCCCTTGCCTTTCCGGGCCCTCCAACTGAAGTGATCAGATCTCCCAGGCCATGGTGTGCCTCACAGCATTTCTGTCTCTGCTGAAATGCCACCTATCAGCAAGACTGTCCTTACAGAACAGACTCTTTATTGACCGTTTTGTTTCCTGCATAGCACTCAGAAAGAAGTTCCTTAAATTGTGCATGTATCTGTCTCTTTCACCAGAATTTGAACACAGACTGTGATGTCTGGTCCACTGCTAGATAGCCAGTGCTCATAATTAAGCAAATGAATGAATGAATGAATGAATGAATGAATGAATGAATGAATGAATGCACAGGGCAGTCAGCTGGTAAGTGGTAGAGCTGAGACTCAGACTGCTGTCCCATCTCTAATCTGCCCCTTCAGCTGCTGTACTGTGCTGGCCTAACCTGAGATCTCAGGAGGTTGACAGAACATAAGGAATATGAGATGTCCTTGAAACTTCCTAAGGGCTCGAGTAAAACAAGAGAGTATTCTTCTTCAGGTCACTCAGCTCTTACTGCTTTGGCTCACTTTCTCCGTAAGGATGTTTTGTGAGGTACCAATGAGATAATGGATGGGAAGCATTTTAAGAACTTAGAGGCTTTACACAGTGGAAGGGCCTGTGAAGATTATTTCCATGCCAGTGGCTTCCCAAGGCTCCCATCCTCTACCTTAGGTTTGACATTAATATTACTGACAGGAATGGGGGAGGGAGGGAGCCACAGGGGACCCAGAGACTCTGTGTCCCAGTAATTAAACATGTCGGGACTGAAGCGCAGCCAGCAGCAGCATCTGGTTGCAATTACCAGAGGGGACCAAAGTGATTAGTCACCTTTATAGTAAGAGCCAGGCAGGAACTCTGGGCTCCTCCCTGGAGAGGGCCTTCCATCCAAATTTGGAGTCTCTTTCCTTTTTTTTTTTCATTGGAGATTTCCCAATTCCTGGGAGTCTCTTGGTCCTCAGACATTAGCCCTTGTCTGAGATATCTCCATGTCCTCGGAGTTCCAGACCACTGGGTGAGTCTTTGGCTGAAAGTTAGAATCCCTAATGTTCCTTCTCCAGCACCTTGTCACTGTTGGTCACATTCAGAGAAAGACTCTTGGTACACTATGTTGAAAGGGCCACTGAGACGGGTCAGTGGGTAAAGATCTCGCTGCCAACCTGGTGCTCTGAGTTTGATCCTGGAGCCCACATGGTGGAAGGAGAGAACCAGCTCCTCCAGGCTATCTGGAACCTCTGACCTCTGTGTACCACTACATACAAAAAGAAATAAAATTTTAAGCCAAGCACAATGATAAACACCTTTTATTCTGGTGCTCAAGAGGCAAAGGCAGGTGGATCTTAGTTCAAGGCCTGCTTGATCAACGTGGTGAGTTCCAGGAGACCTGGTGTCAAAAGGAGAGAGAGAGAAGAAATCTTTTAAAAAGAAAAGGGAAAAATAAAATTCTTAAGTGTAATTTAAAAAATATTGGGAAAGGGACGAGCATGTCAGTGCACAATCCAGCATTCAGGGAAAAGTGTCTGGAGAATCAGGAGTTCAAGCTTGCCCAGTGGTGGTGGCACACACCTTCAACCCCAGCACATGGAAGACAGAGGCAGACAGATCTCTAAGTTCAAGGCCAGCCTAGTTGACAGAGTGAGTTCTAGGACAGAAACACCATATCTTAGAAAAAAAAAAAACAAACAAAAACTAAATAAATAAAAATGAAAATTACATCTCATTTATTTTGTGTGTATGCGTGCATGTGCTCAGATAGGTGAGAGACTGGGAAACAGGAGGTTGGAGGACATCTTGCGGGAGTTGGTCCTGTTCTCTTCCACTGTATGGGATCTAGAGATCAAACTCAGGTTGTCCGGCTTGATGGCAGACACCTTTACTTATCCCACCATCTCACTGGCCCTCTGTTTAGGTGTTTAATAATCCACTCCGCCAAATACCTACAAAAGCCTGTGTCAGTATCGTCATTATCCCAGTTCAGAGTTCAGAATGGCTGGATGGCTCTCCAAGATCGCATAATGTATAAATAGCAGAACTGCCATGATTCAAATCCAGGTCAGTCTGCAGAGCCACCGATTGTTATCAAAGCATGCATTAGATGTCTGCGTTGACACATTCATAACTTTGTTTATTCAGTACATAGAGCTTATGAAATACTTGGCCAATAGCAAGACAGAGTGTCTCCCTTGTAGGAACTCAAAGTCCAGTAGAAAAGGCAGGGTATATTAAAAATGATGGCTTCTCAGACTCGGCCACACACATAGCACATGCTTTCTCATGTACGTAGCATCTGGATCTACATATATGGCCTGAAAGCAGAAGGGGGACTAGTGACTACTGGGAAGATGAAGGGACTGATGGAGACACATGGGAGCAGGGAGCTAATGAAGGGCGGGGCCACGGACATTGAGTTATTTTCTTTCACATGCAGAAGTCGTATATTTGAATATATAGACATAGAACAGGAAATGGAAGGGTGCTTGGGTGGAAGAAGGGTGTGGGGTGAGGAGGTGAGAGGGAGTCAAATGACCAAAGAATTATGATATGCACACATGGAAACATTACAATGAAACCAGTTATTTACTCGAATTTTAAAACAGAAATGATACAAAAGAAAACGATGGTGTTCCTTTAAAAGGGCCAGTCTGAGGGCCATTCATACAACACACTCTGAGAATCTGCTATGTGCTGGGCTCTGTGCCAAGCCCTGGGAATAATTGAAAGACAAATATGGTACAGTGTAGTTATAATCTAATGGGATAGACAGATATGTACATAAATTATGATAGGCACAAGGAATTCAGTTATAATAAAACTATGAAAAAAACCACATAGACTTTAAAAAGTGACCTGCATTGGAGGTGGGGGCAGAGACTGAGGCTGGATGGATTTGAACTCTGAAAGCAGAAAGCAGCACAGAGAGTCTGTGGTGGCTGATTGGAAGCTTCGTGACTTTTCTGAGGTGTAAGGGATACCTTTGTGTGGCAGTGGATACGTAGGTCAGCTCTCGTCCCATGGGTAGGCTTTAGGAAGAAGGAGGGCTGGGAAGAGGCCCTGGAGGCCAAGAAGGCAGTTCTGAGGGAACTGTAGTAGGTCAAAGGGCAAGGAGGATGGGGCAGTGACAGTCCGCAGGAGGAAGATGCCAGAGAGGACTGTGAAAGTCAGTCACAAGCGAAGTTAAGAGTGATGGACCTGGATGATCTGAGGGGCTGTAATGAGTTCAAGCTGTCCTCAGAACTCTCTAAAAAGAGCAGGTGGTGCCTTGGTCCTTTGAAGTGAGCCTCTTCAGACCCAGGAGCTATCAGTGAAGGCTGGAGTGAACCTAGGAGCAAAATTATGGGTTAAACAAAAGAGTGCTTGCTGCTCATAGGAAGGGCAGAATTCTGCTCCCAGCACCACATCAGGATGTCTCACAGCTGCCGGCAACTCCAGCTCCAGGGGACCTGATGCCCCTTTCTGGTCTCCTCCGGCTTTCCGTACATACGAATAAACAAAATAAATACTAAAAGGAAGGAAAGAAGGAAGGAAGGAAGGAAGGGAAAGAGAGAAAGAGAAAGAAGAGGAGAGAAGAGGAGAGGAGAGGAGAGGAGAGGAGAGGAGAGGAGAGGAGAGGAGAGGAGA
>JANHMN010000002.1:216603463-216623965 GCA_030674055.1 Rhabdomys pumilio | reverse complement strand
GAGGAGAGGAGAGGAGAGGAGAGGAGAGGAGAGGAGAGGAGAGGAGAAGAGAAGAGAAGAGAAAAGAAAAACAGGCCTGCATCTACCTGTATCTCCAGAGTGAGGACTTTGTTTGGTGTTGTCTTGGTGAGGGCTTTATGCACACTAACATGCATTGGACTACTGAGTGACATGCCTCGTCTCCAGCAGAGAGCCTCTAAAAACCGACTTTAGCATTTTAGCATATGAATGGATCCGTTTGGTCAGCTCTAAGAGTAGAGGATTAATAAGGAAAGCTGGAGTATGTAGTCCAGTTCTATAATCCTACTCTGTAGCCAAGCAGGTGGAGGTAGAAGGATCAGGACTTTAAGGACAGCCTCAGCTACATTTTAAGTCCAAAGTCAGCTTTTGCTACAGGAAGAGTATTTGAGCTAGAGGTGGTGTAAGATCAGGAGTTCAAGGCCAGCCTTGGATACATAGTGAATTTGAGGCTATCATGGGTTATCTGAGACATTATCTAAAGACAATGAAGAAGAAAAGGCAGAGAGGGAGAGGGCCTCTCTTGAGTTAAGCAGGAATTCAGATTTCTTCACCAGCTCCTGGAAAAGCAGCCTGGGAGAGCTTGTTTTCCCAACCCCCTGCAGGGGTCGCTGCTGCCTTAGACTGGGGCTGCCACCTCTGGCCTCAGCTAATTTCTTCTAAGAAAACTGGCGGGTCTTTGCTTGGGTAGTGGCTGAGGTACGCACACCCTGGGCCTGTTTCCAAGGGGGCTACAGGATGGCAGTGCTTAGCCAATGGCATTTGGTGGGGGTGGTATAGTGGGCACTGATTTTTTTTTCTGTTTCTGGGTCACAAGTTTATTAAAATAAAAGAAACTGTGGGTAAATGTTGCCATCTGTGCTGTCCTACACACACACACACACACACACACACACACACACACACCAGGTCTCAGACTAGACAGAGAGATTGAAAATGCTTTTCAGACACTCCAAGGACTTCACTGAAAACCTAGCTCACATGCTTAGCGCCTGCAGGTCTCTACTCTCTCTCCTCAAGATCTCTGCTCAGGATGGTGGGGTGGAGGTGAAGACCCCTCAGTCTACTCTGGGATGGGGAGGCCCCTAAGCCAGAGTCCCGCTATGGGGCTCTGAGCCAAGAGCCCCCGTGAGCCATGGCCTCCAAAGGGCAGCGGTGATTTTTTTCACATAAATATATCGCACTTAAATGAATTTAGACAGCATGACATCAGAGAGTAATTAAATTGGTTTGGGTTGGAATTCCGTTTCCAATTCCTGAGTTCAGGTTTGTAAAAGATTTTTCTGAGCACCTGCAAGTTTGTGTGTGTGTGTGTGTGTGTGTGTGTGTGTGTGTGTGTGTGTAAGTATTTTCACTGGAAAGGATTCAAAATTAGAGGGAAAAAAAACTGGAGTGCACAGGCTGCATTACGCCATTCCTCCTTCTTGGAAAAATCCCTCAGCCTTATACAAGCCTCCTTCAAGCCCTCAGTCAGTTGTGCGGGAGAAAGGGGGCGGTCGGCTTTCTCCTTTCAAGAACGAGTTATTTTCAGCTGCTGACTGGAGACGGTGCACGTCTGGACACGGGAGCATTTCCACTATGGGACTGGATACAGACACACGCCCGGCGGACTTCAAGACACTCAGACTGAGGAGAAAGCCCTGCCTGCTGCTGCTACTGCTGCTGCCCCCGCTGCCTCTGAAGACCCAGTCCTTTCATGGTTTATCCTGCCAAGCCAGAGACACCTTCGCTGCTGCCTTTCTCTGTGGTGTCATTCAGCGGTTGGCCAGAGGATGAGACTCCCCAAACTCCTCACTTTTTTGCTTTGGCACCTGGCTTGGCTGGACCTGGAACTCATCTGCACTGTGTTGGGTGCCCCTGACTTAGGCCAGAGACCCCCAGGGGCCAGGCCAGGGTTGGCCAAAGCAGAGGCCAAGGAGAGGCCACCCCTGGCCCGGAATATCTTTAGGCCAGGGGGTCACAGCTATGGTGTGGGGGCCACCAATGCCAGGGCCAAGGGAAGCTCTGGGCAGACACAGATCAAGAAGGATGAATCCAGAAAGATGCCCCCCAGATCTGGTGGCTCTGAAACCAAGCCAGGACCCTCTCCCCAGACCAGGCAGGCTGCAGCCCGGACTGTAACCCCAAAAGGACAGCTTCCTGGGGGCAAAGCATCTTCAAAAGCAGGATCTGCCCCCAGCTCCTTCTTGCTGAAGAAGACCAGGGAGCCTGGGACCCCTCGAGAGTCCAAGGAGCCGTTCCGCCCGCCCCCCATCACACCCCACGAGTACATGCTCTCTCTGTACAGGACGCTGTCCGATGCTGACAGAAAGGGAGGCAACAGCAGCGTGAAGCTGGAGGCTGGCCTGGCCAACACCATCACCAGCTTTATTGACAAAGGGCAAGGTGAGGGGTTGGGGTGCAGGGAGGGGCATTTGCACAGACCCAGGAGTTCCAAAGTCATGGAGTATGTAGGTGGGGGACAGTGTGTGTATTCAGCCTAGGGTGGGAATCTAGAACTTCTCTAGTCCAGTACTAGGAGCTCCTAGGAATCTCCAAGTTCAACTTCTGCAAGGTGCAGAATGGGTACTAAAATGCAGAGAGGAGCTAAGATCTGCCAGTTGGATACCAGACTCCAAGACCCACTCTTGATTACTGGGTGGTGCTCTGTACCTCGTGTGGGTCTAAAGTCTCTAGCTCCAGGTTTTTCTCGGATAGCAGAGAGAAACTTTAGGTCCCCGGGGTTCTTCAACTCTACCCTCAGAGAGGGGGCGAAGGGTGCAGGATATGTGAAGACAGAAAACTTGTCATCTTGGAGTCCTAGAGGGGGCAGCTGACTGAGGGCACACTGAGCCCCTTCTTCCCTGGGGTCTCTTCCTATATGTATACTACATGGGCATTGGACTGGGTGATGTCTGAGCATTTTGAATGGGAGAGTACTTGTCTTCCTTGCGTTGCCGGAGGTCTGCCCGCCTAGTCTTACTGGCTCTTCCTCTCAACTTGCTGTGTGTTCTCAGCAAATCCCTTCCCTTCTGAGTCTCAGGTTCTCCACAGCGTGGAGATAGTTGGGCTGCTGGCTGGCAGTTGGTGAAGTTTCTTGCGGTTCACAGGCTCTGGTGCTGAGTCTCAGGACTTTAGCTGGCAGGGTGGGGGAGGGGCCAGGGTGGGAGAGGCTCCTCATTAGAGTTGGTCTGTAGGGGAATGACAGGGGGTGGGGGAGGTACAGAGGCAGTAGGTCTGGCAGAGGTGGGGGAGGTGGCCTGGCTGCCTGCCCAGCCAGGGAAAGCTGTGACCCCTCTAGGGCTCATAAAATAAGTCCTTGTGTCCCCCCAGCACTAAGGGAGCATGGGGAGGGGAGATGGAGAGTTTAAAGGCCTAATTAGTTACCTTCTAGAGCAATAGTTGAATGTTCCCTAATGGCATATTGGCATTTAGGAAGGAGGGCATGCTGATTCAGAGATACCATTGAGCTTACACACACACACACACACACACACACACACACACCCTTATATTTTATACACATGGTAAATGAATTACATACATGCACACACACATATATAGCATCATGTTTAAGGTATTCATATAATCCCAACTCTACTTACATATGTCAATATATTACCTTATGCTTACTCGTGAGCCCAATTGCACACATGGGTGTGTATACACACACACACACAAACTGGAACACTCATGTGCCGAAAAATCATTAGGATGAGAACTGGGGAAACTGAGTTGCAGATTGATCTTGTTAATTTGCTGTGTTGCCCACATCAGTTTACTCTCAACTCTGTGCCTTGCCCATAACAAGAACTCTAAGATCTTTAAGGTGTAAGAAGCTCAGACCAGACTATTAAAATTCTAGGCTACAGTTTTATTTCTGTTTCTCCTTAGCTAGATGACACTGAATAAGTCTCCGAGCTTTACTCTGAGCTTTTGGTTCCTCCTCTGAAAAAGTGGTTAATTTAAATGTACATACCACCTATCTTATTTATAGGAGATAATCACGCTGGATCACGCATGGGGAGGACACTGATAGATGGCAGTTATAAGGCTAATGATTCTAATACATATTGGCACAAACACCACGGTCACTCAGATAATACGTAGCCACATACCTTCATTGGGAAAAGGGCTCTTGGTGGTTTGCGTGTTGGCTTCGGCCATAGTGGGGAAGAGGTTAGAGAAACTTCTTTTGATTGGGAGAGAGCTAGGTCCTCCCTGGAGGCCCAGAGGTGGCGGACTCTCTTGGTGAAGTGACAGGAATTGACTTCTGGCTGTTTTCTCTAGATGACCGAGGCCCTGTGGTCAGGAAGCAGAGGTACGTGTTTGACATCAGTGCCTTGGAGAAGGATGGGCTGTTGGGGGCTGAACTGCGGATCTTACGGAAGAAGCCCTTGGACGTAGCCAAGCCAGCGGTCCCCAGTAGCGGGCGGGTTGCCCAGCTGAAGCTGTCCAGCTGCCCCAGCGGCCGGCAGCCGGCAGCCTTGCTGGATGTGCGCTCCGTGCCAGGCCTGGATGGATCTGGCTGGGAGGTGTTCGACATCTGGAAACTCTTCCGAAATTTTAAGAACTCAGCGCAGCTGTGCCTGGAGCTGGAGGCCTGGGAACGGGGCCGGGCCGTGGACCTCCGTGGCCTGGGCTTTGAACGTGCTGCCCGACAGGTCCACGAGAAAGCCCTATTCCTGGTATTTGGTCGTACTAAAAAACGGGACCTGTTCTTTAATGAGATTAAGGCCCGCTCTGGCCAGGATGACAAGACCGTGTATGAATATCTGTTCAGCCAGCGACGGAAACGGCGGGCCCCACTGGCCAATCGCCAGGGCAAGCGACCCAGCAAGAACCTCAAGGCTCGCTGCAGTCGCAAGGCCTTGCATGTCAACTTCAAGGACATGGGGTGGGACGACTGGATCATCGCGCCCCTTGAGTATGAGGCCTTCCACTGCGAAGGACTGTGTGAGTTCCCCTTGCGCTCCCACTTGGAGCCCACAAACCATGCAGTCATTCAGACCCTGATGAACTCTATGGACCCTGAATCCACACCACCCACCTGTTGTGTGCCTACACGTCTGAGTCCCATCAGCATCCTCTTCATTGACTCTGCCAACAACGTGGTATATAAACAGTACGAGGACATGGTCGTGGAATCTTGTGGCTGCAGGTAGCAGCGCGGGCCCTCTTCCAGGGTGTCACATCCAGAGAGAACCCCCTCCACAGGCTTCTGGAATCACAGAGAAGTTGTGAAGCTGCAGCCCGAAGTATCTGGACAGCCTGCAGGAAAGTTTTCATCAGGCTTACTCTCCAGATGTGTTTTGGGCTAAAGAGACCCCCATATGAAGATGCCAGCCCAAGGAACGGACTCTGAGTGGGCCTGAGACCCAGGAAAGGTGTTCTTCAGTGAGACTCAGCTCACCATATCTCCTTCCCGGGGCCTCCTTGTTCTCCAGACTCTCCAGAGAAGCTGGAGCTATAGCCTAAGCTCTTCATGGGAGAGCTAAGAGTGTCATCCCCTCCTTGAGTCACCTTTGTGCCTGGTGTGCCAGGAGATGTTCATTGCAGGGGCTGGGCAAGAAGGGGAAAGGACTTGGGCAGGGGTGAAGAGTAGGAGGCTAATTAGACTGTTAGATTAAAATGTACATCGATGAGATAAAAAGCTGAATCTTCATGGCTAAAATTGTGGCAGATTTCTTGTTTACTCCAGGGGATCCAGATCTCCTAAAGAATTGTTAACCCTTGAGAGTGAAAGTAGGGTGCCTCAGGTATAAACTGTTTCCCAGGCTTGGACTCTACCCCCACTGCTGGGAACTGAAGCAGAATGGGGCAGAGAATACAGCTGGTCAGGGCCAGTGTTCACCTCTAGCCTCATTCCTGATCCTTCCAAAAGCCATTGGTCCCCAGCTCCTTCTGTTCCATTGGGGCCTAGCAAAGAGCTAGAGTTTTACATTCCTTAAACAAGCTCACTGTCTCCAAAATGAAGCCTTCAGGGGGCAGGGAGTGGGGAAGCGTGATTTTCTTTTACACGGTCTCCACTTCATCCACAGCCTCTGTCCCCCTCTACCACAATAATCACAGACTTGCCTGGGCTTTGTTTAAAGGGCCCTCTACTTTTTTCCACTGGGGAGTCTGGGCTGCCAAGGTCTCTACCTCCCTGTGGTGGCATCACATCTCTGCCACTGACCACAGTTTCTCACATGATCAGGACCCCACTGCTCTCTGGGGCTGTGTGACCACAGCACTTCACTGTTCACAAAGCTCCGAGTCAGAAGAGGAGCCGCTCCCTTTACATTGCACATTATGTAAGTGCATAATTACATACAAATCACTGATCTCCCTGCTGACCTCAGACAGACAGAACATGCCAGGCACATCCTCACAATGCTTCCTGCTTGGAACTTGGCCCACAGTAAATGCTCACTTCCTTTTCTTAGCTAGAATCTTTGGGGAGGTGTGGGGCATGAACTTTTGGAGAGGACAGTCCTCTCTGGTAGAGAATTTTAGGCACCTGGATCTCAGAGTGGAGGGCTCAAGGCCCAGATTCTACCTGGTTAAAGAGAGACACAAGGACCAGGAGAAGTCCAAGTCTCTGGTTCCCACCCATACGGCCTCAAATTTTTCCCCACCTCTTTCCAGCTGAGGCTTTGATTCCCAGGGCTCCTAGCCAAAGCTGTCTCAAGAGTAGGGATCCCTGCCCAACAATGGGCAGATCTTGTGTCCTTTTCCTTTGGGTTGTCAGGACCTGAAGCAAGAGCTCAGTGCAGGGGGCAGCTTTCTTTTGAGCTGTCTCCTTGATTTGGAGGCCATTACCTGTCCCAGAGGAGCCAGACTGAGTCTGGAACTGAGTTCTCTCTGGCTAGGCTTCGTTGTGTTTGGCTAGTAGTGCGCCTGAGAGCTCTGAGGGTAAACAAAGGAGCTGCCACAGCAGACAGAGGCCTGGTGTGTGAGAGAGAATGAGCCCTGATGAAGGCGCTGGCAAGGCCAAGCAGACAACTATGGCTACAGAGAGAGTAGTGTAGGAACGAGGTGGCTAGAAACCCACGGGCAGAGAGACAGCAGGAAGGGGTCACAGGTGGTATTGGCTGCCCCAAGTACTTATTTCTTGGGCTGTGTGTTTCTTGTTTCTTGGAAAGTTCTCCTTGCCTTAGCTCTGGTAGAACATCACCGGAGTCACAGAGCTCTCTGTAGCCTGAAAGCTTAGGCTTTGAGTGGGTGGTCATAGCTCTGGGTGAACACCCCACGGGCTTTCTTTCCCATCCCAAACTGCCCTGGACCTCAAAAGAACAACTCAGACTTTACAACTCCCTTCACCCAACTCTAAAGAACCAATCTGACCATTTTGAGTGGTTAGAGCCCTTCCATCCCAACCTTCAGATCAGGGCAATGGCCTCCAGGGAGAACTCTCTCCCTCCGCACCACATCTGGTTACAATCACAGGAAGCTGCATACTTGTGTACTTACATTATTGCTCAAAGAGCTTACTGGGGGCTCTGGAGATGGCTCAGTTGGTAAAGCACTTAACACACAAGCATAAAGACCCCACTTTTGATCCCCAGCAGCCACACATAAAACAGAGTACAACAGCACCTGTCTGTAATTCCAGTCCTGAGGAGGTAGAGATAGACAGGTAGATCCCTGAAGCTTGCTGCCTGGTCTGCCTAGATGGATCTTTGAGTCCGAGGTTTAGTGAGAGACCCTATCTCAAAATATATGGTGGAAAGTGACCAAGGAAGACACCAGGCATCATCAACCTGGGGCCTCTACATGAATACACACAAACACATATGTGCACACACACTTGAACATGTGTACTTGGATTCTCATGTACACACATAGACACACCCCTCCCTCTCACACACAAAACAATACAGGGTTTCTATTCTTCGCCATAGTTCACACTCTCCTAACCATAGTCCTCCAGCTATGAAGAATTCAAAAGGTTATGTAGCTTCACACTTCAGTTTTGTCTTCTGTCAGTTATAGGCCTTGGGGGCTGCAGAAATGGTCCAGCAGTTTAGAGGGCTGGCTGCCCTTGAAGAGGTCCTGAGTTCAGTTCCCAGCACCCACACTAAGGTGGTAACAACCACCCATGATTCCACTCCTAGCCTCTGTGGGTTCCTGAACACATGTGTGAATACACAAACATGAGTGTGCATGCACACACAATACATATAAATAAAAATAAATCTTAAAAAAAGTTACAGGCCTTGAACAAGAAATAGGTACTGCCATATAGGCAGATACTTTACAATTGACTATGTATCTGAGGCTGGTCTACATCCTTTGGGGACTGCATGTCCAGCCTGTCCTCATGTGAGAAAGGAAGGAAGGAAAGGAAGGAAAGAAAATTTAAAAAGGGGGGCAAACAATACATTTATTGCCTACTTCATAAAGCTAGCTGTTAAGGATATGAAAGACACTCAACCTCGTAGGATAAGTGGCACAAAGATGAAATTTGGTGACCGTTTATTATTGTCACAGAGTGCCTTAGATTGTCTTAAGTAGGCAGTATAAAGATTGTGTGTGTGTGTATGTGTGTGTGTGCACATACACACACGTGAGCATGTGGTTTTTTTTTTTTTGGTTTTTCGAGACAGGGTTTCTCTGTGTAGCCCTGGCTGTCCTGGAACTCACTCTGTAGACCAGGCTGGCCTCAAACTCAGAAATCCACCTGCCTCTGCCTCTGATTAAAGGCGTGCGCCACCACCGCCTGGTGTGAGCATGTGTTTTAAACAGCAGGTATTTGTGTGTATACTCATGTTAGCTCTGGCTATCCTGGAACTCACTATATAGACCAGGTGGGCCTTGATCTCGTAGAGATCTGCCTGACTCTGCCTCCCTAAGGGTAAGGTGTGTATGCCTTGCTTCTAAGAGTACTATTGACTTTTTTTTTTTTTCTGGTACCTAGTGGAGCAGCAGAGTGGCAACCACATGTCTCCTGCAGGCCTTCTCATTCTTTTTTTTTCTTTTTTCTTTTTTCTTTTTTTTTTTTTTTTCTGAGACAGGGTTTCTCTATGTAGCCCTGGCTCTCCTGGAACTCACTCTGTAGACCAGGCTGGCTTCGAACTCAGAAATCCACCTGCCTCCCAAGTGCTGGGATTAAAGGTGTGCGCCACCACCGCCCGGCGCCTCTGCCTCCCCAGTGCTGGGGGGGAGCCTTCTCATTCTTATACCCACTCCTCTGGGCCCCTGAGTCCACTGACCCCTGTCTTGGCCAGTGATGGAGTCACCTCCCTGGCTTGGCTCCCTGGCCCCAAAAGTGTCTCCTTGGGGACACACCGTGCTGTGAATTCCTTGGGAAAATAGCAGAGCAGAGTTTAGGGCAGGAAACATGAGAGGCCCAGAGGGGAGGAAAGGAGGGAGGTTTCCAGCACTGTGCTCCTCGTCTCTGGGTCCTTTCCACATCCTGTGTCCCAGGGTCACAACAGGAGAAACGGCTTCTCTGGGGCTAGGGCACACAACCTCAGGAAGCCTTACAACCTTCATTCTGACTCAGCTGGCTCTCCTGATCTGAATACACATATGCTGGAGCACAGGAGGGCTTGTCATGTGAGTGGGAATTGGGGAGTTCCAGCCCTGGTTCTACCACTGTCCAGCAAAGTGGCCCAGATCAAGTTAGTTAACCTCTTCAAGCCTCAGTTTTCCTCTCTGTAAAAAAGGGATAATATAAGTGTTATAAATCTGGGGCTTGAGAGATGGCTTGGCTGGTAAAAGGACTTGCTGCTCTTGTGGAAGGATTGTGTTTGTCTTCCAGAGCCCACATAGCAGCTCACAACTGTCTGTAACTCCAGGTCCAGAGGAGGCGGCACCTTTCTCTGGTCTCTATGGGCACTGTCCTTTCATGTGTTACACATACTAAGTAGTGTACATATATACACACAGGGAAATACTCAGGCACATAAAAAAATATATTTGACCCTTGAAAATTTGCAAGCCCTCAGATTTAGGATATGAGGGTATTCGTTCATTTCACCAATCTTTGATCTAGTCGTTCATTTATTGATTAGTGAATAGTTATTGAATGTCCAGTTAGGCACAGACACTGTACTGAGTGTTAGCATAACAAAGTCAGAAGCATTGCAGATGTTTACCAAGGGCTTTTCACGTCCTTACAGTGTTCTTAAGGTTCATGCATACATAGAAAAGAAAACAGAGAACCTAAAGGGGGTTGGGCTGGGTGAGAGTAGACGGAACAGAACAGGAAACCAAACCAAACTGTAACAAACCAAAAACCCATCTATCCACTTAAACCCATGGAGCGACCCCATAAGTAAATATAGGATATGAACAAGTGTGATTTCACTGACTTCAGACTGAAGGGAGACGGCATTTAGGTGGCTGTGAAGCCTGTGGAGTTAATGTAATATAACATGGCTGCCTGAATGCTAATACAAGTGTGAGCTTCAGGCCTGGTACAGTAGTTCACAGTTCAGAGGTAGAATGGCTTGGTAAGCATGTGCATGGCTCTGGGATTAAACCCCAACACTGCAAAAAGAAAAGAAAAATGAAAAACAAACGCAGTGTTCATTACGTGAATATATCACCATACCTGCCACACCTGGCTTCTTTTACACACACACACACACACACACACACACACCACACACCACACACGAGGGTACTGTGTACTGTGTAGCTCTGGCTGTCCTGGAACTCACTAGGTAGACCAGGCTGGCCTTGATCTCACTGAGATCTGCCTGTGCCTGCCTCTGCCACCTGAGTGCTGCCGTTACGCGTGCCGTTATGACTGGCTGGTTTTCTGACTTCTTGACATAAGCCATTACAAGATGCACAAAGGGCAATGGTAGTGAGGGGTCTAGAAATAGTATCTTAAGAGATTCAGCTGAAGAGACTAGCACTATCAAGAAGAGGAAGGAGGAGCAGAGCATCTGTGTGAAGAGACATTGCAGCCTTTAGAAGAAGAGATACAATCAAAACATGCAGTTTTGGAGGCCAGAACAATGCATTAAGAGATGCAAATCCAATTGCTGTGGGAAGGGACCAAGCATGGCCCCTATCATCCCTAATTCTCATAACTAAGCCCACGACATGGCTGCTGTAACCTTCATCCTAGAGATTAGTTACTGTACTCTCTATGCAGACTTTGGAATGCTTTTCTTTCTTTCCTTTTTCTCTCTCCCTGACACAGGATTTCTCTGTATAGCCCTGGCTGTCCTGGAACTCACTCTGTAGACCAGGCTGGCCTCGAAGTCAGAAATCTGCCTGCCTCTGCCTCCCAAGTGCTGGGATTAAAGGCTTGTGCCACCACTGCCCGGCGCATTTCATTTTTTGAATTACATTTTTAAATACCACTTAAAGAGTATTTTTTGAACACATGTAAAATGAGTTTATATGCTAATTATAATTAGCTTGTTTGGGGGAACCCACCAGAAATGAACACTCAGACATTTTATGGGCAACTGAAAAATCTTTACTCTGACTGACTGGGACTACACTCAGGTATTCAGCACTGAGTTGTCAAAGCATGTTTTGTTTATTTTTAAAAATGCTTTCTTTCTTTCTTTCTCTCTTCCTTTCAAAGAATTATTTATTATATGTACACTGTAGGTGTCTTCAAAAAACCAGAAGAGGGCATCAGATCCCATTATAGATGATTATGAGCCACAATGAGGTTGCTGGGAATTGAACTCAGGACCTCTGGAAGAACAGTCAGTGCTCCTAACCACTGAGCCATCTCTCCAGCTCAGAGTGTGGGCTTTTTAAAAGGTAGAAACCACTTCCTGGCATCTTCCTCAGCAACTGCAGGGGTCTTCACATAAGCAAGCAGTTTAACAGAAGCTGAAATAAGCATTTAGCTGGAGGGGGGAAGTTTGCATAAGCAGGAGCCAAGATAGGTTAACTAGGGCATCTTGACCTTGGGTTCCTGGAATAGAGTTGGGTAAATTTCCACAGGTTTCTCCATCTAGGAGATCAAATTCTAATTAACCTGAAGCGGCCTCAGCAAGAAGACAAGATGGAGGAACCTCTCTGTTGTTTTGCTCCATCACAAGGTTAATTTAGTCATTTCACATGCAAACATTTAAAAACCAGAAACTTGATAAATATACAGAATTTTGCCAGGTGTTGGGAGGCAGAGACAGTTGATTTTCAGTTGGTTCCAGGTCAGCCAAGGCTACATGGTGAGACCTACTCAAAACAAAGCAAAGTTGAGAGAGGCTGGACATAGTATCACAGACCTATAATCCCAGTACTTGGGAGATGAAGGCACAGGAGGATCAGGACTTCAAGACCAGCCTCAGCTACATAGAGCTTGAGGTCAGCCTGGGCTACACCAAATTTTATTTAAAAGGGAGAAAGAAGGCAACAAAAAGATCACCCTGAGTCCCACCTTACTTGTCAGTTCCACCGTTAGGTTTTATCCTGCTAAGCTGGCCGAGTACCCGCCTATATTGTTTTCATTGGCTATTTATTGTTTCCTTCATATCATTTCTTTTTTGTTTGTCTGTTTGTTTTCATGAGTTGTCTACCCAGAACTGCTAGGTTCTGACTCCTGCTCAGTCACTGAAGCAGCAATGTCTTCTCCTTTTTTCCTCCCTCCCTCCCTTCTTCCCTCCCTCTCTCTTTCTTTCTTTTTTTGTTTTTCAAGACAGGATTTCTCTGTATAGCCCAGGCTGTCCTGGAACTCACTTTTTAGACCAGGTTGATCTCGAACTCAGAAATCTGCCTGCCTCTGCCTCCCAAGTGCTGGGATTAAAGACTTGTGCCACCACTGCCTGGCTAGTGTTCTCTTTTCTACTTCTCTTGGGATACAGGAGTTCTTCAGCTAAGACGATCCACTTGCCCATTCCCACAGGCAACTCCTCTTATCCTTCTTTCTCTTCAATTACTATTATGTTTTGCTTGTTTGTCTTGGGGGATAAGGGTTCCTGGTTGTCCTGGAACTCTGTAAACAAGGCTGGTTTCGAACTCAGAGATCAGCCTGTCTCTGCCTCTTGAGTGCTGGGGTTAAAGGCGTGTGCCACCACACTTGACTGTCCTTTACTAATTCTTTCCTATCCGTATTCAAAGATGTATTAACCAGCCAAACACAAGCCTCAAGCTCCTTTTCTGCCAAGCCTCAGGTCAGCACCTGACAACCTCCTTTTCTGGCTTTCCAGGACTGTGCTTTTAGGTTATCAGACTCCCTGGCCTCTTTTTTAACTACTGAGACATCCGAGGTCTTGATCCCTTTAGCCTTGTAGTCTCCTCCAGTCAGTAAAGGAATGGCTGTAAGGGGTTAACCGAAGGGTGAGAGGGATGCGAGAGGCCAGGTCCGGGGGTGTGTAAAGGAAGAACGTGAGCCCTTGTGACGCGCAGCAAGGACTTGAGACTGGCGAGGAGTCTGGCATCCTGGAACCTCTTTCAGATCCACAGCAGGAAAACCGCTGGTGCGCAGTGCGACATCTACGCCTGCGCCGCCGCCGCCGGAGCCCGACTACCTTTAGCGAGGGGACAGAGGCTGAGTGGGTGGTAACAATCGGGATTCCGGAAGCCCACCTTTCACCCGGAAATGGTTGTGGAGGAACATGGCGTTGCTGGTGCGAGTCCTTGTGAGTGCAGGAGTACTTTTCTAGAGACGCACGCGCGTCTCCAGGTTGGGCTTGGAGAGGGCGGGGCAGGAGGAGCAGGGGAGAAATGGGGGAGCCTGTGCTGTAGTTCCGTGGTCGCCTTTTCCCAGGGAACCTGAAGCAGCTTCCCACTTCTCCTTACCCCTGTTTTGGCCTTGGCCTCTCTATCTTTTTAGAAAGTATTGACCTCTCGAGTCTTTATGTGATGAGGATCGTTCTCTGGGAGAAGAACACGTGGGGCACTGATTGGAGTCGGCGGGGTTGGGGGGGACCGGGAGGGAGGTGGATCCAGTTTATGTCTGTCACAGTGTGCAGTGTGACCTTGAGTAAGATACTGGAGGGTCCTGAGTCCACTTGAAAAATAAGAACATTTATCTCTTGCAGTCCCCTTAGGATTCTGAGGTTCTTTGAGTTTGTTGTAGAGACTTTAAGTGACTTTTAACTTGTATAGTTCAGTGGAGTACATACGTTATTAGAGCAAAAGCTGCAGGAGAGACTGCCCTGTGGCTTTATTTGCCCCGCATACTATTTGACACAACCTAACACTTGTTGAATGAATGAATGAAAGACTTCTAGACTGGTTCTAATCCGTGTGCTCTGTCTACGTCCTTTCTGAGATTTGGCCTTAAATCCTCTTTAGAGTCACTACTGACTTAGGACAAGAAAATGGCAATGAGGAAACGGTTCCTAGTCAGGAAGAGATGAGCAGTTTGTAACTTAAGTCAGGTATTTACAGAATATGGTCAAGGGCGCTGTTTTACATAGCAGACACTATTCCTGCCTCTGGCTATCTTTTGCATTGTTACTTTATGTGTTTTACATGACTTCAGACTACACTCTACTTAACATTCCTTGCCATCCTAGCAAACTGCTTCTCCAGTTACTTCTTCAGTTGCTGCTCAGGAGGTTTTGTTTGAGAGACATGTTCCAGTTACCCAGGGAGTGGTTCATTTGCTGAAGTAATTACAGATGCTAACTAAGGCAGAAGTGGAATTGAGATCTGAGGATAACTGGGGAAATGGCAACTGGCCTGTTGTAAATTATTTATGTGTGCACACGTGCAATGGTGTGTGTGTGTGTGTGTGTGTGTGTGTGTGTGTGTGTGTGTGTGTGAAAGAGAGAGACAGAGAGAGAGAGAGAAAAAGTGAGGGTTAAACCTCATGCATTCTAGATAAGGAATTTCCTGCAGAGCCCTAAATTATTTTTAAAGACAGATACTGTGGTGAAAGAGAAAGCAAATTGGGCTAGAGACCTGAAATGAACACCTTGATTTGCCTTGGAGATTCTCAGACAGCTCTCTTACATTTCTTGTTCTTGAGGGTAGGGATTATTACAGGTTCATTTCTTTGCTGATAGCATCCATAAAAACTACCTCTCATCTACAGTCTATTAGGTGGGCCTATTTTTCTATTTCTTGTTTATCTTTCTTGGTACAAAAATGCACACTTAATAAGGAAAATCTCTTTTACATGCTTATTCTCTGAGGTCGTCTTATACATTGTAACAGAACGTTGATGACTATGAAAATTCTCCCTGGGCTAGTTCACCGTGGAAGTCAGCATGAAAGTAGTAGCACGTGTTACTGCTCACCTGCTTGGAAGGCGGATTTGGGCTGGGCACTGAGGACTCAAGTGAGCCTTTCAAGTCTTGGTGGAAATCTTGCCTCCACCACTTGCTGTAGACAGAACCCTAAGTATCTGACTTTTCTGAGCCTCAGGTTTCCTTCCTTCATTCCTTCATTCCTTCATTTCTTTCTTTCTTGTTTTGTTTTGTTTTGTTTTGTTTTGTTTTGTTTCGTCTTCTGAGACAGGGTTTCTTTTTATAGTTTTGGCTGTCCTGAAACTTGACCTGTAGATCAGGCTAGTCTTGAACTCAGAGATCTAAGTTATTTCTTCATGTGTGTGGGTTCGAACATGCCTGGACACACATGCCACATTGAATGTGGAGGTCAAATGACAACTTGTGGGTCTCAGGGATAAAATTCAGGTCATCTGGCTGCCTTTCCCAATGAGCCATCATCTCACTGACACCAGAGTTTTGCCTTTTTTTTTTTTTTTTTTGAGACAGGGTTTCTCTGTGTAGCTTTGACCGTCCTGGAACTCACTCAGGCTGGCTTCGAATTTGTAGAGATCCTTCTGCCTCCAACCCCCAAGTGCTGGGATTAGAGGTGTGCACCACTGCTGCCCAGCAACCCCAGAGTTCTTAAATCAGTGACTGCTGTTTGGTTTGATCAGAGAATCAATAATGTAAGCCACGTTTCTAGGAGGATGATTATTTTGTCTTTTGAGACAGAGTCTTGGGTATCCCAGGCTGTTCTTGGGTGTGACCCTGAACTTCTGGTCCTCCTTCACCTCCTCTGTGCTGAGGTTACAGTTGTGCTCCGCTGTGCCTGGTTCATACAGTGGGAGGAAGGGAACTCGAAGGGTCTTGTGCATTCGAACACTCTACCAACAGAATTATATTTAAGGGTTTTTAAATTTTATTTATTTATTTATTTATTTGGTTTTTTTCGAGACAGGGTTTCTCTGTGTAGCCCTGGCTGTCCTGGAGCTCACTCTGTAGACCAGGCTGGCCTTATAAATCCTTATAAATCCGCCTGCCTCTGCCTCCCAAGTGCTGGGACTAAAGTCGCACACCACCACTGCCGGCAATGCCTTGCTTTACAAGGCTACTGTCATTCAGATCACAGCTTTCTATATGTGTATCGACAGGTTTATAGTTGTCTTTTATTAGTGTTTTTTAAATTAAAAAAATTGAGACTAAAGTCAGGTAGTGGTGTCTGTGCCTTTAATCCCAGCAGAAGCAGGGCCAGAGAGATCTCTGAGTTCGAGGCTAGCCTGGTCTACAGAGTGAATTCCAGGACAGCCAGAGCTACACAGAGAAACCCTGTCTTGAAACTCCCCTTCCCTCCCCAAAAAACCCAGAGACATAATAATAATAATAATAATAATAATAATAATAACAACAACAACAACAACAAATTATATACTTAAGTTAACTTTACCAGTGTATCCAGTGTATTTTATTTCCTCATATAGATTAGAATTGCTATCCAGCACCCCCCTTTTATTATCTTATGACTTTAAGTATATGAATAGTTTGCCTGTGTGTATATGTGTGTAGTACATGCATACTTGGTGCCCACTGAGCTCAGAAAAAGGTACTGGATCCCCTGAGACCAGAATAACAGCCAGTTATGAGTCACCATGTGGGTGATGGGAACTGAACCCAGGTTTTCTGCGAGAACAACAGTGCTTTGAGCCAACTTGACAGCTCGGCCAGCATTCTTTGTTTGTTTGTAAGGAGTATTTTTTTTTTTTTGTAGCTTATGTTTACTGTCTATCCATTCTCTCAGTTTTTGCTTATCTGGGAAGTTTTTGTTTTACCTTTCACTTTATTTTCGATTGATGGTTTTCCTGGATTTAGAAATTTTACTTACTGGTCTCCCCCCCTCCCCCCGGCTTTTTTTGTTTTGTTTTTTGTTTTTTGTTTTTTTTGTTTTTTTGTTTTTGAGACAGAGTCCCACAGTGTAACTTAGACTAGCCTCAGACTTGCCATGGCTCTTCCTGGGGGACCTGGGTGCTAGCATTACAGTTATGTTACAACATGCTCGGGGTATGACAGTCTTTCTCATTTAACACTTTCAGGATTTCTTCCCAGAGCTTTTTGGCTGCTACAGTTTCTGAGGACAGATCAGTCCAGCATTACCGAGGCCCCTTGTGTTTGATGAGTCGCTTCTTTCTTGCTGCTGTCAACACTCCCCTCCCCACCCCCAACCCCCGCCTTTTGACAGTTTGATTATGTTGTATCTTTTTATGTTTGTCCTACTTGAAGCTAGTTGAATTTCTTAGATTGCAGAGTAAATAAACGGTGGGATATTTTTTGTTGTCTTTGTGTGTGTGTGTGTATTTGCAGATTTTATTTTATGTATATGAGTGTTCATCTGAATGTATGTCAACACATGATACATCATACGCAGTGCCCATGGAGGCCAGAGAAGAGTGTCAGATCCCTCAGAATTGGAGTTACAGGTGGTTGTGAGCTGTCATGTGTGTGCTGGGAGTCAAACCCAGGTCCTCTGGAAAAGCAACCTGTGCTCTTTCCTGATGAGCCATCTTTCCTGCTCCTGCTGTCTTTGGTTTGCTTTTCCTGTTCCTTTATTTCCTTTCCCCCAGGGATCCTGCCGTTGTATATATGTGGTACATTTGATGCTACCCTGTAGGTCTCTTTTGTTCCCCAGGCTGGTTAACCTTCACTGAAGTATCTTCAGGCTCACCGGTCCTTCATGCTCAGTTCTGCTTTGGAGCTGTGCTGTTTTTCATTTTGGTTGTTGTATATACTTCAATTCTGGATGAAATACGTTTTCTAAAATCTTTTTAGACAGTCTCATGTAGCCCAGAGTAGTCTCAAACCCACTCTGTAAGCAAGGATGACCTTGAATTTCTGAATCTCCTGCCTCTGCCTCCCAAGTGTTAGGATTACAGATATGTATCCTCAAGTCCAGTTTCCTGTGGGTGTACATGGGTTCAAACTCTGGGCAGACACTCTACCAACTGACATATATATATATCCCTGTGGGGTTTTTTTTGTTTGTTTTTTGTTTGTTGTGGAGCTGGGGATCAAACCCTTATACCTTACACAAGAACTTTAGAACTTTATTCATGTATGTGTTTATGCACGTCTTGTTGAAACAGGAATTCTCACTGAATTGGGACTTGCTGATTGGCTAGATTGCCTGGCCAGTGGGCTCTTGGAGAGCCTCCTGTTTCTTCCTCCCCAGTACTGACTGGGATTCCAAGTCTGCACTGCCGGCTTTTACTAAGGAGCTGAACTCATATCCTTTGTACAACAAGAACTTACAGACTGAATCATCTCTCTAGCCCCTGGCCCCATTTAAAAATCAACTGAAATTAATAGTCTCTATTTGGTGAGACAGTATTCTACTTGTCAGTAGATTTTCTTTCTCTCTTTTCTTTTTTTCTTTCTCTCTTTTCCTCCCTCTCTCTGTTTCTCTCTCTCTCTCTCTCTCTCTCTCTCTCTCTCTCTCTCTCTCTTCCTTCTTTCAATAATAACAGGGTTTTGTGTATCCCAGGCTGGTCTCAGCCTCCCTATAGTACTGAGAATGACCTTGTACTTCTAATTTCTACCTCCTAGGGTCACTGGCTGTACCCTCATGCCAGGTTTATTTGGTGTGGGGATGGCACCCAGGGCTTCATGCATGGTACAGTACCAGCCAAGCTGTAGTTCCACTCTGAATTTGCCTTGCTTCCACTTGTAAATTCCTCCTGTTTTCCCACACCTCTTTAGACTCTGGCTCAGAGAATTTTATCTTAACCTGTATTTACGTTTTTAGGAAATGATACCTGATACTGAATGACACTCAACAATTTATCAGTTTTGGGGTTTTTAAAAAGGTTTATTTGTTGTGTGTATGAATCTTTGCCTGTATGTATATGTGTATATATATATATATATGTGTGTGTGTGTGTGTATATATATATATATGTATATATATATATGTATATGTGTGTGTATATATATGTGTGTGTATATATATATGTATATGTGTGTGTATATATATATATATACATATATGTGTGTGTATATATATATGTATATACACACATATACATATATATATATACACACACATATATATATATACACACACACATATATACATATATATATACATATATATGTATATATACACACACACATATGTATGTATGTACACCATATGTGTGTCTAGTGTTCACAGAGGCCAACAGAGAGCATTGGATCCTCTGGAACTAAAGTTCGAAATGCTCACAAGTCATAAGGTGGATGCTGGGAATCAAACCCGTGTCCTTAGCAAGAGCAGCTGGTGCTCTTCATTGATGAACCATCTCTCCAGCCCCAAACTTATCAGTTTTAATAAAACAAAATACCAGTAGCCATCTCTCATTTGGAAGCCATTTCAACAGATCAAACCTTAGTTGAAATAAAACAGTTTTTAACTGTTTGAAACGAGATCTCTCTGTAGCTCATTCCGGATCCTCTGCTTCGGCCTCCGGGTTAGAGAAGTGGTCAGACATGTGTGAGCACTGCCCAGTCGGCTTGCTCTTTTCATTCGGAAATAAGGTTCTGTGGATGGTCTGTTAGAAGCATATCTCATCTGTGGATTTATGGGACAATTCACAGAAGTGCTTGAAGAATTAACATTCAAATGCCTTTCTCCAGCACACCCCTGACTCTCCTGCCCTCAAGGAAACGGGAATTGAGTGCAACTTAACCAAACCACAAGGTGCAGTTGTGGCACTGGATTCTATCTTTAATCTACAGAAGAGGTGACCAAACCTCATAGAGCTTGTTATTTAGTTCATGTGGTTTTTATGACTAGAGGAGCCAAGAGTAGACTCGGTACTTTCTGACTCTGAATATATGGCTCTTTCTATGATGTGCTATTTTTTATTGTTTTGTGTGTATCTGTGTGTGTGTGTGTGTGTGCAGACACACATGGTATAGCATCATATGTATATCTGGTCTTGGGAGTAGGTTCTCTCCTGCCACCTCGTGGGATCTGAGGATCAAACTCTGATCATTTCTCTCTACCCTTTGAGCCAATCTTGCCAGCCCTCAATAAGCTGTTTATTTATGTTTATGTTTTTAAAAAGATGACTTTAGACCTTATCTATCTGTCTGTTTGATCTGTCTGTCTATCTATCTATCTATCTATCTATCTATCTATCTATCTATCTATCTATGTGTACATACATGTGCTCATGTGCACCATGGTATGGAGGTCAAAGGATGACCTCCAGGAGTTGGCTATACTTCCACCATGTGGGCTAAGGAGATCAACTCAGTAGGCATGGCAGCAAGTCATTGTGCCTTCCTCAAATATGGTGTGTGTTTGTGTGTGTGTGTGTGTGTGTGTGTGTGTGTGTGTGTGTGTGTGTGT
>JANHMN010000002.1:216585939-216601379 GCA_030674055.1 Rhabdomys pumilio | reverse complement strand
GGTACCCTGATAGAGCCGACTCTGACCCTTAGGTACCCTGATAGAGCTGACTCTGACCCTTAGGTATCCTGATAGAGCCGACTCTGACCCTTAGGTACCCTGATAGAGCAGACTCTGACCCTTAGGTACCCTGATAGAGCCGACTCTGACTCTTAGGTATAGCTCAGGTTTTTGCATGCATGAGGGACTGTGTGCAGTTTAGCACTGAAAGAAGAAAGAAAGAACTAAACAAACAAACAAACAAACAAATAGTTAAGTACCTTAACAAATATCAAATGTACATAGAATGGTATATTCTGGTGCCTTTTCATGCACTAGAACAGATGTTATTCATGTTGTTTAGATAACCTTTATTTGTTATTGAAAATGTAAATTGTTTCGTTTTTTGGCATTATAGACTCTAATTTTATTAGCATCTTTTTTCTCTTTCCTTTCTCTGTCTTGTCTTGTCTGTCTCAGCTCTATCACTGAGGACAGGGCTGGCCCGGTACTGGGCTCACAGGGTGCATCAGCACGCCCAGCGTACCTTCCCCTTATTTTCAGTAGGGAGTCCGAGCACACTGATTATTACATATAAGTATAGTAACTTATTTTATTTAGCTTAAGGTTTTTTAGGTTCATTCCTACCGTAGGCATGTAACAGGATTTCTCCTTGTGTGGGTTGAGCTCCTGTTTTGTTGTGTATCATATTTTCTTTATTCATGAGATACATTGGATATTTGGGTTGCTTCTACCTCTTGCTGTGAATAATGTACTGGACTCAGGTGTGCGAAGATCTTTCTGTGATGCTACTTTTGGAGGTATGTCCAAATCGGACTGCTAGATGATACGATAGTTCTCTTGATGGTTCTTGACGCTAGGAATCATTGCAGTGGTTTTGCCTAGTGTTGACTTCCTCTGTCAGCCCTACCTTTATTGACTGAGAATTTACTTGTGGAGACAGGCTCTCTTACTTTATAGACTAGGCTTAACCAACTCAGAGCTCTGCCTGCCTCTGCCCCACAGTGCTGGGGCCAGAGGCGTGCACACCACGCCCAGCTTTGTAACTGCTATTTTTATTACCACTTAAGCTCATGCTGCTGGAGTAAATTTATTCTCACTACAAAGTGAAAAATTTTCAAAAATTGCCTAACCTACCTCCACCAAATTGCAACCTCTCCCTTGCTTTTAGTTTCCTCATCTCTGAAGTGAAAAAGCTGGACGGGGAGAGCTCTCCGTCTTCCGCCCTGGTGTTATTCTAAGTTACTCCTTAATTCTTCAGCTGCCTTTTCTCCAAGCTAAACAACTTCAGCTCATTTTAACCTTTCCACTAGGACCTGTTATTCCTCTCTTTGATCATTCTGTGGTTCTTTTTTGGACCATCTCCAGGTTGTCCTTCTCTTTGAACAAAGTAGAAGAAAAAAAAAACTACCTAGTTTTTATTGAGTACTGATTCCATGCCCAGAATAGTGTTGAGTACCGGGGCAGAGAATAAAAGGAGTATAAGAGGGCTGTGCCCTGGTGGAGCTCACAGTTTTGCTGAACTGTGAGACACGTACCCACAACATTCTAGACCTGCTTGAGCCTGTCTCTGCTCCAGTGCACCCCACTGCCAAGCATGGGGGCCTCTTCACTTTCAGGACCTTTTGGTTGTTGCTTTACTTATTTACTTTATTATTTACTCGTTGACGCGTATGTCCCAGGCTAGTCTTGAACTTGTCGTGTAGGAGTGGATGACCTTGAACTGCTTGTGTGCCTGCCCCTGTCATTACAGGCCTACACCACCACAGCAGCTTCGTGTGGTGCTGAGGATGGAACCCAGGGCTTTGTGCATGCTAGCCAAGCATCTCCAGCCCTCAAGCTTTGGAAATGAAAAATAAGTGTGAGATTGTTTTTCAGATTTCATTTCTTTTACAGTACAGGTGTACATGTGCTGCAGAACTCATGGGAAAGTCAGGAGTCTCAGGACTTCACTGTAGGCATAAAGTTTTTGTGACCTACTTTTTTTTCCTTTCTTTTTTTATTATTACCAAATCATAATTTTTACTTTTTAACACAGGGGTTATAAACACAAAAATGCAGGATGTGAGGAAGGGGATGACACAGGAGCATAGGTGTTCAGAGGGAGTACAGATATCTTACAGAACAGGGTATCAGCTGGGTGAAGGTTCAGGGGTCAGGTCAATATAACTCTGCCTATGATTCACTTGTCCTTATCTAATTTGGTACTATCCTCCAAGGCTGCCTATTTACAAGGTCTATGACTACTCAGGCTGGTAGATTTCCACAAAAGCTGACTGTTTACAATAGTTTATAGACAACTGTTTCATTGTTTTTCCATAGAGACCCAAGACTTTGTGTTAGCAGGCATGTATGTCAGGCCTATTGCTGATTTTAGGCCTTCAGTGTATAAGCCAGTGTATAAGCAGGGTTGTTCCTGGCATCTCTTCCCTTCTCCAAGTATAGAAGGACTGTGGCGATTCTAATCTTGCCAAAGTGGGGATAGAGGCCTGACCTCCAGTAATTAAAGGGGACCTTGTAATGGCTCCAGTTCTCCTGTCGTTGTCCAGTGAGGTATGAGGTCCATACCCGTCCCGATGTCTTTTTCCTGGAGAGGGGATACTTTTGACATCAACTCCTATGCAGTCAGGCTTGTCCCTCAGGGAACCCAGAAACATATTTTTAACTTTTATTTATATTCCCTTGCAGTGCTTAGCTTCGCAGCCTAAGCAAGAATTCAGATCTCCAGACAGAGGGGGTTCTAGGTGGCCCCTCTCTGCTTGGTCTAGGGGTGGAAGTCCCCTCTTTTAGGTTGGGTGGAGATGGGACTTGGGAGCACCCTGGATAGAGTAGCATCCTCATCTAGAGTCTCGTGGTCCTCCATATCTAACTTATGATAATGTATCTGAATAGATTTTGCTATCAGATTATCTATCTGTTGTTTCACAAAGTTAGTCAGCCTATTTAAGGCCCAGGGACCAAAGGAAATAAGCAAAAATAACCTAATTAATGGTCCCAAGATGGAAGGAAGTAGGGTTAATAATCATGGAGAGGTTGAAGACCAATTTTTGTGCAAGCTCTCATTTTTCTCTTTCTCTTTCTATCTTTTCTCAAGACCTTCTCTGGTCTTTTTTGTGCTCTCTTTAATCATCCCTGTTTTGTCTATGTAAAAGCAGCATTCTTCTTTAAGGGCTGTACACAGTCTAGAGCTGTACCTAGTCTTTTCTATTGTAAAAGAGAAAATCAAGTCCAATAAAGTCCTTTGCAATTTTTGGGGATCGCAACAGACAGTGAAACGAGGGATTTCTTCAGATTAGTGATGTCAGTCTATAGCTGTTTAATGTCCTTGTCAAAGGCCCATTGGAGGTCTGAGTAGTATAAGTCCGGAGGCCAGCATCAGGATTAGAACTCCTAACAGCAGACATCACAGGTGATTAATTTTTACCTGGAAAGGAAAAAAGAAGGGAATTCTCAGGGAAATTTCTCTTCCCTGGATGTCAATTGTTATTCATCTTATTTATAATTGGGCCTGGTTTTGTGAGGGTATCTATTTAATTCATTAATCTTTTTGGCAGCCATTTAGCTGTGCCTTCTGTGGTATCGAACAGGCATATCAATCCTCGGCCCCATATAGGAACTGGGTCCTGGTCATTCCATTTAAGGGTAAAAAGGTCCTTCCACACAGCTGTGGCATAGTTTTTATTGGTCTCAGCGATGCCTGAGGCAATCAGTGGCAGATTTGCCGTGAGCTTTCAGTTTTAGAAAGTTAAGAGTAAACAAAGCATGCTCCTTCCACCCTCAGAGAATCATAAAGACACTATTTAAAGAAATATTTAAATAATTTAAATAAAAAATTTAAATAATTCTTTATTAATAATTTCTTTTATCAAAGGACTATTATAAAACAGCCAACAATTAATCGATCTATATAATATATCAATTAATGAGAGCTTCTTCTACTTTTTGTAAAATTACTCCTCTTTTGTCAATTAATTGTTGAGGGAAATTAGGATTTGCATCTCTCTTGAGAATATTAAACAGAGACATAAATTCTTTTGTGAAGAGCTTAAAATAAGATCTTAGCCAATAAGCATCTCCTGGAAACCTTTGAAAATCGTTTGAAATAAGTAAACTATCTTTTTTTTTCCATATCCATTATCTGTTTTTTTTTTTTTATTGGATATTTTATGTATTTACCTTTCACTGTTATCTCCTCTTTCTTTCTCCCCCAAAGCCCCTTATCCTATACCCCCTCTTCTAATTTTTATGAGGGTGTGCTCCCACCATTTTCCCAATCCCGCCTCCCTGCTCTCACATTCCCCAACACTATGGATCCAATCTTTCGGGGACCATGTCCCTCCACTTCTACTGTTGCCTAACGAGGCCACCCTCAGTTACCTACACAAGTGGAGCCATGAGTCCCTCCGTTTCTGTTCTCAGGCTGGAGGTTTAGACCCTGGGAGCTCTGGTTGAGTATTTTGCTACTCCTTCTAATAAAAAACCAAAGCACCCACACTTTGGTCTTCCTTCCTCCTCTTGAGTTTCGTGTGTGACCTACTTTTTAATAATTGTTCAACCTCTCCTCTAGCCCACCACCCAGCAGAGGTAGTGAAGAGAAAAGTTACTAGGATATGGGGGCCGTGGATCTGTTCAGCAATAGTTCTTTGGGGGTGAGCTCCATCTTCTTGGGCAGCAGTTCAGTCCTGCAGCAAACACCGAATACAACTCAGCAGCTGCAGACCAGTCCTCTAGGTAGGCAGACACCAGGCATGAAGCAGCAGCTTCAGTCCAATCCTGAAGAAACCACCAGGCTCTCCAGCCAGCCTGAGGCAAAGCTGCAGAAGCAGGAAGCTGCAGCAGGAACCGCGAGAGCAGTTCTTGGGCGAGTTTCTTCTCTCGGTGGTGGTGTTCTTACAAGTTGAATTCAGCAACACTATGTAAGGTGAACCAATACATGCGTGTCTTTATCCAAGAAAAGTGAGGTGGAGCAAAGCAAATCAAGGCTCAGTGCTCATTTTCCAGTCTGTGGGGTCATATTTATAGTCCTTCATCAAGTGTCCTTTTACGTGTTTGCTATATCCAAACATCCTTTCACCTATGTCTGCTTCAGGAAAACATTCTTTTATGTGCTTGTTTTAACAAGACATCCTTTCACCTGTGTACCCCAGAAAAATATCACTTGACATAATGAACTTTCCAAAGAACTAGAAGTTTCCACTCATATCCCCTTTTCTGTTTAAGACTTAATTCTTGCCACCTTGCAGAATCTGGATTGAACTCAAGTTGACAGGCTTCTGTGCAAGGGGGCTTCTGCTTGCTGGGCCTTCTCCTGTTGTGTGAAATCTTATATTCTTTCTATTCATTCACCTATCTATCTATCTATCTATCTATCCATCCATCCATCCATCCATCCATCCATCCGGCAGGGTCTCACTATGCAGCCCTAGCTGTCCTGAAACTCACTCTATAGACCAGGCTAGCCCTGAGCTCACAGAGGTCTATCTTCCTGCCTGTCTCTGAGCTCTGCCTGCCTCTGCCTCCTGAGTGCTGGGATTAAAGGCATGCTCCACCACACTCAGCTTCAAAATCTTATGTTCATTTTTAGTTTGGAGCCATTTGCAAGAGCTTATTGCTGCAGTTGTCTGGAACAGACCCATACATGTGTATTAAATTTTTCACATTGTCATTTGGACATCTCTCTTGCATACAGGATCTAGTTTTGGTTCTCAGAACACTTAGGAGAGAGCTGGAGCCTCTTTCACTCCATCCTGGCTCCTAATCTGATTCTGACTTTTCTGCTCTGCCCACTTGTAGGAGGCATTTTCTGATGATTCCAGGTCTTTGTTTTCTGTTTCTGAGTTCTGTTGCTTATACTGCCTTTTCCAAATCTCAATGAATCTTGCATGTTCTTATTGGGATATAAGAGAAACCTAGGAAAAGGCACAAATCACAGGTACACAGCATAACAACGTATTACAAAGTAAACACACCCAGCATCCAGATCGAGGACAACACGAGCTGCGGCCGTTAAGCCAACGTGTAGAATGCTTGCCTGCGATTCATGAAACACTGGGCTCAGTCCACAGCAGCACATAAACCACATGCCAGAAGTCCTAGCACTTGGGAAGTAGAAGCAAGGGGATCAGGGGTTATCCTTAGCTACACTGTGCATTTGAGGCTAGCCTGGGCTACATGAGACTCTTGTCACAAAACAAAATAAAAACAAAACAAAACCTTGAAACACTTCATCAAGATCACAGAAGCCTCTTTGATTCTCTGTTAGCCACTGCCCACTCCACAGTTAACAGAACTTTGTTTTGCATTCCATACTTTCACCGTTAGATGCCTGTTCTGCAGCCTCTTGTGTTTGTCTGCTGTCATTCAGTCTCGTGTGAGATATCTAATAAGTCCGTTCTTTGTAGCAATAGCTGATTGATTCTCACGTAGCATGTTCTTTCTGGTCCTGGGGAATTGCTTGCACGGTCTTTTATTATATGGCTGTACTGTAATGCATTAAGCTCCTCTGCTGTTGGCCTTTGTGGATTGTTTCTATTTGGGGCCTTCCCTGACTACTGCTACTGTGAGTGCACGCTTACACTTCTGTTGAAGAAAGGATGTAGCATTCCCGAGTCTTACATGCCGGGCATTGACCTTACCTATTAGATTCTACCAAAGATATTTGTCCTCGCACCAGGAGTATCTGTTCAGGATACTCCCCACCCTTCCTCACACTGGGGCATCTTACTTCTTTCTGTCCAGTGACAATTTCAGTGGGATATGTCTCTAGGCTAAGTTCTTTCTTCTCCCCCAGCCCCCTTTTCTTGTATGACTATGAGCTCTCTGAGGACAGAGATTCATTTCTATCCCAAAACCTGTATGAGGGCTGGCATACCTTGAGCATGACACGTGTATCTATGGTGTATATGTGGTCAAAGATGGGGAGTCAAATAAATATTGTGCAAATGGTAGGATTTGTTTCATCCACAAATATTTCTGTATCTTCCGTGTGCTTCGAGTTGGACTTGATTCCAATGAGAGAGGCAGTTCTTACCATCAAGTATCTTTTTGAGTACCACGGAGGAAATGGACAGGCTACTGTTTGGTAGTGAATAATGCTACCTGCTTCTTGATAAAGTGGTTAGGGAAGGTCTCTGCCTCGCATGTTCCAAGTCCTGGCTTGGATCCCCAGCACCACATAAAGTTGGGCCGTGCAGGCAGTGCCTGTCATTCAGTGGGTGGTGGTGGAAGCTGGAGAATCAAGATTAACCTCAGCTCCACAGTGAGTTCAGAGATAGTCTAGGCTGCATGAGACCCTGCCTAGAAAAGAAGAGAAGAGAAAAGAAAAGAAAAGAAAAGAAAAGAAAAGAAAAGAAAAGGGAAGGAAAGAAAAGGAAAGAAAAGAAAAGACAAACAACCCAAATCAATAAGAAACCAACCCAAAGAAGAGAGAGAAGGAAGGCCTCTTTGAAAAAGTGATGCTCCAGTTATTTTGAAAGATGAATTGAGGTGTTCCAAGGTCCGTTTTGAAGGGAGCAGCAGCAGGAAGGGTGGTCCAGAAGGTAAGTGTGCGTGTGGGTGAGCAGGGCAGTGGAAGGCGTTGTCCTGGCACGGCCCAGATTTTCAGCCGTTCAGTGAAGTAGGGAGAAGGAATCCATTGACCACTGTGGAGCTGTGGGGCTGGAGAAAGACGCCTGACCTGACGCTAACTGGGGAGAAGCCCAGCTCAGGCTACACCCACCCCATTCTCTGAGGCAGTTTAAGTGCTTTGCGTTCTAGATGGGCCATTACACTGATGTATGTGACGTCATGGGAGGGTGTTGTGTTTAGTCTGTACTTCACAAAGCCTGCTTGGTACTTGAGAATTAAAGCATAAGTCTGACTAATCTTTTAATATTCTTGTTTGGAAAGAAATTCAAATAGTACTATTCCACAATGAGAGTAAATTTTTCCTTTATTAAGATGAAACAGGAAAATCATTGTTAATTTTATTTATCCCTTCCCTTTTTGGAATAAAGCAGAATTAAAGGATTAACCCTTTCTCCCTCCCATCTTTTTTTCTTTTCCTTGAGACAGTGTCCTGTCTGAAACTTTCTATGTATCTAGACCAGGCTGGCCCCAAACTCCTACCTCTCCGCATCCTGAGTGCTGGGATTAAAGACATGTGCCACCATGCCCAGCTCCCACCCACCCGACAGCTCCTTTAATTGTAAAGGCAATTAAAATATTACTGGGAATTTGGACACTGAATTCCCAAGCTCACCCATAACTCCTTCCCTCCCCCCTTCTCCCATAACTACTCCTTCCTTCCTCCCCTCCTCCCCCTCTTTCTTTTGTGGTTCAGGAGATCAAACCCAAGGCCTTGCCCATGTTAGGCAAAGTGTTCTATTAACTTACATTCTTAATCTGCTACCCACAATTCCAATGTAACCAAATAACCCTTTCATTCCTGGGTGTTACTTCTTAGATTTACCCACAAGCATTCATGATTTTGTTTGTAATTTTACTTATGATTTTAAAATTAAAAAATAAAAAAATTGCGTTTTTCATGTCAATGTTAGTATAAACTATGGACTTTGAGTGGACAGTGATAGTCAAAGTAGGTTCGTTGTAATAAAGTACTCCTCTGGGTGGGATGCTGACAGTAGGAGAGACTGTGTGGGGGAAAGGAGGACAGTGTATATGGGAACCCCGTGCTTTTTGCTCAGTTTTGCTATGAACCTAAAGCCATATTAAAATTAGCACTATAGCCAGGGGTGGTAGCCTATGTCTGTAGTCCCAGCACTCGGGAGGCAGGCAGAAGCAGGCAGAGCTCTGTGAGTTCAAGGCCAGGACAGCCAGAGGGACATAGTGAGACCTGTTGCCAACAATAACAACAACAACAACACACTGTAATCTCAGCACTTGGAAAGTAGAGGCACCAAGAGGCCAGCCTCAGCTACATACTGAGTTTGAGGCTAGTCTGGTTCACATGAGACCCTTTCTAAAAATAAACAAGTAAAAAATAAAGTTAAAAAATATGTTTATTCATACATATATATGTATATTTAGATTTTGAAAATTCAATCCAGGGCAGAATGGTTGCCTTACAAGTACAATGTCCTGGGTTCAACTCTTGATTATTTAGTTTTGTGAGTGATCGTACCTTGATTTACTGTCTCTTACTGGATATTTCTGTTTTCACTGTTCTAGAGCTTCCATATAGAAATTTATTTTCCAAACTGTATTCTTGATTATAACAATAGTAACCAAATAGAATTGTAGAGTGGATCGGAGAATTGTAAAGCATTTAGCGTAGCCCTGGCACACGACTAGAGTTGGTTGTGCACTCCCACATTGTTGTCAGAGGCAGTGTGACTGAAAGGAAGTGTGGTGACGTGGTGGTGGCTGCCACTTGCTTTATTATTGAGTCCCTGTTTTGGGAGATGTACTTCCCGTACTGTTCCCATCCAGGCCGCACTGGAACCGAGGTGCAGCTCGCTGTCAGTGGCCACTGAGCTGTTAGGTGGCAGAAGCAGGATTTTTTCTTTTTTCTTTTTGGTTTTGGTTTGTTTTATTTTGAAATGTGTTTTCATTTATTGTCATTGGTGTTTTATATTGATGTATGCGTGTATGAGGATGTCAGATCTTCTAGAACTGGAGTTACAGATAGTTGTGAGCTACTGTGGATGCTGGGAATCGAACTCAGGACCTCTGGAAGAGCAGCCAGTGTTCTTAATAGCTGAGCCATCTCTCCAGCCCCGAGTTTGTCTGTTTTGTTTTTGAGACAGGGATTCTCTGTGTAGTTCTGGCTGTTCTGGAATTCACTCTGTAGACCAGGCTGACCTGGAACTCAGAGAGACCCGACTGTTGGCAGCGTTCTTTTTTCTATTACAATTTTATTTCTCTAGTTTGACTCAGATTCAGTCTGTATTTCTAGGGCTGAATCCTTTTATTTCTTCAAGAAGTAATTAATTTCATGGTTTTATTTTGTTCTTTGGGTCAGTCTCATATGCTTTGAGATGGTACTGAACTCATAGCAATCCTCCTGCCTCAGCCTTCCAGACATTGCAGGTAGGAGCCATCACATCCAACTTCACATATTATTAAATAGATAAATAGATATTTATTGAGCATCTGCCATGTACCAGACACCAGTCTGGGTGCTGTTCATGGGTCCTCCTGATGATCCCTCACCGGATGCTGGGCTAAGCAAGGTTGGGTAGAACCAGCCAGAACAGCTCCTGTTGGGTTAACTTCACTAAGTAGTTCTCAGTGTTGCTTACATCTGTTTGTTCATCCTCCAGTGGCTCCAGAAGAATCAGTCTGGAATGTGTGTGGGATCAGAACAGATTGTTGGAATGGACGCACTGCAGAGTAGGAAGTACCACAACACAAGTAAGGTGAGTTTGTTCTCTTCTGTAGACTGTGTTAAGTGAATGTGGTTGGTGAGCTCAGGGATTTATCCAAGGTTACAGTGGATGGTGAGAGACAAACTAACTATGTGAACGTCCTTCTTCTGAGCTTATAGCCTGAGTTTTCCCCACTGTAGACTCTTGTCTAGAAAATACAGGAGAGGAAAACAATTGTTTATGGATTTTGTACAAGTTAAAAATAGTTGTATGTAAGCCTTTCTTATCGGGTGAATAATCTACCTTTCTTTGAAGAGGATGGGTTTGTTAGCACAGATTCTC
Organism: Rhabdomys pumilio; assembly: GCA_030674055.1. Classification (NCBI taxonomy): domain Eukaryota; kingdom Metazoa; phylum Chordata; class Mammalia; order Rodentia; family Muridae; genus Rhabdomys; species Rhabdomys pumilio. The sequence goes on along the minus strand of JANHMN010000002.1, from coordinate 216,590,730 downwards.
TAATTTGACTCAGATTCAGTCTACATTTCTGGGGCTGAATCCTTTTATTTATTTATTTTTGTTTTGTTTTGTGTTTTTTTTGTTTTTGTTTTTTGTTTTGTTTTGTTTTGTTTTGTTTTTGGTTTTTCAAGATAGGGTTTCTCTGTATAGCCCTGGCTGTCCTGGAACTCACTCTGTAGACCAGGCTGGCCTCAAACTCAGAAATCCACCTGCCTCTGCCTCCCAAGTGCCGGGATTAAAAGCGTGCACCACCACTGCCTGGCCTTTTATTTCTTCAAGAAGTAATTAATTTTCTGGTTTTATTTTGTTCTTTGGATCGGTCTCACACTATGCTCTGGGATGGTACTGAATTCACGGCAATCCTTCTGGGATTCTTCCTTCCCTCTTCTTCTTCCTTCTCCCCTTCTTCTCTTCCTTAATCTTTTCCTGTCCTTTCCACTCTCGCCCTTCTCCCCAACCCTTTGCCCTCTCCTTACATTTCCCTTCCTCCCCTTCCTTTTCCTTTTATTTTATGTGTAATGAACGTATGTCTGTGTACCATGTGTGAGCCTGGAGCCCTGTGAGGCCAGAAGAAGGCATCAGATCCCCTCAATCTAGAGTTATATGTCTATAAGCAGTTGTCAGCTGCTATAGGAGTGCTGGGAATTGAACCCAAGTCCTCTGGAAGAGCAGCCAGTGCTATTAGCCACTGCGCTCTTTCTCTTTCTCATAATACCTCAAGTCTGTTCTTTCCTAATCATGGGATCACAGGCGCGTGGTCGTTGAGGTGGGTAAGTCTTGCTCTGTAACTTGGAGGATATCTGTTAGGTACCGTTTCAGATGTGTTTGTGCACTTACTCGGGGGCTCTGAGTCTGGCTCCATGAAAGCACACTTGCCTAGTATGTGAAGCCCTGGGTTTGATTCCCCAGCTCTACAGTAAAACAGAACAGAATGCTCAGAGCAAACAAACACCAAACAAAGTCCCCAAATCATTAAAAAGAAATCAAGAGCTCAGGCAAAAGAGAACAAGTCAAAGTGGAAAAAAAACCTATGCAATAAACTTGTCCTTAGAGCAATCAAACCAAAGCATTCTGTTTAGAAAATTTTATGTAACTAATTTTGGTTTCTTTCTCTTTGTTTAAGTAGCTTCCTACTACCCAAGATTCCCTGCAGCCTGTTGAGGAGAAGGTTGGTCCCTTCACAAAGATAATAGAAGCCATGGGATTCACTGGACCTTTGAAATACAGCAAATGGGTAAAGTCTTTTACATTCCTTTGTTCTTTGTGTAGCTCATAGATGTGTTTTAAAGCTTCTGGCCTGTGAAATTCATATGATATTTTGAGGATTTCTTCAGAACACATCCCTCTACCATCTATTCAGATTTACGTGGTAGGTAAGGTCAAAGGACTCCTTCAGCCTAGTTCTTTGCTAGTGTCTCCAGCTGTTGGCAGGACAGTGAGATGGAAGTTTTTAGACCCTTGCTTCGTTGCAGGATAGTAGCATCTAGATGAGTTTAAAGGGACAGATGGGCTGCTCACTAATGAGCTTGTTTCCATTGCTGATTTTTAATAGGTCTTATGAAAAACCGAACTTTTGACTTACTATAATACATATTTATGGGGGGGCTGGTGGCTAACAGCACTGGCTGCTCTTCCACAGGACTTGGGCTCAATTCCCAGCACCCACGTGGCAGCTGACCACTTTCTCTAACTCCAGTTCCAGGGGTTATAGACACCCTCTCACAGACATACATGCAGGCAAAACAACAATGCACATAGCATAAAAATAAATAATTAAAACATACTGGGAAGGGTTATTTCCTAGCTGGTCATTCTTGGTCAACCGTGGGTCTTGCACATTATCTGTTACACAGAAGATACTGTGGCAAGGCTACAGATGCTAAGTCAGCGATATTCCCAGAACCCCTACAGTCTCTTCTAAACCATCGAGGAAATTGCTTTCATTAAAATTTTATATGTATGCATGTAAGATTCTTGACAATAAATTGTTAATTTTGATTACTAACCAGAGCTTTTCTCCTTGTTTTGAATTTTAATTAGTTTTTTTCTTCTTTTGAGACAAGGCCTCATAGTTTAGCTCAGGCTGTCCTAGAACTCATAGCAACTCTGTCTCAGCCTCCCCAGTGTTCCTAGATTTTCCTCTGTATGTTTTTGTTTTGTTCTCTCTCTCTCTTTCTTTCTCTTTCTCTCTCTTTCTGTCTCTCTCTCTCTCTTTCTTTTTATTTACTTTTGGTTGTTTTGGTTTGAGACAGGGTTTCTTATGTAGCCCTGGCTGTCCTGGAACTCACTCTGTAGATCTAGCTGGCCTTGATTTTGGGGATCCTCCTGCTTCTTCCTCCTGAGTGCTGGGATTAAAGATGTACACTACCACTCCTGGCCCATTTATAATTTTAAAAGTTACATTTATTTGTGTGTGTGTGTGTGTGTGTGTGTGTGTAGGTGCATGCATGCACTGGAGAACGTGTGGAGGTCATAAGACAGCTTGTGAGACTCTGTCCTCTCCTTCCACCCTGTGGATCCTGGGGATTGAATTTAAATCATCATGTTTAGTGCAGGCACCTATATTCTTGAGCCATCTTGCTGGTTCTTCCCTCTACTTAAAAAGATGTTGTGATTATGACATTTGTAATATAAAACTTCAAAATTAGAAATTAAGCCAGAAGTGATAACACATGCCTTTAATCCTGAATGAATCCCAGTGACTTCTAGACATGGACAGCCTCAGACTCACAGAGATCCACTTCCCTTAGCCTCCCAAGTGCTGGGATTAAAAGCATGTGCTGCCTGGCCTGCTTGCCACCCTCAAAAAAAGGAGTGCAATGGAAACAAAGAAATAATAGATGGGAAACATGACTCTCTTTTTCATGTCAGTGATTGGGTCCCGCCATTTTGCTTCCATATGCTTTGTCTAGTCTATGGAGTTTGGGTTTTTGTTGTTGTTTTTGTTTTTTAAGTGATTCCAGAGGATAGATAAATTGGCCATCATTTGACGGATTGAGACCACTGGGAGAATTCTCACCCTTATAGTTGAGGTTAACCTCTGGCTTTTCTTGATTCCCTTTGTGACCTCAACTAAATGTTTGCATTAAGAAGTATTTTATGATATAGCGGCTTTCATAGCCTTCATTTTAAAATCTATCACATCAAGATGTCACAGTAGGACATTCTGGTATGTTGTCGGTCGGGAAATGTAGTTCTGACTTCAATTTCGAAAGGCTTATAGAGGAATCCCTTTCCACACTGTTAATTCAGAAGTTGTTGCCAGATCCTTACACTGGCAAGATTCCTTGTTTGTATTTTCACATGTATTGGTTAGAGAGCAAAGCATTTGTTTGCGTCTTGATGCTTATGACCTACCTTTTTTCTTTAATGTTTTCATGTATAAATTCCTATAGAATTACATTTAGACTTTATCGTTGCTAGGATCTAACTTGAGATATTACTTATGTCAACCTACCATGGAGCAATGTTCCTGGCCTATGTTTAAGATTTTTAAAAATAATTTATTCATTTTTATTTTATGTGCATTGGTGTTTTGCCTGCATGTATGTCTGTATGAGAGTGTCAGGTCTTGGATTTACAGACAGTTGTGAGCTGCCATGTGGATGCTGGGAATTGAACCCGGGTTTTCCAGAAAGAGCAGCCAGTGCTCTTAACTGCTGAGCTATCTCTTCAGCCCCTTAAGATTTTAAATGTAGCTTTTCATTACTTATTTGAGCATTGCAAAGTAACATTTCTTCTTTTGTTTGTTTGACTGTTTTATTTGAGACAGGGCCTCCCTGTGTAGACCTGGCTGTCTTGGAGCTAGCTATGCAGACCAGGCTGGATGCAAATTCACAAAGATCTGTCTACCTCTGATTCTCAAGTGTTGGGAGTAATTATAGGTGTCTACCAGCACGCCCAGCTCTGAAATAACCGTTTCCCACCTTATGTTTACATAGCAGTATCATGTAAGAGCTAAAGAATGGTTGAAGAAAGCCATGCATGGTGGCCTAGGCCTTTCATTCTAGTACTTGGGTGGCAGAGGCAGGCAGATCTCTGAGTTTGAGGCCAGCCAGGGGAACATACCCTCGCTCCCCTCACCTCCCCCACGCCCCCAAGAAGAAAAAGAATAGTTAAAAGACAAGCCATGTCTAGTATAGAAAAGAGGAGGCAGCATGAGTCCTCTCAGTATCGAGGGACAAATGAGCAACACATAACTGAGGAGATGCTATCTGAGGTACCCAGGGTAGTGGATGGGGAAAGCCCTCCAGGAGGACAGGTAGCCTAACAGGCTGTTCTTGTTTCAACACAGCCCAGATTGTTAACCATGAGTCAAGAATGTAGGGTTCTTCCGGGCAGTGGTGGCGCACACCTTTCATCCCAGCACTTGGGAGGCAGAGGCAGGCAGATTTCTGACTTCGAGGCCAGCCTGGTCTACAGAGTGAGTTCCAGGACAGCCAGGGCTACACAGAGAAACCCTGTCTCGAAAAAACAAAAATACAAACAAACAAACAAACAAAAAAAAAACAAAAAAAAGAAGAAGAAAAGAAAAGGGAAAAAAAAAGAATATTGGGTTTTTGTTGGTCTTTTTTTGTTTTTGTTGTTGTTGTTTTTTATTTTTGGAGACAAGGATGCTTTTAAATTCCAGCAAAGACAAAACCAAATATCAAAAAACAAAACAAAAACAAACAAACAAACAAACAACTGAAAAATGCCTGTTCAGCTCTCACACAGTCATTATTAGTACAGTCTACTCAGTCTACTCACATTAATACATTGGGTCAGTCCACTCACTTCTCACATTAGTAC
>JANHMN010000002.1:216557097-216585929 GCA_030674055.1 Rhabdomys pumilio | reverse complement strand
TCACATTTGTACATTGGGTCAGTCCACTCACTTCTCACATTAGTACAGTGGGTCAGTCTACTCACTTCTCATCTTATAGGAGGGTACACTCATCCCAGAGGGTGTTCTTGTCATAGACAAGTGGCATGGGGAAGCCTCTCGAACTGGCAGTGAAGTGAACATGAGGTCACTCAAAGACTGAAAGAGCTCACATCAACTGGGTGGAAATTTAGTATGCCTCCTTCCCTCCCTCACATTACTGCATGAATCTCAAAGAGACTCTTCCCAGTTGTTACTTCCAGTCCCTGTGTGATGGTCCTCAGAGACTTGCTTTAGAGTTTTGTCCAGGAAAATATCTCACCCAAGAATAAAGGCTTGGCTTCGCTACAGGAAAGCGAAGAGCTATAAACTGTACCTGATTGCCATGGAGTGAGCACTGTCTAAAGATGCTGGCAGTCTGGTCAACTAGTCATAGTTTGTAGTGAGTGCTTTTTCATGAGCATATTTTCTGGTCAACTAGACCTTACTTGTAACTAATGCTTTTCCATGGGTATATTTGGAGCCCTGAGCCTTGGAAACAAGTCTGCCTTTCCCGGGGCAGAGTGATTACTATTTGTTTTTTTTTTTTTTTTGTTGGTGGTGGTAGTGGTGGTTTTTTCTTTGTTTTGTTTTTGTTTGTTCGAGACAGGGTTTCTCTGTGTAGCCCTGGCTGTCCTGGAACTCACTCTGTAGACCAGGCTGGCCTCGAACTCAGAAATCAGCCTGCCTCTGCCTCCCAAGTGCTGGGATGAAAGGCGTGCGCCACCACCGCCCGGCAACTATTTGTGATTAATAGGAGTTTATATAGAGGAACCTGAGGGAAACTACAAGCATTGAGTTGGGGGGACGATCAAGAATTTTAGTTAAAATTATAAATCTGTCTAGTTAACCTGGGCCATACACTCCTCCAGGGCAGGAGTTTTTGTCCATTTTGTTTAGCCCTCAACCATAGCATTTACATCTGTGGCAGAAGTCAGTTTGGTACTCAGTGTTGAGTGAACCTGAAGTTCAGGATATCTTCAGGATAGGAGAAGACCTGATGGAGTCAGAGGTATCAGGATAAGGCTGTGGTGAGGTGGTGGTGTGGATGGATGTTTTCTGAAATCTACCATGTTTCACTTAAACTTATCCAAATCATAATTTTTTGTTTTTATTTGTCTTGTTTTTGAAAAATGGTCTTACTATGTAGCCCTACCTGTCCTGGTCTCACTCAGTAGACCAGGCTGGCCTCAAACTCAGAGATCTGCCTGCCTCTGCCTCCCAAGCACTGAAATTAAAGGCATGCGCCATTATGCTTGCCTGAAGTAGTTCTTGGTGAAGATGGACAGGTAGTTCTTCCTCCTTCATCCCTCCTTCAGTGAGTCACAGGTATTTGTCAGCATTGGGTTCAACTTTGCATTCCTGCATAAATCTGTGACTGTGATTTTATACTTCTTAACTCTCAATGGGTTCGATGTATTTGTTTTTATATATTTATTATGGAGATAGGATCTCATGTAGTTGAAACCTGAACTTCCGGTCTTTCTCAGCCCCCAAGTGCTGGGTTTAAAGACCTGAGCAACCATACCAGCTAGTTTAATTTTTCTTTTTGTTTTGCTTTTGTTTCAGTTATTATTTTTTTTTAATAAACAAAAGTTCTCTTTGTTGGGTTTTACTGCTATGAACAGACACCATGACCAAGGCAGCTCCTATAAGGACAACATTTAATTGGGGGTGACTTACAGGTTCAGAGGTTCAGACCATTATCATGAAGGCAGGAACATGGCAGCATCCAGGCAGGCATGGGGCTGGAGGAGCTGAGAGTTCTACATCTTCATCTGAAGGCTGCTAGGAAAAGACTGGCTTCCAGGTAGCTAGGAGTAGGGTCTTAAAAGCCCACGCCCACAGTGACACACCTACTCCAATCCAACAAGGCCACACCTACTCCAACAAATTCACACCTCCAAATAATACCACCTTCTCGCCAAACATATACATACCATCGCATAAGTGTTTCCCCTGCACATGTATGTGCCTATGTGTCTGTGAACCAGGTGTATGCCTGGTGCCTGTGGAGCCCAGAAGAGGTCATAGGAACCCATGGAACTGGAGTTACAGGTGATTGTGAGCCTCTATGTAGGTGCCAGGAACTGAACCTGGGTCTTCTGCAAGAGCAACTTGGACTTTTAATTGCTGAGCCATCTCTCCAGCCCTTTTTAAAGTTTTTTTGTTTGTTTGTTTTTGTTTTTTGTCTGTTTGTTTGTCTTTGCTTTTGAGACACTCTCTTGAACTATATGGTCTAGACTGGCCCAGAACCTGCTATGTAGGGTAGACCTTGAACTCTTTGAGTCCTAGGATCATAGGCATGAGTCACTGTGTTCAGCTTGCCCTGTCATTTAAGAAAGAAAAAGAAACTTGTACGTGCCTTTTGTTGATACACTGGTTTATTTAGTTTTATTTAGTCATTGACACACCTGTTCATATATTACTGACTTGTTCTAAAGACCAACGCAACTCTTTAAGAATTGATTTTTAGGTTTTAGATTTGCTCTTAAAATTGTGTGTGTGTGTGTGTGTGTGTGTGTGTGTGTGTGCACTGCATGAGTTCCTGTTGCTTTGGAGGCCAGAAGTAGATGCCATATCTCCTGGGGCTGGAATTACAGAGGATTGTGACTCCATGTGGGATCTGGTCCTCTGCAAGAGCAGGGAGCATTCTTACTGCTGAGTCATGTTTCCGGCCCCCTAAAAATTTAATATTGTATGCTAAGTACTTCATATTTAATACTTTGAGGCATAGTGAAAAGTATTTCATATTTATTAAGGAATTTTGTTTGTCTTATGAGTCTGAAGAAAAGACATGCCGCCCCTATCATATACTAATCAATAGAGCCTCTGAGGAACAATTAAAGAATTTCAGGTGTTTACATCTTGTTTAGTTTTACATATTTATTTTAGAGATTTTATTTATCTTATGTGAGTACACTGTCCTATCCTCAGACACACCAGAAGATGACATCAGATCCCATTACACATGGTTGTGAGCCACCATATTTAATTGCTGGGAATTGAAGTCAGGACCTCTGGAAGAGCAGTCAGTGCTTTTAACTACTGAGCCATCTCTCCAGCCCCTATTTATTTATTTATTTCGTGGGTTTTTTTTTTTTTTCTTTTCTTTTTTTTTTTTTTGGTTTTTCAAGACAGGGTTTCTCTGTATAGCCCTAGCTGTCCTGGCTGTCCTGGAACTCACTCTGTAGACCAGGCTGGCCTCGAAGTCAGAAATCCGCCTGCCTCTGCAGTGTTTAAAGTGCTGGGATTAAAGGCGTGCGCCACCACTGCCCGGCTATTTATTTATTTTTAAAAGTGAAGATAAAATGGGGAGTTTGAGGCCAGTTGAGGTACAAACCATTTCCCAGTCAACATGGGCTATATGAGGTCTTATCTCAAAAAAAAGAAAATAAATAAATAAATTGCTGGCAGATAGGTTTGTGCCCCTCTTAGCTGCAGCCCAACAATGTTTAGGGACACTGGAGCTTCCGCGGTCATCGCTTGAGTTTGCTTTCCTTTTTGTTTAGAAGATCAAGATCGCGGCCCTCCGCATGTACACGAGCTGTGTGGAGAAAACTGACTTCGAGGAATTCTTTCTGAGTAAGTGACTCCGATTGTTCTGGAAGGCGTTGATCCACTGTTGGTTTCTATGGCTGTGAATTTGGAGTTTGTCTTTAAGCATTTGTTTTGTGTGTGTGTGTATGTTGAACGTGTTTCCTCACACATGTGTTAGCGAGAGGGCTACCTCGGTGTTATCCTCTGAAACACTGCCCACCTCCTTTGAGACAGGGTCTTTCATTGGCTTGGTGCTTACCAGTTAGGCTGTGCTTGATGACTAGGGAGCTCCAGCAAGCCTCCCGTCCCTGCCTCCCCATCACTGGTGTCCCAAGCATAGGCCACTGTACCTGGGTCCTAGGGATCAGGCTGAGGTGGTCATGCTTGGTAAGCACTTCAGGGACTGAGTCACCTCCCCAGCCCTTCTTTTTTTTTTTTTTTTTTTTTTTCCCCTATAGTCTCTGCCTCCCCAGTGCTGGGGTTACAGGCGTGTGCTATCACTCCCACTCTTAGCATTTGATGAGGACTTTTTTTGTGTGTCAGTAATTTCTCTTTTTGTTTCTAGTTTTTGTTTTAGTTGGTCCTGAAATAAATTTAATGATTCTTCTTTCTATTTGAGGGCTATTGGCCCCAAAAGCTTATGTATTTTATAACTTACATCTAATTGGTAAATGGCTTAGCCGAGCATTTTACTGGTTTAGATTACTACTAGCAGCTGATATATCAATATAGGACCCACTTGATTCTGTAAACTGTAATTAGCACAGCTAACTGAAATAGGTATTTGTGAGGACATTGGAAAATGGGAGCCATCTCTGTGTCCACAGACTTGACAGCAGTGGTTTTCAACCTTTCTAATGCTGTGACTTTATTAAATTATTTTCATTACTACTTCATAGCTGTAATTTTGCTACTGTTATGAATCATAATGTAAATGTCTGTGTTTTCCAATGGCCTTAGGTGACTCTGAAAGGATTAGTCTACTCCAGCGGGGTCCTGACCCCACAGGTTGAGAAACACTGCCTTAGACAGAAACCTGTGTTCTGTGTTCATCCAGCTGGTACTTTACTCTGCAACACATATCTGTCCATAATTAACAAAAAATGCTAGATGTAGTTTTGATTGCTCGATAATATATTGGTTGTTTAAAAGCCTAAATATAAGTTGTTTTGGTTACTTCACTAATTCAACAGATAAATATTAGAGACTTAAAATATTATACTGAGTTATAATTCTAATTTTTTTACTGGTTTTCTAACTATGCTAATAATTACAGCTTACAGCATCAAATGAATCCTATACTGATGAAATCAACTGCTAGTAGTGACCTAAACCAGGTTAAAAAATCTGTTTTCTATTTTCTTGTTCATTAGGAAAGATAATTTTCCTGCTTCTTCATAAACAAACAGTTTTTTATTATTTAATTAAAAAATAATCACAGTGTGTGTATATATGTGTGTGTGTGTATTTGTGCACATGAATGCATGCACACACATGCACATTAGCATATATATCATGGAATTCATGTAGAGGTCAAAGGACAACTTATAAAAGTTGGTTCTCTCCACTATATGGATTTTGGGGACTCATACTCAGTTAGTCAGGCTCGGCAGCAAACACCTCTGGAGCCACTTTGCCAGTCCTGAACTGTTTCTTACTATATAAGAAGTTAGTCCAAAGGGCTGGAGAGATGGCTCAGTGGTTAAGAGCATTGACTGTTCTTCCAGAGGTCCTGAGTTCAATTTCCAGCAACCACATGGTGGCTCTCAACCATCTGTAATGAGATCTGGTGCCATCTTCTGGTGTGTCTAGAGACAGCTACAAAGTACTCATATACATAAAATAAATAAATAATTCTTAAAAGAAAGAAAGAAGTCCAAAATAAGAAAATATACTGTCTTCAAATGATGAAATATTGTTAGTTTTTTAAATCCATGTGCATTTCCTGTGACCTTTTAAATTTAATTTAGTTTACTTGATTTTTTTAGCATACTTTTTAAAATTTGTTTGTACATTTATTTTTTACATCCCAACCACAGTTTGCTCTCCACTCTCTCCTTCTAGCCTCTCCCTCCTATCCATTCCTTCTTCATTTCTCTTCAGAAAAGGGCAGGCCTCCCATGGATGTCAACCAACCATGGCATATCAAGTCGCAGTGAGACTAGGCACCTCCTTTCCTATTAAGGCTGGAGGAGGCAACCCAGGAGGAGGAAAGGGTCCCAAAAGCAGGCAACAGAGTTAGTGACAACCTCTGTTCCTGCTGTTAGAAGTCCACAAGAAGGCCAGTCTACACAACTGTAATGTGCAGAGGGCCTAGGTCAGTGCCATGCAGGCTCTCTTGTTGGTGGTTCAGTCTCTGAGCCCCAGGTTTTTTGATTCTGTGAGTTTTCTTGTGGAGTCCTTGACTCATATGGCTCCTTCAATCCTTCCTTTCCCTATTCTGAAGGATTCCCTGAGCTCAGCCTAATGTTTGGTTGTGGGTCTCTGCATCAGATTTCATCAGTTGCTGGATGAAGGCCTCTCTGATGACAGTTGGGCCAGGCACCAATCTATGAGTATAGCTGAATAGCATTAGGAATAATTTTCTTAAGGATTTATATAGGTATCTGGAATAACAAATGATGCTCTATAACCCATTCAAACTATCTGAAGGAGGTTCAGGGTTCAAGAGTTAGGAACCATTCCAGTGTCATGACAAATATCATTGGAGTAGTGTTACTTTTGAAATTCACAATGATTGTCATTATAGTTAGAAAAAAGTTTAAAGATACCTGCAGGATATTTGACATAATCCTAATACCTCTCTGGGTGTGTTAACTTTGCATAGTGAGATTATGAATTTAAAGAATGCTGCTCTGTTGACCTTTGATGCTGCAGATAATGCCTATAAAATTATCCATGGCCTGAGGTCAGTATTTCCATTTTGGTCAAACCTCAAGAATGGCATATATAGCTTGATTATGATAGCCCTTCTTGTCCTGGGAATACTTTTATTTCCTGCCCATTGTGTTAAAGCTTATCTTTAACAATATCAACATGTTGGCAGCCAAAGTATATGGCTTAAACTTGAAAATGGACCCCCAGACAGAGTTATTAAATTAACAGGCTGGCAAACCAAGGATGGGTAAGATTCTGCACAGAACCTTACCAACCTAAGACAGAAGTACATTGCCTTTGATAATGTATATTCTATGATGGGTAAGGAAGGCATTCTTGTCAGAACAACCTAAAACAGGCTCAGTCTTGTTAACGAAATAAAAAAGGAGGAAAGGTGGAGAGCCTTTGGGGTTGCTTGGCAAGAAGCTGACATGGGCCAAGGACAAGGAAATGGGCTGCTTGGCAGGAATATGACATTGGCCAAGGACAAGGAAGTAGGCTTCAAGCAGGAATCTCACATTAGACTAGAACAAAGAAGTAATTTCAGGTAGGAATCTAAATGGTAGGCTATAACAAAGAAGTAATCTCAGGCAGGAATCAAAATATTAGGCTAGAACAAAGAAATTTCAGACAGGAATCTAAATTTTAGGCTAGAACAAGGAAGTAGGCTTCAGACATGAAAATGACCTTGGGCTAGGAGAGGGAAGTAGGCTCAGATACTTTGGTCATCCTGATAAGCCCTTAGAGACAGTGATCATGGGAGTGTTCACGTAACTGGGTTTAATGCCTTGTTTTTTCTTTGATTATTTGTGTTTATTGTATTGCTTGTTCCTCGACTGTTTGCATCTATTGTATTGCTAGACCCTCAACCTAGAACTGACCTTAATACATGCATGTAATCAAAATGGTATAAAAGCATAAAGGAAGAGGGGGTATAGGATAGGGGGTTCTAGGGAGGGAAATGGGGAAAGGGGATGGATGACATCTGTATTGTGAATAAATAAAATATCCAATTTAAAAAAAGGAATAATTTTCTTCACTGTTTTTTTAATCGAGAAATTAACATTAAAAAACAAAACCAAAATATAAAAAAAAAACTTATCAGGAGCTGGAGAGATGGCTCAGAAATTGAGAGCACTTGCTGCTCTTCCAATGACCTAAGTTTGGTTCCCAGCACCCACACATCAGGACACAACTCTCTGTTAACTCCAGGTCCAGAGATTCTGATGCCCTCTTCTGGCCTCTGTGGGCACGGCATACATGCGATACACAACATAGATGCAGGCAAAACATCCATACATATAAAAATAATTAATCTTTAAAAAACCCAACAAACCCAACATATCCGCCTTGTGTTGCTTGTTTATGTTGGTTTGGAGCTCTGTTTGTATGGATCGTACCCATGAGAGCTCGGCTAAGGTCTTTCTCCAGCCTCCCATGGCATCTTTTTTCATAGAAACATCCTCCAGGCTAGTTAGCTCAGGAAGGAAGATCACTTGCTTACAAGAAAACTCAGAGTCAAGCATAAGGAACCAAGTTTGCTTGAATAAATGTGTGTTGTTAGCCTGGGCATGGCCACGTTAGGACCCCATAGCCTGAGACCCACAGAAAAATGGCAAAGCTCTGGATGAGGCTCGGGGATGCACGAGCTCTCCTCCAGTGTCCGGGTGGGAGAGCTGATGCTTTGTGTAAAAAATGTCCACTATAGCTCTCACCCTCCAGGAAGGAGCAGCTTGATGACTGCAATACAGAGACTGTGTCTGCTGAGATCGACTGACCTTGTCTGCTTGATCATCTATGTCTACTGAGATCGGCTGACCTTGTCTACTTGATCATCTGTGTCTACTGTGATCGGCTGACTTTGTCTGCTTGATCATCTGTGTACCTTAAACTCTGCCTCCTGGCTCAGCTGGGTCCATAGCCCCATCTCTGTTCAAATCTCTGTAATAAGCGCTCAGCTTCTGGGGTGTTATGGTTTCTCCATCTAAGACCTTAGTCCACCTGAATCAGCATTTCTGTCTATGTCCAGGTGTCCATCTGTTTGTCTTTTCTTCATTTCCTCACTACCCCAATTCAAGTCCCTTGAGCCATCTAAGAACTCAGCAACCAGACATGCCTGTAACGTCAGCTTTGTGGGAGGGACATGACAACTGGTGGATCCTGGGAGCTTGCTGGTCAGCCAAAGTGGTGAGCTCTCCCTGTCTCAAAGGAATAAGGTGGAGCCATAAGGGAAGCCGTCTGATGCTCTCCTCTGGACTTTGCATCCCATGCATGGGTGCTCTCAAAGATTCATATGTACCACACATGCACATACTGTACACATGGAAAAGAAAAAACAAAAGTTTATCATCAGGTATTTAACACTTGCTTCTATTAATTTTTCATATTTATTGTAATTATTTTAGATGAATGCTTGCTTTTGCTCTGTTATTAGAAGTTCCATTTTTGCCAGGCGGTGGTGGCGCACGCCTTTAATCCCAGCACTTGGGAGGCAGAGGCAGGCGGATTTCTGAGTTCAAGGCTAGCCTGGTCTACAGAGTGAGTTCCAGGACAGCCAGGGCTACACAGAGAAACCCTGTCTCGGAAAGCCAAAAAAAAAAAAAAAAAAGAAGTTCCTCTTTTTTAAAAAAATTTTACTTTACATGTATGAATGTTTTGTCTGCATGTGTATCCATGCACCACATGCATGTGGTGCTCCACAGAGGCCAGAAGAGAGCGTTGGAAACCCCAGAACTACAGTTACAGACACTTGTGAGCTGCCATGTGGGTGCTGGAAACCAAACCTGCGTCTTCTGCAAGAATGGCAAGCGCTCTTAACCAATGACACATTTGTCTAGCTCCCTACCAAAGATTTAAGTTTGGATTAATATTATAGTATCAAATAAAAGACAGTTATTACATAGGTAGTTAGTATTCATATTTCAGTCCATAGCTTGTGATTACCCACTTAAAAGTTTCTGAAAGTTATAATTATATATTAATAGCTCATATTGATTTGCTTTCATGTTTGTCCCTTTAGGGGTTTCACAATCTTGTGGGATAGCAAGTGCTTGTATTATTGTTTATTTTTGTTTTGTGTTTAGAAGCAGTTGAGGCTTAAAGAGGCTCGGCGACTTGCCCAGGATTGCTTAGCCAAGCCTTGCACCTGCGTTGTCTGGCTTAAACCTCAGGGATTTTCCTGCTGTGACATGTTGCCTGTGAATGGATGTAACCACAAACTAGAAATTGTAGTGTGGCTAAAACATTTGGGTTTTGATTTATTTTGACGAGAGCTTGCTCTGTGAGATGCTGTGTTAATGCTGGACACCTGTGAATGCACACCATAGTGAATGGCTTGGTGAGTTTGGCCTGGCTTTGTCCTTCAGTGCAAGTGGCAGTGAGTTTTCTGCTGATCACACTCTCCCTTCAGATTTTCTAAGACTTAAGTAGGCATTTGCCGATTAAAATCTATGGCATAGACTGGCATGGTGGTGCTCGGGAGGCAGGTCTCTATGAGTGCAGGCCAGCTAGGACTGAATAGAGAGATCCTGTTTCAAAACAGCCACAAAACCCTGTAACATAAGTAGGCATTGTTGTACTTGTAATTTTAGTACTCAGAAGAGAGAGGCTTGAACATTGCTATAAACTTAAGGTAAGCCTGTTCTACATGAGTTCCAGGCTAGCCCTAGCCAGGACTACAAACCAACCACCCTATGGCATGTTGATTTGCTGTCCGTCCCCCCCTCCCCCCGTTTTTCTTTTTTTTTTCTTTTTTTGCTAGGTTTACATTTTAAAATCAAACCAAAGGAATTCCAAAGTATGACTAGTAAACAAAGAACAGATTTGGAAAGTACCATCTGGAGGCGAAAGGTTTAAAAAAAAAATCTGCAAAATAATGAGATTGACTTTCTTGTGGTTTGGATTCTAAGGAAGTTAGTGGGGGCTGGAATAAAATAGGGAGATTTATATATTGCTTCCTAAGATCATCCCTTTACAGTGGCCATGCCCATTTAGGTCTTTGATGTAAGCCTTGATTACAAGAGTCCTAAGGACAGAGCCTTGGGTATCTGGCAAGTGTCATTCTCCCTGGCTAAAGTCAGGCTGATGCCATTTCTTGACTACTCTGTGTGAGCAAGTTGGGTCATGGCATGCTGTGCCCATCAGCGTCTTGGACAGGCCTCCCTAAGATATCAGAGACCAGCGTGTCCGAGCCAAAGCCTGTAAAGGTTGAGATCTAGAGCGCTTGATGCATCTGAGCGGTTGGCTCTTTGGCAGCTGTTGTTTATGGGATGCTCTGATGATGCCCTTGCCTGTCACATGAACATGCTTGCTGCGTGATGTAGTTTGTTCCTGGTATTCTGGAGCAGAGGTGGTCAGTTATCAAAGCTTGTGCTTAATTCTGAATTCCTGTCTGTGGCTCTTTTTGCCTCTAAGAAACTCATCACCATAGGGGAGAGGAGGCTCTAATGAAGAAATTCTGAGCCAGTAGTTGAGATTTCAGTCCACTTTGTGAAACAATTTCAAGTAACTGGTAAAGCTTTTCAAAGATAATTTGAACTGTATTATTTAATTCGCTGTAAAATGACAACAGTGAGTATTGAATTCCTATTTTAAATGGCAGTCATTTTTCTAAACGCTTTTTTTGAGATGGTCTCACTCTATAGCCCTGGCTGGCCTTGAACTGGATATGTAGAGTATCGTGGCTTCTACCTCAGATCTCCTCCCTCTGCCTTCCAAGTGCTGGGGCTGGGGGGCTAGAGGCTTGTGCCATGGCCCTGGCTTTGCTAGCTAAGCATCACGTGTTTGCCATCACAGCTCTGAGGTAGGACCTCTTGTTCTGCCCACTGATTGATAGAGATAAGGAAAGTGGGCCCTGGAGAAGCCCAGAAACACCACCTAGATCTGCTTACAAGTAACAGGGTCTAGATTGTGAATTAAGTAATCTGATTGCATATTAAAAAGTGGTACTGTCACTCTCTGGTGACGGTAATGGAATTATTTAATTTTACTGAACTTTGTCCTTTTTTTTTGTCTATTAGAGCAGGAGTGTGATCATGGCAGTTGTCTCAGGGCTTACCCCTGACGTATGTAAACACACTTTGTTGAGCTAAGAATCGTATTTTGGTGTTGCTCATAGTCAACATTCACTTGTTGGTTTGATATTTTTGAGGTTTACTCTGTGGCTTTCTGTTCTGACCGTGGGCACAGGGGCTTACTCATGTGCCAGCCTTCTCATCAGCCCTGAGCTGACCCCCAGAAGGGAAAACTGTGACCCAGGGCCAGCTGCTGACCTGTCTGTCTGTCTGTCTATGCTTCCCAGCCCAAGAGCTGATTCCCCATCTGAGGAAATTAGACAGGCTCCTGGTGGCTGCTGGGAAGCTGTGATGTAGAGGTAGCCGTTGGACAGATTGTCCTGTACAAGCAGCCAGATTTCACTCTCCAGATTGAAAGACAGACTTCCAAGAAAACCTTTCTTTTTAATGTTTTGTTCTAACATCCAAAACTGACCCAACTTGAGATCCAGGCTCGAGAGTTTCTCGGGGCTATTCTTGTTGTAGGTGGAGGGCGGCTGGCTGGCACTCAGATGGCATGGGTCTTAATAGCTGGATGGCTGGTCAGGCCAGCCTCCAGCTCCCTCCTGCTGGGCTCAGAGAGGAAGTCCATTTGACAGCTGCTGGGCACCACCCAGTAAGCTCACCCGAGATTTTTGGTGTCCCTTTGTGACAGACCTGGATTCAAAGCCCAGCCTTGCCACTAGCTTAACGTGATGGCTGTCCATAGCTACTTGGCCTTCTGATTCTGTTTCTTTACCTTAAAGTAGGATCATGGTAATTCTTTCCTGTGTTGAGGTAAAGATTAAGAGAAATACTGTAAAAGATGGTTAGCACTGCACTGGGTGTGGAGTACGGCCCTTTCTCCACATCTTGGCATCAGACAGCTACTTGAGTAGCTATCGATCCACACACTGCAGATAGAATCAAGGAAGCGTGAATTTAACCCCAGGTACCTCACTTCATGGTTTGTGTTTCCCTGAGTAATTGTCTTGATTCCCACTGCCAGCTTCCTCACCTGTCCATGGGGCAGCCTTATTCCTCCTCCTTTGTGTGAGTTGTCACTCCAAAAGACTGATTGATTCTACCACAAGGGCTGCCCACTAATTTTCTCTCATTCATCCATCCTTCCTGCCTCTTGTCAAGCTTTGCTCCTTGTCACATAAGAAGGAGGGAACTTGTAGTTAGCATCCCTTAGCTGACCAGAGGGCTTTCTCAGACATGTGAGAATTGAGAGGCATGGATGTCTGAACTGAAACCTGGCTCACAGGATATAAACCAAGAGCCTAGTGTTGTCCCTGGGGGCTGAAGTCTGACCTTTGAGTAGTTGCAGTCAGCCCTAGCTCCTAAGAGTTCCACTCCCCCGTCCGGGTTACTTGGGTAAATCATTTGGCACATTCATGGCTGTACCACATTGGATTGTCTTTAAAAACTTGGAAACGGAGGCCAGAAGGCTTAACCTTTTCAGCAGGGCTCAAGTGATTACAGTAGCTGATGCTTTAGGGGAGCAGGGGGTGGGGGGGGGTGGTGTTTGCTTAGCATTTTAGGCTTCAAGCCAAAAAAGGGAGAATAGCACAGAACTTCAGGAGGTTGGAAGGAACGTAAGGTCATGTCTGCCACATTGTATAAAATGAGAAATTCAGAGGGATTCAGAGGGAAGAAGCAGCCTGCCCAAGGCTATAAGGCTACAGTCTGCAAGCCTACAGTCTGCCAGAGGCTACAAGGCAGCAGCAAGGCTGAAGCTGAAAAGTTGGTTGTCTCCATCTGGTGCTCCAGCCCAGGGTTCTACAGTTGTTTTCATGGATCTTTTCTACAATGGCATGGTCAGAAATGCCACACTGCCATATGTTTTAGTTGAACAGATTCCCACCAGTGGTTAAAACAAGCCAGTGTGCCTCCTCTGCACCTTCACCTAGTCACACTTTGCTGTTATTTTCTAGGGTGTCAGATGCCGGATACATTCAACTCCTGGTTTCTTATAACCCTGCTTCACGTCTGGTAAGTGAGGTCATCAAATGCATGTGTGTGTGCTTTAAGATGCGGCTCTCCTCGGGAGAGCCTTGTTCAGGCGTGAAAACCCGTCCCTCTCATTTTCATAACTGGTGCCTTGAAGCACATTTTTATTAAAGGTCAAAGCATAAACCCAGAAAGAAACTAATATTTGTAATATTTTTTTTTTTCAAAGAACACCTAACCCCATGAATAATGCTATCAGTATCTTTAAGAGACTCTCTGAGGCTGGATGGAAAAGTTCCGTCCCTCAGCTGTTTTAGGAAAGCTCACATTTACGTAAAAGTGGTTTGAATTGTGAGAATCCGTGGTCATTTTCATCTCTGGTCATCAGAAACCTATAACAAATTATACCACTGACATTTATGCCTGTGCCTCCGAGTGTACATGCAGGTTAGGGTAAGCCAGAGTTGTTGCATGTGAAAATATTTAACACCTTAAACAGTATATTTTTTTTCCTTCAGCTGTGAAGTAAAAAAAGCCATTTTTCATCTCCTGTTACACAGCATTAAAGGTCAAAGGGGGATATAGGAGTCACTGAGGTGGGGGCTGGGGGAGCTGCCAGATCTTGGGAGAGCAAACTCTGGAGAACTGGTAACTACACTGACCATAGTGAATGCTCCATGGACCGTGGGATTGGCTGCCTGTCAAAGGACCCTTGTTTGAGCCTGCCTTTAGCTGAGCCTTGCACCACAGGCCTAGCTACTGTATAACGATATTTGGTCCTGATAGTCTCTGCAGTGCCCCCTCCTTCCAAACTCACATCTTCCCTGAGTTTGGCTGAGGAGCCTGAAGGGGCAGCTTATTTTATGGATTTTTTTTTTTTTTTTTGAACCCTCTAAACCAGTAGTTTATAGAAGGGACACTGTGCCCTAGGCACTTTACTGGGTACTAGGGCTGGCTCTCAAGAAGCCCAGCCCGGTGAGGGAGATAGGCCAGGTATAAACTGTGTTGCTAAGTTGCACAGTGTATATAAGTGGCGCTTATAGGAGAGAAGACTGCGCTCTGACTGTTGGAGCCCTTCCTAGCGCTGCTAGTCCTCAGGTAGATACTGTACTCCTTGTCAGGCGGCTGAGAAGGCACACTGTCTGCCTTTGGTGTCCGTGGTGGGGGTTAAGCACAGGGTGCAGGGAGGGATACTGGATACATTGAGAAGAAAACTACTTTTTTTAAGAGTGAGGACTGGATGGTAGAATTACTCATTGGAAAGGCGGGAGGGTTGCAAGAAGGCTAAGCTGTCCCCAGAGGAGCTCAATGATAATATTCAGAGCCCGTATGAAAGACTCTTTATTGCCCATATAGCTAGAGGTATCCGAGTGGGAGAGGGAGTGGATGGCAAAATAAAATATATAATCCCTGTGACCACATCCCAAGGTCAACACCTGACTAATAGCCGAGAGAGCCTTGAAATTACGAGGATTTCTTTAAACTTTCCAAACTGTCTGCTCAGCTCTTCTTGCCGGAGGTAGCTTTTTTAGAGGAATGGGGTGTCCCGCCCGTTGAGTAGAAGTGGGGAGGGGCATCTGTTCTTTGTCTTTCTCCAGCCTCTTCCTTGCTCTTAATTCTCACGATTTATATAGGTTTTGGTAGGGTGTCTCAGCAGCTTTTTTATTTAAATCAGCAAATCCTTGTCAGGGACCTACTGTATGTTCAGGACCATGAGGTACTGGAGAGAAGGCTGTGATTCTGTTCACATGTTTCACAAGAAACTGGTAGAAGATAGGCTTTCAGCGCGGTTGTCTATAGTAGATGATAATGAAATGCCTGGCTCAAAGCCCAAAGAAAAGCTGCGGAAGCACCAAGGTAGACTGCGTCTGAATTCAGTGGCAGGAGGGAGGTTCCGGACCTACAGAACTTAGAATGTTTGAAGGCAGCCAATTGGCTGAAGTGTTTGTAGGAATGTCCTCAGAGGGTCACCAGAAAAGTGGCTTGGGGCCCACTTGTGTAGTGATCTTCTGAGAATTAGGGACTCCCTCCCTCCTGAGGGGTGAAAGCAGAAGAGGGATGGATCTATCCATCAAGTCTGTAGAAAAGTTAGGTTCTTCTAGTTCTGATCTCTTGGCTCTGAGATCCCAGAGGATAAACTGAGGGGCAGCCAAACTCTGACTGAGAGTGCAGTAAGCAAAGACACTGCAGGGACTTCTGGGAGCGGCAGCTGGGAGGGAGGGGTCGGGGAGAAACAGAGGCCTAGGGAGTGATCATAAGGAAGGACAAATCCTTGCCAAACAAAACCACACCAGACAGACTCCTAGTAAATGAAAGTCCCCGTGATGGGAGGCTTTCCTGAGTGTTTGCCTAGGCCCGTAGGTGACTGTCGCCCTTGGGTGCTGGGTCCTTATCAGCAGGTAAGATCGGAAGGAGATGCCAGCAGTCCTGTACACTGACGATGTTACACTGCTCCTGTCTACTCTCTCTGGTTCCATACGTTTTCTGTGGGTTGAGATTTAAGGCCGTAGACTCCCTTCTGCTCCTCCGTTAGTTGTATATGCAGTGAGCTTGCAGTGGCCCTGTGTCTGTTGTCTTTGCTGAACAAGATCAGTATTGACTGCAGCTGCTGAAAATGACGCTGCTGGAGTTACCCAGCGTCCCTTCATGGGTTTGGTAAAACAGCCTTCCCGCACTTTTCCTTAGCCAGCCATTGTGAGTCCATGCAGGTGCCATTCATGTCCTAGAAGATGCAGCCTGTGCCTTCACTGTTCTTGTCTGTCATTCTGTGGTGTCTTGGTATTTATCCTTCTTACTACTGGACAAACTCTTGTTTTTCCTCAATATATAATTTAGGCATTGTGTTCATTATAAAGCCTTCCCTTCCACCTGAAGGCAGTTCTTCTGTGATTCTTTGGCAGTTCTTCTCATTTTAAACAATTTTAAGTTTAAAAATTTGGTATATAAAAACATAAAAATTACACATGTCAACAGAGGACTGTGTGATATTTAGATACATACATATGTGTATTACATGATTTGTGTTTGTACATGTGTATATATCTGTCTGCATGTGATTTCTGTGTGCAGAGGAGGGTGTTCGGTGCCCTGCTTCGTCACTCTGCCCTAATAAAGACAGAACAACTAAGCTGGGTGGTGGTGGCTTCTAATCCCAGTGCTCGGGAGGCAGAGGCAGGCGGGTCATAGTAATAACTATTATTATTATTTATATATGAGCCCTCTCTTTAAGTCTCAGCCTCTCTCCTTGCCCTCCATCATTTTGTAATGCTAAAATTACATTCAAGTTATAAATGTCCTCATTCGTTATTTCATTGTGAAAGTGTTTGAAATTCCAGAACTCAGGTCCTCCACAGAATTGATCTGCACTCTTAAGTGCTGAATTCTGCACATGCACAGAGTAAATCTCATCTCAGCCACACTGTCTAAGTGGATGAAAAAGTTGCTGGTTGGTGTGAAGGATGTGGAAATGACATGGCTACTTCTTATATGTGTAAAAGGACCCTGAAGCAGCTTCCTGTAAACCCAGAAGGCAGTTCTCAAAGCCATGTCTCTACGTCAGTTCCCTTGTTTTACACAAGGAGGGATGGTTCTGGTGATCTGATGGCATTTGTCACAAGTCACTTCATGTCTCACATAGCAGTGGAGAATCTGAGACAAACCCAAAGCTGACTCTGTGGACTGTTAATGCCCTAGTTTGCCTTCTTGGTAGCCAAGGGGACTGGGTCTCTTTTTCTAAATACAAATAATGACAGAAATGCCTTTTCAACTACCAGCTCTAAAGTGAGCGCTGCTTTTCTGGACATTTACGGTCTGTGTCCTAGAAAGCCCTGGAAGTAGTAAATGTTTAAGGACTGCAGTCCATGACCTTTAGGGTCCAGAGCCAGAGGAGCCTGTAAAGATGTTTCAAGTGCCGAAGAAAGATGGAGGGTGAACATTGGGGGAAGCCAGGGAAGACTCTTGTAAAGAAGAAAAGGAAGTAAGGTATGGGCTGGAAAAGGTTTGGAAAACATACTGTCCCCATCACAGTCCAGCCAGAGAACGGCCCTGGCAAGCATTGGCAGCATCTGCCAGGGCCTCTTTAAAACCACCCTTGAAGTTTTGATGTAGCTGTAGGGCCTCCAGGCTCCTGCTCGACTCCAGCAGCTTCAGACCTGCTATATATGGTGTGTCCCGGCTGTGTGCACAGCTCTGTTCTCCTTCCCCCAGCCAGAGGCTATTCACACATCCACGAACATAGGTTGTTGAGTTCCTTCGTTCTTATTCAAACCAAAGGCCCACACAGAAGTGTTTTATCAGCACACACGCCCTTTAGTGCCCTGGTACTTGCCAGCCACTGACTTGATCTTATGGATCTGGTTGCAAACCATATGTAGCTTATGGTAGTTCACGTCAGGTGAGATCGTTTCAGGAAGCATTTTGCCTTGCTTTCTTTTGCCACAGACAAATCTGGTGGCTACCATACTGCTCCTAGAAAGCTTAGAGAGAAAGTTTAGGAAACTAGGTAGAGATAGCCATGTACATAGCCCCAGGAAAGGGTCATCGAGCCAGTGCACCAATAAATAAACCACTCCTTAGCAAACTAAGGGACTTGAGTGTGGCCATGTTGGCATCTCCCTCATGGTCCTAGTAGATGATAAAGGCAGACAAACAAGCTCTATCAAAGTCCCACTTGAGATTCCTTTATAGCTGTCAGTGGGGTAGACCTGCACCCATGCCCACTGATCACAGAATTCGGAATCAGATCCTCTTAACAGTAAATTTGGTTGAACAAGGCCACATTCCAAACATGGTGGAGTGAGACAGGATGTTCAGAGCAGCCAGAATGTGACAGGAGATCAGCATTAGGAATCACAAGGATTCCGCCCTCTCGGTTGATGCTGGGAAGTCATTGCCTTTCTTCTTGGCTCGAAGAGAGGAGAGGCTCTTGTTCTTTTGACCTTGCAGACAGGGATGTTCTCTCAGCAGGAAGAGGCTGCTGTGCTGGGCCTCACTGAATTGAAGGAATAGTGTGACAGAGACTGGCTGGGGGGAAAGCTCCAGCTGTGTTTCAGCTCCTCTCTTCCCCCACCATGTGACCTTAGGTCACTTAAGCACAGTGAAAGGCAGAGAGCTGTGCTAGATAAATAGTTGTGTAAATAGAGGCAGGTGCCCGGTCCAGATGCATCAGGTCTTCTACTGTGAGCCTGTCTCTGGGCTGGCCTTATACAGAGCCTGGGGAGGCATCAGAGAAGCCTTGAACACTCCTGTTTTTCTTTCCTTTGCTAGCTGGGTTCTTCGCCTTCCTTATATGTAAAAGAGATCAGGGTTATTTATGAGCCACCGGAGTCACTGAGAGACAGGGATAGTGCTGAGGCTTAAAACCTCAATAATAAATTGCAGGTTTAAGAGCATCAGCGTCTGTGGGAGGAGCGTGCCGGCTCGTGGTGGAACAGGCAGCTCACAGATCAGCCTGCATTCGGAGTAGGTGCTCAGGAAGACTTGTTAAACAAGTGGTTAATTAATACAAGAATTTTATTATCACTTTCTTTTTAATGTTGATTTTGCGTTCGTAAGGGTCATTTTTGTTTTAGTCTGTGAGCCTTCCCTCTCCAAAGAGCCCTTTTCCACTTGTGACAGAAGACCAAGGTGTGGTGGTACAGGGCTGTAATCGCAGCTCATTGGAAGCAGAAGCAGCGGGATCAAGGAGTTCAAACCTAGCCTGAGCCTTAAAACTTCTTCTAAAAGAAAGAATGAGGAAAAACAAACAAACAACCATTTGACACGAGCATTTAGTATAAGGAACGCATACACAGTGTCAGTTAAGTATTAGACTGAGCTGCCTGGTTCTTTTGTGTAAATGAAGTATTCCCTGTTCTTTAAGCTGACTGGCTCATACAGTGAGGGTGTGGCCTGTGTTAGCTTTGTCTTAGACCCTTGGCTATCTGGTCTTCAGATGAGACATTTTGAGTTTGTTTCATTAATTTCACTTTCACTTTACAATTTGTATCTCACCTTTGGATCTCACTTGGTAGTTTTAATCTGTTCTGTCTACTGTTAATCATTTTTTGTTTTTTGTTTTTGGTGGCAATTCATCTACCTCTGTGCTTTTTGAGGCAGGGTCTCCCTGTGTATCCTAGGCTGCCCTCAAATTTAGGGTGTTCTCTAGCCGGGCAGTGGTGGTGCCTTTAATCCCAGCACTTGGGAGGCAGAGGCAGGCGGATTTCTGAGTTCGAGGCCAGCCTGGTCTACAGAGTGAGTTCTAGGACAGCCAAGGCTACACAGAGAAACCCTGTCTCCAAAAACCAAAAAAAAAAAAAAAAAATGTAGGGTGTTCTCACTTCAGCCTCTCTCGTGCTGGAGTCACACTTGCCACATTGCCACATTATGCCTGGCTATGCTATGTATTTGTCTTTAGTAAAATTTGGTTTCCTCCTTTCTAGGAGTGGCTTTTGTCTTACAGGTAAGCTCGTATTGGCTTAAGCATCAGTCCCTTCCAATGTGGTGTTTTCATTTGCATTTTAGGTTTTTTTAAGTTTTAATTATGCATAGGATAGGGAGGAGGTATGCACCTCTCTCTCTCTCTCTCTCTCTCTCTCTCTCTCTCTCTCTCTCTCTCTCTGTGTGTGTGTGTGTGTGTGTGTGTGTGTGTGTATGTATCAAAGCCCTGTCTGAGCAATGTTTGTTCTTTTGCTCTTTAAGTTTTTTCTTTCTTAGTCATTTTTAGAATATTAAAAATTGCCAGATAAGCTGAATTCTGCCTAAATCTAACTGCTTGGGGTTATTGGTTGGTTGGTTGGTTGGTTGGTTGATTGGTTAGTTTTGATGCCTTTACACACTTTGCAGCACCTAGGTAGTGGTCAAAGGAAAAACCTGGGTGTGGTCTTCACCTTTCATCTTGTTTAAGATGGAGTTGCCTTCATGGGCTAGGCTAGAGGGCCAGTGAGACTCCAGGGATTCGCCTCCTCACTTCTCAGTGTCAGAAGAGAGTGTGTAGATGGTGGCATGGTGAAGAAAGGAAAAGCTGCCACCCTGTGTAGAAAGGGAGACTTGGACCCTGGAGCTTGTGTGTGTATAGACCATACAGAAGGACTCCTGCCCCGGGGAGAAGTCTGCTTGGAAGGGGTAGGGAGGAGTCTTCCTTTCCATTCTTGTACAGTTGGTTCAGAGCAGTTGCTAAAGAGGGGACTGGATTTGGTGAACTTCAGGGTAGGCTGTCCCAGGAGCTGGCCTTGAGCTGCGCACCCTGCAGGACATCCTAGGCAGCCGCCTGTGTCACCTGTGTCACCTGTGCCTGGCCTTCAGTTCTGCCTTTTCTTTTTTTAGGAGAGTAACTACGAAAGTTCTTCACAATGGGACTTTGTCTTTAACTTCTTAGAGTTCGATTCACACACTCAGGGCAAATCAATGAACTTTTAGTTAAGTGTTGGTGGCTGGAGAGTCCTGTGGATCAGAATCTGATGTTCTCCTGACAGAACACAGGAGCTTTTTGTATGTTCTGATAGGAAATCCAATTCTTGCCTTGGTTTTGTAAGGAGAGATTTGCTATAGAGTTTATATTGAATGGTGCTAGCGTTGGTCACATATCCATGGAGCGAGTTTGCTGCAGTGCTTTGACCTTTGCTTGCTGACAGCCTTCAACCCACATTTTCTAAACTATTAGGAGCACCATCGTTTTAACGATAGAGGTTTAAAGCAGACATCACTGTTTACATTTCTCTCCAGAGGCAGTGCAGTCTTGTATTTCTAGGCCAGACAATGAAAGAATTCCTCCTGGTGCCTTGGTGATGCTGATGTTTAGTTGCAGGTGATGAGGCTGGGAGGAGAGTTAGCTTCTCCGTGACTCAGCTGCTGAATGCAGGCATGTTTGTGTCACTGGGCTTTTCCTCCCAGTGGCCCAGCACTGTCTGCTTAGCCCACAAAAAGCCAGACTTTCCTAGCATGACATTTCAAAGCCACCCATGACTTCTCTGGCTTCACCTCCCTGTTTCTTAATGCTCTACCCAGCCACAAATTGAGGAAATCGTCGGTCCTTTAACCCGTGCCGAGTCTCCCTTGGCCCTACCTTTGTTCTCTGTGTTCTGTCTGCTCGGAAGCCTTTTACCATTCGTTTGTCTTCGCTGCAGCTCATCCTTCCAAGGCCCATGTCTGTTTCCTTCCCATCGAGCTTTCTCAGATCTATTCATCCTAAGATGATCTTCCAAACTCCATTGCTCACTCTTGTCTTGAGACACTGACGTCTTTTGTTTTACATGTATTTATTTTTTTGTGTGTATGTACACATATGTGCATATGTGCCATGGTGTGCATGCCAAGGTCAGAGGACAGCTCTTGGGAGTCAATTCTCTTTCTACTGTGTGGGAGTCAGGCTTGGCAGCAAGTGCCCTTGCCCTGGAGGCATCTCACCAGCCCTTTTCTGTGGCCTCTATGTGCTTTGCTTCTCTTAGGAGACATATGGCTTAAAATTTGGACTCGTGTCTTTGCCATCAGTGTAATACCTACTCATTCAGCCGTGTACCTACACATAGTAGGAGCACAGTTTATGTTCATTGGGTAAATTGTCAATTAGCTTGAGAGTTCCTGATTCTGATTGTTCTTCTGGTGGTTCTTCTTCTTCTTCTTCTTCTTCTTCTTCTTCTTCTTCTTCTTCTTCTTCTTCTTCTTCTTCTCCTTCTCCTTCTCCTTCTCCTTCTCCTTCTCCTTCTCCTTCTCCTTCTCCTTCTCCTTCTCCTTCTCCTTCTTCTTCTTCCTCCTCCTCCTCTTCTTCCTCCTCTTCTTCTTCCTTCTTCCTCCTTCCTTTCTCCTTCTCTTTCTTCCTCTTCCTCCTCCTTCCTCCTTCTCTATGTGAGTGCTTTGTCTTCTCACACACCAGAAGAAGGCATCAGATCCCATTACAGATAGTTATAAGCCACCATTTGAGTGCTGGGAATTGAACTCAGGACCTCCAGAAGAGCAATCAATACCCTTAGCCACTGAGCCATTTCTCCAGCCCTTCATTTTATATGACCTTTTTAGCCTAGCTGCCCATTGAGCTGACCATTGTCTTATAATGGCTATAGAACAAGCTGTTCTGTGAAACCCTAAAAACCTCACCTCATGTTGTTATAGTTAAGAAAGTTTATGTATGGTCTGAAAAAAATCTGTGCCTTTTAGACCTCAGTGGGCAGGTGTATTAACAGACTGCAGAATTTTCAAATAAATGAAGAATTGCATTCCCTCACTGTTGCTGTCAATGAACTGGCCTCCTATGACACTTAAGCATCAAAGCACACTGCGTCTTTTCAGGTGAGAGGCTGACAAGAACAAATTGATAATTTATTTAAAAAGTACTATTGAGCCTTGCCCAGTGCATTTCTGCTGTGCAGTGTGCTCTCTGTCACCTGCTGTCGCCTAGCCTTTTCACAGCCTGTTTCATTATCTTCTCCAAGTCTCGTATCTTAGGTACTAACTGGGTTCAGAGGTTAAAAGTTAGAATGAAATTGCCAGCACCTCACTTGAGGTCAGTAGTGAACCTCTGGTTGGAAAGCTGCAGGCTCTGGGTCTGGAGAGATGACTGTGGTTAACAGCAGATACTGCTTTGACAGATGACCTGAATTTGGTTTCCAGCATTCAACTTGGGCTGCTCACAACTACCTCTAACTCAGCTCCAGGGAATACAGTTCCTTTGATCTCTGAGGGCATGTAAACTCATATACACATACACGTACACACACACACACACACACACACACACACACACTTAAAAATAAATCTTAAATTTAAAAAAAAAAGCTTGATACTTAAATAAATAGAAATTTATTCTTTCATGAACAAAATAGTTTTCCAAATTTTGAAGTTGTCCATTCTGTTACTTAACTCTTTATATTCTTCCCTGCTGGACAATTTTTACTTTGTTCGGTAAATCTTTTCTTTGGCCCAACCTCTGGTTTTGATTTTAATATTGGAATAGACAAATTTAGGGCCCATCTCTTGTTTTCTCCAAGTTAGAAATTCTTTGCTCTCTCTCTCTCTCAACATTTATTTATTTATTTACTTATTTATATATGTGTGTTTGTCTAAACTCAGATCAGGATTGGGTGGCAGGTGCCTTCCTCTGCTGAGCCACCTTGTCATGTCAGTCTGCTCTCTGATCTTTTTTTCCTCTTCCTCTTCTCTTAATTTTAATTTTATTTCTAATTGGCCCATCATACATATTTATAGATTATATAATATTTTGACACATGTGCATTGTGTTATAATCAAACCAGAGTCATCAACGTGCCCACCATCTCACATGTTATTTCTGTAGACTGTGAATATACAGAATCCCCTCTTGTAGCCACCTTCAGTGTACGACACCATTGTTAGCTGTAGACTCACTATTGTGCAGTGGGTCAGAACTTACTCTTTAATATGACTGGAACCACTTGTCTCTTGAGATATAATGTTCAAAATTAGAATCAGTAGATGCTGCTATACCAAGCAAGATTTGAAGTATCGCTTTGCACATTGGGGACAAATTTCACTATCTAAAGCACATTAATTTGGGGTCGGCATTATTGACTTGCATTGAGCCTGTTCTCTCCCCCTCCCCCTTTTAAGGCTCTTTTACATAGGTAGTTGTGATTCATGTATCCCGAACTTCTGGAGTTTTATCTACTAGACCCAAGTACAGAACCTTGTGTTTTCCCTGTGCAGATTCTTGTGAGACTGTGGAGATAGTTTTGGTTCATGGTTGGGTCATGTAACATATTTATTCTCTTGCCCAGCTTGTCATCTGCCCATTTGATATGTATGTTTCCTCCAAATTTAGTCATGGAGCTATTGAGACAGGTTGGGCTGGAATCGTTCTGCTGTTGCTTGTAGATTTTTCTTTTACAAAGGAGAACAGTGACACGGGGTCTTGCTCTGTAGCTCATGCTGGTCTTGAACTTCCAATCCTCTTGCCTCTACCTCCTGTCTACTGGGATTTACATGTGTGTGTCCTCATAGCCTGCTCTAGATAGGAACCTGCTAGTTGGTTTTCTTTTCTCTTCTTCCTCCTTCTTTCCTTCCTTCTTTCCTTTCTTTTTTTCTTTTTCTTTCCTTCCCCTCACTCCCAAGACAGAATCACTCTATGGAGACCAGGCTGTCTTTGAACTTACAGAGATCCTCCCACCTTTGCTGGAACTAACGGCAGATGTCTCTACTCCTTGCTGATTTTCCTTTAACGATTTATTTTATTTATTTGTATGTGTGTAGACGCCTAAGGAGGCCAGGAGAAGAGGGTACTGGATCCCTTAGAGCTACAGTTACAGGCCACTGTGAGCCACTCAGTATAGGTGCTGGGAACTGAACTCGGGCTCTCTGCAATAGCAGTACGTGCATGCTGCTAGGGGCAGTGGGTAAATGAAAAGTGGACACCTGTAGAGTGGAGCTAATGCAACTGCTACCTCCAGTCTCAGAGGGAGCTCAGCTCCTAGGCTGCAGGGGGAGGGGCTCGCTGGTCTTAGTAGGAGGTCTGTAGTCCTGCAGTCTCAGGATGTTTGGGGAGGAGGAAGCTACACACTGCTAGTCTTTGTACGTACTAATAATCATCTAAAGTTTGACTCCCAAGAAAAGCTTTGCCATTTCTCTTGCGCCTGGGCCTCGGTCATATGAAAACGGCTTTGCCAATTTTCTCAATGGGTCTAAGGCGTCCTCAAGATATGGCCATTCCCATGTCAAAATACACATTTACTCCGGACCTCACTCAGTTGAGACTTCCTCAGATCTCCACACAGGTACACTTAGCTGCTGAGCCATCTCTCCAGGCCCTTGCATTTGCTTTTAATGGGCGGGTTCTGTGTGAAGATAGACCTGTCAATTTAGATAAGATATTCTGTATAGCAGGAATTGTCCTTCAGTCTGTTGCAGTCACTTGATACCTAGTTCAAAGCACTAGAATTCAGTTTGGTCATAAGAATAACATTAGGGATACTTTGAAAAGTTAGTAACCTTGAATATATTTTTTTATAATTAAATGCAATACTTTAAAAAGATTTTTATTATTTTTAAGTATGTGTGTGTGCACCTGTGTGTGGGTTGGTGCATGTGAGTGTTGGTATCCAAGGAGGCCAGAAGCCTCCCTGGAGCCTGAGTTACAGATGGTTGTGAGTCTTCCGATGTGGGTGCTGGGAACTGAACACTGAATTTGGAAGAGTAGTATGTGCTTTTAACTATTGATCTCTCCCACTCCTGAATATATTTTTAAGCTAATAAAAATGACAAAATTCTTGCTGGGTGGTGGTGGCACACACCTTTAGTCCCAGCACTCAGGAGGCAGAGGCAGGTAGATCTCTTGAGTTTGAGGTTGAGGCTAGCCTGGTCTACATCAAAAGTTCCAGGATACCCAGGGCTACACATACTGAGAACCTGTCTGAAAACAAAGCAACAGACAAACAAAAACAAACTTGATCTTTGCCTTCAGTGGAAGTCACATCTAGTGGGAGAATGGTTTGGTAATTATAGAAATGTAATTGTAATATTCTCAGTGTCTGTATAGCCAAGACAAGTAGAATGAAAGCCACAGATATAATGGAAGAGTTTCTACATTTCTAACTACATTTTTAAAGTAAAAGGAAAAAATGAAAGTGGTTTTGAAAAGGTTAGGTTTTACTGTGGGGGTGGGGCGGGATGGGTGGAGTGTGCATATGAATGTACACACACCCACGTGTGAGGCCAGAGGAAGGTGATATGCTCCTTCTTCTATTGCTCTTCTGAAGCTCATGGCTTGAGCACACACTCTCTGGAGCTCCTGGTCTTCAGCCCCAGTATCACAGTCACTGGCACACCCAGCCACTCTCTTCTCTTTTTTGTGGGCACTGGGATACTGACGCCTTTCTCCATGTTTATAGAGCAAGTGCTCTTACCTTCTGAGCCATGTCCTCGCCCCGGAAACTGATTCAGTGTTAGATTTTATTTAAACTTATGTGGAATAATATTTTAATGTGACAGCAATATTAAAAAATATCATTTTTTTTCTTACTATATCTTTGAAGTCCTTGGACTTAGCCATATCTAAAGTAGCTGGTGGCTACTACACTGGCCAGGAAAATTCTTTACCCACATTTAAAAATTCTACAGTGGTGAACACGTATCTTCCCCAGCTGAATGGAGAATTTGGACTCGATTATCTTCTACCAACCACATGTGATTCCTTCCATGCATGAGGGAAGATCTGAGGCATCCTCATCCACAGATGAGGGTGTGCATGGTGTTTACGTTATCATGTGTAATATGCAAGCGTTTCAAACTGCACACTTGAGGTGGGCTTTTTCACAGTGCCTGTGTCATAGCTGTCATAAAGCTCCGGCTTTAATATAGCACGGATATTAGCAACAATACGGTCACTCCTGGGGTTCTGACTCAGTGTGCTGTGCTAAGATCACTCTTCTGTGAACTGTGTGAATTCGTAGAAATCTCAGTTATCCAACGGCTGTTTTGCTTCCACTCAGGATGTGTCTAGTCCGAATGAAGCAGGAAGGCCGGACTGGGAAGTACATGTGCCGGATCATAGTTCATTTCATGTGGGAAGATGTGGAGCAGCGAGGCCGAGTCATGGGGGTGAGTGCTTCCCCAGATGCTGACCCTGGACAACTGCCACGAAAGAATGGCTGACCCGAGTTTCGGGTTCTTTCTGCTTTTGAATGGATTTGCTTTTGGAGTTCTGTAAAATGGTGCCTAACGTCAGAGAGGCAACTCAGCTATAGTCACTTTTTTTTGCCTCCTGGAAACTTGACATACCACGGATACTTTATGGGTTTGTGCTCATTATTGTGGTTTGTTGGTATGAGGACATCGTGTATACAGAAGTAGATAGAATTCTGGTGATACAGAGGATGGACTGGGGAACCAAATAGTAATCTAGCTTAAGGACACTGCCTTTGACATCACTTCGCTATTTGAGTTAATTCTCCTTTTACGTTAGTTCTTTGATTGGTTGGTTGGTTTTGATTTTCTTGAGACATGGATTCATGTGCCTTATGAACTCCTGATTCTCCTCCCTCTTGAGTGCTAGGGTTGTAGGCACACACCCTCATACCTGACCCTCTAGGTTAGTCCTTACAGGAAGATTCTGGCACAAAGGCCAGTAGTCCTCGGGAATTAAGGAAAACAGCGGTCACCAGCAACCTAGAATATTTTGCCTAAGTATCCATTGAAAATAAATACCTTAGTAAATTCAGTAATTAGCCTGAGAAAAGAGACTGTGGAGTGTGCAAGTGTGAGTACATGTGCTTGTGTGTGTGTGCGCGCCCATGTGTGGGTGCATTCGTATGTGTGTGTAAAGTGACTCTGCTCTCTATAGGTCATATGTAGTACTGAGTTTTATGCATGTTTGTTTTATTCTACATGATCTCGGTCTTCTTGTACATCATACAATTCTCTTTTCAGTCACATCCTGCTCACAGGTTTGTCCATGGTGAGTGGCTGTTTGGTCGTGGCTGATTTTCATTGTCCCCATTTTCACACATTCCTGTGCTGTTGTCTGTTAACACTATGTGTCTTGTCCAGCAGGACATTAAACAGGGGTTGGGGAGATCACCTGGAAGAGATCGGGGGTGAGGGGGTGGGGGATGGGGGGTAGCAGGCAAAGAAGCAAAGAACGGCGACCTGTCTATAGACAGATCGCAATTTTTAATTTTTCACACACAGGTTATATACACAAAAAGGCAGGATGTGGGGAAGGGGATGTCGCAGGATCGTAGGTGTTCAGGGGGAGTACAGATATCTTTCAGAACAGTGTGTCAGCTGGGTGAAGGTTCAGGGAACAGGCCACTATGACTCCGCCTATGATTCACTTGTCCTAATCTAAGTTGGTACTGTCTACCCAAGGTCACCCATCTACAAGGTCTATGACTAGAGCCTGGCAACTATCTGTTTATTTATAATAGCTTCTAGCCAGCTGTTCTAGTGTTTTTCCACAGAGACCCAAGACTTTGTGCTAGCAGGCAGGCATGTTAGGCCTACCGCTGTCTTCAGGCTTATGGCTGATTCCAGGACTTTTGTGTATAGACAGAGATGCCCCTGACAACTATGTACCTTTTCTTCGTATAAAATTGCAACCTTTGAGACTTATATCGTGCACGTAACTGACGGTTTTCTCCTGGAAAGTGTCTGGGTTTCTCTGGGTTAAGGGTTTTCTCACATCTTTGAAGGAACTGTAGTGTAGCGTAGGAGGCACAGGAAGCCTGGGTTTGCCTTTAAGTAACTTTATGGACATTAGCATGATGCTCTGTGGGCACAGCATGGCAATGGCCTTTCCATTGAGTCTAAGAAAATAAAACATCAGTTGTACCTACTCTTATCACCAACTGCCTTGAAGTCATGATTGAGATCTCTCTCTCTGTTAGTGTGTGTGTGTGTGTGTGTGTGTGTGTGTGTGTGTGTGTGTGTGTG